>JAUDYJ010000002.1:190947492-192147492 GCA_030761175.1 Masticophis lateralis | reverse complement strand
CTCCCTGCCCTTTCATCTTGGGTAACCACAGATAATCGTGGCTTCGTGGTTACGCGTGGGTGCCTGTGTCCCCGTGCTCCGCTCCTCGCCACGTCGCGGGTCAGATGACCTTCTGTCCAAAGCGAAACCTGGGATTTTTTTTTGCTCCGCGCACCCTGCGTGACCATTTCAGCGCCTCAGGCGAAAGCCTTTCCTGCAAAAAGGAAGAGCCTTCGGTCCTTTCTCAGGGAACCTCGCCGCGCATGCGTCAGATGCCGGCGCGGCCGGGGAGAGCAATGACACCGGGTTAACTTTCACCTACTTTTGCTTCGGCTGGCTTGACAAAGAGAGGTAACTCGCGTTCAAACGCCGCCGCCCGCACTGCGCCTGCGCGGCACCGTCTCCATTCTTCTCCCACCCAGCCCTCCCCCGCGAAGCAATGCTATTGTCGAAAAAAGCAAGCCGGAGTCACAAGGGATGCCTCTGTAATGTTCTGTACTTCGCAACGTCCTCCCACCAGCGCGGCGTTTAGATCTGGACCGCTGACAAAAAAGATTATTTAAATTAATTAAAACAACCCCGAGGGCTTCGATGTGTTCTTGCCTCTGCAGCTAAAGCCCCGTTTTATATTGTTTTTCTGCGGACGGTTCCCCCACTGGCCTCTGTCAGCGTCTTTGCTATGCTACACACGATCGTGGCATGAAGCGCTGGCAAAGTGAGCTGGTGTGCTCGACATACGGCGGTTGTAAACGGGAGGACCATCTTTCGGTCTTTCTAGCCGATTGTAAGAACCCAGCCTTTTGTTTCTCTCCAGGCTCGTTTCTGGGAAACGCGGATGAAAGCATGCTATTGTTCTCATGGGCTCCTTGGGGAATAAAATGCCAGAATAGGAATATCTTTAGACTGAGCCATTCCAGCTCTTTCTCTGCTTTCTTAACTCCTCGCTCCTGAATCAACTTTGGTCCCTTCCAAATAAATTGGCCTACAATCTCTAGAATTCAAAACACACACTAACGTACTCATTGGCTTGGGGCCGGCTATTAAGGAGGGAAACCTTGGTGCACCTGGATTTGGTTGGACTTCAGCTCCCTGGCCCCTCAGCTGTGCTAATAAATGAAGGATCATGGGAATTGCAGTTCAGCAGCATCAAGAGGTCCACAGCCTCCTCCCTTACATCTCAAGATTACAAGAGCCACCTCTCCATCCTCCTCTTTTCCCATTTACTTTTCTAAATAACCCTATAACCCCTAACGGAGATGACTTCATTGGCAATTAGATGCTCCCCCATCCTACCTAATTTTCAATTTTGGGGGCATTTTTCTAAACCAGGGCCGTCTAACTTTGGCAACTTTAAAACTTGTGGACTTCCAACTCCTAGAATTCCCCAGTCAGCAGGGAGCTGAAATCCACAAGTCTTAAAAGTTGTCAAGGTTGGATACCCCTGCTCTAAACCCTCAGAAACCAATTAACGTTGACCCACAACTTTTTCTCACTGCCGCCAGTTGCAGGTTGTTGGGGTGACTGACTCTCCTCCCACCTTGCATGCAATACAGATAGTCCTCGACCCATGACCAAACTTGAGCCCAACATTTTTGTTGCCACTTGTTGAGGGAGCCAGTTGTTGAGTGAATTTTGCCCCATTTTAAAACCTTTCTTGCCACAGTTGTTAAGTGAATCACCGTACTTGTTAGTAAAAAGGTTGGTAAGTATATCTGGCTTCCCCATTGACTTGGCTTGTCAGAAGTCTCAAAAGGGGATCCCCATGAACCCCAGGACATGGCAACCATCATAAATATGAATCAGCAACCAAGCGTCTGAATTTTGATCACATGATCATTGGGATGCTGTAATGGTCATAAGTGTGAAAGACAGTACAGCACTTTTTTTCAGTCCTGCTGTAACTTTGAATGGTTGCTAAATAAACTTTTGTAAGTCAAGGACTACCTGTATTGCTTTTTGGGCGTTTTTTTTTTTAAAGATGGGTGGCTATGATATGGAACTGCAAAGCTGCTTTTGTCCACCTGCTTCAATTGAAACAGCCTGGTGAACTGGTGATGTGGCAAGAGGAAGGGCCAGAAGTTGGGACAACTCCAAGTTCAGCATTGTTGCTGGAGTGGTTCCTGCTGGGTTGTAGCTGAGTTGGAAATTAATCAGCTCAGCTGCTAAAGCAAGACAAAGATAACATGAAAACATACAGATGCAGGCCTGATGGGCACAAAAGAATAGTATAGATGCAATTTCTAAGACTTTATTGTCAAGGACATCAGCATCCAACCTTTTCTGTAGGCTTTTGCTGTTAAGACATGCCTTTTTGCAAAGAACCCAAAATGATTTGTAATGTTAACATCAAGGAGACAAAACTCAGTGGGGGGAAAAGCGGAAAGCAATAGTGATAATCAAGCAGAATGAAACCACCACCAAAAGCAATAGCTGACCTGTGGTTTTCTAAAGATGAATTGGAAGACTATTCAATAAAATAAAAATAAAAGCTATCCAATCTTAGTAGTCACTATTGAAAAGGCGATGGCTCCATGGCCAACCTACTCACATTTTTTTTGCTGGCAGGAAAATACAAGGGGAACTTGTATGAGAGTTACAATATGTGTACTGTATTTTCCTGCGTATAAGACTACTTTCTAACACACAAAAATCTTCTCAAAAGTCGGGGGTCATCTTATATGCCGGGTCTCATTCTCCTGTAACCAGGCAGACCAGCCCATAAGGCTCTGACGAGCCTTAAATGGCTCTGAGGAGGGTCGTCTTATACGCCCAGTCGTCTTATACGCCGGAAAATATGGTAACTTTCTCCTGTTTCTCTGCAGCCATTAGTGCAGAGAACTGGAAGTAATGCTCAACTGGTTTTATTTTTGTTTTGTAAACTGCTGATAAACAGAAAAGGGGTCAGGTTTTTTAAAAATTTCCCCTCTGGTTAAATAAGGACCCAAACCCTTCTGTTGCATCCACTTTGAAATGTTTAGAATGGTAATTTAATAATTTTTGGTGCATGAGTAAACTAGTACAATTTTTTTTTTCATCTCCTTTCAAAAGCAAGAACCATTGAATTCAGTGGGGCTCGTTTCAATGCCTTTAGGGTTATAAGCGAAATGACTTGTGGCAAGGTATTAAAGGGTGACAGGGAACTTCATAAATCATTATAGCCTTAAGAGTTAATTATAAAAGAAAAATTAATATAATAAGATTTATAAAACATGATTTAAGCCTTTTTAACTATTTAAGCAACATTACTAAAAGCAGCCTTAAAACATATTGTTTCTAATCTTTCAGTATGTTTTGTTATTTCCTTAAATGAAATAGAGTCTATCCAGAGACAGTCTATGCAGAATCACAGTGTGGATTTCGAGCCAACAGGTCCACTACTGACATGGTATTTTCCCTTAGACTGTTCCAGGAGAAATGCAGGGAACAAAGACAGCCACTTTTCGTAGCCTTCATAGATCTTACAAAGGCTTTTGGCTTGGTTAGCAGGGATGGCCTTTATAAAATTCTCCCCAAGATTGGATGTCCACCTCAGCTCTTCAACATCATCAGGTCCTTTCATGAAGAAATGAAGGGCACTGTAGTTTTTGATGGCTTAACTTCAGATTCCTTTGATATTCGAAGTGGAGTGAAGCAGGGCTGTGTCTTCGCACCAACTTTATTTGGGATCTTTTTTGCTGTCATGCTGAAACATTCTTTTGGAACTGCAACAGAGGGTATTTACCTCCGGACTAGATCAGACAGAAAACTCTTTAATCCCACTTGAGAGCAAAGTCTAAAGTCCAGCTGAAACGCTTACAAGATTTCCTCTTCGCTGACAATGCTGCAGTCACTGCTCACTCTGCTGAAGACCTTCAACAATTTATGGACAGCTTTAGCAAGGCCTGCCAAGACTTTGGACTAACAATCAGCCTGAAAAAAACACATGGGTCAGGACATGGATTCACCTCCCTGTATTACAATCTCTGCACAAGAACTGGAGGTTGTCCATGACTTTGTGTACCTCGGCTCAAATATCTCTGACACTCTCTCTTTAGATACTGAGCTGAATAAACATATTGGTAAAGTGGCCACCATATTTTCCAGACTTACAAAGAGAGCATAGCTTAATAAATTGACGGAACATACAAAGATCCAGGTCTATAGAGCCTGCGTCCTAAGCACACTCTTGTACTGCAATGAGTCTTGGACCCTTTACACAGGGCAGGAGAGAAAGTTGAACACCTTTCATATGCGCTGTCTCCGCCATATTCTTGGCATCACCTGGCAGGACAAAATTCCAAATAGCGCAGCCTTGGAACGTGCTGGAAATGTATACCCAATTGAAACAGCGACGTCTACGCTGGCATGTCGTGAGAATGGCTGATGGTCGGATTCTGAAAGATCTCCTGTATGGAAAATTAGTGCAGGGAAAACGCCTCAGAAGGAGACCACAGCTGTGATATAAGGATATCTGCAAGAGGGACCTAAAGGCCCTGGGAATGGACATTAATAACTGGAAAACCTTGACCTCCGATCATTCAGCTTGGAGGCTAAAGATGCAGCATGGCCTTCTCCAATTCGAAGAGCAACTTGTTCAGCTGGCTGAGGCAAAGAGGCAGTCCAGGAACCAGCAAAATCTGGGGGCTGGGCAGGGGACAGAATATATCTGCCCTCAGTGTGGAAGGGATTGCCACTCTCTCCCCTTTTTAGTCACACTAGATGCTGTTTTAGGACTTCTTTCCAGAACACGATACCATAGTCTTTTGAGACTGAAGGTTGCCAATGCAATGCAAATGAAATATGTGAATAAGTTATTTACCTTTTATAGTTGTGTAAAATCAGGACTCTTTACAGATTCTGTTTTTAAAAGATCCCTATCAGAAAAGTTTCCCTATTACTATTCTTTCTTAAAATCAGGATTAAAATGGTTGGAAATTAATGAATAAAAATAAAATGTAACTATTAAAGAAATAAGAATGCTGCAATATCCTCCTTTGAACTGGGTGTCTCCATCCAAATATTCCTTTGATCAGTCATTGTGGTTTAGACCTACTTTTGCACAGGCTTGTTGTAAAGAAACTTAAATATAAGGAATAATCTGTACTCATCTTTAAGTTCGTGGAAATAAAGTTGGATGAAAATACAATACATAAATATATATTTAAACTTAAAATTCTGTGCTAATTTTTTCATATATATGTTTTCATAATAAGGGGATGCAGTGGCTCAGTGGCTAAGAAGCTGAGCTTGTTGATCAGAAAGATTGGCAGTTCAGCGGTTCCAATTCCTAGTGCCGAATAACAGGGTGAGCACCCATTCTGCCAACCTAGCAGTTCGAAAGCACATAAAAAATGAAAGTAGAAAAATAGGGAACACCTATGGTGGGAAGGTAACAGCGTTCTGTGCACCTTCAGCATTTAGTCATACCAGCCACATGATCACAGAATCATCATCAGACAACATTGGCTCTTCAGTTTAGAAATGGAGATGAGCACCTCCACCTAGAGTCAGGAACAACTAGCACGTATATGCAAGGGGAACCTTTACCTTTACCTTATGTTTTCATATCTAAGTGTAATTTCCTTTCAAGTCAGTGTACCTACAATAGTACTGCAAACTTCCACCTCAATTAATGAGGTATATAACAATAAGAGATATGTTTACTGCAAATTTAGTCTGATTCTATTTAGGGAGTTATTTCCTGGGTAAATGAGCATAGGACTGTCGTGAAAGACTGTTGCAGGAAAGCCAAAAAAAAAAAAAGGGGGGGGGGGGAAACATTTTGACCCTTCCAGATTAATAAATCCTGATTTAAAAAGTATGTTCAATATTGCATCCTCTTTCAAAATCTAGATCAAATGCATGGTTTTGAGGCCCTGGATTTTTTTTCATTAAAAGAAACAGGACCGTTCTTTCCTAAATGAGATCAAGTTTCAGTTATTCTCTAACCATTTCCGTTCGCATTGCAAGAAAAATAAAATGGGGGGGGGGGTCATTGTACAATGGTAAACAGCAATGTGGAATAACACAGAAGGTTTTTAAAAAGTTTGTTCTCTTGTTCTTATTCTTGTCATCTCAAACATATTCTGTCTCTCTCTCTCATACACACACACACCATTTCATTCTCCTAAAAGGTTATATTTTGCATTCTTTCCACTGAGAGAGCCCCCACACTTGATCGTGTTGAATGTTGGCAGCGCCAGAGCATGTTTTCAATTCTTGCTGAGTCTATTTCTTTGTGTATTTGAGGTTACTATCGGTCAGATCTTCACAGTACGAGTGGTGCCTGCTGTAAAACCTCAACTATTCCTTTTACAGGAAATCATAGCTTTGTTATATGTACACCAACAGTTTTATGTCATGTTTGCCCTTACTGCTTGCTTGCATTCTCCCAGTGAGCTTTAGATAAAATTTTCAGTGCATACCTTTTTCAGTTTCACTCCTCAAATTATTTCAATCAGAATAGAGCTGGAAGGGACCTCGGAGATCTTCTAGTCCAACCCCCGGCTCAAGCAGTAGACCCTCTACCATTGCAGACAAGTGAATGTCCAGTCTCTGCTTTAAAATCTCCAGTGATGAAGCATCCACAACCTCTGAAGGCAAGCTTTCCAGTGGTTAATTGTTCTCACTCTTAGGAAGTATCTCCTTAATTTCAGGTTGTTTCTCTCCTTGATTAGTTTCCATCCATTGTTTCTTGTCTTGCCTCCTGTTGCTTTGGAAAATAAATTGACCCCCTCTTCTTTATGGTAGCCCCTCACTTCTAAGAATTTCTCTTTCTAAGAAAGGTTTTGTGGACAGAAGCCTGCAGTTATTTTATAAGTAAAATACCAACAGAAACAAACAAATAAAAAAAACCACCCATCTCCTCAACTAGGTACTGTATTTTGACCATGAAAATGCGTCCACTGGAATGATTAAAAGTTACCAATTCATACTACGTGAAAATGTAAAATTCTAATTGCTACTGGTACCATAATTATGCCGCCATGCTAAAAACCTAAATTAATTAGCAAAATAATAGTTGAAAGAACGAAAGGATATTTCACCATGTTAAGCATTTTAAAAAGCCATAAGACTCTTCAAACATTTAACCAATCCACTGAAAGAGCTAGGCTTCTTATACCACCTAAATCAAGACCGTGTTAAGGCTAATTTCAACTGAAGCATGCAAGAAGAATACATGGGAGATGAACCTTAAGGTCCATCTTAAAATCCTTTGTGTATTTTAAGAATTGATAGGAGCGGCAGCTTGGATTGGGTATGGAACCCAAATGGTAGTCAGTGGGTCTTAATAGGCATGAGATGGTCAAAGCATATGGCTCTCATTTACAGCTTGTGTCTGTGGGGTCCACGGTGCGCTCCGAGCTTGCTTGTTTTCTTGCAGATATTTCATTACCAAACTAGGCAACATCAGCATGGCAGTAAAGTAACCAAGCTCAGAGGGCACCAGTTCAACTTCGAGCTACAAATATGCTGTTCTGTCAGTCACTGTGTTGTGTTGTGTATCATTTGCAACTTTCAGATCCTTTTTAAGAACTGCTTCACAGACAATACATTATAGTAGTCCAGTAGGGATGCAATCAAGCATAAACAACCATGGCAATATTCAATACTATGAGGCTGGAATTAACTTTTGTGTTGCTTAAAGCTGGAAAGAAATCACTCTTCCGAAGTTGTCACTCTGTATACAGAGAGCAAAGTGGAAGCAAAAAGCATCTCTCAAACTACAAATTGGCCTCTCCAAGGGAATTCCTTTATATTCCACAATATGGAGAGCATCAGAAACTTTGTCGAGGTTTTATAACGCACTTGTTTCTCTCTGTAACAACCTGCACATTTCATTAAATGAATGGCAATGGCTCAGCTGCACATTTAAATTCCTAGTCCTTCTGCAAAATACTGGATAATTTATACTTTTTCTGACATCAAAATCTTAGCATCTTCTACAGCTTCTCTCTGTCCTTCCCACAATTTCAGCATTTGCCAATTATTTCACAATTGGAAATAACTTCATACTATCAAGAACCCGGTAAATTGAACCAGACATTACTAATCTGGAACAGGGAAGAGGTGTGATTAAACAGCAACTCTCAATTTTGTAGCTGTCCATTTTAATGAAATGTCCTTGCTTGGCCAGGAGTGTTCATATTAAATACGTAAATTTCCACGTAAAATACGTAAAATTCAGCCCATGAGGGAAAGAGGAAATTTACGTGTGTTTTGAAATGAGTCCTGAGTTCATGACCAAAGTTGTTTCCTTAAGCATCTCAAGTTCCTTTCCAATCTGACTTAAAAATAATTCTTCAGAAGTTGCTATTCAAAGGAAGGAAATGTGTTAAAAAGCTCTGATCAAAGAGCAAATATAAAGTTTCTGGAGAATCTCTGAGTAGTTCCCTTTCACTTCAAGTTATACAAATCTTAATAAGTAGAGATTCAGGCATATATTTGCAATCCCCTGGTTTACCAGTTTTAATGTTTTAAAGGAATAACATTACAGCAAAAGTATTTCTTGTTTAATGTTGTCTTGTTTAATGTTGTCCTGAAAAAGTGTGTAGGAAAGTGGACCAATACACCCACACACTCCACAAGTGACTGTTTTCTTCAAGCGATGCAGAGACAGTGACCAAATTTTCAAGCTTTTGTTGTTATGTTTAATGAACAAAGTACAAAAGTAGATTTCTAGGTAGGTGTTCAAGACTCATTGCATCAGAGAAGAATCCATGGTTAATTGGTAGAATATAGCAAAGGAAGTAATGACCTAAATGAATAAATAAATAAACTAATGAAGTAAACCAACAAACACAATAAGAACAATTCCAAATTATTTGTCACAATCAGTTGAGTTATATTTTCCCCTAAAAAAATTGTAAACAGAACAGAGAAGAGTTAGACAATTTAAAAAGGAACAATCCTATCTTAAATCTTCAATTCCAAATGTCAAAAGAGCACCAACGTTTCCACCAGAAGAGTGGAAATATGAACTAAAACCAATGGTCTAAACTCATTTACTTATGTCCAGAAAATAAGTGGCAGCATCAACTAAACCCCTATTATGAGTTTAGCAATTTAGGGTACACAGTTATTTGGAAATCCTGATTATACTGTCAGGAAATCAAGCTCCAAAACCTATATTGGGCTTCGTTGCAGTACTTCAGATGATATATGTCTATGGAGATTCTCTGTCATCCAAGTCATTGTTGTCCTAAAGGTGCTTTTTCAAAAGGCAATTGGACTTTGTTTTTTCTTTAAGATATTTCACTTCTCATCCAAGAAGTTTCTTCATTTCTGAAGAAGCTTCTTGGATGAGAAGCAAAATGTCTTTAAGGAAAAACTAAGGAAGTCCAGTTGCCTTTTGAAAAGGCACCTTTGATACAACAATGACCTGGATGACAGATAATAATAACAATAATAGCAATAAGTAATATATAATATTTAATATGTGAATGCAGCAAAATCACACAAACTGATTACAAAGCTAGACATGACTGAGTTGCTAAATTAATCCACTGGTCATTATATAAAAAATACGATTTACCTGTATCCAAAAAGTCATGGGAACATAAAATGGAAAAAGTTATAGAAAATGAGAAGGTGAAGAACTTGTGGGACTTCCTAATACAGATGGATCGTTACTTGGAACACAACACGCCAGATATCACAGTTGTTGAAAACACACAATACAACAAAATGTACAATTTATTGACATCGCGGTACCAGGAGACGCCAGAGTTGAAGAAAAAGAATTGGAAAAAATCATGAAATATCGTGACCTGACCATAGAAAATACACTGCTATGGATGAAACATGTCACAGTGATACCCATTGTCATTGGGACACTTGGTACCATGTCCAAGAATGTCACAAAACACTTCAAGAAATTGCAGCTTCCTGCAATAATACCAGCGGAACTGCAAAAAACTCTGCTACTTGGAACATCATATATTTTAAGAAGGTACTTGGTTGATACCTAGGACGCTGGAAGCAACCCGTGTCAACCATTAGCACCAGTCAATGGTATTTGTGACACATTTTTAAATGTCCAGTTGACTGAGTTTCATTTTTAATGAATAAAAAATAACAACAACAACAACAACAACAACATTGTCATTGTATGTGTATATACAGTATACCCATACAACGAAATTCACTTAACACCCAAAGACCAGGTCCAACACACATAATAA
Organism: Masticophis lateralis; assembly: GCA_030761175.1. NCBI lineage: Eukaryota > Metazoa > Chordata > Lepidosauria > Squamata > Colubridae > Masticophis > Masticophis lateralis. Next base: position 192,137,350 of record JAUDYJ010000002.1, on the reverse strand, counting down.
TCCCCAAACATACTCCCACCCACCACAATTCCCCACCCCTAAACTACCCAAACATCCACACAACAGACCAAGTAATACTGTCCAACTGCTCACTGATGGTGGCCCTTTAGTTCATTGTTGAATGCAGTTATAGCTCTGGGATAAAAACTATTCAGAAAACATGTGGTCCGAGTTTTAATTGTTCTGTATCTTCTCCATAGACATATACCATCTGAAGTACTGCAACAAAGATAATATGAAAACAATTGTACACTTGATAACTTCCCATGGAAACAGGAACAATCATGCACTGTATATAGAAATACAGAATAGCTTGTGAAGTGAAGTTAAACTGAGTACTTCTCCTTGACTGATGGCTTTCTAAATGCCTAATTACAGTACTTAAAAAAAAAAATTACAGTACTTGCAAATAAGCCATTTACCTTCCATTACGAAGTTGTACAGTCAAGAAAAAAGCAGGTTTAATTATTTCAATTGTATTTAAAGTTTGGTTATCCCATAGGGCCAAAGAAGCATGTCCATCCTTGTTAGATGGACAGAAGCAACTGGGGAGTTGATATTGTTCCAAAGCTGGAAAGCTGCCACTAAGAAGCTACTCCTGACCACCAGAGTGGAAGTCACTTCCCCATTAGACCATGAGCAGGTCTCTCTAGATCAGAGTTGGCTAACCTTTTTTGCCATCACGTGCCAAAAGCGAGGGTCGCGTGAGGGGTCACGGGTGCGTGTGCCCACATCCATAATTCAATGCGCCCGCCCTTCCGCGTATGCGCATGTGACCCCCCATACTTCCCCCCCACACTTCCCCCTGGTAGGCCCATTTTTCCCCTCCCCAGGTTCCAGAGGCTTTCTAGGAGCCTGGGGAGGGCAAAAACAGCCTTCCCCATCCCCCCAGATGCCTTCCGGAGGCTGGAAACAGCCAGTTTTCTGACTTCCGGTGGGACTAGAAGGCCTGAAAATCAGTTGGCCAGTGCGCACATGTGCGCTGGAGCTGAGCTAGGGCAACACTCGCGTGCCCACCAATGTGGCTCTGTGTGCCACCTGTGGTACCCATGCCATAGGTTCGCCATCACGGCTCTAGATGATCTAAATGCCGGAGATGAATAATATTGCAGAAGGTGATCTTTTCAGACTTGGGACTTAGTGATGTTCTCTGTAACATTTACATCTTGCAGTAGAGCTTATGTCATTTGCACTTAACCTCAGGACTAATATATTTTGGCAGCATCTTTTTTTTTTTCTGTTATGCCCCCATGATTTTGTCTTTATTTTTCACAAGTAAAACAGGCTGAAATTCATCCTACCAAGAGGGCTTTCTTCCTTATTACAGCAAATCCAAGGGCAGCCTCAAGGTGTATTAGGCTTTGTTGCTAAGCTGGAGAGAAATTGGCACCAGTAATTGAGATTAGCAGTTGGGACTGATAATGATAATTTCATGCTAATATAGTTTTCTGCAGATGCAAAGATGGGTGCAGAGCAGTGGTGAAAATCCAAATTTTTTACTACCGGTTCTGTGGGCGTGGCTTGGTGTGGAAGGATACTGCAAAATCTCCATTCCCACCTCACTCCAGGGGAAGGATACTACAAAATCTCCATTCCCACCCCACTCCAGGGGAACGATACTGCAAAATCCCCATTCCCACCCCACTATGGGACCAGCCAGAGGTGGTATTTGCTGGTTCTCCGAACAACTCAAAATTTCCACTTCCGGTTCTCCAGAACCTGTCAGAACCTGCTGGATTTCACCCCAATGCAGAGTGTTCTTAATACAATAGTGGTAAAGGATAGGTTCAATATGCTACAATGAATATTCAAAAATATGGTGGATGTTGGAAAGCAAATGTTGTAATCTGTAACAATCATTAAGTGAAAATCATTTGATGCCAGAGCTGTCATTCAGCTCATTCTGCTGAAGTCTATATTTCTATGAAGGATCAGATCTACCATTAGATCTATCTTAGTATAACAATTATATCTATAGCATGCATCACTTATATCCTATTTACAGAAATAGGTTATCATAATGTATAAAAAAGGAAACATCTATTTACTTAGGAAATCCCCCCACAAATTTAAGAATATTAATACTAATAAATTCACTGATGCGAAGGGTTTCACAGATCTCTTTTTTACTGTGAGAGATTAATGTGGCTGCCTTCTGTTAAGTATCCTCTTAATGTTTTCTCCTTCCTCGTTGTCTTTTTTAATTGAAGTCCTGAAATCATTTATTTGATATTTGTTTCAACAAAACATCCATATCAAGATTCCAGTTTTTTTTTTAAGTGTCATTTTGACAGGAACAAGCTATGTTACCTCAGCAACTACAGAACAACTGAACTGGCTCTAATTTTATTTATTAAATCTATTTGACTGGCTTTACATTTCACCGTTCCTCAAGGAGTTCAGAGCAGGATATTTGGCTTTAACTCCTTTGATAGTGTATCCCTCCACCAAATTTTCCCACAATAATATTATGAGACAGGGAAGCAAGAAAGATGAACTCGCTCAAAGTCACCTGGAGAACTTCAGTGGCGAACATCAATCAATCTTCCTCATCCTAGTCAAACACCTTCATTACTGCACCCTATTGACTTTTAATCTTAATGATGTTTTCAACCTTATTTAAAGCACTACACAGTTTGAGACTACTATAGTCTACTTTAAGAGTGATCATCTCCTGTGGGAACAGAACTAGCATACAGTATATTAAACGTTACCTCACTTTTATATTTTGTTTATTGTTATAAGTGCCTGCTGAAGTGCTTTATGCTAATGATTGCCACCCAAATTCCTCCCACAGGACCATGCCAAAAAAAAAGTGTGACTGTGACTATAGCTATGTATTTTTGCATCTATAAAAAGAAGGAAAAAGAGAAAAAGGGAATAAAAAAAAGAAAACATAGAATTATGCCCCCTGTCCTTCTTTCTGCTTAGTAATTACAGTATCCTCTTAATCTTTTCTCCTTCCTCTTTGTCCCTTTTTAATTCAAATCCTGAAATCATTAATTTGATATTTCTTTCAACAAAACATCCATATCAAGATTCCAGTATTTTTTTTAAAGTGTCATTTTATCTGTTGACTTTGCCTTTCTTCAAGTTCAGTCCATAGAATCGTTCTATGAGGCAGATTGGCTAAATATGATAAATTTTAAAACACAGTCTTCCACTGTAAAAATTTCAATACTTTTCCAACTTTTGTACAGGTAGGCTTGTGTATTTGCAATGAATTTCTCTAACTTAGCATTCTACATTTGTGCTGAACCAGGGACTCAAATTGGCAAGTCTTTAGGTCTCCAGTAAACGTGGAAAGCATAAATATGAAGAGTCTCAGTCTGTGGAAAGTTGGTGAGATGAGTTTTACTCAGTTTTGCTAATTAGTTATAACCATACAGGATGAATTTAGGATATTAAAAGCCTGGTGATTTAATTCTTCCATTTGAGTTACAGTTTTAATGCAATTGTTGCATTGTAAAAAAAAAAAAAAGCATATTGTCATTCATCTCCTGCAAGAAATCTATTGGTATTCACTTCCAAATGCAGTGTAAGCACACAATACTTGTTCTTGGCAAGTGGCCCAGGCCATTTCTAGTTAGTCAGTTTCTGAAATGCAGCTTCATATAAATGATTTCTTTCTTAGCCAGAGACAATAGCTTGCATGTTAGGATAAAAGAGTTGCAGTTCATAAACAGATGAAGTCACTTTCAAGATGATTATAGAAATTCAACCACAGCCAAAGCCTACATTTCCCAGTACAGTTCTTGCCTGTAAAGGATTTGAATGCCATCTTTTTTTTTTAAAGGGCAATAGCTCTGAACTGCAAGCACTGAGGAAAAGTGCTTGTAAGTGCTTATTGATGGGGTAGGGATCCTTTTTGTAAGATGGGAGCCTTGGCCCAGGAATAAACATGTGTATTCACAGCAGAAAATGAGACTTTTCTCAAACTGCTCAATTAATATGCTATATTTTAATGTATTACTAAATGTAGTTCCCCTTCCCGTTTATCCCAATTCTCAAGGTTGCTTACAATAGTAGCAAACACTCAAAGTAAAACACCAAATAAAATCAGAACTAAAATTAAAGTTAATTAACTCATTAAAGTAATTAACAATTAAAAGCTTGACAAAAGAGATGTATCTTACATATTCCTAAATACATCGCTTAGGGGTCACACAGGAGAAGCTCTTTTTCTGTACATGTAGTCCAGGGGTAGACTTCAGAGCTTTAGTTCACTAAATGGTTTGCTGCCCATTGCTGGGTGGGCATGGCCATGATTGGTGTGATGGCCTAGTCAGCTGCCTGCACCACAGTGTATGTGGGGGGGGGGCATTTTTCACCCTCCCCAGGCTCCAGAGGCTTTCCTCAAGCCTCCAGGAGGACAAAAACTGCTTCCCCTGGGGTCCGGAGGCCCTCTGGAGGCTGGAAACAGGCCCATTTCCAGACTTCCAGAATTTCTGGGCATTCTGTTTTTCACCCTCCCCAGGCTCCGGAGGCTTTCCTCAAGCCTCTAGGAGGACAAAAACAGCTTCCCCTGGAGTCTGGAGGCCCTCCGGAGGCTGGAAACAGGCCCATTTCCAGACTTCCAGAATTTCTGAGCATTCTGTTTTTCACCTTCCACAGGCTCCGGAGGCTTTCCTCAAGCCTCTAGGAGGGCGAAAACAGCTTCCCCTGGGGCCCGGAGGCCCTCTGGAGGCTGGAAACAGGCCCGTTTCCAGACTTCCGGAACTTCCAGTTGACCTGTGTTTTGCCCTCCCAGACCCTTGCACGGCTCCTGCACTTACCTTGAATGATGAACAGGCCGTGTGGAGACTCCTGGGGGGGAGGGGGAAGGGGAGGGTGAGTGGATGTGGCCAGGGGTGGCATTTGGGCGTTCGCTGAACCCCAGCGATCCTTGGCTAGAGGTTCCCCGAACCCTGTTGAACTCCCAGGAGCCCACCCTTGACGTAGTCCTCGCCTTATGACCACAATTGAGCCCCAAATTTCTATTGTTAAGTGAGACATGTGTTAAGTTTGTTTTGCCCCATTTAACGACTTTTCTTGCCATAGTTGTTAAGTGAATCACTGCAATTAATAAATTAGTAACCCATTGTTAAATTAATCTGAATTCCCCATTGACTTTGCTTGTCAAAAATTTGCAAAAGATGATAACTTGACCTCAGGACATATCAACGGTCACAAGTATGAACTAGTTGCCAAGCATCTGAAGTGTGATCACATGATCATGGGGATGCTACAAAGGCCATAACTGTGAAAAATGGTTATAACTCACTTTTATCCGTGCCGTTGTAACTTTGAAGTTCACTAAATAAACTATTGTAAGGACCACCTGTATACCCAAAAGATGGATTTCTGACAGCTGCCGAAAAGCCTTTTCAACTGATCTAACTTGGCAGCTTGATACTGGGAGAGACTGACCCACAGAAAATCTTTGTTATGCTGTTTTTGTGACGATTGGCAGCTATCCTAAATACATAAATAATAAGGCTTAACCAAGTATGTTTAGCCCACATGCAGCCCTGGACCATTAGTAAGATTGTAAACTATTAACATTATTATGTAATTTATATTCATTAACTATATAGTAATAGAACTTAGATTTATATACGGCTTCACAATGCTTTACAGCCCTCTCTAAGCAAATTGCCCCCAAACAATCTGGGTCCTCATTTTATCCACCTGTGAAGGATAGAAGGCTGAGTCAGCCTGATTCATTATATATCTTATATGCAAACCATTACAATTCCTCTTAACTGAATGCAGCCCAGGCAAGTCAAAAGATTGGCCACCCCTGCTGCAAGCTATTTAAGTCTCTAAAATACAATATCAGCATCTGGCAACGGGTGACCACAGCAGATCCTTCAGAACAGGCATCCCATGATTGTTACATCTTGCACTGAGCTGCAACAGTTTTGTACTAATGACAATTTCTGAATGCTTTGCAAGGATAACCCCATGTCAACTGTAGTTTCATTCGTCACTCACACATATGTGTGTGTATGTGTGTGTGTGTGAATGTAGGTCTTTGGTTATTCGGGTCTTCTCCTGCGTAAAATTGGAAGTGTCTTGGCGACATTTTGACGAAGTCTCATTCTTCATCTTCAGGCTGGTGTTCTCGGCTTCGTGCTCCTGGAAGCACGAAGCCGAGAACACCAGCCTGAAGATGACGAATGAGACTTCGTCGAAACGTCGCCAAGACACTTCCAATTTTATGCGGGAAAAGACCCGAATAACCAAAGACCTACATACAAACACCCGCGAAAACCTCAGAATATATATATGTATGTATGTATGTATGTATATTTACGTAGGAAGAACCTGGCTATATATATATATATTTCTTTAGCCAGGTTCTTCCTACATAAGCCAAGATTTTTATGCAGCCCCAGTTCAGTGAAATCACAATCCAGTAGTTTCTAGGCTTTTTTTCTGCAGCCAGCAGACCCTCTGCTGCCCATTGGGAGACTAAGATAGATCTATTTCGGGCTTATAAACCCTCATCAATTAGCCACACCCTCATCCCATGTATCCTCCCTGTAAAGGTACAGTATTTGTTCTCTTTCCTTTTCATAGGCTTTATGTGTATTTCTCTTTAGCCAGGTTCTTCCTACATAAACCAAGAGTTTTATGCAGCCTAGTTCAGTGAAATACATGGGATGAGGGTGTGGCTAACTGATGAGGGCTTATAAGCCCGAAATAGATCTATTTTAGTCTCTCAATGGGCAGCAGAGGGTTTGCTGGCTGCTAGGGAAAAAAAAGGCCTAGAAACTAGTGGATTGTGATTTCACTGAACTAGGGCTGCATAAAAATCTTGGTTTACTTAGGAAGAACCTGGCTGAAGAGAAATACACATAAAGCCTATAAAAAGGAAAGAAACAAATATATATATATATATGTATGTATGTATATATGTATATGTATATGTATATATCTGCTAGGAGGAGGAGGAGGAGGAGGAGGAGGAGGAGGAGGAGGAGGAGGAGAAGGAGAAGAAGAAGAAGAAGAAGAAGAAGAAGAAGAAGAAGAAGAAGAAGAAGAAGAAGAAGAAGAAGAAGAAGAAGAAGAAGAAGAAGAAGAAGACCCAATGAGGTTTAATGGTGTGATTCAAAGATCTGCTGCTTGGAGTCTCAAGATGTAGAGCTGAGAATGAGTGGCCGGTAGGTATTTCAGAAATCAGGTAGCTTTTTAAGGGAGGGAAACTGTTGTATACTGAGCATGATCCAGAGAAGCGCCCCCTATTGTACTAGCCCGTGATTGGTTGAACATATGAGCAGTTACGTGATTGGTTACTTATGTTTTGACAGTACTATATAAGAAATGTCAGAGCCAGTTCTCTGTTCTGTTCCATACATGTATTACCACAGTTTCGTTGTTAGTTCATTAAAGAAGTTACCTCAGCAAGGAGAACCCAGTTCACGAGCGTTTTTGATTTGAAGACAGTATTTATTATTGGCGACGAAGGAAAAAAAAAAAAACGTGATTTGAAGGTACGGCTTAGTGAAAGCAGTATTATCATGGCTGCCTCACACAATTTCCCTCCTTTTAACCAAGACAAACAATCGTGGGATGCCTATGTGGCACGATTCGAGTGTTTCCTAATAGCCAATGATTATACTAATTTGTCACCAGAGCGTAAAAGAGCTTATTTTTTGAGTTTCTGCGGAACAGAAATGTTCGAAACAGCCATGACATTGATGGCTCCGCAATCAATTCATTCCGGGACATGGGAGGACTTTATGGGCAAGCTCAAACGGCATTATGCGCCGGCACCTTCCAGAATAGCTCAGCGGCAGCATTTCTATCACCGCGACCAGGCTCCGGGAGAGTCAATAAATCAATATGTCGCGGCATTACGTAAAGCTGCCCGGCATTGTGAGTTCGTGAATTTGGACGATTATTTACTTGACCGCCTTGTTAGTGGTGTGAGAGACCAGAATTTGAAACAAAGATTAATTGCTAAGCAGGAGTTGACATTCCAAGCGGCGCTGGACGAGGCGTGTGCAGCAGAGTTAGCCGCTTTATCTATTGCGGAGCTACCCCATGGCCGGAGCCCGCCAAAAGTGGGGAAAGAGGACAGCAGCACAAACGAGATACAGACTGAGGCACTGGCAGAGTCAGAGGAGGAGGGGCTAGATGTTTGCCGTATTAGAGAAGCGAGACACAAGGCTACGGGGCAGAGAAACATGTCCGGCTCACCTCTTGAATGTTTTAGCTGTGGAGGTGGCCACTTACGGGCCTCCTGTAGGTTTAAAGAGGCTACATGCAGGCGTTGTGGCCGCCGGGGGCATATCGCTAGGGTATGCCGGGCGGCACAGCCGCAGTTGGGTCAGCGATTCCCAGCTGAGGCGAGCAAGCAGCGCCGGTCAGGCCCATCAAGGGAGCGTGTGCATGCGCAGAGAGGGTTTTCAGATGTCAACCTGGTGACTCCGCCCAGGGATTCAGACGGCAAGAAAATAACTTTGACAGTTCAAATTGAAGGGCGCCCCTGTCAAATGGAGGTGGATACTGGCTCTGCTACTTCCATTGTGTCTTGGAGCACTATTAAGCGACTGGTGCCAAGCATATCCAAACGCAAATTGGACCGCTGTTCCCTGTTGTTAAAAGACTATCAAGGTGCCATCATACCAGTTGTGGGGATCGGGACATTCCGAGTTAAATTTAGGGATTTTGCTGGACGTTTATCTTTAGTGATAGTGGATGGCCCTCTCCCAAGCCTCCTTGGCCTTAATTGGTTCGCTGCTCTTGGTCTTACGATTCAAGGCATCCATGCCGTCCATTCCGTTGAATTAGATATGCTAACTAAAGAATTCCCTACAGTTTTCACTGACAAACTAGGAAAATACATGGGAACTCCTGTTTCCTTCAGTCTTGACCCAAAGGTACCACCACAGCGTCTCAAACCGCGCAGAGTGCCTTTCGCACTACAGCCACGGGTAGATGCAGAGCTGGACAAGCTCATCCAGCAGGGCATTTTAGAGCCTGTAGATTATGCTAGATGGGAGACCCCCATAGTAATCGCAATGAAAGCCAACGGCTCCATCCGTATTTGCGCTGACTACCGCGCAACAATCAATCACGCCCTGCAGGACCATGCCTATCCTGTTCCGGTCGTCCAACACCTTTTGCACTCTTTGGGGCAAGGATCCATTTTCGCTAAGTTGGACTTATCCCAAGCGTACCAACAGCTGCCAGTTGACGACTTGACGGCCGAAGCGCAGACCATTGTTACGCATCGAGGGGCTTTCCGGTGCCGCCGCCTACAATTTGGGGTTTCCGTAGCCCCAGGAATCTTCCAAAGCTTAATGGAGCGGCTGCTCCACAGCATTCCCGGCGTCGCACCATACTTCGATGACGTTCTAGTCTCAGCGAACTCTGTGCCCCAACTGCTAACCAGATTACGCCGAGTGCTAACGGAATTCCGCCGTGTGGGCCTCACCGTTAAGAAGGACAAGTGCCTTATAGCTGTTCCAGAAGTAGAGTTCCTCGGTTTCCTGATCGACGCCCGAGGAATACATCCGACCCAAGCCAAAACCAAAGCTATAATAGACGCACCGCCTCCAACGTCTAAGGCTGAACTGCAGGCTTTCTTGGGCCTACTTAACTTCTATTCTGTCTTTCTACCGCATAAAGCTTCCATCGCAGAACCCCTCCATCGGCTGTTGGATCGTGGAGCGACTTGGACCTGGGACGCTAAGGCTTCTTCAGCGTTCACCGCTGTCAAACGTTTGCTTGTATCTAACTCTGTGCTTGTACAGTATTCTGAGACCCTTCCTCTGGTATTAGCTTGTGACGCCTCACCATACGGTGTTGGTGCTGTTTTAAGTCATACCCTCCCTAATGGCAAAGATGCTCCTATTGCCTTCTTCTCCCGTACCCTAGCGCCAGCAGAGAGAAATTACTCTCAGCTGGACAAGGAGGCATTGGCTTTAGTTTCAGGGGTTAAGAAGTTTCACCACTATATTTATGGTCGTCATTTTACTTTAGTGACAGACCACAAACCCCTTTTGGGCATTTTGTCAGGAGACCGCCAAACTCCACAAATCCTGTCCCCCAGACTGACTCGATGGTCTGTCTTTCTGTCTGCCTATCACTACTCCCTGATTTATGTCCCTGGCAAACACTTAGCGCATGCTGATGCTTTAAGCCGCTGTCTGCTCAAAACTTTCCTGTATGATCCAGCACCTGCCTCCTCTGTTCTTCTAATTGAGGATTCCCCTTTTCCGGTGACAGCCGCGGACATTGCCAAGGCATCCAGCCGCGACTCAGAACTTTCCCCGGTCATTAATTGGGTCCTCCGAGGGTGGCCAAACGAGGGGGTCAGCCCAAACTGGCAACCTTATGCTCTCCGGAAATCAGAATTAGCAGTGCAAGATGGGTGTTTGTTGTGGGGGCATCGGGTTGTGATCCCCTCCCTATTAAGGGACTCTATCCTGTCTACCTTGCATGCGGGTCATCCGGGCATAGTCCGGATGAAGGCCCTGGCCCGTGCATACCTATGGTGGCCGAAATTGGATGAATGCATAACGACGTGGGTCTCCACCTGCTCCCAGTGTCAGGAGTCTAGGCCTCTACCCCCTCGAGAGACGCCTCGGGAGTGGGAAGAACCGCGGGGACCGTGGTCTCGCTTACATATAGATTTTGCGGGACCGGTCCAGGGCCAAATGTTCTTTATTCTAGTTGACGCATTCTCCAAATGGGTTGAAGTTATTCCCATGAATTCAACCACTACAGATGCCATCATTAGGACTCTGCACAGGTTATTTGCCACCCACGGTTTGCCTGATGAAATCGTGTCGGACAATGGGCCACAACTTACGGCTTCTGCATTTGAATTATTCTTGGCTGGTTTGGGAATCCGACACTGTCTTATCGCCCCTTACCATCCGGCCAGCAATGGTTTGGCTGAGAGGGCCGTAAGATCGGCTAAGGAAGCACTGAGACGCATGGGCCCTGGGGGGTGGGCCGCAAGGGTTGCGGAATATTTACTAGTCCAACACTCTACCCCTTGCCCACTGACCAACCGTAGCCCAGCCGAGCTCCTTATGGGCCGCCGACTGAGGACGGTGCTCGACCGATTGCACCCCTCTTATGCCCCTCGAAAACCACTAGCTTCTTCTAGTTCTCACCGAGGGTTTAGGGAAGGTGAGCTGGTCTATGCCCGTAACTATGCAGGCCAACCTCTCTGGTGGCCAGGAAAGATACTCACAACTACGGGACCCTGCTCATATAAAGTAGACATGGGGCAAGGAATAGTCTGGAGACGGCACCTAGATCAGTTAAGAACGAGATGGGTGCCAGACACCAACATGCCGGGTTTAGACAGGGAACCAGAGAGAAATGTACCACTAAGACAGGCAAGAAACGACAGACTCAATACTCCAGAACCCCCAAACCAAGTAAGGCCTGGGTTACAGGCAAATCCTCACTCACTGGGCTCAGACAGCGAAGGTGTGGCCACGGCCCAAAGAAACTCAGGGAGACCCTCAACCGCACCCCTAACCAGCAGTCCCAAGGAGGGAGTGGACTTACCGGCACCTGTAGAGCGTTGTCCAGGTCTAGGAGAAGGAGGAGCGGACATCAACGAAGCAGGGCGATCGCAACCGGAGGGCCCTCGCAGATCGACCCGACTCCGACGCCGCCCAGCATACCTTAAGGATTACGCATGCGCATTCCAGGGATAAAGGGGTGTTGTATACTGAGCATGATCCAGAGAAGCGCCCCCTATTGTACTAGCCCGTGATTGGTTGAACATATGAGCAGTTACGTGATTGGTTACTTATGTTTTGACAGTACTATATAAGAAATGTCAGAGCCAGTTCTCTGTTCTGTTCCATACATGTATTACCACAGTTTCGTTGTTAGTTCATTAAAGAAGTTACCTCAGCAAGGAGAACCCAGTTCACGAGCGTTTTTGATTTGAAGACAGTATTTATTAGAAACAGTGATAGGCCTTCCTACTCTTGAAAACATGCAAGCTTTGGGCAACTCTGATCACTGCACAATGTTGGGTGGCCTTATAAATCTGGAGCACTGCAGGGCCAAACAGTCACCATGGCAACCAAGGAGACACAATTAAAGAGAATAACAGAGCAGCGAGCTCAGTTAAGACTCCAGGTTCCTTTCTGAACCTGAAGTCCTGAGGCAACAATCCTGCAAAATTAGGCCAATTAAATTCCAAAAACTTCCATATGATTTAAGCTACCTCTAAATTTGCTCCAGATTACACTGGGGGAAAGTGTTCAAGGTATTTCTTGCCAGCTCCCTTTTTTTCTCTGAAGGTTGCTAGGCAAGATGGTATCCGAAGCCTCAAACCAGGCAGTTTGATGTTTAGAAGCAGCACAAACTCTTTGTGAAGAAACTCATAATAAGTCTTTGAATTCGAAAAGTGGGCAGAATTGGCTCCTGAGTATAGACATGCATAAATAAAGATGGCATGGTTTGCCCTGACTTTTCTCCCTCCTCCCCACCGCCCAGCTTTCCTTTTTTCCCATATATAATTTTTATTAAGGAAATTTTTGAAAGAATAAAAACACAAATTTTGAACAGAAAAAGGAAAGAAAAATAAATAAGCAAGTAAAAAGGTGCAGAAAAAGAAAGAAGGAAACGAAAGGTTATAAATAAGCAGCTTCCAGTTTTCTTAAGAGCCTACAAATACAATTATATTTTACCATGTCTAAAGCTACAACATAATTACTTTCTTTCTGCAGTCTACCCTTTCTAATCATCCAACCTATAAATCACAAATTCACTCCCCCCCCCTTTTTTTCCAGCAAAAAATCCATATGGACTTTTTAGTCACTAATACATATTGTTCTTTCTCCAATAAAACTTTAACATTTGGATTTCCATTTTATGTATGGAAAGTCCATTTTTTAATCCTTTCTCTCTATGGAGATGAAGAAATGATAGGATGCCTATCTGCGTTCATTGAATCTCAGCATCCATTCTGCATGTAGTAAGTTGCTTCTACTGTCCAAAGCTCTGTTGAGTACATTTAAAGGAAAACAGTCTCTTGTTTTGACATATTTTGTATTTCCTTATTATATTTCGTATTTGGCTCTGAGACCTTGGTCTGAATGTTCCTTCATTCAGCTCAGGGATTTTAGGGGTAGCACAAAGTCAATAAAGCCAATTTGGTTGTCTTGTAGTAGTTAAGGCAACAGCTGAGCAACTGGAAGACTGGAAGTTTTAGTCCTGCTTTAGGCATAAAGTCAACTGGGAGACTGGGAGCCAGGCACTCCCTCTCAGCCCTGGGAAGGAAGCAATGGCAAACCACTTCTGAAGAATCTTGGCAAGACAACTGCAGGGTGTCAACTCTGAATCGAATCTGGCAGAATCCATCTTGTATTGCTTCATAGTTGCCACGCACTATGGGAGGAGGATGAGGGGGAAATAGTTAGACCATCTCATAAATAAAATAAAGAGCTCTTCTGTGGGAACCAAGGTCATTCCAACAGGTGGCAGTAGGAGGAGGCCGAGGAGTGGTCGAAGGAGCCCTCCAGCTGTTTCGATTGCACAATGTGACCTGTGACACCTGGGAAGAGAAACCTTTGCTCTTTTAATTATATGGGAACCAAAGGAAACTTTAGAGTTGGTTTTCACTGTCTGTGCTGATATGATGTGTCCAATGAACATGTTTTCTGAGGAACGTTCCTGCCTTGGGATTCTAATTTCTTTGGATGCGTTACTCAGAACGCTGACACAGGGACTTGCAGGCAGTTACCAGGAGTCAATGCTGTCACACACAATAAATCAGTAGAACAGAGGTGGTATTCAGCAGGTTCTGACCAGTTCTGGAGAACTGGCAGCGGAAATTTTGAGTAGTTCAGAGAACCAGTAAATACCACCTCTGACTGGCCCCACCCCCATCTATTCTCTGCCTCCCGAGTTCCAGCTGATAAGGAGGAAATGGGGATTTTGCAGGAACCTTCCCCTGGAGTGCGGTGGGAATGTAGATTTTACAATATCCTTCCCCTGCCATGTCCACCAAGCCATGCCACGCCCACCAAGCTACACCCATAGAACCAGTAGTAAAAAAAATTGAATCCCACCACTGCAGTAGAACATAAGGAAGCTTCATTACTGCCTATTTCTCAATAGGCAGTTAGGACTTGTTTATCCCACACAAATGCTGCTGCATAGCATATGATTGTTCTGCCATATTTCTAATGACAAGAGTAACTGCAGTTCTTAAATTAATAATTTCAGAATGTGTGCCCATTCATATCTACACAAATCACATACAAGCAAATATCCTTGGTTATTTACATGCTGAACGATCCAGATCAATATTGTTCTTATTCAAATTTTGGATTGTGCAAACCTGATTAGACTTTGTGGCATTTCAATAATTTCAAGCATGTTTTTACACTACGTAGCAACTTTAAACTTTCTATTATTAGAGTTGGCATAGAATAGGGTGTTTATTGTGTAAAAAATGATCCCTCCAATTACAAGGCAAGCATTAGGGAGCTACAATATAGTTCTTCATTGTTTCTCACTGTTGTACTGCATGCCATAAATGCATATTCTGACTACAGACTAATCACAGCACAGTCTGCAGTTATGCAGCCCCCCCCCTCTCTGAAAACTACCTTGAGAAGACAATCAGGCTGAAGTGATAGCTAAATTATGTGTCTCTTTTGTTCAGTAATCTCAAGGTCTCTAATGCAATGAATCTCATCTCGTGACCAAGAACTTTTTCAATGAAATCTCTTCTGCTGACAGTTAAGTGTTAAAGAGTCTAATCCAAATTCCAATATTTTTAAACAGGCGGACCTTCCAATTGCTCACAGATTCAATGAGAACAAACAGAACTAACTTTTGAGGGATGCTGCGTATCTTAGTCTTAAAATTGTAAGCACAGATGAGTCTTACAAAGGTAAGGATAATTTTTAGACAAAGGATGGAAAACTTGAATCCTCCCCTTACTCTACAAATGTTGGATGGTATTATCTCTGAACATAAGCCTGTTGACTAGAAACAACAGGGATGGAATCCTGAATTTAACAGAACAGAACAACAGAATAGAATAACTGAGTTGTAAGGGAACTTGGAGGACTTCTAGCCCCACCCCCTGCTCAAGAGGGAAAACCTATATGATTTCAGACAAGGTTGTCCAATATCTTTGTAAAAAATATTTGTTGGAACACGGAAGGTTTTCACAACCTCCACAACCTCTGGAGGTGAGTTGTTCCACTGATTAATTGTTCTGTCAGGAAATTTCACCTTAGTTCTAGGTTGATTCTCTCCTTGATCAGTTTCCATCTTTGCTTCTTATTCTGCCTTCAGATACTGTGAAGAATAGGTTGACCCCACCTTCTTTCTGGTGACCCCTTAGATTTTGGAACACTGCTATCATGTCACCCCTAGTGCTCCTTCTACTTCTAGACATAGATTGAATTTGCATGCTACTTTTCATTTTAATTCCACCAAGCAGTTTCTAAACCAAAAGAAAAATATCTCTGTAACTTTCTGTGCTTGTCTTTCGATTACAAGAACAGTGGTTCATGCAGAGATAATTTGATTAGCTTCAACAGCAACAACAAAAGAACTGATTTGGTATAGAATTATCTGTCTGTATTGGAGGTGTTAGGAAAAAGAAAGAAATTCAAAAAGTTTCTCTGGAGCCAAAATATTATTAGCTCAGTGACGTGGCAGATAATTTAATCTTAGTTATCATGCCATCCGCCTAATGTATCCATTTTTTATTTTTTTAATATTTTTATTCAAGATTTTTAAAGAAGTAAAAAAAACATAAAATGACATAAAGTAATTAAAGAAAAGAAAAAGGATAAGGAAAATAATACATATAAGAATGTGTAAAAAAAAGAATGTGTGTGTATATGACATTCAACTTTTTTTAACATCAGTTATAAACAAATTTACTGTATTTTCCTGCGTATAAGACTACTTTCTAACACACAAAATTCTTCTCAAAAGTCGGGGGTCGTCTTATACGCTGGGTCTCATTCTCCTGTAACCAGGCAGACCAGCCCGAAAGGCTCTGACGAGCCTTAAATGGCTCTGAGGAGGGTCGTCTTATATGCCCAGTTGTCTTATACGCCGGAAAATACGGTATATCTCCTCCCTCTTTTAAAGTTACATCATCATTCCCTTCTTCCTATATTCCACCCTTTTTAATCAGCAAATTCATAAATCACCAGTTCGTATTTTTTCAGCTTCAGCAAAATGTCCATAAGAGATTTTTACCTGTTATCTTATCCCTGATCAAATAGGTCAATTTTGCCACGTTCACAAATTCCATTCTCTTTGCAATCCATTCCTCCATTGTGAATATTTCAATATTTTTCCATCTTGGTGCATATGCTAGTCTCATTATAGTTATTATGAACAAAGCCCATCTTCCATAGGTCTTTTCTGTTTCAGTATCCACAAATCACAGTAAAAAAAAGTTGTGGTTTCATCTCAATTTTAATCTTAAAGGTTTTTTTAGCGTTATATGAATTTGTACCCATTTTTATATTATTTATTTATTGCTTTTTCTCAAGTCTGCCATAGATGGTAAAATTATTGTTCATGTTTTCCACATTTCCAAAACTTATTAGAAGTACTTTTATACATCTTGGATAATTTCACTGGTAATGTCATATATCAACATTACATTATTTAGCAAATGTTCTCTTAAATTGTAACACAATGTAAACATTAGTCCTTTTAACCACATACTTTCCCATTGGTCCAGTTATTATAACAAAAATTCTTAGCCATCTTAACTTGTTCTTCTGTTTCAAATCTCAGCATAGGTTTGTAAATGCTAGCAATCACCTGTTCATTATTTGTCAATTTCAAATTCCATTTTATGTTTTTTCAGTTCCAATTACTTTTTAAATCTATATTATATTTCTTGCTTAATTGTGTATATGAAAACCATTGAAAACCAGTCAGTTTTTCTCTTGACATTATTATAAGTTCCCTTTCTTCTTGTACTAACAAATCTTGAGACTTTCACTTGTTGCATTTTTGTCTCAGGTGTACTTTCAGATATTTGGAGGTACGTGTGTGTGCCTGCTCATCAAAGAATTCTATATTAAAGACACAGTTTGTAGAAAGTTGTTAACCTGTTTCTTTTAAGCCCTCGCCATGTACAGTGAAATTTCTGCTTAAATTTGCTAGGATTCATTGAATATGCAATTAAATAAAGTACTAATGTGCCCAAAGTTTGGCGGGGTTACTCCAAATCATGCAGACTCCAAATTCACAATCTGATCAGGCTGTAAAAAAAGTGCCACAAAAGTGTGAATACAAGATGGGAGACCAAAATTAGAGAAAATGCAGCAATTGCAAAAGTGACACTATACAGAAGCTTAACAAAGTGTGTTTGCGACACATTCAGCAAGACATTCAGAAACTTTGAATACAGTTTTAAGGGAAGGAGTTAAGGGACCAATCAAAAACAACAGCATATGGAAACAGATTCCAGGAATAACCTACAATGTTTAACCTTCAAAGTACAGAACAAATATTTTGGTTAGTAATTGGGGAAGTATTTTTTTTTCATGTTTATCCTTAAGTTTTATTAGTAGTTGCTTATCTTCTACTTTGCTTTTTTGCATTGTGATTGCTGTTTAAATGATGTGTCAAAGTTTATGCAATAAAAAAAAGAAAGTTTTTTTCTTTGCTTCTTTCCTTGTCATTTGCCTCCAGATGTGAAAATCTATTCAGATCAGGGTGATGGGGGCAAGTGGCATCATGGGTCATGATGTCATCATTTGAATTATGCAATTGGAATATAAATTACATACTGTATGTCATTTGTAGGATGACATCCTGATGCATGTGACATTATGGATGCCCACGTCTCCAAAATGTGGTACTCACAAGAGTGTTTCAATACACCAAAGTTTTGTGTTCATTTATAATTTCAAACTACCTATAAAAAGAATTTTTAATGGATTGAAAGTTCAAGTTCTCTAGCTTTCTTACACCCTTCAATTTTGTTCTTTCCTTGTCCATCCATAAATCAGAGCAGGATTTAAGACTCCTGGCAAGGAAGAAAAGTGACAATCTTGCTCTAGGCATCTTATTTTAAATGATATGATGGGACAATAAATATATCCGTGGTTGTTTTTCACAAGAAAAAACAGAAGCAGAAACACTAGTGGACTTTCCTATGTGCAAGAAAGAAAAGTCTATTAGCCATATTATGTGGAGAAAAAGTGCTTTTATTTGTTGAGTCACTTAAAAGCACTTCAGTCCAGAGATTTGAAACAATGAACAAAAGCGAAAAGCACAGCCAATGCAGCCACCATTACAATAATACAAAGTACTATAGTGTAAGACAAATCTGGTCTTATAATTACAATTAAAATTACTATTAATTATAGAAAAGTAATTAAAACATTCTTGGCAATATTCTGGTCTCTACAGCTAGTTGGGTGTAATAGTTAAGGCATCAGGCTGGAAACCAGGAGGTTGTGAGTTCTAGTCCTGCCTTAGGCAAAACTTCCAGCTGGGTGGGACTTTGGCCAGTCCCTCTCTCTCAGCCCAATCCACCTCACAGGGTTGTTGTGAAAATAGGAGGACGAAAGAATATTAGCTATGTTCTCTGCCTTGAGTTACTGATAAAAATAATAAATGTGAATTAAAATGATTTTTTAAAGAAAAGGTCTTCTGGAACAGGCAGGTTTTGCAAACTTCTGAAAGACCAAGAGCAAGCTCTGTATAGCCTGTCTCAGAGGTACGTATTTCTTGAACAAACTAGTCATTTTGTTGCGGTCTGCCAGTAGCCTGCGGAGCTGGCAGTGGAGTCAGACAGTGAGGAGGCTAGGGAGGAACATGGGCCAGTCAGGGGAAGGCCTGGATGAGGGATCTGCGTCAGAGGCAGAGATGGGGCCAGGGCCATCTGGAAGTGATGCACGGACTCTGGAGCCCACAGAGTCGGGCAGCGGAGAGGCAGAGGAACAGGAGGAGTCTGTTCCTAGTGCACGCATGAGCAGAGCTGCCAAAAGGCAAGAGCAGCTAAAGCAAAAGGGACAACTCAGGAGTAAGGCCAGGAGATGATTGGCCCTTCCCATAAGGCTTAAAAGAGAAACAAAGGCACTTGGGCCTTTTGCAGGAAAGCAACGTTGCTAACTCTGTTTCCAGTTGGCATCTCTCGTTTGTTTCTGAACTTGGCTTTGCCAAGTAAGGCCTTTGGCAACATGTCAAAGAAGATAAAGGTTGGTGATTATCTCGAAGGACTTCTCTGAAGGACTTTTTCTGCAACTAATTGGGACTCAGCTGGGAATGAAAATAATTCTCAGCTGTTACAATAAAATAGGTTTCTTTGGGACTAATTGTGTATTGTAAGTAAGTAAGTAAGCCTAGGTCAGAACATATTTCTCCACCAGAAAATCCAGAAAGAGAAGCAGAATCTGGGTAGGTTGTAAAACTACAGTAATAATTATTTAGCCCTAACATAGGGCTACTTATTTAGCAAGTGCCTGAGCAATAGGAAACTTTTTATTTAAATTATCTAGCTGAGACTCTATCTCTCTGCTTTGAATTCAGGATTGCCTACATTCATTTGAAGAAGATGACAAAGAAGATGTAACAATGCATTATCTTCAAAAAGTATAGAAAAAAGTATTTAAAATTTATATATGCTAACTTCATTTTTTTTCTTTTGCCCTTTTGAGTCTGTCTTGATTCCTGGTGTCTACCTGGAGAAGTCCCTGTAGTGTCCTTGGGAAGTTTTTCCAGAGGTGCTTTGTCACTGCCTGTTGCCTAAGGCTGAGAGAAAGTAACTGCTTTGAGCTTAAGGCACAAGTAGAATTAACAGTCTCCTAGTTTCTAATTGTATGACTTGACCACCACACCAAACCAACTCTCACTTAGAAATATTTGCTGTAACTTAAATGAAAATACAATACTTCTCACAATAATGGAGATGATCATGTCTAGATTTGGGTGCCTGCTCATTTTGAGGGGCAATCTCAAGAACTCCTACTGAAATTTCCTTTTTAAACTTTCATCAGATTAGCCCTTAAAATGTTTTTCCAATAGAAGACTGTATATGTATGGCTTACCTATATCTTAAATTGAGAAGTGGCTAAGTTGGAATTAATATATAATATACATTAATATATAGAAACAGTTTAGTATAGTGCTTAAGGCCTCAGGCTAGAAACTGAGAGACCATTAATTCTAGTCCTGCCATGGGAACAAAGTCAACTGGGCAATCTTGGGCCAGTCCCTTTCTCTCAGCCCTAGGAAGCAGGCAATGGCAAACAATTTTTGAGATCTTGCAAAAAAGCAAAACAACCCTGCAGAGACGTGTCTAGGAGGATGCCAGAAGTCAGAACTACTGGAAGGCAATTTAAAAAAAAACACCTTCATTTGAAGAAGAAAATGCAGATATATATTGCTTTTCCTAAATTACCAAGAACAAGAAAATATTCAAACATTTGAAACAGTGTGGATGAACAGCTGGGATCATTTTAAAGTAGAATTCCTTCAGCCTATTTGCTTATCTCCCACTTTGCCCCACTTCAGCAGTGTGGTTAGAAAATTTGCAAAAATGCCAGTGTGGTTATCAGCCACTTCCAGACACTTTAATATGCAGCAGGGTGAAGTTGGCAAGAAAGACCATGGGTGACTCCTTTTTTCTTATGAATCACAATCTGTTTTGCATAGCTTCCAATCATAGCAACATTGATTGGGGGTGGGGGGCACAAATGTGGATGTGCACAAATGACAAGGCTCATCTACTGTTGACACATTATGTGAAGACCTAGCTTTTTGGAGAAGGTGCTAATGCTGAGAAAGATGGAAGAAAAGAGAAGAAGACATTCAACGGGTGGATGGACTCAGTTGCAGTGGCAATGGGTGCACCAGTCCAAGAAGTGGATATCTAGATCCATACCAATCGGGTTTCAGGCCCGGATATAGCACGGAGACGATATTGGTCGCGCTAGTGGATGATCTCTGGAGGGCTCGGGAGAGAGGTTATTCCTCTGTTATGGTCCTATTAGATCTTTCGGCGGCCTTTGATACCATCGACCATGGTATCTTGCTATGTTCCCTCGAGGGGTTAGGAGTGGGAGGTACTATTTTACAGTGGTTTGCCTCTTACCTTTGGGATCATACGCAAATGGTATTGGTGGGAGGGCAGAGGTCAGCCTTGAGGCCTCTCACTTGTGGGGTGCCTCAGGGGTCAGTCCTCTTGCTCTTCTGTTCAACATCTACATGAAGCCGCTAGGAGAGATCATGCATGGTTTTGGGATGGGCTATCACCAGGACACTGATGATACCCAACTTTTTATATCCACCCCAAACCAGCCCAGTGATGTCCTCGACATGATGGCCCAGTGCCTGGAAGACACAGTACGGGTCTCCAGGTACGGGTCTGGATGAGAGGTTCCATCTCTGACTATAGGGGGTGAGGTGTTTCCCCCTGTAGACAGGGTGCGCAACTTGGATGTCCTTCTGAGTTCATGGCTGGGTTTGGAGGAGCATATAACAGCTGTGACCAGGGAGGCATTTGCCTAGATTCGCCTGGTGCGCCAGTTGTGCCCATATTTGGACCGTGATGCCCTATGCACAGTCACTCATGTGTTAGTCACCTCCCAGATTGACTACTGCAATGCTCTCTACCTGGGGCTGCCCTTGAAGACCACTCGGAGGCTCCAGCTGGTGCAGAATGCGGCCGCGCGGGTTGTAATGGGAGGATCCCGATACTCCCATGTTACAGCTCTCCTGCGTGACTTGCATTGGTTGCCGGTTGCCCTCCGGGTGAGATTCAAGGTGCTGGTATTAACCTATAAAGCCCTTCATGGCTTAGGTCCAGGATATCTGTTGGACCACCTGCAACCAGCATCGACTTCCCATTGCTCGGTGCGTTCCCACAGAGAGGGCTTACTCAGGGTGCCGTCGGCTAGATAATGTTGGCTGGCGACCCCCAGGAATAGAGCCTTCTCTGTGGCCGCGCCCACCCTTTGGAATCAACTTCCCGTGGGTCTTCAGCTGGTCCCTGACCTTCATATCTTCCGCCGTGAGTTTAAGACCTGGCTGTTTAAATGCCCTAGCCAGGACTGATGGGGTCTATTGTTTTAAATTTTAGTCTGTTTTAGTCTGTTTTAATTTGTATTTATTGCGATTGTTTCATTTGATGGGAGCCACCCTGAGTCCTTTGGAGAGAGGGCGGCATAGAAATCCAATAAATAATAATAATAATAATTTGCAAGACCAACTTAAGGTGACAGAAGAAAATCTATCCGTTTGGTTGCTAAAGTCAACAATGTCATCCATCAATCAACGGCTCTGTGTCCTTTTAAGTATGTGGGCGTTGTGTGTGAAACAGGAGAGAAGGGATTCTTGTTGTTTAGGAACCATGACAGCTCAGGAAATAGGACCATGATTGAATGATTAGTCAGTTGGAGCAGGCGTTGGCTCCTGGTGATCTCAACACACTCCCTGCATTTGAGGCCAGCAGCACTGAAGACCTTTACAGATCACTTGCAAACTGCTATAGTCAAGTATGAAGAGAAACAGCGGTGGTACTGTATGGTAATGTCCTGCCATCTGAGATCTCTCCAACTGGATTTCTCTCTCTGTGTGTTTGTGTGTGTGTATGTTTGAATAAAGCAAAGAAAAACGTTCTGATCACTGGTCAGCTGCTAAAAGAAGGAATATTCACTTTGCACTAAATGAAATCCAGCCGTCTAGAGACACAAACCAGCAAAAGTTGCAACCTCTCCATTCTTTTTCCTTGGTTCTTTCCCATTTTTTTTTCAGAATTTGCCAAACTTGTGGTGTCCATTCTGAGCCAACTTCACTTTCTATTCTAGCATCTTTCTGACAGTTTCAGGGGAACGAGTGGCGTGCGACCCACACTCAAAGCGGCGCACCGTGTGTGTATTATGTGTGTGTGCACGGATCCCCCAGATAAGAGAAAAGCAGAAGGGGGGAAAAAAACCCCCTGCCTTTAGAAAAACGAGCATTCGTGACCGCGCACCGCGGTAAAACGCAAGCAGTGGCATTGCTGTTCGTCGCACAGCCAGTCCTCCTCTCGCTCCCCCACCCCCGCCAGCAAGCAGGCTCCCGGGTAAGGTACGTGATGGGATTTATAATCGGAAGGACGGCGCATTTTGCAAAGACGCTGCTCGGCTCTTGGTTCAAAGCCGCTCCGAAGGAAGGGAAAGCTGGGCGGGAGTTGTCCCAAAGATGTTTTTTCAGGAGGCACCTGGACTTTTTTTTTCTTTTGAAGACGTTTCGCTTCTCCTCCAAGAAGCTTCTTCAGCTCTGACAGGATAGTGGGGAGTGGAAGGATGTATATTCTTTGCAGACAGCTGGTCATTTTGCATCTTTAGTTTAGAGGGTTTTTGAAGCGCTTGGAAGTTTATCTATGTCCCCAGGGTCACTTGTGTAGTCTGCAATTTTTTTCCTCTGGAAATCCATTCGTACTCCCACACCATTCGAGGGCTGTTCATCCCAAATTGTATAGCTAAAAGTCTGTAGAGATTCTCAGTCATCCAGGTCATGGTTGTCCCAAAGGTGCTTTCTTTTCTTTCTTTCTTTCTTTCTTTCTTTCTTTCTTTCTTTCTTTCTTTCTTTCTTTCTTTCTTTCTTTCTTTCTTTCTTTCTTTTCTTTTTTCTTTTCTTTTCTCCCCTCCCTTTTCTTCTCTTTCTTTCTTTCTTTCTTTCTTTCTTTCTTTCTTTCTTTCTTTCTTTTCTTTTCTTTTCTTCCCTTCCTTTCCTTTCCTTTCCTTTCCTTTCCTTTCCTTTCCTTTCCTCCCCTCCCCTCCCCTCCCCTCCCCTCCCCTCCCTCCCTCCCTCCCTATTGAAGACGTTTTGCTTCTCATCCAAGAAGCTGGGTGGGGGTGGGGGACCCGCTGGAAGCCACAGAAGAGCCTTTCTCCCCCCACCCCCGCTCCCCCGCCCCATAAAGGAGCCAGGCTGTCCAGTAACAGGCCAGTGACATCGCCCTTTTAAGAGGCGGGCTCCCTCTCCACGTGCTCACGGTGACTGATTGAAATACATAAACAGACCAGCACAGCGGCAGCAGCTGGAGCGGAGAAGGGAAGCTGAGTTTGACCGATAATAACCTCGCTGTACAGCGCCGGCGGGGGTTCTATATAAGGCGCATCGGGCTCGCCGTCGCCTGCTTTTCTTGAGTCACGGTTGGGGGAGCGTGCAAGACTTGAGGTGGCTGGTGTGTCCCCTTACCCACCACATTCCCTCCCTCCCCCCCCACCGATTTAGCGCCGGAAAGCTGTCGGGCATCGTCGACGAGTCGTCCGGCCGTCAGTCAGGTGGATATAAAAGACGAGAGCCTCGATCAAAACTGGCGAGCAGGTAAAAGGGGGAGAAAAGGAAGGATTTTGGGGAGGCGGGGGGTGAGATCGCGAAAGAAGGGGCTGCTTTCCATTGCAGCGAAGCCCCAGGGATCGGCTGGTGCTGCTTCCGAAAGAAGCGGCGGGGGCGGGGGTGGTAGTGGATCTATCTGTGGCTCCAACCCCGCGCAGTTCTGCACCGATCTCGAAGTCCCTTCGGCTCCCACTTTGCTTCCTGGGAGCTTTTGGGGGTTTTTTGGTAAAGGGACAAGGAAAACGAGGCAAGCGGACTTTCTTGAGAGTGTTCAGAGCGCGTTTTCTGTCCCCTTGAAACTCTCGCCGTTCCTGGAAGAAGGGCTGGCGTTTCCCGGCAGGGCACGTAGGCGCCCAAGCCCTGTTTTGAGGCGGGTTGCTGTGGCTGGCTTGATGGAACGGGACGGTCGCTCCGAAGGGTAGAGGAGCTCCGGAGAAGCCGCCTTCCCTGAGCCGCTTTGCAAAGGAAGCAAGGAAGGCAGGAAGGGCGAAGAAGAGCTGGGACTGGGCACGTTTGGGGGAGAGGTCTGGTTGTTTTTAAGTAGACAAAAGCAGGCGCCGAGATCGATCGTTCTTTCTTTCTTTCTTTCTTTCTTTCTTTCTTTCTTTCTTTCTTTCTTTCTTTCTTTCATCTCTCTCCCTCTCTCCCTCTCACACACACACACACTCTCTTTCTTCTCTTTTTCTTCTCTTTCTTTCTCTTTCCCCTCTGTTTTTCTTTCTTCTCTCTCTCTCTCTCTCTTTCTTCTCTCTGTCTCACTTTTTATCTTTATCTTTCTTTTTTATCTCTTTCTTTCTTTCTCTTTCTTTCTTTCTTCCTCTCTTTCTCTCTCTCTCTCTCGTCAAACAATGTACACATATTTCCTTCTTATTTAAGCATATATGTCTTCCTGAAGAATTGCAAGGATCATAGCTTATTTCCTACAATCCCCCCCCCCCCCCCCCCGTTGAACTAGTAAGACTCTCAATTCCTCCCCTACATTGCTGGACTACAAATCTCTTCATTTGCAGCCAGACCCAGTAGCCATTCTGGGGATTATACCTTCTCCATGTTAAGGATGCCTGCCCAGGTCAGAGAAGGAATCTGATAGCATCTTTGCAAACCCAAGCTGGAATGAAGCTTGGGAGAATCAAAACCTTCTCAAAAAGAGACTTGTGGTCTCCTTTCTTGGGGCTGCTCTCTAGGAAGATGCCTCAAGTTGGAGCTACTGAGACAAGGAGAAAAACTCACAGAGCAACTCCAAGTCAGCAAGGAATGACCGAGAGTAACCTTGTAATATGTATGACAGCTTAATAAAAGCCAGCAGCTTGGGAATTGTACCCCTTAATCTGAGGGGGAAGCTAACTTTGTAAGAAACAATTCCATAAAAAAACTTTATGTATCCAGAAAAGCACTTTAATGGGGTGATGGGGGTAATCATAGCCTATTTATTTGATTGTTATTGTTAGCTTTGTTGTTCAGCTGCAGGCTATATTGTGAATTTCGGGTGTTTCCTTCCCATTCTGAGTCAGTACTGAGCAAGACCAAACAGAATAGCTTTGCAGAATGAAATGAAAACATTAAGGGCTTGCAATGTTGAGTTTTATTACTTTTGATCTTTTTACTCATTGTTTGCGGATATTGTGCCTGATTGAACTGTAAATTATCAGAGTCTGGTGCCATGTATATAAGATAACAAAGTTAACAAAGAGCTCTTTTTATTTGGGATTAAAATGTCACTTTGATGCCTCCTGTTAATTAAGTATATTACTTTCAGGTCCCTGATTCGGACTCTGCTTGTGATGTGATGGCATGGACAATCACTTAACTCAGCCTGCCTCTAGTTAAATATCTTCAGCACTCTCAAGGGAAAGCACTGCATCTTTTGATACCATTCACCCTTCTTATTTGAGATATTCTCTTTTTTTTACCGTATTTTCCGGCGTATAAGACGACTGGGCGTATAAGACGACCCTCCTCAGAGCCATTTAAGGCTCGTCTGCCTGGTTACAGGAGAATGAGACCCCGCGTATAAGACGACCCCCGACTTTTGAGAAGATTTTTGTGTGTTAGAAAGTAGTCTTATACGCAGGAAAATACAGTACTTTTTTTTTTTTACTTTTTATGATCTTGCCAAGTCTGGTTGCTTTTTATCATCAAGCAACCGCTTCCACCATATGCCAAAAAAATGTGAGTTTCTCCTTGTTGATGGTCACTTCAAGCAAATGGTCTTTATTTGATCCAGGATTGACTGCTTGTAGCCCATGGTACTCTTAATAACCATTTCCAAATCCATTAATCTTCTTTCACTAGCTCTTTCTTAGTGCCCAGCTTTTAATACCATTACCACTATGTTAACTATTTTGATCTCTGCAGTCATTAAATATCCTTCCTTATCTTATCTAAGTTTGTCATTCCCTACTTCCATAGAATTAATCTCTACAGTGCGTTATATGTCTATCTTTCATCCCAAGAATGCAACAAATCATTTTCCATCTTCTTATCGATCAAACTTTTTCTTGTTCCTATTTAAGGTGAACCCTGGTTTTCCACTTCTACTTTCCAAATGAGTTCTTCTAAGACTTCTTTACTTTTGGCTAACAAAATACTTACTTATCTCAAGTCGTTAGTGTTTCTGTCTCTAGTGATCGATTTCAGTTCTAGATGTCAGTGCTTTTAATATAGTTGTGGTATAAATGTGACAGGTGGGAGTTGCTATCTATCCTTATCTCACTCCTTTACCTATTTTGAACTGCTCCATTTTTCCAAACTCACTTCTACTTCTTGCTCATTATGAAGGTTTCTTGAAATAGTTGTGGCTTTTTTATTAACCTTAATATATTCATCACATATGAATATGTGAGACTGAATGTACAGATATATGGGATGATATACACCATCAAAAGCATAGCTGTAGTCGATAAATTACACCTCTTTTGTCATATTTTGCTGTTTCCATTATCTTATGACATCTGATATGTTCTTCCTTTTTTGAAACCATTGTTCATCTAGTGGTTTTTTTGTCCATGCGTGGATCTATTGTTTTAGCTAAGATCTTAAGGAAAATGTTCCTTGCATGAAGATTTAATTCCATTGTTTGGTCATTTGCACTCTGCTTTCTTCTGTAAAAGTATATATATATATATATATATATATATATATATATATATATATATATATATATATATATATATATATATTTCCATTATCGAGGACTCTAGGCCATGCCATCTTTCCCCAAATTTGTTAACAGTTTAACTGCCTCTTTTGCAACTTTAAACAATCCATTCACTATTTCAGCTGCAGTGGTACTTTCTTAGAAAAGCTGTTTCTTATTGTTTCTATTGCAATCTGTTCCTGAATATATTCTTTCTCAGAAAATGTTGCTCTCATTTTTTTTGTAAAAGATTTGTGTACAGTCTATTCATTTTCCCTTAAACTCATTCGATTTTTTTCCATAATTAAATCTGAATAGTCCTACTTTAAAGTAAGTTTGGTTTGATAGTTATGATTCTGGAATAGGATATGGAAGAATAGAACAGAACAACGGATTTGGAAGGGACCTTGGAGGTCTTCTAGTCCTACCCCCTGCTTAGGCAGGAAATCCTACACAACTTCAGACAAGTGGTTATCCAATCTCTTCTTAAAAACTTTCAGTGTTGGAGCATTCACAACTTCTGCAGGCAAGTTGTTCCACTGATTAATTGTTCTAACTGTCAGGAAATTTATCCTTAGTTCTAGGTTGCTTCTCTCCTTGATTGGTTTCCACCCATTGCTTCTTGGCCTGCCCTTAGATCAGTGATGGCTTACCTTTTCCGGGCTGTGTGCCCAAAGCGTGCATGTGCACAGGCAAATACATGCAGGTGCACCCAAACCCCCAAAATGCAATTTGTGCATGGCCCCCATGCATATGCCCGCCCCCATGCATGCAAGCGCGGCCCCCACACATGCCCCCCACGCATGCACGTGCCCCACGCACATGCCCCCCATGCATGCACACCTGCCCCCAGGCACGTGCCCCACCGCCTGCACATGTGTGACAGAGACCCAAAGACCAGCTGGCTGGCGAGAGGTGGAAGGCGGAAGACGGAGCTGAACTGGGGCGACAGCTCGCGTGCCCGCAGAAGATGTCACCTCTGGCATGTGCGCCATAGGTTCGCCATCATGGCCTTAGATGCTTTGGGTAATAGCTTGATTCCCTCTTCTTTGTGGCAGATTCCGAGATATTGGAACACTGCTGTCATGTCAGCCCTGAATTCTAGTCCTATCTTAGGTATGAAACCAGCTGGGTGACTTTGGGCCAGTCATTCTCTTTCAGCCCTAAGAAAATGGCAAAACCACAAAATCCTGCCAAGAAAACTGCAGGGACTAGTGTGGGCAAGCTTTAGGAGTCAAGCTTGACTTGAAGAAACTGCATATATTTCTTAACTGTGAATTTTCTGGTTATTTTTCTGATCTTAAAAAGGTCCCTCATTCTTTTTGTTGTTGTTTCCCCCTCTGTATTGACCTTTTTGGATGAAATATTCCTTCCTATTTCTTGCTTAATGTTGAAAGGTAGCACTCAGTCATTCAATATCCTTTTGTTCTCTGAGACTTTCATTCTTTATCTTTATCTTCCTAGGGGCTTTCACAACAAACTCCTTGGATCCTTTCTCTTTGATTTTTTTTCCCTCCTTTGGTTTTCACAATATCTCTTAACTCTTCTCTTAGCTTCTTGGTTTCTCTTTCGTGTGAGTTAAGTAGAATCTGTTTGTTACATCAAATTTATATTTTGACTGTATGTCCTTGAGGTCAGATGTCCTTGCTCTCTGCATGTTTCGTTTGATATAAAAAAAATCATGCTCTAGCCTCCAAATCTACACCAGGAAGCATTCTGGATGACTGGATTGTATTTTTTCACATTTTGTTTCCTGTTAGTACTTCATATGATCCTAGTGACATTCTAATAGGGAGATTGCATTTGTGTTCCTTGAATCAAGGGCTGACAAAGAACATAATTCTCTTTGCAAGCTGTATTAACTTAGTCCTGTGTTAGTTGTATTCACTTGATTGAAATTACTGTATAAAACCTGGTCCAGCCATTTCTTCAACTTTTGCATTCCAAACATTTTCAACAAGTTTATATCCTTTCTTGATGCTGCATTTAGCACCTTCTTATAATTTGCCATATAATTCCACTTGTTTTCCATCATTGCATCTACCATGGGTGCAAACCCTGATTTTACACTGATCCTGATTCAGAGGATGTCCACTGATTTTAATAGATAAGATCCTGTCATCTATTAGATTATAGCCAAGCACATGCTTAACAATGTTCTTGTTAAACCATCTTTCATACAGATTCCTATCTGAATGTAATTTATGGATGGATTATATAATCATCTGATTTAAACAGGATCATTTCAGCCCATCTATATTTATCTATTCCTAAAACAGCCAATTTGATATGTTTCATTTCCATTTTTATAATTTCAAGGTTTTTTGTTTGTTTGTCAGCCTTTCAAGGTAGACCATGGATGTCAATACTAGAACTGTATTTTATTAGCATAGGTTATAATAACACAATCCTGAAAGCTTGAAAGAATTTCTGTTTCCCTCCCTTTTATATACTAAAGAGAGTCAAGATGGGGCAATCTTGTTTCTTCCTCATGCCTTCCTCTTTTCCTAGACTGCATCCTCGTTTTCCCAACAGTTGCTATATATTTTCTTCAAGGATATCTCCATAATTCTCTCCCATGCAAGTAGTACAATAACAATGACAACAGTCATGGAACTTCGTTCAAGTTCTCAGTCAGCTATAAAGGTTTTTAATCCATCACACAGGGAAGTATAAAACTGGGGAAAAAAATCATTTGAAAAAACTTGCAAAACAGGTATTCCTTGATTTATGACCACAACTGAGCCCAAAATTTCTGTTACTAAGCGAAACATTTGTTAAGTGAGTTTTGCCCCATGTTACGACTTTTCTTGCCACAGTTGTTAAATAAATCACTGCAATTGTTAAGTTAGTATCACAGTTGTTAGGTGAAGTGAATCTGGCTGCCCTGTTGACTTGCTTGTCGGAAGGTGGCAAAGTCTGATCCCATGACCCTGGGATACTGCAACCATCATAAATATGAGTCAGTAGCCAAGCATCCGAATTTTGAACATGTGACTATGGGAATACTGCAACAGTTGTAGGCGAAAAAAGGTCATAAATAACTTTTTTCAGTGTTGTAATTTTCAACAGTCACTAAATGAACTGTTGTAAATTGAGGACTACCTGTACAATGTTTTTGGAGCCATTCTTGAAATAATGCTCATATAATCACTAGTGAATTCCTCTTGAGGCATTTAAGTGCCTGCATACATTGTATATTTACAGCCAAGTACACTAGAATTGGCATAGATTGTTGTAGCAAAAATGTAATTATATAATGGGCACACAAGATAATACATATAATTTCACATCACTTTCAGGATTAGTACTCCATAATTCATCACATCTGGGTTACTTCAGGATGCTTAGGTTGGAATATGACATCATGCCTTCTTCACACCAGGGAAGGTAGACAAGAGAGAAAGCTAGTCATTAGCTGAAGGTTATTCTGTAAACTTTAGAAATGGCCTTTAATAGTTTTAGTAAAAGCAGTGGTGTTAATGGAAATTTGTCTCTTGAACTATGAATCATAAAGATTGTACCAAAGATTCATACCTCATCCTAAATCAGATTTGTTGGAACTTTCTTGAATGTTAGAGTTGGTTTGATTCATATAATATAATGAATCTGACATAATGACAATAAGGTTTAATGTATGTGTGTGTATTACTTATGGTTTCACAAATATATATTTTATCGACCTGTCAGTGGTACATGTTGAATTGGAAATATAAAAATACTCTCAAAAGTAATCACAAATTGTGGAATAAGCTGAAAATCAAACCAGTGGCTAGACTTCCATAAACTAAAGCAAAACGAACAATTCACCTGGCTCACTATAGGTTGACAAGACCTTGTTTTGTTTTGGTTAAAAGTTCTACGTAGTCTTGGTTTCTACAAATGAAATCAGATCTTAGTATTATATTCAGTAAAATTATGTGCTGGAATTCTTATGAACTTACATTTCCCGCTTTTCAAATGATTTCATGTCTGATTTCATGTCTGTTGTCTGATTTGACAACAACTGAAACACTTTCAGTGAATTTTTGTAAATCATTCTTCATTGGAAACTTTTCTTTTTTTATTAACCTGAATCTTAACCTTCTCTGACTCTCCATTTGCATGTATTCTGGATAGCAATACACATAGCAAATCTTCATTTCTTTCCAGAACAAATGGACTTTTCTAGCTTTTATGAGACATATTTTTTGTTTGCACTAAAAAGTAAAAGGTAAAAAAGTTACTGTGGATTTTACTTCACTGGTCGTTGCTGCTTCTAGGGAGCGGTGCTCATCTCTGTTTCAAGGCCATTTTGGCAGTCATGTGGCCAACATGACATCATGGAGCATTGTTGCCTTCCCACCACCAAAGTGGTACCTATTTATCTATTTGTATTTGAATGTTTTCAAAATGCTAGATTGGCAGGAGCTGGGGTGAGGACGGGAACTTCACCCCATCATGTGGCGCTTGGATCTCAAACATTGGCTGCCGGCTTTCCAGCCGACAAGGCCAACGTCTTAACCACTGAGCCACTACTCCACCCCCTTTATGTTTGCATGGAATTTGCATGGAATTTAAAAATATCTTCTTTTTTTTTTTACTTACTGCAATTCAGGATTTCATCCTTTAAGGCCAAAAATTGGTTTACAATTTTTCCTCACCCTGAGTATTGTTTCCCTGTTACAAGTAGAAATCATCCTGGTTGGAACTACTTAAAATATTCCCAAGTGCATGTTTTAAGGGTTTATTAATTTATTAAGATGCATCCCAATGGGATTTAGTGGTATTTATTCATCTTTTGGAACCCATAATCCAATGAGAATATGCTTTTCCTTCTTAAAAGGGTTTCTGTTGACTGTACAAATCATATACCTTGTACCTTGGCAATCAATCATATAACAATATTTGGTCTGCATAATCTTGCCTAGAAATCAAGGAGAAGATACAAGTTGCGTTTAGAAATGTGATGGCATCTTTTTATCTAGTATGCTTTACTGAAGGAATAAAGCCATCATGTGAGATGTACTGCATGCCTATAGTCATCTTTAGAATAATGCTGATGCAAATAATTGTTTTGAAATAATCTTTTGATGACTTTCAAGAGACAGAGAAGTTGTCTGCTAGATATGACAAACTTGGATGTTACTTAATCTTTTTTCTGTTTTGTCATCATCTGACTGGCAAAGGGAAAAGTTTGCTACTTTTGAATTTTTTTGCATTGCTCATTTGATGAAAGCACATGAGTCTGTGTAATGTGGAAAAAGAAGAGAGAGAGAGCTGTTAGAAACTTTTTATTTATTGGCCCAGATCTTTTATTTCAGATAACTGCTTGGAAATCATTCTTAAATTAATTGAGTGAAGGACACAGGTTTTTTTTCCTCTTCACGTTGTTGACTCTGATAGAGAGTTAATGTGATTTAAAGATAATATGACTGTGTATATGCGAGAGGATCCTTTTCTAGATGTGATGGATTTGAGCTAGTTTTCAAGAACATTCGTTTGGAAAAACAAACTTTAGTCAGCATCTGCTGACCATAAGGTTCAGAGTTCTCTTTAGATCAGGCTCTGGCTTTCTCTTCTAGCAAACAAAGGAGTGCAGTAGAAATAAAAAAAAAATCACATCTAGTGCCTTCCACGAAGTCAGAGAATTTTCACACCTGTAGCAGGCTGAATTGATAAATAAGCCCTAAATCAAATCAAGTTTTAGAGGATTAATAGGGAAAGTTCTAAATCTATGGTAAACTATAATCTGCCCATCAAGTTGGAATGTTCATTTTCGTACATAACATTACCAATAATTTTGCATTTCTTTTGTCCCTTAAAGTGGAACTAGTGTTTCAATAAAAATGATGCAATCACATTAATGTGATAAATTAAACATTGTGAAACTAGTGTGCATCCTACTTTCTGCTGTTTGAAGATAGAATAACATGTATGCATTTATGGTCAGGGATTATATAATGTACATTATCCTAAGAACTAAACTAAAAATGGTTAAAATTAAAACTTTTTGCAGTAGCAGTCACGTTGCTGCAATAAAGCAGTAAGGTTGCATGTTGAATTGCAGTGGTACTTGAATAAAAGACAGCCACTTGGAGATTACCATTGATTTATCTGTTCAAAGGATAAGAATACAGTCTCTGTTTTAATAACAGGTTGGTTAGTAAGGGTATAAATAAATGCTTGCATCATATGGAATAGAAGGACCAGTGGAGAAGATTGTAGGCAATTGATTCAACTTTTGAAGGCCAAAGGTGGAGGATGGAGAAATGACACTGGGCATGCCATACAATTTCCCTTCTAATAATGAGAGCCAGTTTGGTGGAGTGGTTAAGATGCTGGCCTTGAAACTGGGAGTCTGTGAGTTCTAGTTCTGCCTTAGGCATGAAAGCTGGCTGGATGACTTTGGGTCAGTCAATCACTCTCTATCTCTCAGCCCAACTTACCTCACAGGGTTGTTGTTGTGGGGAACATAGGAGCAGGAAAGAGTATTAGATATGTTTGTCACTTTGAGTTACTTATACAGTAATAAAGGCAGGATAAAAATCAAATAAATAAATGATAAAAGTTATCCTTTGCTGAGGGCAAATTAGAAGGTCGTAGAGAAGGGCCTCCAAATAACTTGGAGTTATACAATTTTGGGCTGAAGCCTAGACATTTGTGTAGATACATAGTACATCCATGAGCCAGGCAGTTGTGGATATTGCAGTATTTCCATACAGAAGTCCAGTCTTCAAAGCCTCTTTCCTTAGCTTTTCTTGATCTGTTTCTATATTTGATCAGTATTGCCAAACAGGATATACGTCTCGGTGTGAGAAGGAAGGGTTTGCATATTTAAGACTTAAAGAGGAGTGAGCTGATAGATTGAAATCCTGTAGGATTCTTCTTAATGTAGTTGCTGCCCTTTAACCTCTATATATCCCTAGAGCATATTTTGTGCAGAGCAGTGTTTAATTTCCCCTGAGGCAAATAACTATCTATTAACTCAATACGGAAGATAATAAAAGAATGTAACCAGTGACCTAACCTCTGTGGTCCAGGATAATCCTCTAAATTACAGGACTTATTTTAATTCCTTCCTTTAGTGCCTAGAGTACACCTCTATTTTATGGCACAAAACTCAAAATTAGCCATTAAGAACAGGGCCACAATCCCATCCAATTGCCCATCTTTTCATATGTCGGCTTGGATTTTAAGATGTCTGCTGTGTCTGTCATTTTATAGTATAATATCCAAACTGTTGATGGAACTTTCCCACCCCAAAACGCTGCTATGTAGAATGTTGCTGCTGATATTAAAAATATTTGGCAAACTCAGACTTGTTTAGGATCTTGTGCCTGACGGACTGTTTAATGTTACCTTCTGAAATGAAACATGTTTCTTCATCATTTTATCCCTTTTTTAAGACTTTCTTTGAGAGAAAAATCTGACCAGCTGTTGTAGAATTTTTAGAAATCATTTGGAGAGCAATATTTAACAGGGATTCCCGAAAGGCCAATTCTAATTTAAAAAGGGGGCACAGAATGTAAAGTTGAAACTTTGATCAGATATTCCCGAAAGGGAGGGCATGAACTGATACTAAAGTTAAGTACATGTTTATGTTCCAGCCTTGTATCTCAAGAAACAAGCCTCACTGCATGTGGGTAGATAAGGTTGTGTGGGTACTATATTGTGCCAAAAATTCATTACCAGAAATGCCTCTACCCAAATTTGCCTCTTCTGTAAATAATATAATTTTGAAAAATATATTAACCAAAATTTTGAAGACAGCTGTAGACGGATTCTGGTTGTACTATGTGAAATGCCTTTATTATAAGGTTGTGATATGGCAATGTTTTTGATAACATGCATTTTTAAAAAAAGTTTGTCCAAGCAATTTTAAATTGTGTTTCTTTGGTTTCTTTTTCCTTTCAAAGAGCTGTCAATGTGACTTTCTCAAACATACTATTCCTTTTTTTAGTGAATTTCTTCATAAAAACAAGATGGTGACAATTTAGAGAACATATATACAGATCTTTGTAGGATATTTGCATCTCTTATATTTTTCCTTTCTCATAATAGAGAAACAGATTAAATTTGGAACTTGTTGTTGCAGTAAATTTCTATGTGGGGAAGGCAGGGTTGGATCAGATGCTGCCCCAAATCCTTTCCTCTTCCTAGTCTATGATTCAACATTACTTTGAGAGTAGGAAAAAAATGGGTAGAACCCATTAATGTGGAAGAGATAACATTTTCTGGCCTTATAATGATTTCGCGTCAGAGTCAGACCCACATAATATAAAAGATTCAACTAGAGGAAATTTCCCTTTTCTTCATTTTGTATATAGAAAAAAGTATTGGCAGTAAAAAGTTGAAAAAAAAATCCTATTCCCATATCTTAAAAACAGTACTTCTTGAATATAAGCTGTCTTCTTTGCGGCCAATGTTGATCTCTCATTTTCGCTGGTTAATGTTTGGAATTTGAAAGTTCAGTTATTTTATGGAATATATAAATGTACCTGAATGTTTTGTGATAGTATGTGGCTAAAAGAGAATATCAGTGAAAATGCTGCTTGTCTAGTTGAATGCCCTTCAGTCTGTGGTGAGCTCATAATCCAATTAAGCGCATTTGTTCATTTTTCATGTTACGAGCTCAGTGATAGAAATATTATGATGTTGTAGGGCTGAGATTGATAGATAGCCAAACCTAACTTATACCCTTTCAGACTTGCTCATTTTTCTCAGTTTCAGAAAGGATATGTAAATCTGTTAAGGCACAGAATTACAATATACGTTAGAAGTTTCAATCAGGGTTAGATTCAGATCTCGCTAACTGGATTCACGAGGTATAGAACCCTACTTCTTGCTGAGAATCGAATTAATTTCCTTAATTACCATGTTGTTTGTCTTTCCTAAGAGTGTTTGCTTTGAAAGATACAGCACAGCATTTTGGCATGTTCTGGATTATACCCATACATAATACTACCTATAGGAGCAGGCATATCTTGGTAACAGGATTGATGTTTTGCATCTAGAAGATCTCAAAGATAGTTCCTGGTTCCTCCAGATATTGCTGGGTGAAAATATGACCTATCAGAAATCTTAAAGAATGTGTATATATTTCTGAGCTGGATACCAATGAATATATTTATCTCTGGATGTACTTCCTGTGTCATCATATTTCTGTATTTGATCCTGTAAAGCTTGCTGTCTACAGCTCCTTTGGCTTAATCTGTACTAGTGGGACATGGCCAAGAAAGAACATTCTTGCACATGGATGAAGGTATCCAGGCTATCCTTCAGAACTGCCTATCAGTGAATAATTTCAATTTGATGCCTGGCTTGTCAAAACATGCTTACCTTTTCTTTCATTTCTGTTTTGCATTATTCAACTATTATGAATCAAGACAAGACACTGAAACAATGCAAACTAGTGTTTTTCCCTCAGAGACTATTTTGGTGGGTGAATGTTAGTCAGAATGTTAGATTTAATATTTAGTCAAAGAATATTGCCATATAACTGCAGAAGGTTTCTTATCAGGAGAAGCAAACACAAGAAAAAAATGAAAGAGATCCACATATATACAAGGCACATATACATCAGCAAACTCTTGGCTTCTTGCCTAAAACGGTCAGTGCAGGATAGACATGTCCACTTGTTTGTGCTAAATATATGGATTGGCCAGGGGTGGGTTCTACTTACCTTTACTACCAGTTTGAAGTGGGAGTGTGCATGTGCTCTTGCTTCGCTCGTGCATGCGTGTGCACTTCTGCACATGTGCAGATGACCCATAATGACATTGTGGCAGGTGGGCGGAGCCTCCCAGTTCTATAAAACTGGACAGAATTAGGAACAACACACCACTGGGACTGGCCTTCTACATAAAAATAATCATACACACATATACACAAATACTTTTAAATTTGAAATAAATTTCCAAAAAAGGAGGAAAAAAAAAACACCTGATAATGGAGGAATGTCTACCGATCAGGGAAAGGAATTCTTTCTGTCCCCATTTAATTTTTAGTTTCTGAATTAGTTGTCAGGGTTTTTTTCGTTTATAAAACACGATGATATAGCTGGTGAATCGTGTCTGTCATTGTTGATGCAGAAGCTGTTAACAGTGATGCTTTTGGTCTGGTTAGTAATGATGGAGAGCTTTTTGTAATAATGTGATGACAACATTATTGGGCTTCAAGAGGTAATCCTCCCAAACACGTGTAACAAATGTTTCAAAGAATGTGAAGCTAAGCATCACATTCTTTGGGAGCTAGGATCCAATCTGGGTCAATCACAGGACTAGAGGTTTTGTCTACCAAGCTTTCGGGCTTGTGCTGGAGCCCATCCTCAGGGATGTGTGTGTGACCATGTTAAATAGATTAAGGTCATATCAGGGACACCCCACCAGAGAGATCAAGGTTAGTTCTGTCTTGGAGTAAAGATGGGATAAAATGTTCCATATAAAAAATAAAACATTGGGCCAACAAACTCAAGTCTGTTTTCTGTTTTGGCATATATCTGTCAGGTTCCTCTGCATGGTTGTACAAAAAAGACAGAAGTACAGGGTGGGAACGCTAAATAATATGGTGATAACTTCAGCATAGATGGCTGTCATCACCTTTTCCTGGGTGTGCCTACTGTCTTTGGTAGAAGAGCTCAACTGCCAGCTCACAACATCAGGGCCACAAAACCAGCAGGCGGAATCTTATAATGGACCCTGTCTATACCTGATTGCAGTGCATCAGGCATTGTCCCAGAGCCCATTCAGTTTGTGCTGAAATCACTGGCTAAAGAAGAAGGGAGAATAAAGAAGTGTTCCAGCATAGAGTCGCTCTGTGGGAAGAAATGACACAGGCCAGACTAGCAAAGCTGTGGTTCCCAAGGAAATGCAGTCAGTCTGTCAAGATTCTTGTAAAATAGGCGACCAACAATAAAGCCCTTTTGATCTATTCATCGTGGTGTTCTGGTTCCTTGTGCCTTAAACAGATGGCAAGCATTCTGAGATTTCCTGATGCTCAGCTTGCTTCTATAGAAGTAAAAATAAGGCCAAGATGTCAACGAAATGACCTGAGGATGGACCTTCTGTATGGTAGCCTCCACTTTCTGGAACCTTCTCCCCACCAGAGATATGTGCAGTTCCCCCTCCCCTCCTTTTGCATTTTGAAAGCAAACTCAATCTGCCCTATTTCAATGAGCTTTCATCTGTAGCTGACTTGATTGTAGTTGTCTGTCATAGGTGTTTTGGATTATATGAATTGTTTTTAACTGCCTCCCTTGTGTTTGTGCTTGTAATTTTTATTTCCTGTGTTGTGGGCTGCCCTTTTGGGATTTGGGCAGGTTATAAAGACTGTCAAATAAATAAACAAACAAATAAAGCTTGGGGATTATTGCAAGGCATGAAATACTAAGCCTATAGTATTTGACTGATACATTTATTTATTTATTTTTATTTCATTTATATCCTGACTTTATTATTTTTATAAATAACTCAAAGTGGCAAACATACTAACCCTCCCTCTTCCTTTTTTCTCTGCAACAACAACCTTGTGTGGTAGGTTAGGCTGAGAGAGAGTGACTGGCCCAGTCACCCAGCAGGTTTTCGTGCCTAAGGCAGGACTAGAATTCACAATCTCCTGGTGTCTAGTCTGGTGCCTTAATCATTTGATCAAGGGAAAATCAGGTGGAAAAGCTTAAAAGTCAGCAGTAATTTCTGATAATCTAATTACAGCATTTCCAAATGTAGGAAGTTAGCACCCATCCCTCTCCTAGAAGAATGAAAATTTCTAGGAAATATTAAAAAGGCAGAATATTATACCTCCCTGGATGAGAAAAGGAGAAACATGCTCTTGGAAAGCAGCCCCCACCTTTGTTAATAGCCCCAGAAAGACTGGGCCATCCTATCTACAGGACAAAAGGTTGGGCCAGCTTATCTACAACACAAAAGACCTTCACCCTCAGGATGTAATAGGATTCGCTCTCTACCCATCTCACCATATGGCAGCTGGGAAAATTACATCACCCAGCAAGATTCAACCAAGCCTGGGACTCAAGACAACTTACAAAGTTATCCCTGCATGGCCCCATGGTAGTCTGACAACCAATCAGACTAGAGTTCTTTCATAGTAACAGGAAGCAAGTTCAAAGCCCAAGAGAGGGTATGAATATATCTCACTCTCCACTCCATGTGATCAGCTACCCAGGTCAGCTACAAACCATGTGATCCTGTCCACCATTAAACCATCTTTCCAAACAGCTTCCATGTTTCCAGTGTCTTTCTCCCCACTAGGAACTGAAACCAGATGGACATTTCTTCCAACACAAGTTTAGAATTAGACGAATGATTGCACAATACATTTTAAATCTATACAGTATTCAGTTTATTGTTACAGTCACAGACCAGAGACAAGAACAAATAAAAACACTCAGTAAATATATAATTAATTTTTTTTAGTATAAAATAATAAATAACATCTAAAATCTATGATTTTATGTCAATTATACATGGTCTAATTATACTTAAATGACAATCCACCAACTGTGTGGCCCATAGTCAGTTTAATACTAAAAGGGAAAGGAATAAGCAATGCAATGGGTTTGCCACATTTGTTGAATAAAATAAAAAATATAGTAGGTTATAATTTTTTAAAAAAAACAGATCTGGTTAGTCCACGTCTTCAATTGTGGAAATTCTTAAAACAGCTGGGTATATCAACACTTCATTTATCTGATAATAGCTCAGCCAGAGAACTCTAGGTTCAAAGTTTGCATCCACCTCTGACACTTGTGACACAGGCAGCCTTTGGCAAGGCTGCAGTTCTTCCTAGTGCATCGTCAGTGAGCTCTTCCAGTTGGCCGTACTACTAGTCGAAGATTTAAAATTGCTCTACAGCTTTGGGTAAGCCTGTTGATCTTAATGGGTTTGGGGGTGTGCTTGTTCTTTGAAATTCTTTTCATTTCATTCATGAATTTCATGGACGATTTTCCTTGTAGCTGATCCATTCGGGAATTTCATGCGGAAGTGGAATATAACGGCTAACGCAGGACATTATACATTTTAAGTATGAAACAGAGCAAGGCTTTGACACCAGCTTAGTATTTCATGCTGTGCAATTTTTCTGTCCCCCTTTTTTCTTTTCTTTTGATGAAGATTGGGGTGTTTGATTGATTTCATTTGCATTTTCCTTTACATGCGATAGGGAGAAAAGTCTGCTTTTTGACAGATTTCCTTTTCTTTTAATCATTCCGATTCTTTGAAACGGGCTGGACAAATCCCTGTAGTTTTCTTGGCAAGATTTTGCAAAAGGGCTGAGAGAGTGAGACTGGTTTTGTGGACCACCACCCAGATGGTTTTGTGCCCAAGATGGGACTAGAACTCCCAGTCTCCTGGTTTCTAGCCCGATGCCTTAACCTCTATCCTAAGCTTTCTTTCCATATTGATAGATAATAAAATAAATGGTTGGGGGGGGATTTAATTCTTTTAAGACAACTCCACACCATCTCCCCGCAAGTTACTATGCTCAAGACAATGTCTTCAATTTCCATAATTTCCTGTTGTCCTTCCAGAATATTTGGAGGATGCCCAAATTGTGTGTATATATCTTCCCCGGTTGAGGCCATTGGATTAGTTATAGCAGAATTAGAGAACAGTATCTTCCAAATGTTTGAGACTCTGTGAACAGTGTATCTCAGTACTACTAGTGAAAAGTCTATGGCTGCAGTCCAACAAAATATGTGGCAGCACCAGATTGCTTACTCTGGTGTAGAGGAATGGAATATAGAATGCTTTCGTATATGTCTACGCATGCATGCAATTGTCTAATTAGCCTGTTTGGGAGATGAAAATCTAGAACTTGCTTGCTTGTAAATGTCTCTGGGACTTTTGATAGCACTCTGTGGTTTTATTTTAGGGTTTCTGGAGCAGGGTAAACACCTGTTCAATTAAAAAAAAAATCTCCATGAGCCGCAGACATTTCTGGTGTGAACAAATTTGCCTTCCAAACACAGCTATCTTAAGTAAATGTGGCAAATGTATTAGACGACTCTCATAAATACTTCTCTCTTCCGTTCCTACTGGAATGAACATTCCTAGTGGCAGGTAAGACATCACTGACAAAAAAAGAGGGCTCATATGAGCCAGCCACCTTGATGAAATTAAGCAGTTCTGAATGACCGTAAATTCTAAAGATTGTACAGGTTTGAGATATGCTAGGATCTTTGCCTCAAGTACTTTTTTTCAGATTTTTATTTTTTTTTTTTTAATTTGAGAAAGTGCAGACTATATTGATTGTGGGGATGGCAGGATTTCCAAGCATGATTGTAGGAGCAGGTAATGCTTACAGCCAAAACTAACATAAGCTACAGCAGCAAAGCAGTTTTTACAAATAGCAAAGTTCAATCTGATTGCCCAGAGTTCAGAAATCTCTTACAAGTCATCAGATTCTTACCTGCATCAGTATCTTTTAACTATTCAGCATTTTTTTGGAGAAAATGTATCTTATATATTCACTAGGAATAAAAAAAAATAACTCAATGACAGATAATCAATTAATCAATGACATATAATTAATTAATCAAAATGACCGGTTGGATAGCCTTGGTTTATTCTCATGTGGCATTAGCAGTAAATGCTTGCATGTATATGAATGAGAGCTAAGTTAGGGCCATGGAGAATTTACAGCAATGCACAGAAATAAAAATTTAGTCGTTTGTGCAAAACTGGACTGGTGGTAAGACTTCTTGGTCTCTTAGCAAATGTGAGCTTTGATTTAGCTAATGATTTCTTTGGAGTTAAAATCAGTGATTTGGGAGCATAATTATTTTCAAGTCAAACACTGATTGCAATACAAGTTGGATCCAACCTTTGATCCTGATTATGAAAGAGCTTCAGCTAATTTTGCCCTGGAAGCTGGAATCTTTTATCTGTTCTCTGGACAAGGACAGCACATCAGAAAGAGCACAACAAGCTGTATTTGCCTGCCAACATGCCCTCAAGCCTTATTCCACTAGGAAAAGGGAGAAGAAACAAGGGCTGTAGTCCACCATTCTTTGTCCTTCATTCCAAGGGTAGATGAAAAAGTCCCTTAAAGATGCAGATGAAATTAATAAGTACATATCCTCAGAAGATGGAGGCCTGCTAACTAGTCAGAACAGGCAGAAACCTCTTGGGGAAATCCATGCAATTGTGGTGGTTGCACAACCACAGCCCATCACAAAATGCATTTTTATCCTACCATCTAGATTTCTCCATAATTTTGATTACCCTATAAATCTACCAGCCTTAGGCTCCTTCCTTCCAGATGGCATGGATGAACTCTGGACCATTTGAAACCATACTTAATCTTGGCATCTCTGGAAGGGCAAGGCTTGATCTTTTGACGAGAGGGGCAGGGGGGAGGGTTCATAGATAACAAAATAAAGTACTGTTTTCCAGGAGTGACTTTAAAACATGATGATAGTTTCACAAAAGAGTGATGGTTGAGTAAAGAGCCAGATTTCAAACATGGTTAAACTTGCTTCAGGAATCAGCAAGCAATGTCTCCACTTGGACTTTTATAAACTTGCCTAGTTGCTGATTAAATAGTTGTTTTCTAGAGAAAAGGATTTCTTCTCATACAGGTCTCTCTTTTTTTGCCTCAGTCAAAGAGCAGATAGCTATACTGTCCTTCATCCCAAAAGCTGTTGAATGTTTGCTTAATACAGGGCTGAACTCAGAAAGAATAGCTATCCCAATTTAATTTTAATTTCCACCTCTGTTCTGCTCTAAAATATACTGTAGAGCTGCAAAAAGCATAGGTAATAGGCACACCAGTTGGATGATATAATTAGTTTTAGATTCTTATGAAGGGCAAAAAAAATCTTTCTGGGGGATTTTTAAACAAATTCAGAATTACAAGTTTTCGGCAGTTACCAAAATGTATTCTTGCTACCAAAATGTATTTTTGCCATGAAAAAAGAAGAAAAGGAGAATCTTTTAATCTTTAATCTTTTGCTAGATCAGTTTTGGACCTGAAGCTATGGCAGAGGTTGGGTCAGTTCAACAGAGCCTCTGCTCTTAGAAGGTCTTTATGAATTTGTGCTTGAATTTCCATATTGTCTTTTAGAACCAGAATATGAAGCAAATAAGTATGTTAGAGAACCCAACTGTAAACTGTTATCACTCCAGCTGTAGCAGAGCTTTGGACAGGCAGGGGCAGACAATTTATTGCAGGAGACCATAGATAAAGTTCCCAGAATTTTCAATTAAAAAGTAAGATTCTAAAATAAACAAAGTCACACTAACTCAGGGTTCTCCCAACTCAATA
Source organism: Masticophis lateralis (assembly GCA_030761175.1). NCBI lineage: Eukaryota > Metazoa > Chordata > Lepidosauria > Squamata > Colubridae > Masticophis > Masticophis lateralis. Next base: position 192,093,651 of record JAUDYJ010000002.1, on the reverse strand, counting down.
CTCTTGCCACTTTTGGTGGATCTGATCTCTTGTAATGTCTGTGTGTGAGAGGACCAACAGAGAGAAGAATGGGGTATGAAGTGGCCCAAGATGTTCATTGTTTAGATATACTTTTAAAAAAAAAAGCTTAGCATGTACAACAGAGAACCTTCAGGGATTGACAACATATCTCACAGCCTTTATTTGGATAGTAAATAATGGAAGCAACTAATAAAACATAGAGGAATTAAGATTCGGGGTTCTTCATGAGGATTAGGGATCTACCCCATTGCCTGTCAAGAGTTGGGAGACCTTGAGTTTTAGTGCTTCCAGTCACCTTCTCCTAGCTTCACAAAAGAAAAAAGAAAAGAATCAGGAAGCTATCCCTGAAACCATACTTGACTCCTGGAAGATACCTGTCCATGTATCTTCCAGGAGCAAAGTATATACATTTATGTGTATTTGCTAATTATTTTTTTTTAAGGATTTTGAAGGTAGCAGAGCTTTCTAGAACCCTGAAGAAATATGGCTAAGGAAACTGCACAGTTTGGGGCTCATTTATGGGTGTTGAAGAAAAAAGATTTGATGCTCCTAGATTTTCATGTATAAACACATATGAAGCAGTGATGGGATTCACATTTTTTTACTACCGGTTCTGTGGGCGTGGTGGGCGTGGCTTGGCTTGGTGGGCGTGGCTTAATGGGCACGGCAGGGCAAGGATACTGTAAAATCTTCATTTCCTCCCCACTCCAGGGGAGGATACTGCAAAATCTCCATTTCCTCCTGATCAGCTGGGCCTCGGGAGGCAGAGAATAGACGGGGGTGGGCCCAATCAGAGGTGGTATTTACTGGTTCTCTGAACTACTCAAAATTTCTGCTACTGGTTCTCCAGAACTGGTCAGAACCTGCTGAATACCACCTCTGGTATGAAATGAGACCCAAAGCTTTCTGCTTAAGGGGCAGAGTTAGAACATTGCTTTTCTTTCATTGTAACTGCTCTTTAAGAGGCCAGCTGAAAGGTTTGTTGCCTCTTCACACCAATACAGCTCTGCTGAGGAGAGGAGAAAGAAAATGGGGAGCGCAAATAACTGGGAGCAGGCTGGCTCAACAATTAGCTAGAGAGAGTTGACTCCTTGTTTGGAAAGGGCAGCTCATTATCAGCTAAATAATAATTGTAGGAAGAGGCACTTACGAAATTGCAGTCTCTTGTGACAGAAAGACCAGGGTGACTTTTGGTTTCACAGGCTGTGTGTGAAAAGAAAAGAGAGAGACTCTGTTTGCCTTCTGCATATAATGGAGGGATGCAGTTATCAACTAATTGAGAGTCACTGAAAACAACAGCAATAGCATTAACGCTTAGACTTATAGACTGCTCCCTAGTGCTGTTGGAAGGGGTTACCAATCTTGGCAACTTTAAGACTTGTGGGTTTCAACTCTCAGAGTTCTCTGGGTGTTACCAAGGTTGGAGACCCCTGCTGTACAGCACTCTCTGGGTGGTCTACAGGTCTACAGAGTCAGCCTATTGCCCTCAACAATCTGGGTCCTCATTTTACCGACCTCAGAAGGATGGAAGGCTGAGTCAATCTTGAGACGGTCAGGATTGAATTCCTGGCTGTGGGCAGAGTTAGCCTGCAATATTGCATTCTAACCATTGTGCCACCAAAGCTCAGCTCCCCTTGCTTTTGAAACAAGCAGAAGGTTTGCTGAGACAGCAATGTTTTCCCATTCCCCCCACCCCCCAATCTTGAGGGTGGGAGGCAGGCACATTATTGGTTATGTAAGGGAAAGGCATCAGTGATGGTACTGCCACAAGGAGATGTTTGAGAAAAGCATTGGAGGACAATCCTGCTTTTTGTAGAATGAAGTGGGGTAAAAAAGGGGAACCAACCGTTGAAGCATCACGAAGGACAGGTTGCTATTTCAAAGAATTTTTTTTCTTTTTTGGAGGCTGTTAATCTCTTTTCTGTTCTTTCTAGTTGATGAGCAGCCACAGAGTTTCTGCTGTGTGCTGTTGCCATCAGTGGTGCTCCTGGAGTGTACGGAGGGAAGATGGCATTCTGGACACAGCTGGGTTTGCTACTATGGAAGAATTTCACTTATAGGAGAAGGCAAACGGTAAGATCACACCATTGCTTTGTTTTGACAAAAGAGCCAACTCTGTGTTTTAAGAATTCCATAACTGGGACAATCATATTTCACTCTATAAATACACCATTTGGGCACAAATAAGTAAGACTCCCATTGATCTGGTTATATTTTATGATGTAGATTAGTGGGTTTATATAAAGGAGCTGAGCCAATAAGTTCTTCAAAGAAATAAATTGTGTGTTGGATGTTAAGTATAAGACAAGAAGCTTATCTTTTACTTTCAGTAAAAGCAGATAGGAAGCAAGAAGGGCAGGGCACGGAGAAACCAAACCTGTTCTTAGTTCAACATCTAGAAAAAATTGTTTTAAGTGTTCAGCCGTAGGAATAATTTTTGCTCTGATCAGTCTAGCAAAAGAAAAGGTAAGCCCATACATAAGTTTGCTATTTCTCCATGAATGCTTTAGAGTAAAAATGGAGGCATAGTCACAAGTAACAATAGCAATGGCAGTATAGCAATAGCACTTTGACTTATATACCATTCTATAAAGTAGTTTACAGAGTCAGAAGATTGCCCTCAACAATCTGAGTCCTGATTTTACCAACCTTAGAAGGATGGAAGGTTGAGTCAATCTTGAACCGGTCAGGATCGAACTTGAGGCTGTGGGCAGAGTTAGCTGCAATACTGTATTCTAACCATGGCTCAAGTAATACAATAGATGTGCCATACTGCTTAGCCTACACATTGTGAAACCTGTATATGCTAAGCCTGGAAAAAGCAGACGGATTATCACATCAATAACCCCAGTCTGCTGCTTTGTGTTAATTACAACTTTGTGAATTCCACTGCTTGAATCGATTAGAAACTATGGTGCAAACTATAGATAGAGAAGTCATTAGAATGAGGAAGTCTGGCTTAAGCTTTATTACAGCAATCCTAGCAGTAATTTAAACAGAGGTGTTCAATACCTCCCATTGCTATGGCAGAGAGAGAGAGAGAGAGAGAGAGAGAGAGAGGATGAATAAAATCTGCATTGCAACTACTTTAGATTCCAATATGCTAGTACAGCTTAGAAAACAGAGTGGACTTAATAGAGTAAATACTTAACACTACCTTTTTGGTACTCTTCAGAATAGTACAGGAAGTCTTCCAATGTAAATCTGAATAGTGTTGTTGACAGGAACATAGCTAGGTCAAAGCAATTATCCGCACTTAGTTGTTCTTGAGTCTTTTCTGACCAGTCCTTTCTGATTCGTTTCCCCAGGCTCTTATGAGAGTAGACATGAAAATAATGATGGTGATACTGTGCTCTTTAATTTCCCATTTACAGTGTGTGCATTTGGACACTCCACAGACTTAATAATTTAGTAGTGATGTACTTGGCAATTTTATCCCATAGACTCTATTAGTAACAGTGGCTTCTTGGACTGTTATGAGGAAAGATTTTTTAGCTCTGGGAACTAAAGTCCTTCTGGTGATCTTACATAGCATCCATTCCATACCATTTCTGGAACACTGTTGGATATTGTTTCAGTGACATTTTTCTCTTCCCCCAACTTTAAAATGGCCTTCTTTCTTCCCCAAAAGCAGTGAGGTCATCAGATGGGCCATCAAGGTTGAGCAAAGATGACACATCTTTTTTATTTAAAGGATCAATATGTCAGCAATGATGTCAGCAATGACATATTGATGACCACATACTAACAGTCAGAAAGAGGAGCCAGATATAAGTTAAGACATACTGCCAAAGCCAACCCACAAGGCAGCCTTTATCTGAATCTTATGAAAGTTCAACAATAGCAAATGAGATGAAAAGAATTTACAATCTGACTCTCTTATTAGTCAAATCATTGCAAGGGTTGCAAGACAGGCAATGATCCAAATAGATCATATCCATAATTTAATTTCTCATTGCTTTTCAACTCATTACAGTAGCATTATTCAGCATCGTAAAGAATAAACTTTCTCTCTTCCTTTTCTTATATATAATTTTAGAGTGAATCAAACACTCTACTGAGTGAATGCAATGTACTTGAGTTCTTTTGTCTTAAAGAAGTATTAGGTGCATGTCAGAAATTGGGCAATTTTGGGGGGACATCATACGCAACCTTTTAAATACAGTTTTTATTTTGTGATTTTTGTCATTGTTTCTGATTATTCCCTTGCATCATATTTGTTTTTATATGTTGGTTTTATACTTCAGTTATTCTCATTATTTATGTTTATTATTCATTTGTATCCCACTTTTATTATTTTTACAAATAACTCCATGCAGCAAACTCACCTCCTATTTTTTTTCCAGCGAGGTAGGCAGTGGTGGAATTCAATTTTTTTTCTACTGATTCTGTGGGTCTGGCTTGATGGGCATGGCTTAGTGGGGATGGCAGGGAAAGGATACTGCAAAATTTCCATTCCCACCCCACTCCAGGGGAAGGATACTGCAAAATCCCCATTCCACCCCACTCTGGGACCAGAGATGGTATTTGCTGGTTCTCTGAACTACTCAAAATTTCCGCTATCGGTTCTCCAGAACCTGTCAGAATCTGCTGAATTTCACCCCTGGAAGTGGGTTGAGCTGAGAGCGAGAGAGAGTGACTGGCCCAAAGTCACCCATCTGGTTTTCATGGCTACGATGGGAACTCACAGCTTAACCACTAGACGAAACTGGACTTTGGCACTATATTAGTTTGATTTTAGTTTGGCCAGAAAGATAGTAAATTCATCAAGCTTCCCAAACTATAGCTTTATGGGATTATATTCTCCCATCACCTCAAAAATAATATGTTGCATGTGATGGGTACTGTAGTCCAACATAGCTGGAGGGGCATAATGCTGATAGGTGCTTGGATTAAGTCCACTGCAAGTCTTTTGTCTCTGTTCCTTATCCTGTTAACAAGAGCACAAATAAGTTGAACTGTCAATCTGCACAGTGAGCCAAGTTTTTAGGGATCGTGGATATCTGCAGCAAGAGGGACAGGGCCGGGATGGGTCAAATAACAAAGTAGGTATCACTGTGTCATGATGAAAACTATGTGGCTTGCATACTTGGGTGTAGCATTGGAATTCAAATATGAGAGCCCAGCTGACCTGACATTATCCTCATTGTGGTTTGTGCCAAATGTTTATGTAAAGGACGTAGAATTTGATATATAATATAATAAATGAAGGATGTCAGAGCCTCCAAAATCCAGTGGACCCACTAATTGAAAAACAACAACAACATTAGGAAGATGAAGGCTTAGAGAAAGTTCACCTATATTTACCCCATTCATTCTGCCCTGCAAAAATATATGTGGATGGCCTCCACTTGTAATATATTTGCTGCAGGTTGGAGTCAGCAGTTTTGCCCATGGCTTTAGTCCATCAAAAACCTCTCTGAAGATAGATGGTAGCCCGTACTTTGCTACTTAAGTTTCCCACAACAGTAATCAACTTCTTAGAGAGCTCTCCAGTTTTGAATTGATAAATGAGTAAGAAATGATGCTGGATTACAGTGAAGTATACTGTATAGGCCTATTTGCTTAATGTTTTTGAAGTTGCTTTCTCCCTGGAGGATTTGGCCAGAACCTAATTGGTCCTGGATGCCTTCCAGCAGTGCGGATGTAACTCTTGAGCTGCACACGTCAAGCTAAGCTTGGTATGTGCCTTTCATACTGCTTCCTTCAGCCACCACAGTTTGGAGAAGTGACAGGGAAGGAGATGCAGGCCAAGCTGCTTACTTCAGAGGTTCTGATGGGAAAATCATGTTCAAACATCTCTTTAAGAAGAGATTCATATCACATTGCTGCATTGGTAGTTGATTTTGGAATAATAAGAGACTTACTAACATTCTATTAAATAAACATTATTAAACAGAATATTGGAATGTGGAGTATCCTTTATTTAGAATACTAGCTGCTCAATTTTCTTTCCTTTCTTCTGGCTTCTTTCTTTTCCCATCTTAATTTCAAACATCTTTATTTTTATTGACTAGTTTTGGAGAATTCTCCTTCCCCTGCACTTAACTTTTCGTTGTTTCATCTCATTGGGGTTTCTTTTAATAACACTTTCAAAAATCTAAATGCTAACAGTGTTAAGATTTTTCTATACTCTTCATTAACAACAGTAGGTTGGGTGGTTGCCGTAATGAATTTGGATCTGGATATGGGCCTAATATCTGAAGATATTTTGAAAAGTATTTCCTCAATTTGATTACAAATTGGCCAATTTGCCTTGCAAGACAGTACTGTACTAATTGGACAGTACTGTATTAATTGGACAGTACTGTACTAATTGAAGCAAAGACTGTTGATCCTCAGTTGTGAAAAGTGGATTAAGTTCCATGATTTCTACATCATTTGGGATACGTTATTGACAAAAGATTTTGCACCAATGAATGTAATGTTTCAGTATGAGATTTGTTTACAGTTTAGATTTGCTGACTTACTGTAACATCGTCAAAGCTTGGATCTATGCTAAATGTCAATTATCTAATTTTAGATCCTCATGTTCATGCTCTAGTCTACATAGACATTCACAGTTCTTCCACCAACATGCCCACCATGGGTAGTCAGTATGTGTGGCTGATCTGATGAAGAATTTACTTTGCATGAAAATAGTTGATTTAGCATTCTGAATCTTGGAAAACTTTTTCTGTAGGAAAAATATCAGAAATTACATAACTAGGTGGAGGATTATGGAAGGGCTGCTGCAAAAGTTTCCTCCGGTGCATTTATATATATATTTTCCATTTGGAATAATCATTTGGCATATATAGAAATCAGATACGTTTACATTCCATTATGTCACACGGAGAGGATTGGCATTCCAAAGGTTCATTAATAGATTTGATTCACAGCCTGGATAATTTAAATTCTTTGTATTGTTGCGAGGTAATTGAGTCTAGACCAGCCTTACCTAGCCTGTCCATTTTGAGATAGCTGGATTACAACTATAATAACTGATTATTCTTTCCAGAATGATAGCTAAGGTTTTCTGTGTATGTGTTATAAATACACGTAGATATATGCATATTTACAAAGGACTCCAAAATTATTTTTGAAAATAGACTCCAGTCAGACACCCGCACAAAAGGAGAAAAATGTTTGCAAAGAAGGGTCTGAAAAATAACAGATAATATTGAAACCCGCCTACAAAAGATCAAACACTATTCAGAATTGGAAACAAAATAGCACATGCTGCTTGTTTTTTTTTTTTTTATTGAAAAAGTTTTACAATAAAAAAATTTTCCCCCTTTTTTTCACCCCTACCCCCACCCCCCCCTCTCATCCCCTCCAACCTCCCCCCAACCCCAACCCCTCCCTCCCCATCCCACCCCTGACTTCCACTACATATTTCTTAAAAAGAAAAACAACAACAAAAATTTTTAACAGTCAGAAAAACAAATACTATTATATACTCAATTCTATTCTGATCTAAGTTGAGAGGAAGAGAAATAAAATGAAATAATGCAAAGAGAAACCCATAAACATGAATATCTGTCTAAAATTAACAATATTATAATAAAAGAAAGCACCAAAAAAGAATAGCCATTATAATGTTTAAGCCAATTTAGAAACAAAAAGAGGAAAAAAAAATAAAATAAAATAAAAAAAACATTACTAACATTACTAATCCTATACCATACTCGATCACTCCAAAGTTCTATACCTTACTTATTCATATTAGATAATACCAGCTAGTTTAATCCGAACTACTCCCCCTAATTCAAAAACACAAAAATCCCCCCTTCAGGGAAAAAACATGCAATATAATATAATCATACATATATTATTATAATTTTCCATAACTCGAATTACAGTCCTCTTCTTCCTGATTGAAGTTAATTCTTCTTTCTTCACCTATATCCAATTGCGATACTCTTCATCTTCTGTCTGCCCCCATCAGTAAAACAAAACATTCCATATAAACCCCCCGTGTGACTTTATATAAATAACATCCAACCAAGAAGATGTTCACTCCTGTAGGTAGAATCATTCAAGCTAACGTATTCTATTTCAACAAAAAAAAACCCCAATGCAGCTCCACCAAGCCTTAACAAAAGAATAAGAAAAAAAAGGGAAATAGAAATCCTTGAGACTGCATCCAAATGTTCTTGTAAAAACTGTTTCAAATCCTGCCACCCTTTGTTATCCACTCTTGGTTGTAAGACGTTTTCATTTCCATTCTTTCCTCTTAGATAATAATTTCCAAAAAAAACCATGATAGGGTAATCACAAGACACTGCTACTATATAGATAACATCCAACCACGAAGATATTCACTCCTCCAGGTAGAAACATTCAAACTAACGTATTCTAAAAAAAACAAAAACAAAACCCCAATGCAGCTCCACCAAACCTTAATAACAAAAAAATCAAAAAGAAAAAAAAAAAGTCCTAGCAGCTGCATTCCCAGATGTTCTTATAACAACTATTTCAAATCCTGCCACCCGTTATTATTCACTCCTTCTGGTTGTGAGATATTTTCATTTCCATTCCTTCCTCTTAGATTATAAGTTCCAAAAAAAAACTATGATAGGATAATCACAGAACGCTGCTACCATTGCAGCCCTCTGTTAAACTTGCTCAAGATGTTAAATCCAATTCAGAATAAAAAAAGAAACTCCAAGTCAGGATGAAGACTTTATAATCCATAAATCCAAATCCATATAAACTTTAGGAATTTTATAACCGGTATCCAAAATTGTCCAAGCTTTCTGATAACGACTGCATCTGATGAAGGACTTTAAGACACTCATTAGTTAACTCTCGAATTTCCACGTTAGAATCTGGTTCCTGCTGTTCGATATCACCATCCTTTTCTTGCGGAGCATTGGACCTCTGCTGCTGATCATCTTGAATAATAGTATTTCTTGAATCTTGCTCCAGCAGTTCAAGGTCCGGTGCTCCTAGATTAGGTTCACTGATGTAGTTTATTTTTCCATCTGAGAAGTCCATAGTAAAATCCTCCAAGAAACCAGATTGCGCTCCTTGTTCTTTTAACATTCTTTGATTCATTCTTTGAGTCTCATCCTTCTGTTTACCTTTTACAAGCTCTCTTTCTTGTTTCTTATTCTTAAGGTCTTTCGAAGCTCCCTTAAAAATATTTTTATAAAAATGTTCCGCTTTTTCAGTAGTATTCAAGCAATATCTCACTCCGTGATATCTAAAAATTATACCGGCTGGTAAGTCCCATCTAAATGGGATATTACTTTTCTTCAATTCTTTAGTTAAGAAAGCAAATTCTTTCCTTTTCTTTAAAACCTTCGATGGTAATTCTTTAAAAATATTAATTTGTTCACCTTCTACTTGCACTCTGGCAGAGTAGGACCTTTGTAAGATGTCATCTCTCAACCTTTTATCAGTAAAGTAAACAACAACATCTCTGGATAAATTCCTTTGTTTGGCTACTCGTGAGTTGACTCTGTAAGCTTTCTCTATACAACCAAGAATTATCTCATCCTCAAGCTCTAGTAGTTCAGCAAAAACCTTTGCAATAGTTGCTTTTAAATCTCTCTGGTTTTCTTTAATACCTCTTACTCTGATAGCAGAGGCCATAGTTTTAATTTGAAGCATGATAATATCATTCTGTGTAGTCTGATTACTAATCTCAACTTTCACAAACCTTTCTTGTATTTCTTGAATCTGGGAGCCAATTTCACTGCTAATTTCAGTTACTTTCTCCTCCATTTCAATCACCACATTTGAAAGGTCTGAAATTACTTTAACAATAGTTTGACTTAATTGGTCATGCTTTCCAGCAATCAAATCCACAAGATTCTTCTGTGAGTTTTTAATTTTGTCAACTACAGTCAATAAAGGAGTTGTTATAAATTCTTTTAAGTCCCCTTCTGCCAATCCAGACAATTGCTTCATCTCAGCTTTATTCTTTAACTGGCTCAAGGGGGAGCCCCCCCTTCCTTTAGTCATCTTTATTTTACTTTAAATGGCTTTAGTATACTACTTCACTTTGCCATACTTTACTTTAAAAAAGATATCCAAGAAAAAAGGGGAGAGAGAAAAAAAAAAATTCTGTTTACTTTAAGTGACTCTCCCATAGCAAGGCATTCATTTCAAAGCTTCCGTTTTCAATCGCTCTGGCATTCTTTCAATTAAGACCAGTCGCCATTTAAAAAAAAAAAAACTTTCTTAGGAACTTTCACTTCTCTTCCTCTCCTTCCCCCCTCCTCTCGTTACTCTTCCAAAAAATCAGTAAAGAAATCAGTTTTAAAAATCCATACTTGCTTCATCTTTGCTTCTTTCTTTTCTTTTCTTTTACTTCTTTTACTTCTTTCTTATTCCATAGTCGCTGTGGTGTTGCTTTCAGCGTCTGGCTCCGCTAATTGCTTAGCGGAGGACAGTCCCGTCGCGGAGCTTCTCTGGAGGTATGGAGGGGGCCATCCTTCTGAGCCCTCCCCAGGACAAACGAAACGATCCTGGGGCGACTCAGGGGGCCCTACCTCACCCCCAGGAGCTCTGCCTGCTCCTCCCACTGAGGAGCAGGTTGTTCGAGCCGCCTGCCAGCTGTGAGGCGGCTCTAACGCGGCGGGATGCCGGCGGGCATGGAGGAGCCCGCCGCCGACGAGGAAGGCGCCACCGGAAGTCTCCACATGCTGCTTGTTTGATTTTTCGTTATATAATAAGTGCATAAGGTGAAAAAATCCCCTGACATTTGAGAAACTTATGAAAAATAAAGGCTGCATTGAGAAAATGTACATAAGACATCTTACGGGCATTAAACTTCAGTATATATTTAAATTTTGGGGGAAATTGCATATGAAAGTTCAACTTAAGAGGGAAAATATGAATGAATAATGAGTATGGGCTGGAAACAAACCTTCCTCCATCTCATCCCATTCCTTGCTTAGTGGACAGGAATGCGGTAAAATTATTGCTTCATGAATTAATACAGGTAGTCCTCGACTTACAACAGTTCATTTAATGACCGATCAACATTCCAACGGCACTTAAAAAAAGTGACTTATGGCCATTTTTCACACTTACGACCATTGCAGCATCCCTATGGTCACATGTTCAAAATTCAGATGCTTGGCAGCTGGTTCATATTTATGACCATTGCAATGTCCCTGGGTCATGTGATCCGCTTTTGTGACCTTCTGACAAGCAAAATCAATGGGGAAGTCAGGTTCACTTAACAACCGTGTTACTAATTTAACAATTGAAATGATTCACTTAACAACAGTGGCAAGAAAAGTCATAAAATGGGGCCTGGATAGCTCAGCAGACTAATGCACTGTAATTAACTCCAGCTGTCTGCAATTACTGTAAGTTCAAATCTCACCAGGCTCAAGGTTGACTCAGCCTTCCATCCTTTCTAAGGTAGGTAAATTGAGGACCCAGTTTGTGGGGGCAATAAGCTGACTTTGTATAAAATATACAAAAGTATGAAGGCTGTTGCTTAACACATTGTAAGCCACCCTGAGTCTCCGGAGAAGGGCGGCATATAAATCAAATTTAAAAAAAATCACTTAACAGATGTTTCACTTAGCAACTTACATTTGGGCTCATTTGTGGTCATAAGTCAAGGACTACCTGTAGTCCAATTGATCCAAGCGCATCAGGAAGGCACTGAATTGGGAAAAGCTACGCCAAAGAGCTATCTTTTGTTCATAGAACTTTTTTTTTTTTAATCATACCTATGTCTACTTTTGTTTTCAATTGCTTCATCATACCAAATATGTTAGTTAGTTTAGTTTACTTTATTGATTCACCCTTGGGCCATATCAAAGTGCAGAGTTCCAGACACAAATTATTACTAAAATCCGATAAAAACAATTTAAAATGGAATTGGATAAAATATGAAAGTGATCATACCAAGTATGGATACTTAGTAATCTGCTGTTTCTCCTTTTCTCTTCCAGGTCCAACTACTGATTGAAATCACTTGGCCATTGTTTATCTTCTTTATTCTGATGTCGGTGAGACTGTCTTATCCACCTTATGAACAACATGAATGTAAGTTTTAAAAATTCCTGAGTTCTTGGGCTTCAATTTTGGTGAAGGAGGAGTAAATGAGAGGCAGATTGCATAAGGACTGAACTATTTCTGGCCTAGAAAGATGGAAGATAACAGGTCTGACAAAGGTTTGGGCCATCTGAGCAGTCTATACTTCACCTTCAGCCAGATAGGATGGTTCTTCAGTTTTGCATACGGCCATAACAGCTCAAATCAGAGTTTTTATTGCAATTCATTTCTGATGTCAACTGATGGTTATATCTATCAATATCTACTACATTAGAAATTAAAACTGAGAAATTTTAAAATATTTGTCTTTGCAGACCCCCTGAAAAGGTCTCGGAGATTCCCAAGAGTCTTCAGACCACACTTTCTGAATCACTGTTTGAGTAGAATAGAATAGAATAGAATAGAATAGAATAGAATAGAATAGAATAGAATAGAATAGAATAGAATAGAATAGAATAGAATAGAATAGAATAATTTTATTTATATACCACCTTCTCCCGAAGGACTCGGGGTGGTGTACAGCTGATTTAAAAACATAAATATACAAATATCATAGTTAAAATTAATTAAAATCATTAAATAGTTTGGCCAAATTCTAAAACCGCAAAATTTAAAACCCCAATTTAAAATCATTCAATTAGACAACCCCGTCTGTCGGAACAGTAGGGTCTTAAGGGCACAGCGGAAGACCAGGAGGTCAGAGATTGTACGTATGTCCGAGGGCAATTCATTCCAAAGGGCAGGAGCTCCGACAGTGATTTCTTAAAGTGATTTCTTTCACACCTTCACATATTATTTAAACGACAGAGCTGTGTTATTACCTGTAGCTATTTTGATGGATGTTTTTATTAATAAATAACGAGAGCAAATAACAAATTAATCTTGCACAATAGAGAAAGCCTAGGCATACAACAATGTGGGATATTTAATTGGGCTTCTTAAACTCTTGTATATACATACTATGCAGTAAAACTAATGGACTTCAACAGGATTTTTTCCCTGACATAGATGACCAACCTCACATAGAAACATACATGATTGCTGGGTTGATATATATAAAAAGAAAGAATGCTACTCTATGTTCAGTAATAAGCTGAAGCATTGTGTATTAGAGGCTAAAAATGCCCATAATTTGTTGGGCGAGAATGCACTTAGCTCACGTCAAACTAACCAGTTTTTTCAGGACAGCTGAAGGAAGTTTGAGAATGGGATCAGTTCCTGAAACACAGAAACTTGTTCAATGTGTTCCTAGCTAGCTCTACTCAAACAGGATTTCCTTTTTCAAAAAAATAGCAACCCTGTGGCGTATTTCTCCATAATAATTCAAACTTCATTGGCTGGTTATAGAGAAGGGATTTCAACAGAGATAACTAGATCTGATGAAATCTCTCTTGCCTAACTTTTAATATTAATATACAGTAGTAAGTCAATTAAGATGTCCAACTGAAGCCAGAAAAAACTAGGCTGAATTTCATCTTTGACCATGGAAACTCACTATCAATCAAATCTCTTTATGGTCATTGACCAGCATAAGAAGGAGGGAATACAAACAATTGGTAATGGGGGGTGTTATTTTAGTGCATGTGCTCAAAAGCCCGATTGGGCTTATTATCAGCGGATGTCTTATTTTCGGGGAAACAGAATATGTATGAAATATATAGAATATATTCTTAGAATATATATATATATGTGTGTGTGTGTGTGTGTGTGTGTGTGTGTGTGTGTGTGTGTGTATGTATATGTATATATATTCTAAACATATGTTATATGGTCTTTCACTTTTAAAATTATTAATTTTTTGTTTCCCACCCTTCTTAGAGCAATAGCACTTAGACTTATATACCGCTTTACAGTGCTTTACAGCCCTCTCTAAGCGGATTACAGAGTCAGCATATTGCCCCCAAACAGTCTGGGTTCTCATTTTACCAACCTCGGAAAGATGGAAGGCTGAGTCAATCTTGAGCCAGTCAGAATCGAGCTGTCGAACTGTAGTCAACTGGCAGTCAGCAGAAGTAGCTTGAAGTACTGCATTCTAAGCACTGTACTACCATGCCTGTTATGCTGATTTATGCTAATAAAGATTTCATTGGTTGATTCACTGAGGTAAATTCACCGGGTGACTGGGCCAATCACTTCTCCTACCCCTATCTAACATAGTGATTATTGTTCTAGAGAAAAATATTTTGGAAAGGAAATCTGTGTGTGCTGCCTTGATGACTTGCAGGAAAAGTGGGATATACTGGTAGTCCTCAACTTGCAATAGTTCGTTTAGTGACTATTCAAAGTCGTAACGGCATTAAAAAAAGTGGCTTATGACCATTTTTCACTGTTACAACCTTTGCAGCATCTCCCTGGCCAAAATTCAGATGCTGAACAATCGGTTCATATTTATAACCATTGCTGTGTCCCTGGGGTCATGTGATCATTTTTTTGTGACTTTCTGACAATCAAAGTCCATAGGGAAGCCAAATTTAGTTAACCACCATGTTTCTAATTTAGCAACTGCAGTGGTTCACTTAACAACTATGGCAAGAAAGGTCGTAAAATGGGGCAGAACTCGCTTAACAAATGCCTCACTTAACAACAGAAATTTGGGGTACAATTGTGGGCTCAATTGTGGTTTTAAGTTGAGGACTACCTGCAACTTTTAACACATACAGGTAGGCCTAGACGTATAACCGCAATTGAGCTCAGAATTTATGTTGCTAAGTGAGAAATTTGAGTTTTGTCCCATTTTATCACTTTTCTTGCCACATTTGTTGTGGCAAGAATCCCTCCGGTTGTTAAATTGGTAACTCGGTTGTTAAGTGAATCTGGCTTCCCCATTGACTTTGCTTGTCAGAAGGTCGCTAAAAAACAAGTTCCCATAACCCCAGGACACTGCAGTGGTCATAAATATGAAGCAGTTGTCAAGCATCCAAATGTAAATGGGGATGCTGCAGTGGTCATAACTGTGAAAAACGGTCATAAGTCACTTTTTTTAGTGCCGTTGTAACTTTCAACAGTCACTAAATGAAACTGTTTCAAGTCAAGGACTACCTGTATATGGTACAAGATCCCTGTTGTTTTTTGCACCTGTTTGCCCTTTCACAATTTGCGTATTTGCTGCATATGTTATAAGCCTTTGTTTCTTGTTGCCGTATATCATATGTGTTTGAAAACTGTTTGGGTGGGGGAGGCATAACTTTAGGACAGAGAAGTTTTAAGGATGATGTCATGCAATGTCCTAAATATTTATCCTCATATTTTTAGGTCATTTTCCAAACAAGGCCATGCCTTCGGCTGGAACATTGCCCTGGGTCCAGGGAATTATCTGTAACGCCAACAATCCTTGCTTTCGTTCCCCGACACCTGGGGAGGCACCCCGCATTGTTGGCAATTTTAACGAATCTATGTGAGTATTTGCTATTTATTAAACTTTGGCCTGCCAATGTGAAGAAGGCAGGACAACAATGTCTTATCACGGGTACAGGCTGTTCTTTGCTGTACTCAAGGGAAGCCTTTGTCCTTTAGCACAAATGAGGAGCAAAAAGGGGGCGGTTATTGGGGGTAGAGTGAATATTATAAATAAGGAAAATGTAATGCAAGCCAAATTATCTACGCTGAAAGAAAGCAAGTTACTTAGAACATCCTTCGCGGGCCTCTACTGCTGAGAGCTACCAAGACATTTTGAGGCTTATGTTATCCTTTGAATGGGGAGTGATGGCTGTTTATTGTTTGTCAGGCCTTCTTGGTAGCCCAGATCAGGAAATCTAGTGATCTAGTGTTTAAGGCACCTGGCTAGAAAGTAGAAAACCATGAGTTTGAATCCCACCTTAGCTGTGAAAGCCAGTGACTTTGGGCCAGTTTTTCTCTTTCAAGTCCGACTCACTTTGCAGGGTGATTGTTGTGAGGAAAACAGGAGAAAGAAGGTGTGTGGAATATGCCCTCTGCCTTGAATTCATTGTAAAAATAATAAAGGTGGGACCCAAATTAATTAATGCTACAGAACTACCTTTATTGAGATTGACTAGTATAATCCTGCAAGTCTGTACTGAAGTGAATTAGGAAGCCGTCTGCCTGAGTCATGTCTGAATGTTACCTCATTGTTCTAAGAAATGCTTCGGCCCCCTTGTGCTTAAGTGGTGCTTCCTGTACATTTCCAACAAGGTTATCTTCCATATTCTCTATCCTATAATCCAGGTGGATATGCAGAGACCATTGCTTAATCAGAAAGACTTCAAAGAAGTCTTTCTTCCCTGATAGTCATCCTGTAAATTCTTGCTTGTGGCTTCAGGAAGGCTATTCCCTCTACTCTACTTCATTGGTGATCCTGGAGATAAGACATGTTGCCTTTCTCCTCTTAAGAAACAGGGAATGGCTGTGTTTGCATGACAAGCTGAACCACCAACTAGCCAATCGTATCTCCTCCTTGTTTGCTTTGCAAACCAAACCAAACCAATTCAATTAATAGATGTCTCCATGTGCTCAGAAACAACACTTAGAAGCAATTTATAAACAAGTGCTTATGGGAATATGATCGTGTTGACTTAGCAGAATAGCGCCCAATAATGTCAGACACGAAGTAAGCATGGATAAAGAAATATTTTAGGGTCCATTTTGGGGATTTTTTTAAAAATTTAATTTATATGCCGCCCTTCTGAAGCTGTCTCTTTCACAATGACTAATATTTTTTTCTCTTTTTGTTTCTTTGCCCTTGCCCTCATTTCTTCAGTGTCTACCGATTGTTCAATGATGCCAAACGCTTGCTATCATTTAGCCAGGACAGCAGCATCAAGGATGTACCGCAAGTGTTGACAAAAGTGCTGAAATTTGGGAAATTTGCCTCAGGTAAGTGAACCAAAAAAGGAGCATGGTGCATTTTGCAGAGATTCTTGTCCATGATGAGTTGAAGTCTTATTTGGACTTCAACTCCCAGAATTCCCCAGCTGGCATTTTTCCAAGCTGGAAAAAGCTTTAGAATGGAATCAGGGCTGTATTCGAACGAGGGGCTTCTATCCAAATGGCTGCAAGCCAAATTTTAAGCAGGAAAATCTTTGTTTCACTCTTGCAATAACATCTTTTGGGGAGAGGATGCATACAAAGTTCTGGCAAGTAAATCACTTCCCACCCTTTTACTGATACTTTGCCCTTGAAACGATCCCGAACAACTTGTGCATTTTCCCCATGAAAATCAATGGAACTTCCTTGTAATAAAATTAGGATGTCTACCATCCTAATATGAAATATGTTGTAAGATCGTGCCACGCCGTCGGGTTCTCTTCTCTAGTCCTTCATTGCCAGTGTAAGATCGGCGCAGGGAAAGAAGACGAGACCAGCGGAGTCCATGCAATAAGTTTATTTAAACAGGAACAAGACTGGCGCTGCGCTGCCGGAGCTCTCCTTATATTCGCTCTGGCAGCCGCACCGCCCCTAGACAGCAATTCAAAATTCCCGCCGGAGGATTTTCTAACCAATCCCCAGCGGATGCCCTTATAAGGACATAACATATGTCATTATAGCTCTTTTGCAATTTTTTTCTTTGAAATGTACTTTGCATATTCCTGCCTCTATCCCATAATAGTTGGAGGGGTTTGAGTGACGGTGCATACCTGTGAATGTCTATGGCTGCTTTTTCTAATATAGGAGCAGTAGGGGGGAAAAATCCACAAAAATGAGATGGATAAGAAAGAAAACTTTCTCTCTTGCCAGCTGGTGACTCATTTAATAGTATGCATTTGATCTCCATCTCTTCCCATCTATGCAAACATCTGGGCAGGATATTTTGCTGCTTTCATTACATCTAGTTCATTCCTCTCTTCACCTCTCCAACCCCTCTTTTCTCTAGTGTAAGAATTCAGAAGCAGTCAGGAAACCCAGGAGTGGTAGGCCTCACTGGGATGTGAAAGATATTTGGAAGTATATGGAACTGTGCCTAGTTCTGGCAACCTCACTCTAAAAAAAAAATATTAATAAGATTGAGCGAGTCCAGAGAGGAGCAACAAAAATGGTACAATGTCTGAGGGACAAATTTATCAGGAGAGATTGGAGAAACTAAATAGGTACAGCCTGAAGGACAGAAGGGAAAGGGGGAACATGATTGAAACCTTTAAATATAAAAATGAATAAGGTTCTAGAAGGCAGTATTTTCAGTATTTGAAAATCAAGAACAAAGGGGCATAAGCTGTCGGGAGGAAAATTTAAAAGTAATGTTAAAAAGTATTACTTCTCAGAAAGGGTATTGGAAGCTTGGAATCAACTGCCAGTAGAGGTAGAGGGTCAATCATCAGTAACTTGAGTTTAAACATGCTTGGGATAAACACATGCCAATCATACAACATTTTTTTTTAAAAAAATAACTCAAAGGGCATTCTCAATGGTCTTTTTCTTCTGTCAGTTTTCTTTGTTTCTATGAAACAAAAATCACTTCTAAGAATCTGCTTGTGCATTTGGGCAAATAAAACTCAGTGAAAACCTGAGTTTTCCCCACTGCTTCTCACTTTTCTGAAAAATTTTAAATTAAGAGTAATGTTTCTGTAGTATGACAACACAATCCTGAGGCAGCTCAAAGAAAATGTATCTGAGAAATTATAACAGAGAGCCAATGGTGCATGCATTTGTGGAGAGCTTTGGAGAGGCAAGGCCAAAAGAAAGCAAATTCTCAGGCCTCCATTTTTCTTACAACGCCTCATTCAAACAGTGTTTGGAAAGGAAGAAGGCATTTTTTTCAGTATGTGTTGCATTTTTCTATGGACATTAAACCTGGGTGGTGGGGGTGGTGGGTGGTGGACGGTTTTATTAGGAGGACTGTACGATTGCCCTGAGAGAGGGGCTTCTGGAAAAAGGCACCCCTTGACACTGATTTTATTTGGCCAATCTCTGGCCTCATCTTAAAACCACTTTATATTGCATATATTACAGCCTTATCTATTTTGCGGCTTTCCCTTTTCTTTTGCCAAGCCCTAAGGAGAGGCTTTTGCTGACTGAGTGAGTGAGCGAGGGAGGCAGTAAGTAAATCATTGTGATGGTTTTCAGAGTGGAAGAAAAAGGGACTTCAAATGCCGTTTTGTCACCTCAAGGGCTGGCATTCTACAAATGATGGGCGTGCGAGCAATTCTTTGAAAACACGAGAATGTTGTGTCTGACTAACAGGAATGGGTGTGTTGTGTAAAAAGGGAGACTGTGTGAAAGACGCATTGTAGGGCAAGGGGTGAGGGGGAGGGAGACCAAATGACAATGAGCTTCTCCAATTGAACTGTCTTTCCCGGAAAGATTTCCAGATGTGGAAAGCTTTCATTGGGTTGGGTAAATGGCAAAATTAAGATAATAAATAACATTAGAAAGCTGCATATTACATTTCAGTTGTCTTAGGTGCTTTATAACGATAGTGTCAGTGATATTTATTCTAACCTTCTGTGCCAGGGCTCCAGGGAGGGAGGCAGAAATAAGGCTGGGAAAACATGACGTATCTCAGGCCACTTAATGGGCTTTTAGTCAAGACAAATTACGCACTTCGATTTCTCAGCGCTTACTTTTAATTGTTGCTATTCTGCTAAGAAAAGTGTTAAACGCAGTAGACCTCATAAACTCAAAGTGACTTTTTCTGACACTAATCCTGTAAAATATATGCTGGCAAGTTAATTGGAGAAATCTATCTTTAATACGGTGAAGTAATTTGTCATTTGATATGCCTGTTATTTGATGGTCTCCATATTGTGGGCATGAGTTATGGTGGACAAAAGTGTGTTTGTCCTTTTAGGTTGCACTTAAATTATTTCCAGGAAAATGGGTGAGAAGCTCTTACAGCAGTGGCCAACAATTTCTGGGCTCCATCTCTGGCAAATTAAAGTGTGTGCGCACGGGCACGCACACACATACACACAGAGTACCACTTGGCAGTAATGAAAAGTATCCTTTGGGATTAGCTAACCAATTGCTGAAGAGCACAAAGGAAGTCTTGAAAATTCTCGTGGTGTTTCTGTTTCCTTGCATGGAATGGTAAAGAATGCTAATCCTTTTACTAAGTTTGGTGGGCTATTGGTAAAGAGGTCCCCGAAAGGGAAAGACTGCCTGGGAACCCAAAAGTACTGGAATTTCCAAGACTAGACAGAAACATGTTTTTAAGGGGAAGAAAAAAAATGGAACATAGAACAACAGGGACTGATAGCGAACGGGAAGGAGAACTGTCTGCTTGAAGCAAAGACAGTTGATGTGGCAATCAGAATGCAATTCCCCGATGCTTTATTTCTTAGAAAAAAACCCCTCAATTTTTAAAGAGAGTCCTCAGACCTTTGTTGATTAACTTTTCTTACAATAGCAGCCTGCCTCCCTCCCGCCTCCTTTCACTGCCTTGCCTGTAAAGAAGTTCCTGGCTTTCAGTAGTACTAGGAAATTTTAGAGCAATTCCTTATCATGAAAATTACTGAAGTTTGTGCGATTCTGTTTTTCGTATGAATATTCATCATCTTGTGCTCTGAAAGGATGAAAGGACAGGACACAGATCTGATGAAGCTTAGTCGTACCACTATGTTGCTCCTCAAGCAATTTTTTTTAATCCACTATAAAGTTGGCTTGAATGAAATGTTTTTATAATACAGGGAATTGCATTTTGCTAACCCCTGAGTGAAATTGAGATATGATGTTTTCTTTTGCTTTAGAGAAGAAATGTCCATGCCTCTTACAGCAGTATAAGGTTTTCTCCGTTGTTTCCCATTGGATAACCTTCCCAGGCGCTTGGTGGCTTAATGGCTAAGATGCTGAGCTTGTTGATCGAATAGTTTGGCAATTCAGCGGTTCAAATCCCCAGTGCCGCGTAACGGGGTGAGCTCCTGTTACTTGTCCCAGCTTCTGACAACCTATCAGTTCCAAAGCATGTAATAAAAAATATTAGTAGAAAAATAGGGACCACCTTTGGTGGAAGGTAATAGCGTTCTGTGCACATTTAGTATTTAGTCATGCCGGCCACATGACCACGGAGAAGTCTTTGGACAGTGCTGGCTCTTTGGCTTTGAAATGGAGATGAGTACCCCCCCACCCCCAGAATCGGGAATTACTAGCACATATGTGCAAGGGGAACCTTTATCTTTAACCTTCCCAAGTTTAGTAAACTCCTGATATGGCAGCTTTTTAAATTCCCAGTCACAGGAAAATATAGGAGTTATGGTTCTGATGCATCTGTGGTGTACCAGGTTGAGGGAGGTTATTGTGATCTTCCAATGAATGTTTCAATTCTTCATGCAATTGTTTTTTCCTTATTAAACTACTTTTTTAACCACCACTGCCCCAGTGATTCTCAAGCTCTTAGATAAATTAGCTGCAAGTTTCTTCACTTGTGGTTAATTTATGACCTTTCTCATGGTTCGGGTCAGAGTATGTGCCATTATTTTCTGCCCCAAAATATGTAATTTCTTAAATTCTTTAAGAAATTACATATTTTGTACTTTTGGATTTTTTACCTGCTTAAAGTTAGAAAAGCACCACACATATTGAGTATAATCAATGGAAAATCCACACATTCACTTAGGTTCACACATCACGTTGTTCTAAGGTGCTTATTTTGGAGTTGCACTTTATAAGTCTTGGTCCGTGACATGAGGAACTCCGCAAACTGTGGCTAAATCAACATACCATAGTTTATAAAAACATATGAACAAAGTCAAGTGCAGTCTAATTGGATGGATTATGTGTTTCTGCAGTGGGAAAATTTTCAAATGGCTGAAAGAACTTGCACAGTTCTTTGGGTGGTAGGTTATAGATTGAAGATAGGATGTTTGTGGATCTTCTTGGATTAAGCGTCAAGCACCTATGAGCCTTTCTTGTTCCCGTCGCAGGCCATAGAGAACTGCTAATTTCAAACAGAAATTTGCGTATGTCCCCTCCTAACAATTTCATTTCTGTAGAATTCTAAAACAAGAACTTCAGAACTTTCCCCCCTACCATTCATATGTCTTGGTATTGTTTCAGTGGGATCACTTTGTTTACTATCTCAGAACAGTTCTTGCCCCTTGGCTTTAGACATTCCTTGCACGTGTCAGAGCCAAGTGCTTGTGAAGATGTATCGTCTATCAGCTTGTGTTTCCATTCACTAAATCCATTTCTGGCAGATAGACAGGTATAAATTTAGGGAGATTGTAGGGTGTAACGCTACTAATTGCCTCAAATGCAGAGATTAGTAAACATGTTGATAATATAGCATTAAAAAAGTTGCCTCTGGCTCATCAGGCCATGAAGTCTACGAATTATTTTTTTTAAGTACCCCAAAGACCAAGATTTTTCAGCCTACCCTTAGAAATGGATATTTCTTACATTTGCATTTTGGTGCCTTATTTCCTGTAACCTGGGGTCAATTCATACATTTTTTTCAGTTCATGGTGATTTATGATTCATTAATATAGCCATGCTGCCACAATCCGGTTACATGTTGCACTCTCAAGTGACAACAAGCCAAGCGTATCAGGATATGAGAGGCTATATAGCTTCTTTAACCAATGTAAGAACTTTGCTGTTTGCTATTAATTTGCAGAACTCTTTGAGGGCCCAGAATAGAGCAACATTTCTTTACCTGATTGACTGACAGTGGCTAAGCTATTTTCATCACAGTTTGTCACCATGCTATAATAGCTTGCTTGCCCCATAATGCTAATCTACAATAAGAAAGGTCCTACCTCCTGTTGAATGAGAAGCAAATAAATAGGGCACTTACTGTCTTCTAATCCTGTGTGAACGTATCATTGAAATTTGGTGGGAAAACAGCCAGGTTTAGGTAAAATTAAGCTTCTTAAACTTAAACCCAAGGAAATAGCAACTAGAAGGCTGGGCAAGAAAAATATGGGAAGTCACCATTCTATTCCATGCTTATTCATCCCCTGTACTTCCAGAATGACTCCATCAGTGGTGGGATTCAGCCAGTTCACACCACTTCAGGAGAACCAGTTGTTAACTTTCTGAGCAGTTTGGTGAACTGGTTGTTGGAAGAAATCATTAGGACAGAGAACCGGTTGTTAAATTAGTTGAATCCCACCACTGGACTCCATATATTATGCCACTAATGTTTTGCCAAAATGTTGAGCTCTTAAGGCTAATGTATTGCAAGCTGAAAGCCAGGGATTGCAACAATTTGTCTTCGGGTAACTCCCACCTGTAAGCTTCTCCCAAAATCACAAGAAAGGACTTGCTTCTTGCGCCAGTGCTGCAGGTTCCAACAGCTGGCAAAGTTTGGAAGCCAGCTTTCAGCTTTCTGATCTCTTGAATATTGTCCTGCCTTGATTTAGTGAGTGCAACCAATAGAATCCTGCTGATTTGATGAGCCCAATGCAGAAGCTTCCTGGAGGGTTAATATTTACTCTGTAAGTGCCATGCTTTGCTTGCCTGACTCACAGGGCAAGGCCCTCTGCCAATGCTTTTGAGGCATTAGCTTTGGTCTCACCCTGTTCCTGCCCTTGGCCCAGCGCCAATACAGTTCTGCTCATAAGTTTACATACCCTGCAGTGGTGGGTTCCTCCCGGTTCCACCCGGTTCCGCCAAGCCGGTAGCGGTGACGATATGACATCACCAAACCAGTTCTGCCCTCCCCGCTCTCCCCCCCACTCCCAGTTATTCTTATCTTTTATTTGGCCCCACCCCAATCTGTTGCTGCCTCCTGAGTCCCAGCTGATGGGCTATAAGGAAAAAACCTGTTTAAACTCTTGCCACGGGGCTTCAAAGGGCCGCCCTACAGCTGATCAGTGGTAAAAGGCAGTTTGGTGGTAGATCGGTGCCTCCAAAAACAAATGAGTAGACCAGTGCCTGCAAAAATAAATGGGTAGACCAGTGCCTGCAAAAATACATGAGTAGACTGGTGCCTGCAAAAATAAATGGGTAGACCAGTGCCTGCAAAAATAAATGAGTAGCCCGATACAGCTCTGCAAGCAGTTAAAAGCCTGGTAGACCAGTACCTCTGCTAAATCCTAAAGAATTGTCACATGTCCAAGCCACGCCCACAAAATAAGCCACGCCCACAGTAAAAAAATTTAGAACCCACCCCTGGCAGAATTTATGATTTATTGGCCATTTTTAGAGAATATGAATAACGTGTTATCATTCATATTCTCTGAAAAATGGCCAGGAAATAATAAATTCTGCCAGGGTATGTAAACTTATGAGCACAACTGTAGTTGTTGATTTTGGTTACCTTGGAATGCTGAATGGGCTCCAGCTCTGGATTTGAAAATGGGTGGCCATGACTGCTATTTGGCTTTACAGTAGCTGCTACATTAAATGGGGTCTTTGAGTGACTGTAGTCAGATTTCTTGAAGTTGGTTTTGAAATCAAATGTGTATATTCAATTAATATTACAATACAGGTAGTCTTCGACTTACAACGGATCATTTAATGACCATTTGAAGTTACAACAGAACTGAAAAAAGTGACTTATGACCGGTTTTCACATTTATGATTATTGCAGCATCCTCCATCAAAATTCAGACACTGATATTTACGATGGCTGATATTTACGATGGTTCCAGTGGTCACATGATCACCTTTTGTGACCTTCTGACAAAATCAATGGAGAAGCCAGATTTACTTAACAACCATTTTACTAACAACTGCAATAATTCACTTAACAACTGTGGCCAGAAAATGGTTGTAAGATGGGGCAAAATTCACTTAGCTGTCTCGCTTAGCAACAGAAATATTGGGCTCAATGGTGGCCTCTAGGACTACCTATACATCAGCAAATTCCCTGATATAAGTGGAACTCAACAAAATGTCAACCTGAACATTGCCTGTTGTGGCCCGTACGTGGCCTATGCAGCTAGTAGCTGATTCAGACAGCGAGGAGGCTGGTGTTGTGCTGTGCCAGCAGCCTGTGCACCTGGCACTCGAATCGGACAATGAGGAGGCTGGAGAAGATGTGGTGCAAGAGACGGGGATTCAGCCAGGGCCTTCAGAACCTCCAGAAGCTCCCTTAAGTGAAGAGGACAAAGAGGAGGATGCACGGGCGCACAAAGCTGCCAAAAGGCAGGATGGCTCCTCAGGAGGAGGTGTCCTCGAGAGTAAGGCTTGGGGCTAATTGGCCACTCCCTTAGCCTATTTAAAGAGGAACACCAACTGAAGCAATTTGCAGGGAACAACTTAGTTCATATACCTTCGTGTCTTGTCTTGCTTATCTTATCAGCTTCCTGCAAATTGCTTCTGGGCATTCTGCCAACCATAGTAAGCTTTCAGTTTTTATTCTTTGAATTCTTGGCGGCTGTTAATGCAATTAATTAACAGCCATTGTTGTAAAAGACTGGTTTATTCAGTAAACTAAGACTTTGTGTGTGCTGCGTTCTTTGGGGTCCATAGCTGGAGCAGAACACTGCCTGAATTGGTAATACATATTTACCAAATATGTATAGTGATGTTCAGCTGTGCAAGAATGGGAAAGGTGTCAGTGGTTATTTTAGTACATCTTAGGGCACCTGGCTGGGGAGCTCTGCCATGATTAAATAAAAGCTGTTCTATATATTAACTCACATTGGAGACATTCTCAGCTAGTGAGAACGCCTGGATGTTCTTGTAAAAACTTAGGAGCTCCTGGAATCCTACTTGATTATTGGATAGGTTAGTGACAAGAAATACCAAGGCTGTAGTCTTGAGCAATAGGTTGAAAATATCTTGCAAGAAAGCAGCAGAGATGGAGAAATTTCTTGACAGAACAATTAATCATCAGAATGACTTGCCTCCAGTAATTGTGGGTGTTCCAACACTGGAGTTTAAGAGGAGATTGGACAACCGTTTGTCTGAAATGGTATAGGGCAGTGATGGCTAACCTTTCCTGGCCTGTGTGCCTAAAGTGTGCACGAACCCCCAAAATGTAATGCGCATGCCCCCTGCACATGCGCCCGCCCCCCCATGCATGGACAGCAGAGACCCAATGACCAGCTGGCCAGTGGGAGGCGTGCGCAGCGGGACTGAACTGGGGCAACGGCTCATGTGCCCACAGAGAGGGTGCTGCATGTCACCTGTGATATAGGTTGCCATCACAGGTATAGGGTTTCCTGCCTGAGCAGGGGGTTTCAGTAGAAGATCTCTAAGGTCCCTTCTAATTTAGTTATTTTGTTATTCTGATTATAGTTTTAAAGAAAACCGTAAAAGAGAGTGATTTCTCTGTCTGTCTGTATTTCTTGCCACATTATTATCTCTAATTAAAATTAAATTGGTTTTGCGATGCTAAAACTTCAGCTCTGGAAAAACAAAAAAAGTGGATTGAATGGTACAGAGCCAAAAATATTTCCTTCAGTTTATACTTAAGAGTCATCAATTCTATTTCTCCCAATATCTGTCCTGGTTGACCTTGGAGATTTCAAGTCAGGTATCTCTTATCAGAACTTGCACAATCACTGAGGCAACTATTTCTTTCTTTTATGAAGATGGGGCAATGCGTTTCTCACCAGTGATAAACCTTCATCTTCACCATACATTGGTGAATCTGTCAGTTTATTTATGGAGATCTAGAATTTAAGATAAATATTTGATTAGCATGCACAGCATAAAAAAAAATAAGACACTCAGACTTATAAGGTAATCTCTACCTTGCATATTTTAAAATTATTTTATTGGCATGAATGCATGCTGGCGTGTTTCACTGCATCCAGTTTCATTCTTGAGATAATCCCAAGAAGTAGAATTCCAAATATATTAGAATGCATCTCCTACCAGCCTGCAGAGAATAAAGAAGATGACCTTGATGGAAACATGCAGATTTTTTATTTTACTGCAAGCAATTCTTTATTAGAAATGACATAGTTCCATTCTTATGGTGGAAGCACTCAGAATAAAATGCACATAGTAGGAGCTCTGTCCCCCTCCCCTTCTCTGCCTGGGGGAGAACTACTACAGCCCATCTCCATCCAAGTCATCTTCCCTATCGCTATAGAACCATTCTCCTGTCAAAACTCATAACTCGGTCTGAATGACCAAGAGTGCTTAATTGGAGACTGGGTCTGTTCTGACAGGTTACCCCCCCCCCCCCCAAAACTGTGTCAGGAAATATTGGTGCTCCTGACAATACTACTGGAGGAAGGGAGAGGAGGGAGGGAGAGAGGGAGAAAACAAGCTCCCACCCATTCATTTTCTTTCCACTTTTAGCCAAGCTTGCTCCTCCATGCATTTAAAATGGGAACTACCACAAAGGCTGGTGGAAATGTTTCTGTGTCAGGCCCCTGTAATTTGTCTGAGCTAAGCTGATTCTTCTTTGGTTGTCTAAACACACTGTCAGCAAAACTTTTGTTTTGTTCACTATCAAGGGTGATTTTTTTTTTAAAAAAAATAGGCAGTACATTTTATGATCGAGTTGTAGCTTTTCTAGAGAAAAAAAAAACATTGAGAAGATCAGCAGCACCCTTAAGAAGAGTGTATGCATGCAAGAAAGCCAGTTTTTAATTTCCCTGGCCACAAATCCATATTCAGAAACTAAAGCAGGGCATGATATTCATGCTAAATAGTGTAAAAGATGGAGAACAGCATTACGGAATATATGGGGAAGGTGGAGAATCAGAATGTTGATCTTTGCCATCAAGAACACCAGCCTGAGGATGGCGAATGAGACTTCGTCGAAACGTCACCAAGACACTTCCAATTTTACGCAGAAGAAGACCCGAATAACCAAAGACCTACATACAAACACCCACAAAAACCTCAGAATATATATATATATATATACATACATACACACACACACACACAAATATATATACGCATACATATATACACACACAAACACACACATGTATGTTTTAAAGATAGAAACTAACAAAGATTAATAAAGAATAAAGAAAAGGAAAAGAAAAAAAGGGCAGAAAGAAAAGAAAAAAAAATAGAAGAAACTTTCAGTTTCCCTTGCAGCAAATACAAGTATAATTACAAAGGGGTGTCTTACTCTATTGTTATAAAAAGAACCCACACTTTTTTATTATCTATTTTTCTGATCATCCAAACCACAAGTGCTAAGTGCATTTCCCCCCCGCTTCATTTCATGCAAAAGTTAAGGGGTTCCCAATCACTCATAAATGTCTTTTCTTGTCTTTTCTTTAATTAAGACAGTCAATTTAGCCATCTCTTCAAATTCCATCACCTTCTCCAACCATTCCTCTGTTGTGGATAGTGTTGAGCCTTTTCACTTTTTGAGCATACAATATCACTCCGGTTGTCATATATAAAAACAAAAGTCCACGTCTAGTATTTTCTAACTTTTTAAAATTGCTATACAGATTTTAAAAAGCATTCTCTTTTTCACCTACAATACAGTTCTAGAAACTTTGCAACTAACTACAGTGTCAGAATCAAAGCACCATGTCATTAAAGACAAAAATAATTAATCCAACTTTTGCTGTGGCAAAACGATCTCTATTTAAAATGGCCTTTTGTGGCTTGCTGAAAGGTCACAAATAAGCATTGTCCTTGATGGGAATCTGTTTATCTTGTTTCCTGTCAAAGCACTTAACAGCCTGGGCTTGCTCTATGCATGGAGGCATCATTAGTCCCAAGCTGAATTTTGATCTTCTATCCAATAAGTCCTACATGACGGTAACCATTCCTGGTTCCTCACATAATTAGCTTTTTCTGCAACTCAGTAGTCTAACTAGTTCTGCCATAATCCCTCTATACTGTTGGCTGACTAGCTTCCCTTCTGTATTTTTCAGTTTTTATTTAAAGTTAGGCCAAAGGCTGAGTGAGTTCAGCATTCTTTATTATAGATATACATTATGGTAGCAAAACATTTGTATTCAGAAACTGTGCGTGTCAAATAGGAATGGTGTTGGTGCAGTAGCCCTTTTTCTGTGTTCTTCCCTAGCAACATACTGTTGATGGATGAGTTGACTCATCTCCTTTCTTAATTTTTTTTACTTCTGCTACAGAACCAAGGTTGTAGCTCGCTTTAGTCACTATTTGCTAGTTGGGATGTAGTGTGCTAAATTATTATTTAATCATGGATTTCTGAATGGGCAGTGATTTGGGGTATTTACCACCTCCTAAACAATAAGCCATGTTTATAAATTCCATGTTTGGGTTCAGATAAGTCATGTAAACCCATAAGCAGGGGTGAAATTCCGCCGGTTCTATCCGGCTCAGGCAAACCGGTAGTGGCGGCTGTGGGAGGCTCCGCCCACCCACCCCATGACATCACTTTTCTGATGATTTTAAGCCTCTGCGCATGCACAGAAGGCTTTGTGCATGCACGGACAATGCACACATTTGTGAACCAGTAGGGAAGGTAAGTGAATTTCATCCCTGCCCATAAGCAACATAAAAGGAGCCCTGGTGGCACAGTGGTTAGAATGTAATATTATAGGCTAACTCTGCCCATATATTCAATCCTGAAGGATGAGAAGGTTGATTCATCCTTCTGAGGTCAGTAAAATGAGGACCCAGATTGTTGAGGGCAATATGCTGACATTTCAAACCACCCAGAGAGTGCTGTGACTTATTGTACAACTTAGATCAATATATATTGACCTAGATCCAACTTTTCCTATCCATGGTCATGACCAGTGTTTCCACAACCACCCCTCTCCTTTCTCTCTAGTCTCATCTGCAATGCTGCTTAGCCTATATCCGTGATGGCGAACCTATGGCACGCGTGCCACAGGTGGCACGCATAGCCATATTGGTGGGCACACAAGCTCAGCTCCAGTGCACATGCACACGCCGGCCAGCACCGGCCAAACACTGGTCATGACCATGGAAAGGAAAAGTTTTCGGGCCTTCCAGGCCCACCAGAAGTAGGGAAACAGGCTGTTTCCTGTCTCTGGAGGGTCTCGGGGTGGTGGTGGGGAAGACCTGTTTTTCTCTCTCCCCAGGCTCCAGAGCCTTTCTAGGAACCTGGGGAAGGCAAAAACGCCCTCCCCCCCCTCCCGGAGGCCCTCCTAAAAAGGCTCTGGAGCTTGGGGAGAGCAAAAAATGGGCCTTCCAGTCTTACCGGAAGTTGGCAAACGGGACGTTTCTGGCCTCAGGAGGACCTCCAGGGGCAATGGGGAAGCCCGTTTTCACCCTTCTCAGATTCCTAGAAAGGTTCTGGAGCCTGGGGAGAGAGAAAAACGCTCCTGGCATGCGATGGCAAAAAGGTTAGCTAACACTGGCCTATATCATATAGTTAGCTTTGTCTTTTCAATACAGTTTTAGTATGAATTCTTTGATCCTCATTGCAAGGTGTTTACCTCAAATGGCTTCTGCTTTTTAATATGAATTTGCTGCAGGCACACACATTTCGAAATTCATGGTTAGGCAAATGGGATGTAGCCTTACTTTTATGGAGCAAAAGAAAGCAAAATAATGGAGTCAACAAGCAACACAACTTCACACTAAAGGAGGGAAAGACGATCAACCCCTATGTGCTAAAATCTGAAATAGTGCTCCTGTGATTTTCTATAAGAGTTATGGAAGGTTGGATGTCCTCCAGGAGGCAGATCTAAATGCTCCTTTCCTTAGCTATATAGATTAATTTGTAATGACTAAACATATTCATAATTGGAAAATAAACCGATATTTTAAAACTATTTATATACTATTTCAAGCTTTGCTAAATATGTATATGAATCAGGAATCTGATTATAAGAAACGGGATGCTAGAGTGGAGCACACTTTGATCTCAATTGTTTTGGGAAAGACAGTGACATTATACTGTAGAAAAAGACATTTCTGATTTTGCCAATCATAGGGGTTCTCCATGATTTCTTCTCCATAGAAAAGATATATCATTCTTGTTTGGTGTTTGTTTCCTTCTTGTAAAATGCAGCCCTTCTGGCCTTCCACCTTAGACTGTAAGCCTGCCATAATTTACAGTAGCAGAACTGATGTATATACGGTATGGTCTACCCAAGAGCTATGAACAGTGAACATTAAACAGTAATGCGTGCAACCTATTATGTTTATGATGCTATTAGTTATATCTGTGGCTTTAAATTCCATTTCTGGATCAGAGGGCACCGAGGGTGGGAGTGAGGCTTTGTGTTGAATATATATATGGGCAGACGATTTATCAAGTCACAAGTCTGAAAATGATAAGCTTTCCTTAGGGCTAAGCCAATTCAGAGTTTCTCTTCTAAGGCTTAGCAAGAAAAATCCTTAATAATCCTAGCTAGATGTTCTTCATTTTCTTGTAGGTAGAGAATGACCGTCTACCATTGTCTATATTTTGGGTAATAGATCGGATTGATTACATGGGGCTATTTCCAACCAAAATTCACAATGGGATGCTTACCTTTCAAATCCTGCCAGATTTATAACACAAGGCTTCTGGGAGAATGTTTGTGTCTATATCAACCTAATTTAGCTTGAGATCTTCTTTAAAGCTAATCTTCTAAGTGTGTTCAACATCGGAGATAAGGCAGGCAGTATCCAGAATTTGTGTTTTCTATGGTGGTGCCTCATTTTTAAAATAATTATCTCCCTGGGACAGTGGTGAAATTCAATTTTTTTTTACTCCCGGTTCTGTGGGCGTGTCTTGGTGGGCGTGGTGTGTCTTGGTGGGCGTGGCGGGGAAGGATACTGCAAAATCCCCATTTCCTTTCCACTCCAGGGGAAGGATACTGCAAAATCTCCATTCCCACCCCACTCTGGGACCAGCCAGAGGTGGTATTCTTTGGTTCTCTGAACTACTCCGAACTACTCAAAATTCCTGCTACCGAACTACTCAAAATTTCCGCTACTGGTTCTCCAGAACCTGTCAGAACCTGCTGGATTATACCCCTGCCCTAGGATAAATGCTATTAGCTAAGACAACTTTGTGTGTTTTTATTTTAATGAATGTTTAGATATGGTTTGTCTGTGTTTTCCTTTCATTTTGGAGGCTTTGCTAAATATGTATATCGGAATCAGGAATCTGTTTATAAGAAATAGGATGCTAGAATGGAGCACATGTTGATCTCAATTGTTTTGGGCAACACAATTTGTATCAAACTGTTTGGCAGCTGCTTCCAGCTATGCAAAATTTTTGCAGATTTATGCCTAATATATTATGGTGGAGTAGAGGATCCACCATCTTCATCAAAATAATAAGCTCCATGTTTTTTGTTGTGTACAAAAACAATACATGCATAATATCAAAAAATGGAGCTTGCATTGCATGGGTATAATTTCCCTCTCCCTTGTCCCTTCCCGCATGGATGTCATTGGAATGGAAAATTTTAAAAAGTTTTTTTTCCCCTTCTATCAGCTTTCTTGTGATCCGGAGAGGAAGTTGTTTTTTCCACTGATAGCAGAGAAGCTTGCAGTGGGGTGTTTACATAACAGTCTCCTGAATAGTATCAGCAAGGGAACTAACCCATTACATCTTGTTTCTAGTGGCGCAAGGATGCTTCAGGACTAAAATCAAATTTATTTTATTTATTTTTTCAAAAAAGTTTTTTATTTTTATTTTTAAACAAACCATACTTCGTTATTCAATCAGTCTGTACAAAATTTTGTTTCATTATATTCAACATCTTTGCTTTTACATTTTAATTTAATTTATTACAACATGTTCTTTCCAAATTTCTTACACTTTTTTCTACTTATTGTCTATATCTCTATCCATTGGTAAAATTGCCCCCATATATTGTAATATTCCGATTCTTCCTTTCCTTTAATTGGCCCTGTCAATCTATTCATTTCTGCACATTCTAATATTTTCTTAATTACCTCACCCTTTGTAGGAATTTTT
This sequence comes from Masticophis lateralis, assembly GCA_030761175.1. Lineage (NCBI taxonomy): Eukaryota > Metazoa > Chordata > Lepidosauria > Squamata > Colubridae > Masticophis > Masticophis lateralis. Next base: position 192,060,980 of record JAUDYJ010000002.1, on the reverse strand, counting down.
TCTGCTTTCCAATTTTGTGCAAATACAATTCTCGCTGCAGTTATTACATGTATGATCAAATATATATTTTCTTTACTAAATTTCTCCAATAAGATACCCAACAGGAACAGCTCCCACTTTAAATCAATATGTTGCTGTGCAGGGGTGGGTTCTACTTACCTTTACTACCGGTTCGCAGCGGGGCTGGGTGGGCGTGCTTGCTTTGCTCACGCAGAAGCTTCAGCACATGCACAGAAGCATTTTGATGACATTGGGGTCGATGGGCGGAGCTTCCCGTCAGTTTTACTACAGGTTCTATAGAACCGGTGCAAACTAGGGACAATCCACCACTGTTGCTGTGTCATTTTCTCTATGTTCAAATTCTTGCCCAATAATTTCTCGCTTCTGTCCACCACATATGATAGTACCATCCCAGTGTCTGGTAGCATTTCCAACATTTAGTTGATTTATCTTTAAACATTTTTGCCAATTTTTCTGGTGACATGTGCCATCTAAATCAAACTTATTTTAGAGATCCATAATTGGATTATCCCTCCCACCAAAGTTGTGGGAAAGAGACCATCCCCGGCTACTGAGCCTATGGGGATAATAGGAATTGAAGCTCCAAACATTTGGAGAGTAAAAGGTTGCCTCTCTATTCTTTTCTGTGAAACCACAATATTTCTTTTTAACTTTCTTCCCAAACGTTGTCTTTTCCCCTCCTCTTCTTTTTTCCTCTAATCGAATTGACTCGAGACTATGACAAATAGCTCTAAAAGGGTTTTCATCCTCAAGTAGCCTCTCACTAGCTTTAGCCAAGCCTTTGTCTCAAACCATCTGCTGACGGTGATTATTTTGCATATAAGAAACAAAAAAAAAAAAAGCGACAAGGAACTAACTGGGCAAGAGAGCATTGACCGACAGTAACCCCGGAAAGTTCAAGCTTGAGCCGAAGGCTAGAAAGCGCTGGGATTTTTTTTCTTTGCTTCATAATCTTCTACCCGGATTGGTGTCTGCCAAATTGGGTCTGACTAAGACAGGAATCGTTTGGAATAGCATAAAAGGAGAGAGGAGAGACCATTTTTCTTAGCCTGTGGAACTTTTGCCTTCTTTCCACTCCTCCTCCAGAGACACGTCTTGTCCCATTCCTTCTCTGGTCCTGGAATTCTCGTTCCAGGCACTCTTGAGCATTTATATATTTATAAACCCTTTGAGCAGATTATTTCTTTTTTTAAAAAAGCCAGCTAGTCTTCTTGAAGATCCAACATGCTTTTTCCACCTCTGTGACCCAATGCACACTGCTAAGGTACCTTCTCCAGCGTGGTGCTCTTCAAAAATGCTGGGATTGCAATTCTTACAATTCCTACTCAGCATAATTATGGATTTTTCCGTAACGAAAACAGCAAACCAAAACAGAACACAAATCAAACCATTCAAAGAGGGCCGGGTGGTTTTTCAAGGGCAGGCTTAATGCTTTTGAGATACACAGATCTTCTTCTCATACATTGAAGGAAAGGAGAGCATATGTACTTTCTTAATTATCTGTAATTCTGAAAGTGTTTTAATTGTTTTTCTGGCAGATGACATTTCCCCAAAGGTAGCTTGTAAATTGTTACCAACTAGTCTAAGTGGCAAAAAAATTGGGAAAGAGGTTTATAAAACCCATTAATTACACCCTGATTCTTTTGAATTTTATACCTATCATGCCTTAATTAATTTTCTAAAAACAGTTGTCAGGCGGGCCATTACAAAAGGCAAGGGCCCTCCAGCTGAATTGGCATCTTAAATAAAGCCACAATACTGAGCTAGAGATTAGTCTGTCTTCCTTAGCCAGAGATACAGTTAGAAGTAGGCATAATAGACTGATTCAGGCCAGAGGCAATGGAAGAACCTTGATTTAAGAAAGGGGGAGAAATTTGTTTCACAGAGCTTTCTGAATCCACCCCAAAAGTTAAGTGGCCCAAGCAAGTCAAGACTATACCTATTTTTCTTCTCCCTGCCCTTTAGCATTATAGGTATTCCTTAACTTACAACCGCAATTGGAATCGGAATTTCCATCACCAACTGATGCCGTTAGCACGACCTCATCACTTAGTGAAGGCAATCCCCGCAGTCCAGGTTGCCATTATTAACTTAATGCCAAAGCTGTTAGCTGAGGCAACTTTCTGTCAGCTTCCCACAACCAAAGTTAATGAGATAGTGTCAGGCTATCGTATCAGGCTAACAGGTAGGTAGGTAACTGTCTACTGCCAGATGGGGCAGGGAGCGATAGGTTCTGAGGGTGCAGGTCAGGGAGGGTGCACAAAAGGTGCTGCTCAGGTCGGGGTGCAGTGTGGGGTGCAGTGTGGATTGAGGAGAGTGCATGGGAGTATATGAATAGTGAGTGTAGCATGATCACATTGTGGCTGGACAAGTGTGTGAGCAGAAGAAACTCAACTCAATGACACTTCCCCCACTTTCTCGAGAAGCCAGCAGGAACATGTGATTGTGGGGTATTTCTCAACTGGTCATAGATGGGAGCAGATTGCCAAATACCCAGATCACAATCACATGACTACAGGGGCATCAGGGGCATGCCAAGGACAAGGCATAACCACCATTCATTCAGTACTCTCATAACTTCAATTGCTGAACAAATGGTCATAAATCGAGGACTACTTGTACAGTGTATTTGATATCTCCTCATGTTGAACTGGCTACACTACATGAGAACTCTTGGCGGTACCCGACATGGATAGATGGAAACAAAAATGTCTCTTTCCTTTCCGTGTACATTACAGAAGCATTTTGGGTTTCATCACCCAAACCATTGAGCATAATATTGATTTTCTTCCCTATTTTTTCTTTTCCTTCTTTGCCACAGAATAATAGACTCTGGGATTGCTCAAGATGAGCGTATCACTGTTAACCTATATTAATATAGACATCTTTTTAAAATGACTGTTGACATCATTTTAAAAATTTGTTTTTTTATTTTCTAATGGATTTTATTTCATAATTGCCTGGCAGGTGTCAAAGTTCAGGATTTTCTGGTTGTCAATGAGACATTCTCTGAATTTCTCCACCATAATGCTTCCCTATCGCAGCCTGATATAGATGAAATCCTGAATGCTAAGGTCAATCTTCTACAGGTAAGAAATATCCATCCTTAAACCGTATGTTCCATTACCACATCCAACCCACCCAATTATAGGAAATTAAATAACAATCTCTGGAGGGTCCGGGCAGGTATGATATAATTTTAGTATTATGAACTGTGATGAAGAAGCAGAAAAGCTGATTTCCCCATGGTGTAACATCTGGGCAATATTTCTAGATCATTACATCTGGTTACCGGATAAGTTTGGAAGACTTGTGCAATTCCACCAAGCTGTCAGAACTAGTTGCTATCAACAATGGCAGTCGGGCCTTAATTTGCTCTATGCCGAAGGAACAACTTGCTTCTCTAGAAAGAGCATTTCAGGATAATATGGACTTCATAAAGCCATTTATGGTAAGTATGATGCTTTCAACATTGCTGGGGGTACAATCTCTTTTTTTTAACACTGCAAGGTTATGGGGGAATGCTACATCTAATTCACATATAATGCATTTCTTTATTACTTCTTGTCTCATAGATTTGGTTGCTTGATGCCCTTTGTTTTGTAATTGTGTTGCTCTGCAATCTAACCTGGCCAAGTGAAACTTTTTTTGTTTACTTACTCGTTGATCTGTTTTTCTTTCTCCTCTCAGGCTTCTCCCTCCAGCTTTTTCCTCTGGTTCTTCCTTGCCTGCACCACATTTTCCCCAGTTCCAAGCCCTTTTCTGCAAGCTTCTTGGCACCACTTTATCATGCAGTTTTCTCAGGCTCCAGGCTGATCAGTGATGGGTCCCTGTGCTTTCGCCTATCCTTTTCTAAGTTTCTATATCTGTTTGGTTGCCCTTTTCTCTTTGTGGCTCAGATAGTTTAGTCCATGGCACCCAGAGAGCCTGGTTGGACTTTATATTGTCCTTGGCTATGATGTTGATTTGGGTGCATGTGTTCAGTGGTTAGGGCACGCCAGTTCCTCTCTCTCTCTCAGCCCTAGGAAGAAGGAAATGGCAAACCACTTACAAAATATTATCAAGAAACTCAGAAACTTGTCCAGGCAGGTGGTAGAAATCAACATTGACTTGAAGGCACACAAAAAAGGCAGTCTTTGAACCTTCTTATTGACGTTTAGCCCTGAAGAATGCCATATCTCATTCAAGACTTCATGGTTAAACAAGCTTAGCTCAAGAAGGTACGTGGGTCCAACCACTATTCTCCAAATCCATCTGTCTGTTGCAGCAAGACTGTTCAGCCAATCATAAAGTCTTCATAAGCATCACTGTACCAAAGTTCTGTTTCCAATACGCTGTAAAGTTGAGGCTCATTTCAGAGCATCCTTTTTGGTTCACTCATCAAAGCTCATGCTGTATCTCCTCCAGCAAAGCTTCCTCAGTTAATAGCAGCCAATGTCATCATTCTAGAAGTACATGATGCAATAGCTTCAGAAATGAGAAATGGCTTAATATGCAGTTATCTCAATTAACGTCCTAAGGCAGTGATGGCGAAACTTTTCGGCACCGAGTGCCCAAACCGGAACACATGTGCATGTGCACGCACTAGCCAGAGCACCGGAAATCCATGCACTGGCCAGCTGGTCTTCGGATTTCCAGCATGAGCATGTGTGCTGGCCAACTGGTCTTTGTGCATGGTGGAGCACCGGAAACCCGAAGATCAGCTGGCTGGCATTCACATGCCTGTTTTTTGGCTGTTTTGGGGCTATTTCTGGGCTGTTTTCAGGCCGGTTTTTGTCCCGGTTTCAGGCCAGTTTTCAGTGCTTCGGCACCTGCAAAGACCAGCTGTGTGCCAGAAACCAGAAGAGCAGCTGGTGATGGTGTGCGTGCCCACAGAGAGGGATCTGCATGCCACCTCTGGCATGCGTGCCATAGGTTCGTCATCACGGTTCTAGGGATTAATATCCACAGGCAATAAAGACTCTCAATTTAATTTGGAGTTTTGTCTTTTGTTTTGTTGGAGTAAGAGAATTAAAAAAGACATGGCCTCTGTCTCTAACCCATCTGTCCCCAGCATGACGCCCTTCAGATGTGTTAGATAACAGTTCCAAGCACAGCTGGTGGGCCCCTGGTTGGACAAAGCTGCTTTGCTATAAAAGGGAAGGGAGGAAAAGAGATGTTTAAACCAGGGAGAACAATTTTACGGTCAGTTGTATGGTCTTCTATCGGCATTTGAGGCTGCTTTTCATTAGTAATATTTCATGAAACCCAATATGAATAAGGCATGGTAGAAAATTCTTCTCAGTAATAGTTTGCGTCATTTCCTAACCTTGCGTTGTTAACATAGTAGTAAGGATATAGAAACTATATTAATTCCACATTATTTTCCTTGTTCTTATACTGTGTTAGTATGCTTATTCATTTTCTGCTTTTCAGGCAGTGCTACTTCTCAAAATGTCTTCAGAGAATTAAAATTCATCATGTATTATTGGCATACAACAGCCACAGATTGGCCCAAAAAGCCACAGCTGACTTTTTGATGAAGTTTTCCTCACTGAAACTAAGCCAATATCTATGGCTTAGTGGTTTGACTCAGAAAAACACTGGATTGGTATTTCAGCTCCCAATCTTAGTCATTCTGTTTTCCATTTGCTGCCGCCCCCCTTTCGTCTATGACTCTGTTTCTCATAAAATTGTGGTTTCACCTTTTGTTGGAAAACAGAGGCCAGTTATCACTTGGGAAAGGGGCAGTTGCTAATCTCTGATGTAAAGCTCTTCAAAAAATAATGGACCGCCATTGTTCATTTGTCCCCTCATATATAGACATGGCTCATTTTAATGCAGAAATCAAGTTACAGGGGATATAAAGTCTGCCACCTCTAAATAATTACCATATTATTCTATCTGCTGTAGAGGTTCGCAGCTATTGAGTATAAAGAATCATAGCTGATTAGAAATGTTTCTGGAAACTGGATGAAGACGGTTATCCTTTTTTGAAGCAAATAGATTTGAGTCTTTATTATGCTTGGCAACAGAAAAATAGGACCACCATCAGAGCTAAGCTATCTTGTGGGTTAGTGTGAGATAATTCTCCGTAGCAATAGTCATGGCATGTGAGATGTCCAGAGATATAAATATGAGGATGATCGGAACCACACAAAGAAGAAGAAGCAGCCCAATGGGATTCTAGTGGTATCCTTTTTGAGAGATAGGTGTTGGTTCATATTTGGATTTGTTTTTCCCTAACTGGGCGTGTTGATTCAATACATCCATATTCATTTTTCTTTCAATGTAATGGTCAAGCTGATCCCTTCTCCTTCTAGGTTGCAGTAACTTTCAGTTAATTGTAAACTTCCATTTGTCCTTCCAGAAAGGGACCACCTTCAATTCAACCCTGGAGGACGTTAAGGGAACTTTGGAGATGCTGACGCAGAGCCTGGGGAACCCTCTTAAAGAGGTAGGGTGTGTCTTCCACCTCTTTGTCTCAGGCCACTTATTCAAGTCATGATGTAGCCAACGAGTTGTGATCTTGGGCACGTTGGTGTTCATAGAATAGCAAGAGTGGGGGATAAGTGACAGAGTTTCATTGTAATGGAAATGTCACCCCTTATGTACAGTGCAGTGCAAACACTTAAGAACTGAACTTGTTTGTGACCTCATAATGCACACTTTGTCACACTGGCTAAGGAGGATGTCTGTGTTTAGATACCTTATATACAGCAGCTAATAGATGCATTCACCCATCAAGAACCATATGGATGGGCTGTTGGGCCTCCATTTGCCATTCTCCTACTAGTTTGTGGCATGCTAAGAGTAGGATCTTGGAATTTTTTCATTTACTTTTAGCAAGCCTCAGTTTCTTGATGCACCTAAACAGGGGTTCATATAGCCAATTGAATCAATCACTTCGTTCATTTAACACATCTGTTTCAAATTTTGCTTAGTTCCAATAATGAAAGAAACTACAATTCTTGGTTCAGATGAAACAAGAAGTCTTAGTCAAACAAGTTATCATCTTGACTTCATAGGAAGTGGAAAAAAGAAAAGGAAGCGAGCAGACCTAACTTTATCTACAACTGGGCTGTATCAGAATAACCACAGAATAACCACAGTTTATTCTTAATATACAAACAATTATATTCCCTCTGTACAAAAGCTTTTGCTGTAATAGACATCATTAATAGCATATAAGGATGTAATATATTAATCCAAAGAGTTGGAAGTCCTGAAGGACCGAGTTAGGGACGCATCATTGTGGGGGGGAAAAACCTGTGTAACTCTTGATACCAACTTATTGCGATATAATGATCATCATACTAGTGTAGAGTCACCACCTCCTTTGTTTGTATGCCAAGAACCAGGAAAAAATTACCCATGTGATTTAGCCAATGTGGCCAAGCCAAACTGGGAAGCCAATTTGGGGTATTTTTTTCTATTTTCCCCCCTGTCTTTATAAAGTGGAACATTCCAGGAACATGAATATCAGGAATTCATTATAATAATCAATAGGAATGAATTACTTAGGCAGTTTTTGGGGGCAGTATGGGGAGAGGATTATATTAAGTCCAATCATACAATATACTTATTAGGCTATCTTAAATTTATAAAAAATGTTATACAATTCTGGTTGAGCTAATATAGGCATTGTCTCAAATGGATTTTGGATATTTTCTCTTTGACCAAAGTGGCTGGATCCTGATGGGTAACCTTGAATATGAGGCATGTATTATGTGTAAGGGGGGAAAAAAGTATGAAATATGAGACTGGAAATCATGTGAAATGTGGATTGATGGGTTAAGTTAATTGTGTGATAATCCACACTATCTCAGTTTGTAAGCCTGAAGCCTGCCTGCCTTTGTGCGTGTGTGTGCATGAACTGTCATTATGCAGTACTTGTTTTTTCCCCTCCTCTGAGCAAATAAACTCTCTGTTCTGGCTAATCTGTGTGTAAAGCCGTTAGATTTTTGAGCGTTAAAAATGCTTTTGGCTACTTTTGAAACTTTGCTGCTTTAAGCAAAACATGAAAAAAAAAATCAAGTACTGTAATTCCCATTTTTCTTTCCGGCTTCCAGCTTTGGAATGTTAAAACTCTGAACTATAATAACCCCTGAGCTGAGCTGAGCTGAGGTCACTTGAGGTTGTTGGGGTTTTTTTGAGCACATTGCATCAGTGGAGGACTGGCGCCCTGTGTGTGTGTGTGTGTGTGTGTGTGTGTGTGTGTGTGTGTGTGTGTGTGTATCTGACCCATTATCACAATTTCCATGTTAGTTATTTCTCATTGGAGGAAACGGTTCTTGAATCCTAGAAACCGTATCAATCCTTCTTAGCTGGAAAACTACAAATTACGGTAACAGAAGAATCTAGGTGAAATCAGGATGGAGTAAGGTCAACAGAATTGCCTTAAAAGTTTGCCGTAGGCTTTCTGATTACTGTATAGCTCTTTCCTATTGCATCATCAGACCATCGGTGTCGTTTCCTGTATTTTATTTTTTTCTTGTCTTTTTTTTTTTTCTTCTTTTCTTTTAGTCATACCATCTTCTCTTTGCTGATGTGTCATGTAAAATAGGTCTGGCTGAGGGATGCGATTTCTCCTTGGCAGTTGTTCCAAGGAGCAAACAGCATTTTTTCTGTTTCTATTTAAGTTCAAAACAAAGGCCCCTTTTGGGTGGCATTGTGCTGTGGGAGTGCAGCATGAGGCCTGCTTTTCATAGCCCGACTTCCTGTATATCTGTGACAAATACTCACAGGAATGAATTTTATACTCTCTTTTCTTTTCCTTACAAGCAAGGGAGGCACTGCGTTTGTTAGGCTGCCTTTTTCTACAAAGGTGGGAATATTCTGGCCTATTTCAATACATGCAAATTTTAAACCCAGCCATTTGCAGCTGTCGAGAAATGATCTTAAGGAGTAATGTCAATCAGTTTCTATGGAACGGGCTAAGCTGTTTACAACTGCGGGATTGAGGGCAGGTGTTTAAAACACAGACAATCAGACTTCGATGGAAAGAAACCTGGTTCTAAATTCTTACTCTGGGAACTACCTGATTTTTCCCCCCATACTAAAAGCAAGGAAGCACTGGCAACAAACATGGCTAGTGGCTAGTGGTAAGGAATTGGAAGAGTTGTAGTGCGATATGAGAGAGTCCTTGCAGATAGTCCTCGACTTATGACTGCCCATTAGGGTCATAAGCCATGGTGGTTGTTAAGCATGTGATTACCATGCTGAATGACCACAATCCCTGCTGTAGGCCATTGTGGTTGTTAAGCGGAGCACAGGGTGCCTCGGAGGAGAGAGACCCTAGCTTGTGGAAACTCAGGTCTGCACTGCAGCACCCTCCCCAGTTCACACATGTCCTGCTGTGGGCCTCCCCCACCCACTGAGACTCCCTGAGCTCTGCTTCCCACCGCACTGGGTCCTCGCAGACCTGGGTCTGTTTCCCACTCTGCTGGGTTTTATACCCTCCTCCCCAGTCATACCATCATGGCTGGGTCCATGTACCTTTTCCGTAGCTCTCCTTTGGAAGCAGTCAATCTGTCACATGGGTTTCCTACTCAGAGATCACCTGTGGGAATGGACTGTGGCCGCTGTCAAAATGGGGCCCACTTCCAGGATGGCACCATGAGGCCTATGTATTGTATAGGGTAGTGATGGCTAACCTTTTCCGGTCCGAGTGCCCAAAGCATGCACCCAAACCCCCAAAATGCAATGTGTGTGCAGGCTCCGTGCATGCGCCCCACCCCCTGTGCATGTGCGTGGGCTCCCCACATACACCCCGGCCTCCCGCATATGTGCATGCCCACACATGTGCCCCACCCCCCAGGCATGCACATGTGACCCCTGCACACGCCCCCCCAGTGCACACCCACTCAGTCATATTATCCCACCCACCCACCAAGCCACGCCTACAGAACCAGTAGTAACAAATTTTACATTTCACCACTGATTTGCACCCTGGACTGTTCTTCATATACTTCTTGAAAGCAAATACAAGTAAATATGCTTTTACTGCCCCAAAGTGTAATTGGCGAGACAATTGGCTATAATTAGTGTTTGGGCACTGATTTGGCCTTTGTAATACTTCTGATTCAAGTCTGAAAAGTTGCTGCAGCTGATTTAATGACTTACTGACACATGCTACCTTTGTACTCCTGTGTGCTCTAAAGCTACCATATGCAGTATACACGCATATACCATTGGTGGAAATCAAATTGTTTTACTACTGGTTCTGTGGGCGTGGCTTGGTGGGGTGGGCGTGGCTTGGTGTGTGTGTGGCAGGGGAAGGATACTGCAAAATCTCCATTCCCACCCCATTCCAGGGAAAGGATATTGCAAAATCTCCATTCCTACCCCACTCCGGGGCCAGCCAGAGGTGGTATTTGCTGGTTCTCTGAACTACTCAAAATTTCCCCTACCGGTTCTCCAGAACCTGTCAGGACCTGCGGAATAGCATCTCTGGTATACATACATATGCCCAACTATTTTGAGTGCCAAAATACAACCCTAAAGTTGGGTTTGGCTTATGAGTGGATGGGCTTATCCACAAGTATACTGGTATATGGTAATACTTTCTTAAAGTACCCCTATGTACTTGAATATATGTGCATCTATGGCTAAGCTGACCCTCAAATTTTTAACCAAAATACCATTAAAAAATTAGGGTTGTCTTATCCATGGATGGTACATTTTACATGATATTTTATTAAAAAAAAATTAGGGTCAGCTTATGTATCACAGCACGTAATTGGATTAGAATCATGATTATTACATTTTATTGACTTGAACGGTGAACATATTGGGTGTCTATGCTTTGAAGAAATTTCTGTTTCTTTCAGTAGGATATCACCAAAATAAGTTCAATTAGTGTACATTCTATCAATCAACAATAACAATGAAAAGAGTGAGACAGACAAAAGATTCATTGTAAACTAATACAAATGTTTAAGGAGGAAAATTGTTTTTTAAGTAATATATTTCTCAGCTGAAATTGCAAAAGTTAGCTAGCTTAAGCTGATCTCAAGAAATACTGAGCAGAATTTGGACAGGAAGCCTTTGGATGTTTCAAGGCTAATAAGCTAAGCTGGAAAAAACACCCATGGTGAACTTTTTTAATAGTTCCAACTCTGTAAAACAACAGAAAGGGTTTTCAATTTTTTTAAAAAAAATCCTTGACAAATTATATCCTCCTTTCTTTTTGTGTTGTGAATTGCAGTTAGTGAGCATGAGAAGTTGGAGTGACATGAGACAAGAGGTGATGTTCCTGACCAACGTGAATGCCACAAGTTCTTCTGCTGATATCTACCAGGCAGTATCTCGAATTGTTTGTGGCCACCCTGAGGGAGGGGGATTGCAGATCAAGTCCTTCAACTGGTACGAAGACCATAATTACAAAGCATTCTTTGGAAGCAACAGCTCTGAAGATGATGCCATGGATTTCTATGATAACTATACTAGTAAGTAACCCAGTGGTGAGATTCAAATTTTTTTACTAACGGTTCAGTGGGTGTGGCTTGGTGGACGTCACTTGGTGGGCATGGCAGGGGAAGGATACTATAAAATCTCCATTCCCACCCCACTCCAGGGGAAGGATATTGCAAAATCCCCATTTCCTCTTGATCAGCTGGGATTCGGGAGGCAGAGAATAGATGGGGGTGGGGCCAGCCAGAGGTGGTATTTACTGTTTCACCGAACTACTCAAAATTTCCACTACCAGTTCTCCAGAACTGGTCAGAACCTGCTGAATACCACCTCTGAAGTAACCTGAATCCAGGAACACCTGTAAATGTTTTCTGTCTGGCAAATCGTTAAGAGGACCATCTCTTGCCATCTCAAGATGGCATGCAAGAAGCTAGAGAGGAAATAAAGGGCAGATAATTTTGTACTAACCTGGGTGTGCTCTCTAAACTGGGAACGTTCTGGGCATGGGATTTATAATCCATAATTTTTTCCCAATTTTTTTTTAAGCACCTTTCTGCAATAGCTTAATGAAGAAACTGGAATCCAACCCACTTTCCAGGATTATCTGGAGGGCCCTGAAGCCTTTGCTTGTTGGAAAAGTCCTGTATAGCCCTGATACGCCAGCAACAAGGACTATTATGTCAGAGGTAAGAACCTTAGCCCTGCTTCTTGTCCACCCCGCAAAGGGACAGGTTGGTATTTCTGCTGTTGAATGTTCTCAACTGAAGTCCCAGAGCAGGGGTCTGCAACCTTAAACACTCAAAGAACCATTTGGACCTGTTTCACACAGAAACGAAAACACCGGGAGCCACAAAACCTGGGTGGGTGCGGCCAGCTCAACGTCACTCACTTTCACCAGTCACATGACCCGCCCTTAGCCACGCCTACCCAGCTGGGTCATTAGGGCAGAGAACCAGTTGTTAAAAAACACCAAGAACCAAAAAACCCTTTTGATATATATCTCTCTCTCCCGCCCTCCCTCCCTCCCTCTCTCCCCCCCCTCTATCTCTCTATGTCTCTCTCTCTCTGTCCCTCTCCCTGTCCCTCTCTGTCTCCGTCCTGGCCACTTCTCCATCCCCCACTGTCACCCGTACTTCTCAGGCCAGGCGAGGAGTGAATGGGAAGGGAGGGTGAGGGGTGGGGCCAGCCAGTGGTGGGATCACCTGACAGGGAGCCACAGCAGAGGGCCCAAAGAGCCACATGCGGCTCCAGAGCTGCAGGTTGCTGATACCCGTCCCAGAGGAATAGAAAAGTCAGAGATAGATCAGGGCTAGGAAAAAAAACGGAATCAGATTGTGGCCTCTAGTATCTCCAGTTTAGAAGCTCAGGCTGTAACTTTAGATTGAATGTTGAGACTTTATCTTGAATTTGGATTGAATGTTGAGATTTTATCTTGAAATGGTGTGTTTATGTCTGCCTAAAGGCAGAGTCGGAAAAGGCTCCAAGGCTGTACAGATAGTCCTTGACATACAACCACAATTGACCCCAAAATTTCTGTTGCTAAGTGAGACATTTGTTAAGTGAGTTTTGCCCATTTTACGACCTTTCTTGCCACAGTTGTTAAGTGGCTCACTGCAGTTGACGAGTTAGTGACCTGGTTGTTAAGCGAATCTGGCTACCCCATTGATTTTGCTTGTCCAAAGGTCACAAAAGGAGGTCACAGGACCTTGGGATGCAGCAACGGTCATAAGTATGAACCAGTTACTAAGCTGGTCTGAATTTTGATCACGTGACCATAGGGATGCCGCAGTGGTCATAAGTGTGAAATATGGTCATGGGTCACTTTTTTCCAGTGCTGTTGTAATTTTGAATGGTCATTAAATGAACCATTGTATGTCGAGGGCTACCTATATCAGAAAGACTGAATTTTCACAAGCTTTATTAGTTGTGGCAGAAGCTGTAGTTTCCTTTAAAACCTTTCTTTCTTAGCTGCTGAAAGTATTAATGGAAACAAGATTCTTCTTTGAAGCCACCTTCTTTTGTTCCCTCAGGACTTAGCGTCATTTTGATGAGTATTGTTGGGAAAAAGCACAGCTCCCAGCTAACAGCTTGGAGAGAAACTGTGACATCAGTGATTGTTGTAGCAGAAGTCAGAAAATAGGAACACCTCAGTTCATTGTTGTAAATTATTATAATTTACTTCCAGTATAACGATCTCTCCCGTCTTCCTACATTTGGAGATTTTTTTTTACTTAGCCCTAAGTAGAATGCTGGAGAGCTGCCAGTCAGAGCAGGCCAAACTGAGTTTGATTTAGCAATAGTCCAACAGAGTATTGTGGACGCCTTTATGGAACATCTTTGCTACAGAAGTACACGTAGCTCCTACCTTATTCTAGTTCAGTAAACAAGTTTCAATCTGTTTTAGTTTAGTTTATGTTGACTTCAGCTTATTGACTAAGGACATCTATCCTTAGCATCTCTGATTTTGGTTCTGTTTTGCACATTAATTTAGATCATTCTTTATTATTAGTATTTTCCCCCTTTCTGGTAAATGCTGTCCAGAGTCCTTCTGAGTAAATTACTGTAAAATAAACTAATAAAAGGATTGCCCAATGCTGCATGTGCCTCTGCATTCCAGACCAGTTGTAACTTCCAGGCAGTTTTCAACGGCAGCCCCATATCGAGTTCATAAATTAAATGAGATCTTTCAATCTATGCATGATGTTTTGGCCACTTTATTTTTGGGAGATCGGACACAATGGACTGGTCTACATTGTCCCTTTCAAAGTCTTGAGGGCCAAAGGCCAGACTAAATTCTATACCCAGGTAGTCTTTTCACAAATTTCATGTCGGTATACTGTCCTAGACCATTCTACTCATATATTTAATGCTGATTAACTTCTATAAGCTTCTAGCTCACTTATTAAATTCCATAGCCTAAGAAGCTATCTTTTGCTTGATGCCCAGATATCTATTATCCCTAATACCTGGAGTGATGGAGGCTGTTGTCCAGCATATCTGGAATGTATTAGAATATTAATTTTGAAGCGTCTCTTTTCTTCCTTTTTCCTCTTCTCAGTAAAACATCACTTCTTAGCACACAAAAACATCTGAAAGCCAATACCTTGCATTAAGTGATTTTGAAACCCTTTTTTCCTGTTGTTCCAGGTCAACAAGACGTTCCAAGAGCTAGGTGTCTTCCATGAACTTGGAGGCATGTGGGAAGAGATTAGACCAAAAATCAAAAGTTTCATGGAAGAAAACGAGGCGATGGATCTGATTCGGGTCAGTGTGCCATAACTCTTTTTTTCTCTCCGATAATAAATTTTTACGAGAGGTTTGTTTATTTTAGTATTGTGATCGACGATTTGGCCTTGAGTGTTTGTTTCTGCCCATTTCGGAGTATAGTAGCTTGTTTGTGCCAAACCTCCTTTGTCTGGAGCTTTCTTGCCTGTACAATATAATTGTATCCTGGGACAGAGGAGAAAGGTGCAATGCTATACAGACAGTGCCTCTCCCTGCTGTGTTGCCATGTGTCGAATGGGGTGATTTGTTGTACATTAGACAGATTCTGACTGGTCCATAAATCAGGCTATTCTGCATGAAGAACATCTGCCAAGGATGCGGCTGAGAAGTATGCAAAATGAGGGGTATTCAAGCCTCACTTTCTGTTACGCTGAGTAGAGCTACAAATACATTTCACTAGGGAACACTTACTCTGATATTACTTCCCAAACTCTTTAAGGCGGGCAACAAGCCCAGGCCTCTCTTTTGCATTCCCCAGTTTCCCAACTGTAGCAGGAGGACATTTAATTAGCTAGAGGGGATCGGAGCAGTAAATAATTTGAAGTTTCATTCTTGGGATATTACTAAACGGCTTTCGTTCCATTTAATTTTCATGAGCGTTTCGGTCTAGTATTGGAGACTCCGTATTTTCTGATGGCCAGACTGCCAGACTTTGATTTGAGATTTTGGGTTGGTAGGTCTTCCTTGTGTGAAGCTTTCTGGGAAAAGAGGGGGAAAAAATAACTCTTTGGTGTTTCTAAAAGACATATGTTTCACTGATTAAAGTACCTCTCCCAAGGTACTTTACAAACAGATGGACAATGTAATGGTTTTATTTAATTGTGACACTGCTGGCTGAAGATGCTCAAATGCAAAGTCCTAACAGACCCGGGAAGTGCCAAGTTGTCAAGCTTTTCCTGGCTGATGCTAGAACTAGAAACCTTGCAGGCAGAGAGTCAAGGACATAGTGTAAGATACAAGCCCTATTTATAGTAAGGGGAAGGGTCAGTTTTTGTGTTCTTTCTCCCGCCTATGTGATGTAATGGGGTGAGAGCTTCACACATATGGGAGGAAAGAGCAGTTGCTATCTGTGCACTGAATTTTAACTAAATCGTCTGGTCTTTGAATCTAACTTTAACACTGGTTGAGTGTTAAAACAAGCCTGAAAAAAAGGATATTCACATAGACTGAAAAAAAAAATGATGAGAGGAATCCAGGCATGTGAGTAGAACAATGCGCTATTGGCAAAATATGGACAGCATTTTCCAGGAAACCTCTCTCTGGCTGCCTCTTTCCAGAGAACTGGCAGTGACACAAAAGTCAGTTGGGGAATTGTGATAGATGCTTAGGTTGCAGCATCCTCTCACACAACAGGATGTGGCTTTAGAGTTCACTGGGAACACAAACTGTACATAAAGGTATGGTTTGGATAAGATGCAGGCCAGGTTTTCTTTTCTTCTCACTGGATATTGTCTGTTGTTTATATCTTCCTTCTGCTCCCCAGCTCTGCCCAGCTTGACAGCGGAGACAAATGGGCATCAGCACATGTTGTGGCTCCTCACACATTTAACTGGGGGAGGGAGGTGAAGTCTCGTCTCGGAGGAGTCAGCTGTGCAGCCTTGTAGTAAAACAAAAGGCTTTAATCCAAGACTCCTGATTTTTTTAAAGGGATTCATTAAACACATGAATCATTTAATAAATGAAGACAGAGGAGCCATAAAACACCACTTGTAATATACAAGAAATCAAATGATACCCAGAACAAAACCTAGAACAGAGAAAAATCACCTAGTCACAGAAAGCTGCAATCTGATAACATAGAAAAAGAAAACACTCCTAAATCGCAAAAATAGATACACATTTGAATGGATGCCATCTAGCTGATGGGAAGCTTTTAAGAGTGGGAAGAGGCTGTAATTGTAAATGGTATATTGATGAAATGACATCCTGGGTCACAAAATGAACAAGTCCTGAAATATCAGTGCGCGCACACATACACACACACACACACACACAGTCCCATATGGCATTATCTGGAACTCATTTCATCAAGAAGTAGCTGCCATGAAAACTTGCATTCTAACCTAAGCAATTGTAATTTATTCATTAAAGTTATATGCCAGCCATCTCACTGTTGCAGCAACTCTAGGCACTGATTTTGGCTGATTTATAATTTATATATTCTCATCTTTGTATGAGACTTTTTATGCAAGGTATCTTTGTATGAGACTTTTTATGCAAGGTATCTATGCATTATATAAACAAAGAGCTATAAAGATGATTTTAATCCAACAGAACCTGCTTAGAACCAATCAATCAGAATAGACCTGGAAGGACCTTGAAGGGCTTCAAGTCCAATCTCCTGCTCAAGCAGGAAGACCCTATACTATTTTAGACAAGTGACTGTCCAGACTTTAAAAACCTCCAATGATGAAACACCTACAACTTCTGAAGGGAAGCTGTTCCACTGGTTAATTGTCCTCACTGTTAGGAAGTTTCTCCTTAATTCCAGGTTGCTTCTCACCTTGATTAGTTTCCATCCATTATTTCTTGTCCTGCCCTCTGGTGCTTTGGAAAATAAATTGACGCCCTCTTCTTTGTGGTAGCCTTTCAAATACTAGAATACTGCTATCATGTCCTCCCTAGTTGTTCCTTTCTTAGACTAGCCAAACCCAAATCCTGCAACCGTTCTTCATGTTTTAGTCTCCAGGCCTTTAATCGTCTTAGTTACTCTTCTTTGCACTTTTTTTCAAAGTCTCAACATCTTTTTTGTAATGTGGCGACCAAAATTGGATGCAGTATTCCATGTGTGGCCTTACGAAGGCTTTAGAAAGTGGTACTGATACATCATGTGATTTCGATTCTATGCCCCTGTTTATACAATCAAGGATTGTATTAGCTTTTTTGGCTGCTACCGCATACTGCTGGCTCGTATTTAAGTGATCGTCCACTAGGACTTTAAGATCTCTCTCACAGTTACTGTTTTTGAGCCAGGTTTCATCTATTCTATACTTGTACCTTTGGTTTTTCCTGCCTAAGTGTAAAACCTTGCTTTTCTCCATGTTAAATTCCATGTTATTGGATAGGGCCATTATTCAAGTCTGTCAAGATCTTTTTGGATCCTGAGCTTGTCTTCAGGTGTACTGGCTATTCCTACTAGCTTAGTGTCATCTGCAGGTTTGATGAGTTCCCCTTCTAGTCCCTCATCTAAGTCATTTATGAAGATACTGAGTCTAGGATGGAACCTTGTGTTACCCCACCACTTACTTCCCTCCATGTAGATGTAGCACCATTAAGGACAACTCATGGAGTATGGTTTGTCAGCCGGTTACAAATCTGTCTGGTGGTGATGCTGTCTATCCCACATTTTTCTAGCTTATCAAGTAGTAGGTTGTGGTCTACTTTGTCAAATGCCTTGTTGAAGTTTCTTATCTCCACAGCATTTTGCTAGTCTACTAATTCAGTCACTTTGTCAAAGAATGAACAAACCCATACTGGCTTTTAGTTATTAAAAAAAAACTTACTTGGAATTCTTTTCTTTATTTCTTGTTCACTTTCTTATTGCTGTTCCCTGTTCTTCTTATCTTCAGTGCAAAATCTGTACAGGTTTTATTCTGTTGAAAACTTAGGTTCTTGGTTCTGATTGCTGCCTGCTTCCCCTAGTAGTCTCATAGTATTCCTTCATCACTTGACCTTGATTTTAGTTTCTAGTTTCAAGACCAGGACATAATCGTCAGTCTTTGGTTGTCACTTCATGTTCTGGCCCTAGTTGTTCCCACTGAAATTATCAGGGCAAAGTATGTAAAATCTCTACTGCTTTCCAGCATCTTGAGGACAACCAGGTTAATGTGACCTGCTTTTGGGGTGTTTTTACAGCTGGAGTAAATATAACCAGTGGCAGAATCATACTGCTTTCCCTTTGTTTGCTGGCAGCCATTTTTTTCTGGCAGTTGCTCTCACTTTTTTAACCTTAAAAAACATAATGGGCTATTTAACTATATGCAGTCCTAGGACCTTCCCAGTTCACTTGTTTTTCACTTGCAATCCCTGCTAGACACCACTAGCTTTCTGTCTGTGAAAAAGGATAATTTGGCAAAGAAATGAAGGATAAAGGTGAGGAACCCAGAAGGGAGAAATAAAAAGGTCCCAACTGCTCAAAGGCGTTTTGTCGATGTCAGGGACCTTCTGCAAATGCCATGTAATCAATTTGCCTTCTAATACAACATTTGAGTGTCTGGGGCTATGGGAACCCTAAAATAAAAGCAGGAAAAGGAAAAAGAAACAGAAAGTGGAGCTGGATTTGTCCAAAACCAAAACAGTGCAAAAATACAAGTAGTCCTCAACTTACGACTGGTTGCTTAGCAAACATTTAAAGTTACAACAGACAGTCCCATCTCCCCCAGGCTACTTGTGACCTGAATTTAAAGTTCTGATGGACAACCCCCCTCTCCCTGTGCAGTCATATGATCACACTCGGATATTCAGCAACCAGCCTGCATTTATGGTCATTTGTAGCATTCCACGGTCACACAATCGCAACTTGCGACATTTTTGGTTTATTTATATGTTTGTGTCAAATTCTTGTAACAACCATGGCAACCGCCACAAAAGTTTGTAAAATTGAGTGTGGTCACTTGCTGACACATTTAGCATGATTTATGACCATAATTCTGAACTCATTTATGGTTGTAAATTGAGGACTGTCTGGATCATGGTGTAAAAGTGAGATAGTAGGTACAGTGGCCATGCAAAAGAGGTTACAGTTCAAGGTGAGGAAGGGAGGCAAGCCTATCTTAGACTGGCTGACTAGGTGGCTCAGTGGCTAAGACACTGAGCTTGTCAATCAGAAAGGCCGGCAGTTTGGCGGTTCGAATCCCTAATACAGGTCTCCTCTGTGAGCAGGGGGTTGGACTAGATGACCTCCAAGGTCCCTTCCAACTCTGTTAGTTACTTAAATTATTTATGCATCCCATGAGGATAGCACAGTTATCAAGCCACTTCAGACTTTATCCTGCCAGCATGGAATCACAATTTGACAGTGGTGTTTTTTGCTGGCAGAAACAATCTGTGGCACTTGAAACCAGTCCTGGAAAAATTGAGTTATAATTTTGTACCCAGGTCAGTGGTGGGTTCCTCCCGGTTCTGCCAAGCCAGTAGCGATGACGATATGATGTCACCGAACTGGTTCTGCCCCTCCCAGGCCCCAGGCCCCCGCCCCCCTGCCCCCCATGTTATTCTTACCTTTTATTTGGCCCCACCCCCAATCTATTGCTGCTTCATGAGTCCCAGCTGATGGCTAGAGGGAAAAAACCTGTTTAAACTCTTGCCATGGGGCTTCAAAGGGCCGCCCTACAGCTGATCAGTGTTAAAAGAAAACAAATGAGTAGACTGGTGCCTGCAAAAATAAATGGGTAGACCAGTGCCTGCAAAAATAAATGGGTAGACCAGTGCCTGCAAAAATAAATGGGTAGATCGGTACAGCTCTGCAAGCAGTTAAAAGCCTGGTAGACCAGTACCACTGCTAAATCCTAAATAATTGTCACATGACCATCAAGCCACACCCACAAAATAAGCCACGCCCACAGAACCAGTAGTAAAAAAATTTAGAATCCACCCCTGACCCAGGTACCTAAGAATTGAACAGGACTTATTTCTAGGTAAAGATGAAAGAACTGCTCCATGAATATTCTTAGCAGTTTAACTCCATACACAAGGATTGAAATGGCCAGTCTGCAGCCTAAGCTTTTAGAAAGGAAAAAAAAAAGCAACTGACCCATTTTGGTCATACAAATGGAAACAATTTCTTCTTTTCCATCCTGTTCTTCTGGCTTCAGAAATGTTTGTTTACTTTGTTCAATGCAGCCTGGTTTTCTGGAGATCTTATGCGAGGTTGCCACCTAGTGGACCCAGCATTAAAAGCATGCCCTGAACCTTCACGGATGAGGGTGCGATAAAAGACACTGATTTTTACCTCATCCCATTAGTGTACAAGGTTCCTGTGATTCGTAAGGGGTCCTGTGAAGACTTCGCTCCTGATCTCCTGCATAAATGTTTTACTCACTAAGATTCATGAGGCAGTCAACACGGCAGGTTGAGGAACGGTGGAAAGGAAACAAAATTGGCAACTGATCTAACCAATATTCAGGTTTTCCAATAATCTAAGTTCTTAGGAAAAGACCAGAGGAGAATTAAATTACAAGCAGTTTTAATATGTTCCCAGCCATAAAAAGAAATGAAAATTCCTATTGGGTTTCTGCATGTCAACTGTCTTCTCTATCTGACAAACATTGGAGTGCAATTCCCTTCCATTCCCTGGAATCACATTGCCCTAAGATTTTTAATAGGCTGGGGAAGATTGCTGTGACATCTGTTCCAAGTTATCGATAAACATTGGTAGAAATAGCAGTTTTGTTGTTTTCTCCTTATATAGCAAACTGCTATATCATAGCTTACAGATGTTTAGATTCCCTATTCTTTAACAACAAGCTGCACTTTCAACTGGAATGAATGAATGAATGATTGAATGAATGAATGAATGAATGGCAATAGCTCTTCTTTTTTCCCCTCTTTTCAGGGCAAATTTAACCAAACCCTTTTGCTCTTTTGGTTACTGTAGGTTTTGCTGAAGAGTGAGTACCTTTGGAACCAATACATGGTTGGTTCAAGATGGAGTAGGGAGGAGGTTGCCCAGTTCCTGGCAAAACGCCCTGAGGATGTTGGTCCAGTGAATGACTCTATTTATACCTGGAGGAATGCATTCAATGAAACCGATCGAATCATTATGACTATTTCTCATTTTATGGAAGTGAGTCTCCTATTCTTGATGGAGGGTTATTTATTTTATTTTCTGTGTTTGTTAGGACGATTAATTCCAAAGTAAATAGTGATATGTGGAAGAGGAAAGGAAGGGAAACCGTTTCCAAAGATATGTATAATGAATTTTTGAATTAGGGATTATGGTGGTAGTTGAGTTGGGGGGTGGGTGTTGCTTTGAGTTTTATTTATTTTATTTATTTTTGTTAGCCTGGAAGTTATCTGTGATCCTTACTTATCTGTGAGGGGTCTGAACTTGGTTGTTTTCTTACAGACAATTCATTATCAAACTAGGTAACATTATCAATCCTAATACTGATGGTGTTACCTAGTTTGGATAATGAAACGCCTGTGAAGAAACAACCAAGCTCAAAGAGCACCAAGGACCCCTCATTTCAACCCTGAGCTGTAAACAATCTCTTTTATTGTTACTTATCTGTCTCTCACAGAGAGATTAAGGCTCCTAAAGGGAGAATAGTAACCCATGAGTGCTCTGTCACATCAGTTGCTCAAGGGACCCAAACCAGATCCCTGGAATTCTTTGTTTTGTTTTGTGTAGGAAAAGTGGTGTATATGAAAGGCACGAACCTATTGTCACAATTGTTGACAGTTGTTGACAATTGTTGACAATAGGTTAGACAACCTGGTTCCTTATAGGTTTTGGATTCCAGTTTTGATTATCCCTAACTATTGATCATTTTGTCTTAATATTTTAGAAACTGCAGTCTGAAATGTCTGGAAAGTTTCCTACTTTTCAAATTAAGTTGTGAGAAGTCAAATAGGACTTTTGACTAAAATGACATGAAAACAGGCTCGCTTCTAGAAAAATGCTTTTAACAAAGGCTCTCGAAGAACCACTAACTATGATATACAGCAAAATAAACAAAAATTCACCCTGAAACAGAGTTAGAAAGTTAGGAAAGTTAGGAAGTTAGAGAGTTAGGGGGAAAAAAATGACATTTTGGTTTTCCACCCCCACCCCCACCCCAATAGACTTCAGCTTCTAACTCAATTCTTGGTTGCCATTTTAGTGCGTCAATTTGAACAAGTTGGAAGCTGTGCCTGATGAAGGGTGGCTTGTCAGCAAATCCATGGAACTGCTGGACCAGAGACGATTCTGGGCTGGCATAATTTTCCCAGAAATTGCTCCTAAGAGTGTGGATTTGCCCCATCATGTCAAGTATAAGATACGGATGGATATCGACAGCGTGGAAAGGACCAACAAAATTAAGGACAAGTGAGCATCCTTTGAAGCAGCTTTGTTAAGACTCTGACTGCAGTCTTAGACTTGAGAACTTTAATTCACAATCACCACAGCAGTAAAATTGTTCTTTTCTGTTCTTGCAGATTCTGGGACCCAGGTCCTCGAGCTGATCCTTTTGATGACATGCGCTACATTTGGGGAGGCTTCACTTACTTGCAGGATGTAATAGAGCAAGCAATCATCCGGACTTTGACAGGCTCCGAGAAGAAAACTGGCGTTTATGTTCAGCAGATGCCTTATCCATGTTACGTGGACGACACGTAAGATTTATTAGATGAATATCCTGTTGATATTTCTGATTCCGCCCTAATGTAGAACCAGCTATATCGTGACAAATTTAAAATTACACTTATCTTAGCTGGAGGATATAATAAGAATTTCTGCTTTAAAAAGTGCCTAGTTCAGTCCTCCGAGGGGAAGGTGCTGTAAGAAGCCTCCTTCAGCCATCTCTAAGGAAGCAAGTACCTTCAAGATGATGACAAGGATGCTTCCTAGGATAGTTTTTATTCCCTGGGTCCAAGAGTCTTTAGAAATAATAGCAGCTGCCTCTGAAAATATCCCTCCAAACCTTTGTTTGTCTGCTGTTCCCTTTCTAGATTCTTGCGTATCTTGAGCCGGTCAATGCCTCTTTTCATGACTTTAGCATGGATCTACTCAGTAGCGGTGATCATCAAGGGGATTGTATATGAGAAGGAAGCTCGGCTAAAAGAGACAATGAGGATCATGGGCCTCAACAATGGCATCCTTTGGCTTAGCTGGTTCATTAGTAGCCTCATCCCCATTCTCATGAGTGCAGGGCTTCTGACATTCATCCTTAAGGTGAGACTGGCTTCATTTTCCCCCCCCCCCACCTTTCTTGAGGGATTAATGTTGTGGTTACAAATATTAAGAACTCTTCTCCAAACTTGCACCCTCAGAATACAGTAGACAACCAGCCAATCTAATTCTCAGTTGGCAAAGGACAATTATGGTGCGAGGTTATAGGAATAGCCCAACCTATCTAGAAGGTGCTGGCCTAGAAGTGTAATGTAGAACATGAATCTATTTCCTCAATACCAGTGTCTCTCAATCTTGGGAACCTGAAGAAGTACAGACTTCAGCTCCCAGTGTTCTTCAGGCATTGATAGAAAGGATTAGCCTTGGCTAAAACTTTAGCTGAATTCAGATATTTTACACAACATGGCAAGTCAGAACCAACCAGATCATATTATGGCTCAGCATAGTGTGTGATCCTGGCCTTTGCTCAAGCATGTGTCACAAAATTGGATACCTCCAAAATATTTCTATGAATTCTTGGAAAATGGCAATGAAAAAGATAGCCAGTAACAGATTGGGGTAGCCATCTAGCATGTCTGTAGAAGAATATGGATGGTGCAAGGTCACTAGTCTTCTTCACCTCTTATCTGGGGGAAAACAGAACTTGGATGTTGAAAGTATACATGACAAAGTTCTCCAGCCATTTGTAGCGGTTGTATACCTGTTTGGTGCAACACAAATTTATTTCCTCTTTCTCTTCTTTTTTATCCAGAAAGGAAACTTGCTGCCCTACAGTGACCCCACTTTGATTTTCGTCTTCCTGTCTCTTTTTGGTATAGTAACCATCTCACAATGCTTCCTCATCAGCACCTTCTTCTCCAGGGCCAACATAGCAGCTGCTTGTGGAGGAATTATCTATTTTACTCTTTATTTGCCTTATGTCTTATGTGAAGCCTGGCAGAATTATATCGGTTTCTCTGTCAGAATATTTGCAGTGAGTATTGGCAGTAAGCAGGCAAACCTTTTTGGTTGTGGGTTAAGCAAAAGAAATTTCTCAAGAGTCTAGTATTCTTAAGATGCTTAGAACAATGATTCTCATTTCTGCAACTTGGATGGAAAATTTTAGCCATGTACTTCTGGAAAGTTGGGAGGGCTGTAATTGAAGAGATTTTTCTGAGTATTTTTTAACACTGGTTCCTTAAATCTATGATTAATGTGTAACAAAATCTAAGTTACATTTCAACTCTTTGTAAAGCTTTCAGATCCACCAAATTACATGGATTCCCAATGCACTTTAATCTATTTTGTTGATCTTTGACTGGAAGTGGTAGTCATAATATTTACTGCCCTTTGCATGGAAAACATTTTTCTGTGAAATCTTCCCATCAACCCTAGGAGCAAGGAGACATGATTGGGGCAAAGCTACCAAGAGTACTTTGGGTCCCTTTTACTTAGTATATGTAACAGTTGCTGGTCTAATCTGACCCATTGACTTTCCTCACGTTAAAAAGTGTAAATAGTAAATGTAATAGGAGTACTAAATGGTGGTCTTTCTTCACCAGAGCCTACTTTCTCCTGTTGCCTTTGGATTTGGCTGCGAGTATGTTTCCCTGTTTGAAGAACAGGGGATTGGGTTGCAGTGGGACAGTTTCTTTGAAAGCCCTGTGGAAAAAGATAACTTCAACTTTACCTTATCTATGTTCATGATGGTGCTGGATAGCTTATTGTATGGCACTATGACTTGGTACATTGAGTCTGTTTTTCCAGGTGAGTAATCCTTCTCCTTCTCCTTCTCTTTTCCTCTTCCTCTTCCTCTTCCTCTTCCTCCTCCTCCTCCTCTTCCTCTTCCTCTTCCTCTTCCTCTTCCTCCTGTTAGTTTCTACAGCCCCATCTTCGTCTCCCAGTAAAACCACTTGTCCCAGTGAAAGCCACTGTCCTGGGAAGAAAAGCTGCTCCTCTGCAGGGGAGAAAGCAGAAAAACAGTGGCAAGAAATAAAAGCATCTCAAGTCTTTCAGGAAGTGTGGATGGGAGGGTTGATCTAAGGAACCATGATCAGAAGAGAATTCCCATAATGAGAAGTGCCCATTCTGCAATACTGACTTCATAATATTTCCACTGGAGAAGTAGCAAAAATCCGGACTAATTGGTTCAGTTGCAGAAATGGTTCCAAAGGTCTCAAGTATTGTGGGGAACACCAGACAGGAACAATCCCTAGATATGGGAAGTCTGCCTTCCTATGTATAAACCCTTAATTGTGTGATTAATTTACTCAGAGTTGAATATGCAAAAACTTGAGGCTCTAAACTTGTAAGCAGATTTCTCAAATTCTAAGAGATGATATTTTAACAGTTCAGCTCAGAAAATCGTCTTTGAAGGATACATTTACAGCAATGTTATATACTGCTTTCAATGTTGCCTGCTGGATATATTTCTAGAAAAATTAATTGCACCCATTCAGAGTCTTTCTGAATTGATCTTACTGTAGAGATACAAAGAATTCCACTATATCATCCAGTTTGCATTTTAATAAATGGAAATGAAGTAAATTGAACTAGGGGTTACAAGTAGAAATTCTAGAAGGCAATCAAAACAAATGTGTGTGCCGGTTAAAAGAATACATTTGTATATGTGATTTACAAATGGAAAGAACTTAGAATCTGTTTCAAGCAGTTTTAGTACTTAGGGTTAAATCATATATGTATCGCTTCCCAAATCAAATAGGTTGATGTGGCTAGAACTTGTGTTCTAGTTCTAGAATGTGGTTCAGCCATTTCAAAAGCACCTTTTCATCTCTCAAATGCTGTGACCGATTCTTTTGTTTCTTTGCATTCTGTTTAGGTCAATATGGCATTCCCAGACCTTGGTACTTCCCCTTTATGAAATCCTATTGGTTTGGTGAGGAATCTGGGGGACAGTGGCTCCCTTCTCATGCTACAGGATCCTCAGAAAGTAAGTGACTCATTTGCAATGTTAGATGCTTGCTGAGGGGGGTCATCATCATCATCATCATCATTACATCATGTGCAGAGCACATTGAGCAGCAAGTATTTTCCAGCAGTTCTGATTTTTTACATCATCTTTGGCATTGTTCCAAGGGACACTAATGATCTTAAGATCTACCTTTAATGTTTGGTGCCGAGTTTTTCGAGGCCGGTTTTGCTTCCTCTTTCCTCCAGGAGGTATCCCAACATAGTGCCATTTTTGGATGCCTGTCTTTAGGCATACATAAGATATGGCCAACATTCGATATTCATTCACAGTTCTCAATAGGTGTTCTAAATCTGATCGTTGCAGTACCTCTACATTAGTGATGCGGTCACGATATGAGACATGGAGGATTTTTCTCAGGAAGAGGGGTCGTTAAGGAGTAATGTTGGGATTTCTTGCAATTCAGAAAGGTTGGATCTGATGGAACATGGACTAATCCTGCAAAAACATGATTGGATCTTAAACTGTAGCATTGATGCCAAAATAAACCTAACCAAGGCCTATTCAGAAACAGTAGCGTATTTGATCAAACCTAGGTTAGATAATTCTTCCCAGATTTTTTTTTTTAATGGAAATCTGACATTTCATAGTTCTACTTGGGATCAATTAGATTGTCTACAATCTTATAACCTGGGATTCATAAAGTGGCTACATCTACATCATATCCCAATGTGCCCTATGATCTCTATTATTTTCACTACCTGCACTAATTGTTCAAAATGACCGCACACAATACCAATAAAAATCTGATTACTTGCTTAGTTGGATTTCCTTTCTCATTTTATAGTTTGTATGGAAGAAGAGCCAAGCCATCTCCCTCTTGGAGTGTCCATTAAGAACTTGGTGAAAGTTTATCGTGGTGGCAAGAAGCTGGCTATAGATGGTCTTACACTGAATTTCTATGAAGGGCAAATTACCTCCTTCTTAGGACACAATGGAGCAGGAAAAACTACCACAATGTAAGAGGGAAATTTGTTAAAGATGAAGAAATGACATCTTGATACATAGTTGACTCTGTCAGGTTGGAAGCTAACTCCTTCTCTATTATGTTTAGGTCCATTTTGACTGGCTTATTCCCCCCAACATCAGGCACAGCCTTCATCCTGGGTAAAGATATCCGTTCTGAACTCAGCACTATCCGGAAGAATCTGGGTGTTTGTCCTCAACACAATGTCTTATTTGATGAGTGAGTCACATTACCAATCACAATTCCTTTGTATATCTACTCATTTATTTCCTCGTTAGGAAAATGCATAGGATTATGATGGGAGATGATGGTGGTGGGGAGAGAGTATACATACAGTATGCCCATATGTCTGATAGTCGTATTGCAGGCTAACTCTGCTCAGGGTCTAGAATTCGATCCTGACGGGCTCGAGGTTGACTCAGCCTTCCATCCTTACGAGGTCGGTAAAATGAGGACCCAGATTGTTGGGGGCAATATGCTGACATTGTAAACCACTGAGAGAGTGCTGTGAAGCACTATGGGGTTGTATATAAGTCTAAGTGCTATTGCTATATGAATAATGTGTTAATGTTGGCTAGTTCACCAAGTTCATGTTCTGTAGCAGGGGTCTCCAACCTTGGCAACTTTAAGCCTGGTGGACTTCAACTCCCAGAACTCTGGGGGTTGAAGTCTGTCAGGCTTAAAGATGCTAAGATTGGAGACCCCTGTCCTCTAGGATGCATTGCTTTGCTTCAAAAATGTCCTCAAATTCTTGAACTGCTTCAGAAAAAACATGATGGAATATTTAGGTAGGAACTAAACAGAAAACATACCAGAATCACATTTTTTTCCAAACAGAACAGTTGTGTACTGTGTTGTGACACAGTAAATAAAGGCTTTCTAATGCATGTTTAGGTTATTTTTACTGATTGTTCCTGGAACTGGGTCCAGACAATAAATCATGAGTAGTTTCATTTGTAGTACGTTTATTGTTTACTGTAAATACCAGTGCTTGGAATCTTCTGGAAGAAACCAGAAGATAAAAGGCAAGACTAAGCAGTGGCTTCAGCCCCTGGTTTATTTTGAGAGGAACAATCCTCCAATCATGATTCATGCTGTATATTACACAATTATCTGATATCACCGTCCATGGATGATTAGATGTATCTGCTTGTAGGGAATATTAGCAGGCAGGATTAATGAATTGATAAGCCATAATTTGGCTTTTTTTGTTGTGTCAGCCCCATTTGCTTCCTGTAAATAGATTTACTGCCCAATGAAGCATGGTAAGTGAAGGGGAGGAATAATGATTTTTTTCCCCTCTTGGCAAAGAGAGTGTTGTGCAAGAACTCATTTATATTTACAAGATAGAGCCCTTTTGTTTTCATTTGCTGACTGTGTAACTAAATGAGATTGTTGGCAACTTTCTTCAGATGCTCTGATTCCCCCAGATGCTCAAAAGTTGTGAGTGTTCACCCTAAGTGATACAATTTTCTTAAAATGGCTTTTTCTCCTGTAACCCTTCAGTCATGCTTCCTATACATATTTGTATTGTGCTTAAAACCTTGTATAAGAGAGACGAGAGCAGGGGAGGGGAGGAGAAGAGACTGTCCTAGTTCTACCTTGGATATGAAAGATAGCTGGGTGACTCTGGGCCAGTCACTCTCTCTCTCTCTCTCTCAGCTCAACCTACCTCACAAGTTTGCTGTTGTGGTGAACATTGGAAGATTAAGGAGCATTATATACATTATGTTCATCGCCTTACGTTACTTTTGAAGTAATAAAGGCAGGACAAAAATCTAATAAATAAATAAAACAACCACGCCCTCCTAATGCTCCATTATCTCCATTGGTATATCCTTATTGTATCCAAGTTGATTGGTCTTCTAGAAGCTGCAGACAAGAAGAAAAGCATCTGTCTGAGAGAGGACTGATTAGGAAATATTAGGATAGATAATAAATGGTCTGAGAAGCTGTAAGAAACCTTCTTTGATCTGTGTATAGATGGACTTTTAATTTCCCCCACTTACAGGTGTTCTAAAACATCTAGTCCTCAGATTTTATATCATATCAACTATGGCTGGATATCAAAAGTATAAATGTGAAAATGGCCTATGCTAGGCACAGCCTCAATTCTAAAAACAGATTAACAGAACCAAATGACACACACACACACACACAGTCTCATTTCTCATCTGTTTCTCCCTTTTGTCTAGGCTGACAGTGGAAGAACACATTTGGTTTTATGCACGCCTAAAGGGGCTGCCGAAAAACTTGGTGAAAAAGGAAATGGAACAAATGGCTACAGATGTTGGCTTGCCTCACAAACTCAAATCTAAGACAAACCAACTCTCTGGTAAATTGCTATTATTCAGTTATTTAGTTTTGCTTATCTTATCTACATACCTGTAGAATATAAGATGTTGAGAGCTCTCATTGCTCTTCTTTTGTAAGCTACAAGGGGACTTTCTAAACTCTGGATGGGGATGTTGTACATCTTTGCACACAACGTTCTACTTATTGTGGGTGGTTAATGGAGAAGCAAATGGGAAGAAAAAAGCATGGAGGGTGGTCTCAGTTGAGCAGCAAACATCAAGATTCCTCCTGGATGGTCAGAAAAATTCAGAGAAGAAAATTGTTCTTCTCCTCTACATCCTGTGATTTACAGGATCTTCCTTGAGGAATTTAATGAATTAAAGGAAAAGAAAACCAAGGTCTCATTTCAAGATGGCCCATCATTTCAAGATGGCCCATCCATCCAGAAATCATTGCTAAAGAATGGCAAGAAAAATCCAATGGTGTCAGTCTGGAAATATATATATATATATATTTGTCTCCTAAAGGCATGGATGTGTCTTTCCTCAAATTATATAATAATTAGTGGTGGTGTAGCTCATCCGAAGGATAGTTAAGGATAGTTAATTGGGAAAGACTATTTCAGTTATAACATGCCTGCCCACTTGGTTACTCATTGGGATGTATTCACCTAAGCGCATGATGGTTAGTTCTTTATATTTATTTGTTAATCAAATTTAACCATGGCCACCCATCTCATGAAAAGCTGTGTACAACAATTAGATGAAATTACGCACATATAAAGGAATCGTTATAAGAATATGAAAGCATTAAACATTAAAATATCCCCAGAGAGCCTAAATCTGTTCAAATTTGTCTCCTAGGTGGCATGCAGAGAAAACTTTCAATAGCTCTGGCCTTCGTAGGTGGTTCTAAAGTTGTCATTCTTGATGAGCCAACAGCTGGAGTGGATCCATATTCCCGAAGAGGAATCTGGGAGTTGCTCTTGAAATATCGACAAGGTATTCTTTTGTCTTGCGGAGCAATGAAACTTTGCATGCTTATATTGGGTGGTGATTGTCGGAAGCAAAAATTTTACATAGAAAAGAACAGAGGTTTAGTGGCAGAGCACCTACCTTACATGCAGAAGGTTCCTACTTCAATTTCTGTTACCTCCATTTTGAGCTAGGAAAGAGTCCTATCTGAAACCCCAGAAAGCAATTGCTACCTAATGTATACAGTATTACGTTTGCTCAGACAGTGATCTGATTCTATACAATGTAATTCTATATATCGTATATTTGTTTGCCTTCTTTGTATGCAAGAATGGTACACCTAATTACACGCAATAAGATTATTATTTTCATTCAATATTCCACTTATTGTAACTGTATTTGAATTCTCAAGGTGTGTTTGCCAAAGATTTATGTGCAGAAGAAGATTGGGCAGACCTAAAATGGCTTAAACCAGGGGTGTCAAATTTGATTTGTGTTTGACCTCGGGGGGGTCAGGGTGGGGCATGGCCAGCTTGACATCACTCGTGTCAGGGGTGTCTGTAGTGGCCTGAGCGCTCTGCCAGTGAAAATGGGCTCACGAACTCCATTTTTGACTGCGATAGCCTGCCAGGGAAAATGGAGCTTGAGGGAGCCATGCTTGGCCCCCCCAAGCTCCATTTTCACTGAGGTCAGCAAGAGGTTGTCATGGCCAAAAACAGAGTTTGGGAGGGCCACATGCGGCCGTCCCAAGCTCCATTTTCACTGGCAGAGGCACCGGGGGCCAGTCCGCTGTTTCCAAGGCGGCCTGTGGGCCATATCTAAGCACCCCGCAGGCTGGATTCGGCCCGTGGGCCTTGACTTTGACACCCCTAGCTTAAACCCAAACTGGCTCTCCAAGATCTTCCAGATGAAATCTTTAGTCTTGCTAACATTTTGGTCAGAACAATCTAGCCATATTACTTTTCTGATGTTTCAAGTTAAGGTGTCTCCCAGCCCAACAATCTGCAATCTTTTAAACTAGAGATG
Organism: Masticophis lateralis; assembly: GCA_030761175.1. Classification (NCBI taxonomy): domain Eukaryota; kingdom Metazoa; phylum Chordata; class Lepidosauria; order Squamata; family Colubridae; genus Masticophis; species Masticophis lateralis. The sequence continues at coordinate 192,029,217 of JAUDYJ010000002.1, read as the reverse complement.
CTAAGGTTTTCCGCAATGCTGCATGTGTTCTCTTCTAATGAGCTAAGAATGTTCCTTATGAAGTGATGTTTGAATAGGCTGTGGTCCTCCAGTTGAACCTTTAGTTATTTGTAAAGTTGTGCATAGAAGAAAGAACTTGATGTTACTGACAACATTTCTATGCTTTAATTAATGGGCAGTAATAACATTGACATCAGATTTCAGCCAGCTAGAATGGCAGATCTTGATCTTCCATATCTTCTAGCTATGGCTTTTGTAAGAACATCTACTCTTTGGACAAGCATGGGACCACCATGGTTGTGTGGAAAGTTAATTTGCTCCTATTTACTTGGTGTTCATTTACCGTCTCCAAGCTGTTGCTTGCCCACGTAAGGAAAACAGAAATCACATGATCACTAAGCTTCCCTAATATATGCGTGTTTCTTTTGAATTGTAGGTCGCACTATCATTCTCTCCACCCACCACATGGATGAGGCCGACATCCTTGGAGACCGAATTGCCATCATATCTAATGGCAAACTTTGTTGCGTTGGCTCTTCGTTATTCCTGAAGAACCAGCTGGGCACCGGATACTACCTGACCTTAGTCAAGAAGGATGTGGATTCCTCACTCAGCTCCTGTAGAAACAGCAGCAGCACAATATCTTACCTGAAAAAGGTAGGAGCTGTTGCCAGTGCAGTCTAAAAAATCTAAACAGATGGGGCTTCTGAACTACGATAACTTTTTTCTTGGGGTCTATAATCATACAAAATATTCAGGAGCACAATGGCGCGGTCTAAAGACATAAATATTCCGATTTCTGATTGATTTGATTTCAATGCCAGCCTTGGTTGCTCTTGTGTCAGAGTTGCAGTATTCTTAAAATGTACTTCCTCCTAATCTACTTGAGCTAAAAGATCTTTCAATTGCCTTTTCTTCTGTAACCAGGATGACAGTGTTTCGCAGAGTAGTTCTGATGCAGGCCTTGGGAGTGATCATGAAAGTGACACCCCAACAATAGGTAAGGTTGTTACTGAACTTCTGCACTTTGTTTGGCTAGATGGGGAATTCTTAATCCCCATTGTGATAGAATTTTGATATTAATTTTCTTGGCATTTAAAAAAAGTAGTACAAAGTCTGCAGCATTGATAGACTATTAGTCTAAGCAAGGTGGGTTAAAAACTTAGGCTTTGCTTCTGGCAGTTGCCTTTTATTGCTGGTTAATGTGGTTGCGGGATTCTTCTCTCCTCCTACATCCCATAATACCTGTTCTTTTAAAGAGGGCCTCACCCCTTAGAATAGATCTAGGAAGAATGTAAGTAGCACCCCCTCTACTCATGGCCCAAGGGGACTTTCTCTGTTACTTGAGAATCTTTTCATGGATGGGGGAAGCCATAGCAATAGCAATAGCAGTAGCACTTAGACTTATATACTGCTTCATAGTGCTTTTACAGCCCTCTCTAAGCGGTTTACAGAGTCAGTATATTGCCCCCAACAATCTAGGTCCCCATACCCACCTCGGAAGAATGGAAGGTTGAGTCAACCTTGAACCTGGTGAGATTTGAACTGCCGAACTGCAGGTAGCAGTCAGCTGAAGTCGCCGTTATCTTATATTGCTTCAATTCCCCAAGATAAGCACTTTGATCATTAGCAATACCTGATAACGGAAAGATTATATTTAGTTGGTACAGCACAAAGCAGCAGTGGCAACGGCAGAATCTGATGATTTCTTGCGTTCTTCTAGATGTATCTGCAATTTCTAATCTGATTATGAAGCACGTTCCAGAAGCAAAGCTGGTGGAGGACATTGGCCACGAGTTAAGTTATGTTTTACCCTATGAAGCTGCCCGAGAAGGAGCTTTTGTGGAGCTGTTTCATGAGATCGATGACCGCCTCTCTGACCTGGGTATTTCCAGCTATGGCATTTCTGAGACCACCTTGGAAGAGGTATGTGAAGCATGCAGATGACAGCAACAGTTCTCAAATTGTCCCTAGCTTGGTTTGATCTCAGCAAAGTGTGGCTGAGATGTATTTATTTATTAATTACTTATTTTTATTATTAAATTCCTACACTGCCAACCTCACCCAAGGGACTCTGGATGGTTTAGAACAACATCAATACATCTATACGAGGAACAGCTCAGATTTAAAAAAAACCAAGTTAAGAAGAAAGTTAAAATGAACCCGTGAAAAGTGAAAACCAGAATTTAAAAAATCAGACTGCCAGAAGTGAAATGTTCCTGGTTCGGACCGGTTCAGCTGAACTGGTAGCGATGGTAGCCGGTGGTTCGGAGAACCGATAGCGATGGCAGCGCAAGGCTCCACCCATCTGCCTGGTCGTTGTTGCTTCTTGGTTTTAACCAGGAAGTAACCTGTTTTTTACCCTCTGCGCATGTGCAGAAGAGTTTGTGTATGCATAGAGGGTCTAAGCACACACGCAGTGCATGCAGTTCCGAACCAGTTGGGAAGGCAAGTAGATTTCACCCGTCAGCCACCCCCAGGGTTGCAACACACCCCATGCTAATTAGCAAAGCCAGGTCTTAACATTCTTCCAGAGAACCAACAATTAAGGTTTGCCTCAATTCTGAAGGTCAGATGTTCCAAATGGCGAAATCAACAGCAGAAAAAGCTGGTATTCAGCAGGTTTTGAAAAGTTCTGGAGAACCAGTACCGGAAATTTTGTGTAGTTCAGAGAACCGGTAAATACCACCTCTGACTAGCCCCACCCCCATCTATTCTTTGCCTCCCTAGTCCCAGCTGATCAGGAGGAAAAGGGGATTTTGCAGTAATCTTCCCCTGGAGTGGGGAGGGAATGGAGATTTTACAGTATCCTTCCCTTGCCACACCCACCAAGCCACGCCCACCAAGCCACACCCACAGAACCGGTAGTAAATTTTTTTGAATCCCACCACTGAGAGAAAGCTTTCCTCCTGCATCCCGCCGGTCAAAATTCTTTGACCAATGGGATAGGCAGCAAGCAGCATATCCTTCCCTGCTTAACCAGGTGGGACGGATCAATGTAATTGGGAAGAGACTGCTCCTGAGGTCCAATAATAGCTTTCTTGCACTTGGCAGAGGGGTATGCTTCCAAAACGTATTAACACCCATTCTCATGAAATGAATCGCAGTGTTGCAAAGCTGTGTTTTGGCTTTTCTGGTGGGCGGAATAGTAATAGAAATAAATAGTAATAGTAATAAATACAAACTTAAGAATTTCATGCTATTCATGGATCTAATTCTCCAATGCTATGAACTACGGTCAGGGAATATTCAGATGTCTCTGGTGAGCTGCACATGAGGGTAGGAACATCTCCACGGGTGTTATTGTGAGCTATGCTAAAAGCAGCTCTCTACAGTTCGGCCTCTGGATTTTACTTACACTTATCAGGGCATCCATGCATGGTGGTAGAGGCCTAATCAAAACTGCCATCTGTGAGGTTGGTTAGAAAACTCATCTTTCCTCCCAGCTTTCTTTGGGAAAGGAACTGCCCTCCCCTAGCATCTCTGCAGGGAACTTCGAAAAAAACTGGCTCACCCTTAACTTAACCTTACCCTAGCCCTACCTGGAAATGACATGGATTAAATCAGGAACCCTTTTTCTAAGAAGTATGTGTCCTGCCACTTGAGGATAGTTCATCTTGGCTTTTTTTCAAACATGATGTTCTCTCTTCCTCCCACAACGCTTGAATTCTCTTCCATGAGATCCATATCTTTGGGTCTTTTCTTACTTGTGCTTAACCGTACCACAAGCCTTCCCCTCCACTTCCCTTTCTCTGTTATGTCACCATGACATTGCCTCCAACCCCTTCTCCATTCATGAGCGAAACAGGTTAGGACAGCTTTAGCTGTGCCAAGTGTTTATCTAGCCTTCTCTAGTTTATTTCATCAGAGTGCAATGGCTGCCTTAAAGTGTGTAAACCTGTTAGGATTGTAATTGTAGTGGAGGCGTAGAAGCAGGATAGAGTTGGACTGCTATCCCTAGGGGAGGGAATACCAACTCAATGTAGGGAAAAACCTACAATACGAAAGACCAGTGAAAATATTTATTGAAACTTCTGTTTTGCTACGCTTTTACTCCTACCAAAGTTGTTAATACACTTTTTGGTAAGAAAAAAAAATATTTTTAAAATGTTCTGAAATAGGTCACAATAATTGTCAGCCTTTATTTAAGACAGAAATTTAAAAGAGTAGCATCAGAAAAAAAAAAGAGTTTGTGGGGGGAAAAGAACATTAATCATGCTTAAGCATAACACGTTTGATTCCTGGCTGAAGTGTTAATAGGGGAGGCATTTCTCTTTTTTTAAAAAAACAAGTTTTATTGGTGGTTCCCCTCCCCCTCCAATTTACGCACATCTTTTTTGAACAGAACATTGGCCATATCTTTTCTTATTGATCAAATTAATCCAACCATTTATCAAATTCATTTAATCAAATTCAAATACATTTTATTCAATTACAGTTTTTGCCAAAATCTTTTTTCCCCTCTTTTTTTATCATGTCTCAATATTTCTAATCTTGCTTACATAAACAACATCTTCATTTGCCCTTAAATTCTAATTATTGCTATTTATTCATATTTGTTCTCTTTTATTCTTTAAACAATTCATTCTTTATCTTAATATCTTATATACTTGTAAGAAGTAAAGTAGAAAAAATATATTGTTAAAAGTTAAAAGTCTAAGGGTTGGAGTAAAGATTTAAAAGAAAAAATGGAATAAGATGAAATGTACTATTGATAATTAAAAAGATGAGGGGAAATTTTGAGAAATATACTTGATAAATGAAAGAAAGATTGGGGTTGCCTGGACTCCATAGTGGAAAATATAAAATTGAAAATGAATACAGTAACAGAGAGGGATGAAGGAAGGAGAAGAGAGATGGAAGAAAGAAGGAAGGAGAGAGAGGGAAGGAAGAGAAGGGAGGAAGGAAGGGAAGGGAAATTAGAGTAGGAGTGAGGGTTAGAGTGGGAGGAAGAGAGGAGAAGGAGAAAGGAAGGGGAAGTAGGGAGGAGAAGAAGTAGAGGGGAAGAGAAAATAAGAAGAAAAGAAAAGAGAGAGGTGGTAGGTTTGAGGAGAAAGATTGCTGTACAGTAAAAAAGATGAAATGGAAGAAAGGCAATCCCGAACAAATATAAAAATATGGGAGGCATTTCATCATACCATGTTCTTGATTTTATCAAGTTGGAACCTGCTTGCTTTCACTGTTATTATTTATTTATTATAAATAATAATAAATATTTAACTGGGATTAAGTATTTATTATAATTAGATTTATATTCTAACTTTATTTTGTACAAATCAAGTTGGTGTGAATTAGTATATCTCAACCCTGGCAACTTTAAGATGGACAGATTTCAATTTCAACAGAGGAATTCTGGGAATTGAAGTCCACATATGTTAAAATTGCCAAGGTTGACAAACACTGCTGTAAATAATGCTCCCACCTCCAATTTCTCCCAAAACAACAACCCTGCGAGGTGGATTAGGCTGAGAATGAGTGACAGGCCCACGATTGTCCTGCTGGCTTTCACACATAAGGTGGGGTTAGAATTCATAGTCTGCTGTTTGCTAGTCCATTACCTTCATCACTACACCAAACGGAAACGTTGAGATGACTCATGCAGTTTACCTAGAACTATCCTGTAGAGCAGGAGTGTCAAACTCGATTTCATTGAGGGCGACATCAGGATTGGGAGGGGGGTGAGGGGGCGTGGCTGGAGTGGGGTGGGCATGGCCATTGTGGACATGGCCAGCTCAATGTCCTGCAGCCCACGTGTAACCCTCCCGGGTTCCATTTTTGACTCCATTTTCACTGGCAGAGGGCTGCAGGAGGCCGTCACAGCTAAAAACAGAGCTCCCATGGGCCACACACAGCCCTCCTGAGCTCCGCTTTCACTGGCAGAGGCACTATTGGCTGGTCTTTTGCTGTTTCCAGGGCAGCCGTGTGGGCCAGATCTAAGCAACCCATGGGACAGATCCAGCCCATGGGCCTTGAGTTTAACACCCCTGCTGTAGAGGCTTCAAGATAGATCCTCAACGTAGCTTAGCATAGATTAAAGGCATCACTTTTGTCTTTCAGATTTTTCTCAAGGTGGCAGATGATAATGGTGTGGACGCAGAGACTTCAGGTAAAAGAGCAAAAATTGTGCAACACTGGAAAACTTTAGATAATATAACAACTGAGTTGTGGATTAGTAAAGCCTGTTCAATTACCACATTAGAAAAATGTTAATGACATTTTAAAAGAGAAACCACAATTTTATTACTTGGTTGGTTTTTATGATTTACCTTAATAACAATAGATTGTAATCTGGTATATTCTTTATATATAATAACTTTTCACATGTATAGTACCTAATTTTATTTAGATGATATATTTTTCTTATATTTTCTATATTTCTTTTTTTAAATGTATCTTGGAATTATGTTAATGCAGCTGCATGACATTGTAAAAGGAAAAAATAAACTACTCCTTAAAAAAATAATTATAATAATAAACAATATTATTATTGTAACATGCTGCCCTAAAATCAGTAATGTTGTACATTAAATGTTCCTTTCATGTGGTAGCTCTTAATGTCTAGCTATTGTATTTGAAACCTATGCAGTAAGAAAGGTTTATGCCAGCAATGGGGATTTCCAGAAAGATCTTTCAGTAATAAGGTGATTCGTAATGTGAATTGGATTGACGTATCTGTCAGCATCTTTCAAATGTTACAGCTTCCATACAAAAATAGTTTGACGTGTGCTAAAAGCTGGTACCATTTGAGAGTCTGCTGAGAAGATTCACATGACCTAGAACAGGGCTGTCAAATTTGCGGCCTGCAGGCCAGATGTGTCCCACGCTGGTCACGCCTGGTTACACAAAGGGGGGAAAAGTCATGATATGTCACGTGACGACATAAATTTGATACCCTGCCCTAGAATCAAAGAAATCATGAAATGAAATCACGCAGCAAATGTTGTTGAGATTGGCCTTTGGATGCCCAGTTCTGAACCAAACCTGCACCCACATCACTGTGCTTCTATCCCATTGCCCTTTCTTCTAAAAACAATGAGACGTCGCTTCCTTGAAGCGACTTTTATTTCTTTTCTGGGAAATTCCTGGCTGGACAAGACTCTTAAAAATAAAAGGAAAATGGAGCAGAAAACATACAAGTGTAATAGTTAGGGAACCGTGACTTCAATTTTGATAGAAAATAAACTCTTCTTTTCAGATGGCACATTACCTGCTAGAAGAAACCGAGTCTTTGGAGACCGACAAAGCTGCCTTCACCCATTCACAGAAGATGATGCTTTTGATGCCAATGATTCTGACATAGATCCAGGTAGAGTGGAAAGCTTATGAGATAAAAAGTACATTGTATTTAGAACTGATGACCAACTGTAAGCTGAGATGTATTTGCTGTGCATGATTTGTTGATCATATTTCAAACAAGGACTTTGAGGTTATGGATGGGTCATTGTAATTCAGGGCAGTGTCACCTCCCAACACACCCATGTTTGGAAGAATTTTGATGAACTTCACACATGAACATAAAACCCGGTGTACATAACTTGAGACACAAGAAACAAGAGGCTCCCTACAGATTGACATCAGAGTTAATTTACTGGCAGTCCTTCCTTACTAACAGTAATTGGGATCAGAGTTTCTGTCGCTGAGCAGAGCTGAGGTGAAATATGATGTAACCATACTGCTTAGCATTGGCAGTTCCAGTAGACCCAGTTGCATTTGTTAGGCAAGGACCTCATGCTTCTTCTGCCCCACCATGCTTGCCTTGACTTCAGCTCCCTGCACCTGTCTATCTTCCTCCTGTCTCTGTCTTTCTGGCTGCCCTGTATTCCACCATTTACTGTCCCCCTCTGCCCTTCATTGTCCCATACTGATGAGATGCGCTTGGCCAAGGCTACCACTTACCTTCTCTAAGCTTGAATATGAAGAGATACATTTGGTTTTAAGCCTACTTGATGCAACCCACAAAATGGTACTGAATAATCAAATGACGTGCATGTCTGTCTGTGAATCAACATTTGTCAAAATAAACTAATAACGATACAGTGGGAAATTGTTATTGTGATTGCTAGAAAGGACAGTCAGGGTCAGTTCCCCAAGCCTTATCACTAGAAATTCATAACTTCAAGTTTAGCATCAAAAAAATGCAGGTGCCAGGCTGCTGTTTCAGCCACTTGATTTCCTTTTGACAGCTGCTGCTTCTAGCTCCAACATGGCTTCCATTTCAAAAAATTCTCTTTTGCTTCAGGTCATTTGGAGGGAAAATGTATCTGTTGCAGAGATGGAAAATCTACCAGTTCTAACAACCCTACTAGATGTTCCTGAACTGCAACTCCTATCTTTAAACATTGACCATGCTAGCTGGGGCATCTGGGGGGGTTGTAGTACAGCCACATCTTGTGAGCCATGTAATCCTCCTATGCTAAGTAAGAGGAAAGGTTTCAAGAACCCTAAGCAGATGCTTAAACAAGGTGTCCTACCTAGAAGTTCTTCAGCTTAGGGATATAGATGAAAGTTTTAATTGACCCCCAATTCTTTGCTTGCAGAATCTCGGGAAACTGACCTTCTGAGTGGGATAGATGGCAAAGGATCCAGTCAGATGAAGGGTTGGAAGTTGACCCAGCAACAGTTTGTAGCTCTGCTTTGGAAGCGGCTGCTTATTGCCAAGCGCAGCAGAAAGGGCATTTTTGCCCAGGTGAGTTGGGTTCCCTCCAAAAGGTTCAATTCTACAGGTAGTCCTCAATTTACAACCCACAATTGGGAGTGGAACTTCCATTGCCAAGTCATGCCCAATTCTACAATCCTTTTTGGTTTTTTTTTACCCCAGTAGTTAAGCAAATGGCTGCAGATGTTAAATGAATTATGGGATCATTAAGAAAATCTGGCTTCCACATTGACTTGGCTTGTTAGAAGCCATCTGGGAAGGGCACAAATGGCAGTCATGTGACCGGGGGAGGGGGGGAGACACTGCAATACTTGTAAGTGTAAGCTTTTCTCAGTGCGAAACTTGAATGCTGATGGTTTACACATAAGGGGTTAAAATCAGAGTCTTATTTCCCATCCAACGCCAATATATATTAAACTCTATATTGAGAAGAATGGTAATTTGCAGGATGAATAATGCTCTTCTGTTGTTGCTTTTTTCTGCTGAATTAATCACATCAAAGTTTTTAGAGTTTTAATTTATTTATTAGGTTTGTATACCGCCCTTCTCCTTACGGACTCAGGGCGGATGTGGGATGTGGGATGAAGTTTGAAATGTGATGGGGGGGGGAAAGGCCATGTTCTTTGTAAGGATCCCCCCTCCCCCACATCCTTACGGACTCAGGGCGGATGTGGGATGTGGGATGAAGTTTGAAATGTGATGGGGGGGGGGGAAAGGCCATGTTCTTTGTAAGGATCCCCCCTCCCCCAAGAAAAGTGCAATTATTTGCTTTTTTTTCCTGGGTGATTCATTTCATTTACTGTTGAAAGGCTGATGACAAAGGAATCTGCAGTTCAGTTTGACATTGCTGATTAAGTATTGGAAATGATAGGAACCAAGTTTTTAGAATGTTGTGCAAAACTGTTATTCTTGAAGAATTTTGTGAGCCTGTTCCCTTCCCTCCTATCTGCCTCATTTCAGATTGTCCTCCCTGCCATCTTCGTTTGCATTGCTCTTTTGTTCAGTCTGATTGTTCCTCCCTTTGGAAAATATCCCAGCCTTGAATTGCACCCGTGGATATATAATGAGCAGTACACATTTATCAGGTAAATATTAAGCCATAGTTCAAGAAATCTGATATCACCTGGTATGTTATGGTGTGCAGGCTCAAACTCACAGATTAAATCAGATGTGATAAACAATGCAAAACCAAATGCATCACATCATATACTTCTGGGAATTCTGAATGGAGATAGAAATAAACATGGAAGGACTATGGAATTAATGTGAATTAATGGGAAGGAACATTAATCTTGTTTGAAACAAATAGCTTTATCTTCCTGAATTCTTCCTATTCCTCTGTTTCTGTTTCCTCTGCCTTTGAATTAATTTTAAGCCTTGATGGTTTCCCTTTGATGCATTCACAGCAATGATGCCCCAAAAGACGCCACTACTCAAAAGCTTATGAGCGCTCTTCTCAGCAAACCTGGTTTCGGGACCCGTTGCATGGAAGGATACTCCATTCCGTAAGTGGAATATTAGGAAAACACTTTGTAAAATGAAGAAAACACTTGACATTCATCATGGATCTCTTGGCAATTACGAGTATGACTGTGTTGTGTGTTGAGTAATTCTGGGAGAAATACAGATTGCAGCCACAGAATGTGGTTTATGCTCTTAAATGCTGTTCATGTGGTTTTTGGTTTATGTCCTTAAATTCTGACAAGAATTTCTTGATCTCGAATGTATACTGAATTTATGCTGAATCTGCAGCTGTCAAAAATCCTAACTGATATAACTACTGGTTAACCTGGTGCCGTCGGCCAAACAGTGTCGGCTGGCGGCCCCCAGGGGGAGAGCCTTCTCTGTGGAGGCACCTACCATCTGGAACGATCTCCCCCCGGAGATACGGAGGATCCCGGACCTGCGCACGTTTCGACATGCTCTCAAAACATTTTTATTTCAGCAGGCTGGCCTGGCCTAGCTCTCCCTTTTAAATTTTTTAAATTGCAAATCTGTTTTGTAATTGGGTGTTTTAAATTGTTTCGGCCAAAATATTTAATAATTTTAATGGGTTTTAATGTTTGTACTATCTGTTTTTTATCCTGGCTGTGCACCGCCCTGAGTCCCCCTGGGAGTAGGGCGGTATATAAATGGGATTAATAAATAAATAAATAAAATAAAATAACCTGATGGAAAAGTTGGGTAGCTGCAGGCCCAAACAATATAATTGGAACGGCTTGGACAACGCTCTATAAAACCTTAACAGCTACACAAGTTGCTACTTATCTGTTTTAAGGTGGAGCTCTTAAGATTTCATACTTGAAAGTTGTTTTACAAACCACATTTGGGCCATGTGTGCCTATAGTTCAAGCTGATGTAAATAGAAAGGATTAATCATTTGCCTAATCCGTGTGTATATAATTGGTGATAGGAAATGGGGCTCCTTAGTCCTGCCATCTGCTTGATTAGTATAAAATTGCTGAATGAAAGTCTTTTCTTTTGGCCTTCTGTTTTTTGTTTTTACAGAGGGGCTCCTTGTTCTGTGGGAAAAGAGTGGAGCCAAGATCCAGTGCCTGAGAATCTCCTGGAAATCTTCCAGAAAGGCAATTGGACAATGAAGAATCCTTCCCCATCGTGCATATGTAGCAATAACAATATCAAGAAAATGCTTCCAATGTGCCCTGCTGGGGCTGGTGGTCTACCTCCTCCCCAGGTATGTGGTTAACACTTGGGATATACTTTCTTCCAATCCTAATTCCTGGCAGCTAAAACATCCTGCTAGGGGGTAGGAAGGTAGATGGATAGACCGTAGATAACTGTGAATTATTTCATTGATGTAATCCATTTATAAGCTGCTGCGGCCATTTGAGGTGGCACACAACTATATAATGACACTTTTTTTAAACAAATAGAAACTACAGTTCCAAATGCAGATATAAATCTAAGCAGAGAGGATCACAAGTCACCCTGTGAAGGTCTTCTGGAACAATCAGATCTTTAGAGCTTGCTTAAAAGCAGACTCTGGATCATGTGGTTTTCAGCGATGATGTTGTTCCAGAGGAGAAGAATCAATCATAGACCACTCTGTCTGAATCTTATAAGATGGCATTGTTTCAACAATAAGACCTTGAGACTTATTGAAACAATGACCTTGAAACAATGCCTCAAGGCATTGTTTCAACAATAAGACCTTGAGAAAGAAATAGTTGAAGAGCTGCTGAGTAAATCACCTCTTTATAATCACTTTCCAAACAAGAAGAGGATTTGAGGTTATCCACAAGTGCACCAGACAATTGCTCCTTGTGAGGAGACCGTACGACACTGGTCTCTGGTAAATTTAGAGCTCTAGGAGATGAAAACACTAGGTTTGTCAAAATATTGAAGGATATTTTTAAACAATGAGCCCAGAAGTTAATTGTAAGAATATCTGCATCTATAAATAGATTGTGATTAAAAGAGGTTGTGGAAGAGGAACAAGTTTTACCTTACAAGGAGGAAAACTAATTCTGAACGTGGATGTAAAAGCGACAAGCTACAAGAATTTTATGGAAAAAGATGCTACCCTTGACATACAAAAGAAGCAAGCAGAATTAAATTAAGTAGTAATTAGAAAGGATATACAAATTACAAACCAAGAGAGTGACCTGGATAATTTTTCTATATTGGAGTTTCAAAAAACAGGACTGTTAAAGGTTTGGAGAATTTTGTGAGAAAGTCAAAAGAAAAAAAAAAGGAAAGGAAATCAAGTGTCAGTTTTGGAAGACAGTTTTTCTTTTGCTTCCTAACTGCCACATATTTTAGCCTGGGGAATTGGGAGGGCTTTTTTTTTGTTGGAGCGGTAGAAAGTTAGTCATAATAAGATTCCATATTCAAGGATACTTTTGCCTGCATCTACTGAAGACTGCCTGGAGATTGTATCCAGTTGAATGTGAAAAGTTGATTGGACTGTGTGATGAACTTGTAGGTGTGGGGCAGGGCTGTGAACTGTTAGCTGGGTGGGGAAAACCTGGAAACTTTCAGATTCGGGTTTTCCCAGATGTGCCAACATGACATCTCTAATAAATTAGAATTTTGAAGAACCTCAGGCCTCAAGTTTTATTTCGTTGGAGGTGTTCCTTTGAAGAGATAAAGATCAAGATTGTTAAAAATAAAGAGAAGGGAGGTAAAGTTGGATTATTTGATCAAGTTTAAAATAGACATATTGTTATCTCTAGTAACCCTTAATAGACTTTTGCTTATCAGGACAGAATGATGGTAGGCTTTAAGGTTTTATTTATAGATAAAAGATAAATCAGGGATTATTTGTTTTACTTTATGTGATGTGATAAATTACTAAGTTTATACTCGTGATGAAGGGGGAAGGCGTTTCTTTATACATTTTCTTTTCTAATTTTTTCCCGCATCTTCAAATTTTTTCCTTTCCTTTTCTTTTTTTAATTTGCATTCATTTCTATTGTTGCAATTGTATTTTTAAAATAAAATTATTACTAAAAAAGCAATAGGGCCTGTGGGCAGCCAATTATGCCAAATCTTACAAGTTGGACAGAGACAATTGGAGAAAGGAGGGCTCATAATTACTTCGGTCTACAGTCATGAAGGGTATTAGAGATACAGTCAGAACCTTTAACTAGTGCAGCTTGTGAAATAGAAATGTCATTTGGGCAAAATGAGGCGCATCCATAACTACTGGTATGTAGCCTGCTACATTTATATTATTTGAATATGAAGTATTAGAATGAAGAGGAAAAAAAGAGAAACTTGGAAATTATAACCTAGTATTAGCTAACCTTTAATATATTTCAGAGGTTTCATGACCTCTGCTATGGGTGGAAAATGAAATGTAGAATATTCATAGCGGGCTTGGGTTACTGATTTCTATAATAAATGACAATAGTGGTAATTCAGGACCAATCATATCCTGGCTTATTCGGTGTTCTACTTTCCTCCTCCTGCACTATCTCAGAGAATCCAGGAAACCACTGATATTCTGCAGAATCTGACGGGGCGCAACATTTCTGACTATTTGGTGAAGACTTATGCACAGATCATTGGAAAAAGGTGCTTCATCTTGCTTATTGTTGCTACTCTTCTTACTTTATGGCAACTTTTACTATGATTATCAAGCTGCAGTTTTCATATATTCCATTATTTTACTTTCTATCTTTTAACCCCAAAGCAGAAGGGAGGATCTGGTAGCATCCTTTTAGTCCAGAGGTGTCAAATTCAAGGCCCATGGGCTGCATCCGGCCCATGGAGTGGTTAAATACAGCCTATGGGGCTGCCCTGGAAATATCAAAGTACTGGCCAGCGATGCCTCTGCAGGCTAAAAACAGCCTGCGCAACCCATTTTCGGGCCGTTTTTGGCCTGTTTTCGGGCCCATTTTTCGGCCTGTTTTCAGGTGCTGCTGGAAGCCATGGAGGTCGAAATGAGGTGCGGGGGAGGCACCCGGCACCCCTGGGCCCCGTGTTGGCCAATAAAGTGTTGCAGGAGGCTGACTGGGGATTTCTAGGAGTTGAAGTCCTCCAGGCTTAAAGTTGCCAAGGTTGGAGACCCTTGCTCTAGTCTCCTTTCTATTGAAAAGGCTTTTTAATCAAATGTATTTCTCCCTGTCTTATAAATGTTGGAACTGATGGACTTAGACCTAATATAATGAGTTTTTCTTTGCTTTTTATACCCACAGTTTGAAGAGTAAGCATTGGGTCAATGAATTCAGGTAAATATCTTTTTTTCTCTCCCTTTATGAGAGTCAACTGATCTTAAGAGCTTTACTCATATCTGCAATGACTTCTTATGGATTTTTCCAGTTTGGCTTTATTTTTAGGCCATTCCTACTCAGTCATTTACTCAACTAATAATGTGATGTAGCTACACTTTGAGAGACGATAGTCACTCACTAGAATGCATGAAATGTGTGTTCACACACTGCAACTACGTATGTTTTATTTTATCCATAACTGATTGAATGCGTTGTAATGTCCAGGCTCATATGTAACTCTGAGCCATTAAACCATGGTTTACAAGCAAAAATAGCCGGTTTCATACAATGTGCCAAGCCAAAACCTATTATATTATCATTTAGTTTAATTTATTTTATATGTATATAAAAGCCATTGATTGTAGGTAGATGGGTAAGAGACGTTGTTGAGGCAAAGTTGAGAGTAGAAACTGAAAAAAAAAGTGTGAATCAGTTAATAATCATTTTGCACTTATAATCCCTTATACACTTATAATCAATATGGTAATTATAATACTATAACCAGCTATTCTGTAACTTGCTAGGTTGGACATTCCAAATTGGAGAGAGTGAGGCCAATAAATGAATAATACCCAAATGCAATTTCATAACTCACCATTTGTTCTATATGGATCTCACTTTAATGAAGGAGAAGAGCGTGGTAGCTGTGAGAAATATCTATGTGACTACTCTTCTTTTTGTTCATGTGGGATGGAGATCTATCTCCTGAGTTATCTATAACCAGGGTCCCCCCTCTGTATTACATATAAACAAGCACCTGCACCTTTGCTGAAGGTTGCATTGTATTTTGTTTTATTGTCTTGCTCAATACAAAGCTTTAGAAAGCTTCACATCATGCCAAAATACAAAGTCATCGAGTAGGAAACATTTACAAAAATAACCTTCTACTACAACAGCTTCTTTCATCTCATTTCCTTCATAGATATGGTGGCTTTTCTTTGGGAGCTGGTGGATCTGTTGTGCTTCCTCGTCATGAAGAGGTCAATGATGCCATCAATCAAGTGAAGAAAATCTTGGAAATTGCCAAGGTAAATAGCTAAGGAAATTCACTATTTGAATAAAAGTTGCTCCAGGAGGATATTTGGAATTTCTGCTCCTTTTTGAATCCATATATCCATCATATATTGGGGATACAGCAAAAAAAAAAAAAAAAAAAAAGCACATAGATAGCATCCTCACTGATATGATTATGAGCCACGGTGGCACAGTGGTTCGAGTGCAGTACTGCAGGTTACTTCTGCTGCCTGCCGGCTGCCTGCAATTTGGCAATTCAGATCTTACTAGGCTCAAGGTTGACTTCCATCCTTCTGAGGTGGGTAAAAATGAGAACCCAAATTGTTGGGGGCAATATGCTGACTGTGTAAACTGCTTAGAGAGGGCTGTAAAGCATTGGAAAGCGGTATATAAGTTTAAGTGCTATTGCTATTGCTATTACTAAGAAGTACATTATCTGGAGATCAGTGGAGTTGTTTTTTTTAAATTGGATTTTTAACATTTCATTTTTATTTTTAGGGGAGTGCTGCTGAACGGTTTCTAAACAGCTTCCGAAACTTCATGAAAGGCCTGGATACAAGTAAAAATATTAAGGTATTAATTCCACTTGGCTGATTTCAGGAGCATATTGCTCAGACATCTTGAACCACCACATAGTGTTTCTTGAAATTTAGAAAACAAACCTGTCTGGAATTAAAATTAAAAACATACTTCATTGTGATATTCACATGGTTTACTTTTGTGGTATAAGATTTTATTTCCAAAACATCCCATACATTCAGCAATTACTTGTTCAGCTATTGTTTGAAGTTACGACAGCACTGAATGAGTAGACTTACAAATCTTCCTCATGGTGGCAGCCATCGCAGCATCCCTGCGGTCACAGGCAGTGGTGGATTGCTCCCGGTTCGCACCGATTTGCAAGAACCAATAGTAAAAATTTGTAGTAGTTCTGAGAACCGGTAATAACATTGGCTGGCCACGCTCCCAAACTGGTCCCCTGCCCGGTCGCCGCTCGCTTACCCCGCCCACCTCATCAGAGGCTTCTTTTTTTTTTAACATTTAAAAACATTTTTTCTACAATCTCTTCAGCCGAAAAAATGCTTTTAAAAGTAAAAAAAAGAGCCTCTGATGATTTGGTGGCTCAGCTGGGAACGTCAGAGGCTTTTCAAAGCATTTTTTCTACAACCTCTTAAGGTTGTAGAAAAAATGCTTTTAAAAGTAAAAAAAAAAGTTGGCCACACCCACCCAGCCACATTATCCACCACCACCAAGCCACGCCCACAGAACCAGTAGTAAAAAATTTTAGAACCCACCCCTGGTCACAGGGCATCGTTATTCGGGCTCTTGGCATTTATGACATTGCAATAGTCTGTGTCATGTGATCACCATATATGATCTTCACTGCTGCCTTCTGACAAACGAAGTGAATGGGGAAAACAGCAGGTCAGAAATGATAACCGTGTGACTTAGGGACACTGCCAATATGTGCAATTATGTAACGATGTCAACTGGAACTACCGTTATTGCCATTGTAAATTAGCGTAGCCATGTGACGTTGTGCTTTGTGATCATGTCACTTAGCAATATACTCCCAATATGGTCCCAATTAGTATTGCTAAGTGAGGACCTGTATGTTCCTGTAGGAGTTATTAATCTAAATATGAATCTTGAGTGGGAAAAGACAACCCAGAAATGTGTTTCATACTAAGTAATAAAGAGTGACCTTCTATGACATACAAATCATTCTGCTGGCCTCATCAGGCCCAACAGATCTATGGTGGTTATAAATATGTAAGACAATCCTGAATAGGATAAGTCTTCCAACAAAACTTGAAACCAACATATATAAAACATATGAACTATAAATACAGTCAATTGCATTGCCCAGCTTCCTCACCTTCTTAACCTAGAATTGCAAGTTCTATCTGAAACCAATCCCCCAAATTATATTTCCTGCCAGAAATATACATGCATGGCATTTTTTCATCTCAATAGACATTTAGATACTTGTGTATATCGGAAACCACGAAAAAGCTTGCCCAAGGCAAAAAATAATTAGTATATATCAATAGTATTATAAATACTAATCAAAATTTAACTCCCCATTTCATATAACTGTCGGTATGTGCAGTCTCTCTCACAGGAAAACTACTGTCACACTGAAACGCACAAAGGAAGCCAACGGGAGCCTATGATTTTGATCCTCAAATCTGAGATCTCCTACCAAATGACTAATGTTCTCTCAGTTAAAACAAGATGTTTCCTTTTTCAGGTGTGGTTTAACAACAAAGGCTGGCATGCCGTTGGTGCTTTTATCAATGTGATGAACAATGCCATTCTCCGCGCCAACCTACAAGATGGAGAGAATCCAAGCAACTATGGCATTACGGTCTTCAATCACCCGCTGAATCTCACCAAGCAGCAGCTCTCTGAAGTTGCCCTGTACGTCCTGAAATGACAGCATGAGGGGTGGAAGGGAAAGGAACAGAGAGGGGAAATAAAAATGTGTCTCTTGTGATCAGTGGAACATGAAGTCTGAAGTCTTCTTTATGTAGTTCCAACTATATAAACCAAAATTTCAATTACAATTGTCCTTTCTAAAGATATACTTAATTAAGAATCTGACTGAACGAGTCAATTTGTCATCTTTCTCTTTACTAGGATGACTACTTCGGTGGATGTTTTGGTCTCCATTTGTGTCATCTTCGCCATGTCCTTTGTTCCAGCCAGCTTTGTGGTTTTCTTAATCCAGGAACGTGTCAGTAAAGCCAAGCATCTCCAGTTCATATGTGGTGTGAAACCAGTGATCTACTGGGCGGCCAATTTTGTATGGGATATGGTAAGGCTGCATCTGTTTGACATTTTTAATTTCTGTTTCTTTTGGTCATAGTCTGAAACAATGCAGTTGTTTGATCCTGTATCATATCCTGGCTTGTCGAAGAGTAATATAGAACCTGACCTGAAATAGTAGATGTTGGTATAGGAATACACATTCTCTAAATATCAGAAGCCAGCCTCTACACTGTATTTCAAGGATAGATTGCAATAACCATAAAGAAGATAGTAGTGCCACAGTACTGATTATTTAGAGATGAGACTAAGTAAAACTGATGAGTTTCAGTTTAATTACAATTTGAGCCATGTCCCAGCCCTGTGTGTGTATAAATGTTCAGATTTGGAGAGAGCAAGTAGAATGCTTTGAATCTGAAAGTTGACATAAATTGCATTAAAAACAACAAGAAGACTTTGCGGAGATTGGGGTTTAATCTAATCAAAAGAAAAAAGAAAAGAAAAAGGAATCGCAAACATGCAACTCAAACACTTTGGATCGTGAAGTATATCAGACATCCTATCTCCTTTTCTGTGGTTCCATCAAGTCCACTTATACTATGATCAGTTTGTATCACCTTTGTCTCACTGTAATTAGCTTGAGAAGATCTAATTCTTGAAAAGCTTGCCATGACTATCTCCTGTGTAATTTAATTGTAATATTCATTTGCATTTTTTAATCTGGAGGTCTTCTGATTTTCTTTTTCTTTTCTTTTCTTTGAAACTTACAGTGCAACTACATCATTCCAGCAACTTTGGTCGTCATCATCTTTATCTGCTTCCAGCAGAAATCCTATGTATCCTCAACCAACCTCCCAGTGTTGGCACTTCTACTTTTGCTCTATGGGTAAGGAAGGCTCTTTCGATTCAGGCGTGGGCAACCACTGGTAAAATAGGTGAAGAGACCTCAATGCCTTTCTGTGTTCTTTTCCAGGTGGTCCATAACTCCCCTCATGTACCCAGCATCTTTTATATTCAAGATTCCTAGCACGGCATACGTGGTGCTGACCAGCGTAAACCTCTTCATTGGCATCAATGCGAGCGTAATCACTTTTGTCCTTGAACTATTCACCAGCAGTGTGAGTTCTCACTGAGTAAACCAACAGTGGCATTTGGTTTTTCTGCAGAATTGATTTTCTTGTGGGTTCGAGTCAGATGAATATGGAAAGCAAGGCGTATTGGTGTTACCATACTTAGGACTTCTTCCAATTGCACAATCGTTTCTAAAGGTGTAATTGAAAGGGGAGAATCTGAATTTATGAATGCAGCGGGAGATATACACCTTTATAGTATTGGAGAAAGGTAGAACACAGCACAATTGAGTTGGACATTAGAAGACACAGACTTTGCTCTGATGCTAATTCATAAGCAGGAGAAATCTAGCCAGTTAGTTAGTAGAAGACTTTAATAGAAGTCTTTTCCAACAGAAGAACGAGGGAAGAAATTGGTATCTCCTTCAGTAGTCATCCTTCTCAATTCTTAAGTTGTTTAGAGAGCTTCGGGGAAGACTTGAACTATTCTCTCTACTGATAGAAGCATCCTATAGAAACCACTGTCTAAAATCTGTAATTTTGAGTGAGTGAGCATAAGTTGTGAAATTAAAACACAGCTTACATTTAAACTGAACCTGGAATTATGTCAATTCACTATTTAGATAATAGAATCAAAACAAACAGATCCTAGCTCTGTGGTTAGATTTGCCAATCCTGTCCCAAGCCAGACTGTGCTTTTTAATTTTGAAAATCAAAGAAGAACCATCACTTGGTTCCTTTTTATCCAGATGATTGATTGATAGAAAAAGAAAAAAACAGAGGAAGGTACAAATTTATCCTTTTGCCCTAAACTTTTTACATTTTAAGACAAAGCTAAGGGACTAGTTTAAATCAATTAAGTCTTAATGGTTGTTTAATTCTTTCAATGCTTTCTGAGTTGTAGATCTAGTGCCCTTGACATCTGTCCTGTTTGAAAATGTTCAAGCTGCTGATCGCCTTGGCTTCTGTGTCTTTTAGAAATTCAACAACATCAATGACATCCTGAAGTCCGTGTTCCTCATCTTTCCACACTTCTGCTTGGGGCGGGGTCTAATTGACATGGTGAAAAACCAAGCAATGGCAGATGCCCTTGAAAGATTTGGTAAGTAAGATGTTGCTCACACAGTTTAGGATTTCACAGCCTGGGCCTGGAGTGTGTTACATTCTGTTTTTCTTCCTGTTTTTTAAGCCCCAAAGCAGAAGGGAGGATCTGGTAGTATCCTTTTAGGCTAACATGTTTTATCAAAAAGGCAGCGACTTTCGTAAACTACAGCTCAGTTCATTAGATGCCTGGAGTGGCTAAGCTGATGTGGTTTTGGGGCGATGGGGAACAACGAAACAGAAAATAAGATGGGGTGATTAGGTAGATATGGGTTACATGTACAATAGATGACAACTCCTTCATCAATTAATCCTTTTAATATATTAAAAAGCTGTTGCATTTATTGAGATAGCATGAAATCTTTTTTTTTTATAGTTTGAAAAGGTGCTACTGGGCTCTTTCTGATGTTTGGCTATCATAGGCTAACAGACTTCCCCTTCAGTGTCTGTTTTATAATGCGTGTCTTAGTTTTCCTAGCCATGAAAAGAGGAACAGAATTATGCATTCTCCATCCCAATAAATATTAATTGATCACTTCATTTTGCATATTGTATTTGAAATATCCACCTAATGGTGGAGATACACAGCAGTGGTTTCTTGGGGATCTTTGTGAAGGCTGAACCAATTTATCTGCTCTCTCTGATCAGGTGAGAATCGCTTTGTCTCCCCTCTCTCCTGGAACCTAGTTGGGAGGAACCTTTTTGCCATGGCTGTAGAAGGAGTTGTATTCTTCCTCATCACGGTGTTGATCCAGTACAGATTCTTTATCAAGTCAAAGTAAGAAATCCTCTGTAGCAATCAGTTCCTAGCACGGGAAGGGTGCATGGATATTTTTGGATTAGGCTGAGGCATGAGGACCTAAATCAGGCACTGACAATCTAGTGTCCTCCAGGAATTTTGGGAGGGTGAAAGTTTAACTCTTGTTGATTCCCGCTCATGCAGCCAAATGTAAACAATTATTAAAAAGTTATAGCGCTAAACCTATAGAGGGGAACATTTTACGGTAGGCAATTGTTGGGTTACAACCCCTCCTTCAGCAACTGTTCTTAGTTAATAACAATACATGTTTGAGGGGAATTTAAGACCAGTCCTTGTAATTGTGGCTATTCCGTGTCCCTGCAGTCATGTGATAGTGATTTGGGCCCTTTGCATCTGGTTCGTAATTATGACACTTGCATGCAGCATCCCACAATCACGTGATTATCATTTGCAAACTTTCCTATTGGGTTCCTACAAGCAAGTCAAATGGAGAAGACTACAGGTGCAGGAGGTCACAAGTTGTTCCTGCTGCTTTTTTGCCCACCCCCATGCTCTGTGACGCCCATCCACTGGCAGTTCTTGCCTGCTGGCCTGGGACTCCTTCTGTGGTTCTTAGATTACAATGGCATCCAGGACTGCTGGGATTGCTGCCGTTAAGCAATGCAGTCACATCATGTTGCCCTTTAAAACTTTATTGCTTAGCGACAAGAAATTCTGGTCTCCATTGTCATCGTAACCTGAGGCCTACCTGTAATGCCTGTTACAGAAGAACAACAAATGTCCCCACTGAAGGGGTTAGAAGAGGAGAAATGAGGGATTAGTGTTAAGATCAAAAACTCTACCTTCATTTTTTATACTAATAACTCAAATTTATTTTAGAATTTACTGGAGTATTACTGGTTTCAGTAATACTCCTAGAACTTCATAGACCTTCATTTTCCCCCCAACCCCATCCATTTTGTCCATATTTTCTGCTCATTCTACTCTTCCTTTGCTAATGTACCAAAACCAACTTTTCAATTTGAAATATCTCAATTAATTCTTCACTCCAATCTGTCAGTTATTTCATATAATTCATGGAAGCAAACCTAGATTTGTCAACAAGCAAATCTTATTCAGGAAGCATACTGCTTTTAAAATACGGCATAGATCAGTGGTGAAACTCAATTTTTTTTACTACTGGTTCTGTGGGCATGGCTTGGTAGGCGTGGTGTGGTGTGGTGTGGCTTGGTGGGCGTGGCTTGGTGGGCATGGCAGGGGAAGGATACTGCAGAATCTCAATTTCCACCCCACTCTAGAGGAAGGATATTGCAAAATCCCCATTCCCTCCCCACTCCTGGGGAAGGATATTGCAAAAACTTCATTCCCACCCCACTCTGGGACATCCAGAGGTAGTATTTGCCAGTTCTCCGAACTATTCAAAAATTTCTGCTACCGGTTCTCCGACCTATTCAAAATTTCCGCTATTGGTTCTCTGGAACCTGTCAGAACCTGCTGGATTTCACCCCTGGCATAGATGTTTGTTCTCTGGTACTGATGTTTGCTACCCTTACATTTTTAGATGAATGATTAAAGCATCCTTGGGAGTTCATTTTAAAATATTAAGGTGGGTGGTAATTTTTGGGATGTGCCTTGGGCCTGCCTTTAAGTGTGAGTTTTAACTTTCGTAAATTGTGAAAAAGGATCAACTAAGTTCCACATATTGGGATGGTGTCCACTAGTGTATCTGTTATATAGCACAATTTGAAGTTTGAATGTTGAAGTAAGTTTTAACACAATATATTCCTTTTTTGCCCTGTTTCCCAAAGGCCTAACCATGCAAAGCTTCCACCTGTAAACGAAGAGGATGAGGATGTGATTAGAGAAAGGCAGAGGATCATTGGTGGTGGTGGGCAGAGTGACATCTTAGAAATCAAAGAATTAACCAAGGTGAGGGAAACAACAAATTAAGTCATGCGTGTAGGAAAATGGCATTTCTCTTTATATATTTATACTTCTTATCAAAGATTGGATTCTGAAACCTGCTGTTGATTGTCACCTAATACTGCTGCTGAAAAAAAATTCTCCCATGAGGGAGTAACTATAAGTCACTAAATGTGTAAATTGATGTTACCCTTTGAGGGTTTCACTGGATATACTGTAAAAAGGCAGAACAGAATTGCTCACATGTTAATTTGTGCATGGTTTTCCTGAAGAGGCTTGTAGTTGATGCAAATGGAAAAGGCTAATAGAAAGGGAGATAAAAATCTGGAAAACCTTGCCTGGAAAGAGAAGAGAGGTGAAGGGAAACAGTTTGTAAAGCTGAATTGTAATCTACAAACCAATTTCTGTTACTGTTTCCAGAAGTACAGAATGAAACAGAAACCTGCTGTGGATAGAATCTGTGTTGGAATCCCTCCCGGAGAGGTAAAGCTTTACAGTCTTTCTGCTCGTAAATTTAATATATTATTACTCAAATACTAAATAGTAAATAAATAAAGCAATTAATTGAAAAATTCACATGGAAGGCCTGTAGTAATGGAAAGGCATATGGCTACATCATGGTAGTGATGTGCAATGGAACTGCAAGAGCATTTAAAATTATCACCATGTTTTATATAATAGGCGCTGCTTGCCTGAGCGTCCCTCGTGAATTTGGGGATTGTATAGGATAAATTTAGATATAAAACTAAGTATCTTGGCTACTACACTACAGAGGAACATTCACAATGCTTGGATTCTTTCTAAATTTCAGAACAAATTAAATAGTTCTCAGATCCTGGCATTACTGTCAGGATGTATGTAAGGGATCTGTAGGGAAAGATGGGACATGGTGTGCTGATATTATAACTCTTAATGGTTTCAGTGCTTTGGGCTCCTGGGCGTGAATGGCGCAGGGAAATCTTCCACTTTTAAGATGTTGACTGGAGACACTGATGTTACAGGAGGAGATGCTTTTCTGAAGGGAAACAGGTACTGTGTGAAGAAAACTCAGGTAGAACTCATTTAGCAACCACAATTGGGAAAAGAAACTTGGTTGTTAATTGAAGCAGTCATTAAGTGAAATTGCAGCTGTTTTTACTTCAGCTTTCCTTGGCTATATATGAAGGTCATAAATAGAAGGATTGGTAACAAAATTACTGTCTCATCACCATCACTGCAAATGGTTACGAAATGAAAATTACCTTTGGCTTTATCTATTCACCCATTCACAATTATAACTTAGCCCAATTATAACTGCCTGGAGGGGTAGGTGCTTTTAGCACACACAAACAGGGCCGGAAGTGCTCGGTGACGCTACCACAAATGTGTGTGCGCGCACATGTGCTCATGCACCGCACTGGTCAGTCACTCATGCTGCCTGGTGGCCAATAGGCTGTGGCCCCAGTCCCACAGGTTGGGGACCCCTGACTTAGCACATAGCACTAGCACTTAGGCTTATATACCACTTCACAGTGGTTTACAGCCCTCTCTAAGCAGTTTAGAATCAGCATATTGCCCCCAACCGCTCTACTTTTGCTTTAGATGTTCAAGTCTGAGAATTCTGTCAGACAGCTGGAGCAAAACTGGCAAGTCTTTAAGAAGCGGTCTCCTTTCTTCACAGTATTTTGTCTAACATCGAAGAAGTCCATCAGAACATGGGCTACTGTCCTCAGTTTGATGCCATTCAGGAATTGCTGACTGGGCGAGAGCACCTCGAATTCTTTGCGCTCTTAAGGGGAGTTCCTGAGAAAGAAGTCTGCAAGGTAAAATGATACAAGCCGAAGAAGAACCACCCAACTTAATTGCCACCACAAATTCCCCATGGCTGGTAATTAAATGGAGTGTACAGAAATAAGCATATACTTCCTGTCTCTTAAAGGAGACATGGCATTCATGCTTTGTATGTTTCACCATATGTTCTTATTGGTGGCTTAGAAAAATAATACAAAATTATAAGAAAAAACAAATAAAACAGAAAAGATAGAACTACCATCTATGTCAAATTCATTTGTAGCCCACCCTATATCATTTCCAAGCCTATGTAAGCTAAATTCCTTCCTAAATGTGGGGTATTTTACAATCTGGTATATGGGGATTGAAGTTCCCTTTTTGCAGGGGAACTTCTGATTGCTTCACAGTCCTGTTTTTTGTTGTCATTTTATTAATTGCATGTGTGCCCTCCAGTGTCATTTGTTGAGATGTGGAAGGGAAGGGAAGGGAAGGGGAAGGGAAGGGAGGGAGGGAGGGAGGAAAAAAGGAAGGAAGGAAGGAAGGAAGGAAGGATTTTTCTTAGATTGCTTCTTGTATTTTCCATTCTCAGGAAAGGGAAATTGAATCTAATTTGTTAAAATTATTTTTAACTTTCTTATGCCTCTGTAACTCACCATGAGCCCTCAGAAAACCCAAATGTTCTTCAATATTGTTTGGGGTATGGACCATACTACTTTGACTTAGGATATACAGTATAATAATCCTATGTGGATTCAAAGACAGAAAGATGATTTGAAACACATAGGAATATGCACATTGCATTGTCTACAACCCTTTCAACCTGGTGCTTCTTTTCCCACATAGCAGCTTCAAAGGGAAGCCATGAGATTTAGGAAAGATGCAGCTACTTTAAAGAATTGCAGGCAGACACAATGTGAGCAACCTCCATATTCACAACAGCATTTTTACTTTGAAACGGAAAGTACTGCCCAGTCTTAATAGATAGCAGATTAACGAACAGGAGTTAAAGTATCCTCCGTTCTAAATTACGGAGACCGTATTTCATGTTGCTTTCCCATCTGGCAGGTTGGTGAATGGGCTGTCCGTAAACTAGGCCTTGTAAAATATGCTGAAAGATATGCCGGCACCTACAGTGGTGGGAACAAGCGCAAGCTGTCTACTGCAATGGCCCTAATTGGGGGGCCTCCTGTGGTCTTCCTGGTAAGTATAGACATGATCCCAATGGTAACACATCTCATTAAAACTAGGAAGATACCATAAAGAATGTCAACCAAAACTACTTTGCTGTCACAGCAGATTATGAATTGCACCCCCAACCTCTATTATTGGAATCAAATCATAATGTTATCTTGGCACTTGACACATGCCATAAAAATAAATGCAATTCACTACCAATTTAACTCATTAAAATTGATATGATATCTCATAATTCAGTTGAGATACAGTCATTGATACAGTTCATTTTTTCAATATTTCAATATTCTATTTCTAGAATCACTGGCTCTCCAGAGTTTGGTTAACAACTCTTGTCCCTCATTGTGAGTCATAGAGTCTATCGCTATATGACAGTCATTTAGCAGTGCTTTATGGACTATAATATCTCCTTCTGCATGTTGGCAAATAAAAGAGGCAGCTTCTATCTCCCTCCCACACTATTTGCAGAGTATTTTTCTTTCAAATGAGAAAAAAATTCAAGTGCCAATTGCACTCAGATTTACTAATAGTCCAGTTTCCCCCCTAATTTCATGTAACACCTTATTCCAGGAAATGTACAGTATGATTGAATATTAAGCCCTTTTCTTCTGTGGTTAAACCTGGTTGGCAATAAGCACTCTACTATGGCAGTAATGGTGAAACCAATGCATTTAATCTGTGTCAATTGAAGGATGAGCCAACTACAGGAATGGATCCCAAGGCCCGCCGCTTCCTTTGGAACTGTGCCTTGAGCATCATCAAAGAAGGAAGGTCCGTGGTCCTTACATCGCACAGGTAAGTGATAATGGCGTACAAAAACTGTTTTGCATGATTTTCAACTTAGAGCCCATTTACACTCCCTTCAATTGTGACATCTGTTAGAAACATAACAGAATGTTCTTGATGTAAATTTTGCCAGGAGGAAAATGCACAAAAGATTAATGGCACAACAGATCCAGCTACCTGAGTAAACATAAAACAAAGTAGGGGAGAATAGGCTAATAATCTTTTCTTCTTTTACATATGACCACTTAGTAATAAAGCAGAAGATGCACTTTCTGAATTTTTATTTTATTTTAGGTAGCGTGGCTTTCTTAGACCAGCAGAAGGCAGTATATCCATCTCCACAGCTATCTCTTTCTTATGGCCCTTGTTACTACATACACAGTATGCTTCTTATGGATCTAAGCTTTTGTGTGTGTGTTTATCTTTCTTTATCTTTATCTTTATTTGGATTTATATACCGCCCTTCTCCTTACGGACTCAGGGCGGTGCACAGCCAATTAAAAAACAAACATACAAAAGTTAAGATTTCATAAAATAATAATACAAATGGCCACAGAATTAAAACTAACTTCATATTAAAAACCCTAAAATGATAAAATACTATAGGAATCAGGCTAAGCTGGCGAGCTGAAAAAGATGGGTTTTTAAAGCCCGCCGGAAGGTCGGGAGGTCAGAGATTATTCTTAACTCTGGAGGCAGATCATTCCAGAGGGTGGGTGCTGCCACAGAGAAGGCTCTCCCCCTGGGGGTCGCCAGCCGGCATTGTCTGGCTGACGGCATCCTGAGGAGGCCCACTCTGTGGGAGCGAACCGGCCGGTGGGAGGCAATTGGCGGCAGAAGGCGGTCCCGTAAGTACCCTGGCCCTAAGCCATGGAGCGCTTTAAAGGTGGTTACCAACACCTTGAAACGCACCCGAAAGTCCACCGGCAGCCAATGCAGCTCACGCAGGAGAGGTGTCACGTGGGAGCGTCCCGTCGCTCCCATAATCCCCCGCGCGGCCGCATTCTGCACCAGTTGGAGCCTCTGGGTGCATCCCAAGGGGAGCCCCATGTAGAGAGCATTACAGTAGTCCAGACGGGAAGTGACAAGAGCATGAGTGACCGTGCGTAGGGAGTCACGATCTAGAAAGGGCCGCAACTGGCGAATCAGGCGGACCTGATAAAAAGCCCCCCTGGCCACGGCCGTCGTATGATCCTCTAAAGACAGCCGTGAATCCAGGAGGACGCCCAAGTTGCGGACCCTTTCCGTGGGGGCCAAAGACTCGCCCCCAATAACCAGCGATGGAGTCAGCTGGCTATATCGGGACGCCGGCAGCCACAGCCACTCGGTCTTGGAGGGGTTGAGTTGAAGCCTGTTTCTCCCCATCCAGACCCGCACAGCTTCAAGGCACTGGGACATCACTTCCACGGCATCGTTGGGGTGGTCTGGGGTGGAAATGTACAGCTGAGTATCATCAGCGTACTGATGGAACTCCACCCCAAAACCACGGATGATCTCACCCAGCGGCTTCACATAAATGTTGAACAGGAGGGGCGAGAGGACCGACCCTTGTGGCACCCCACATACCAGGTGCCTCGGGGTCGACCGCTGCCCCGCTGTCAACACAGATTGCGACCGGTCGGAGAGGTAGGAGGAGAACCACCGTAAAACGGTGCCCCCCACCCCCAGTCCCTCCAACCGGCGCAATATGATACCATGGTCAATGGTATCAAAAGCCGCTGAGAGGTCTAACAGCACCAGGATAGAGGAGTACCCCCTACCCAGGGCCCTCCAGAGATCATCCACCAACGCGACCAATGCCATTTTGGTGCTGTACCCAGACCTGAAGCCGGACTGGAGCGGGTCTAAATAGACAGCTTCATCCAGGTACCGGGGGAGCTGCCACGCAACCACACTCTCAACAACCTTCGCCAGGAAGGGAAGGTTGGAGACAGGACGATAATTAGCTAAAACAGCTGGGTCCAGGGAGGGCTTCTTGAGGAGGGGCCTCACCACCGCCTCCTTCAAGGCAGGCGGAAGGACACCCTCACTCAAAGAAGCATTTATAATCTCCTGGAGCCAGCCTCGTGTAACCTCCCGGGAGGCCAGCACCAACCAGGAGGGACACGGGTCCAGTAAACATGTGGTTGCGTTCAGTCTTCCCAGAATCCTGTCCACGTCCTCGGGAGCCACAGGATCGAACTCAGCCCAGATAACACTCTCAAGACCAGGCTCGGTCACCCCGCCTGAACCAATCCAGTCAGCGGCCAGGTCGTCCCGAATCTGAATTATTTTATCATCCAGATATTGAACAAAATCCTCAGCACGTCCCTGTAAGGGATCCTCCCGCGCTCCCGAATGAAGAAGGGAGCGGGTCACCCTAAACAGGGCGGCTGGGCGATTATCTGATGACGCGATAAGAGCGGCAAAGTAATTAGACTTAGCCGCTTTTATCGCCACTATGTAAGTCTTAATATGAGCTCTTACTAGTGTCAAGTCAGATTCGGAGCGGCTGGCCCTCCAACCACTCTCTAGGCGTCTTTTCCGGCGCTTCATCTCCCTCAGCTCCTCGGTAAACCAAGGGGCTAAGTGAGTTCGGCGTCGGGTCAGAGGCCGCAAAGGCACGACACGGTCCAAGGCCCCACTGGCCGCCCTATCCCAGGCAGCCACCAGGTCCTCGGCCGAGTCGCGTGTCAGTGTCTCAGGAAATGGCCCAAGCTCCGTCTGGAACCTCTCAGGATCCATCAGGCGCCTGGGGCGGAATCACCTGGTCGGTTCCGCCTCCCTGCAGTGGGGTGCAGCGGTCAGAAAGTCGAGCCGGAGGAGCGAGTGGTCTGTCCATGACAAGGGTTCTAAGCCTATATCCCCAATATCAAGACCACTCAACCACTGTCCAGAGACAAAAACTAGATCCAGGGTGTGTCCACCCATGTGAGTTGGGCCCTGAATTACCTGGGTCAGGTCCATGGCCGTCATGGAAGCCATGAACTCCCGAGCTATCTCAGATGTTTCGCCGATGGATGGCAGATTGAAATCCCCCATGACCATAAGCCTGGGGGTGCCAATCACTACCTCGGCTACAACATTGAGAAGCTCGGGCAGGGTCGTTGCCACGCGGCAGGGAGCCAGGTACGTGACTAACAAACCCATCTGCCCACCAGGACCCCACCTCACAAAGATGGACTCACACCCGGCTATCTGAGGTACAATGGCCTCCCTCGGATCCAGACTTTCCTTAATAATGACCGCTACTCCCCCACCCCTGCCCTGAGCTCTCGGCTGGTGAAATGCAAGGAAACCTGGTGGGCACATCTCGACGAGGGGAACCCCACCCTCGTGGCCCAGCCAGGTCTCAGTAATACCGGCCAGGTCCGCACCCCCCCTCTTGAAGAAGGTCACAGATGAGGGGGGCCTTATTTACAACGGACCTGGCATTGCATAACAGCAACCGGAGCCTCGGGTCCTGAGACTCCGAACAGCCTGGGGAACGGGAATAGCTCCGGGGACCGGGGCACACGATCGCTCGAAGACAGCGAGTGCGTGCCCCCATCACATGATATGGTCCCCCGCTCACGCCATATCTGCCCCTCCCACACAATGTTTCTATAGCCCAACCCTCAACAGGGGGCTCTCTAGGTTTGACCAAGGAAAGCACTGGAGGGGGGGGGGGGAAGGTTTTTCTCCATGAAAAAGCTTGAATCCTTATGATACAGATCCCTGCTAGAATAGCTAACAGTGGGAAAGGGCTGATTCTCTGATTCACTTACAAGAAGATATTTTAATATCTTAAAAGTAAAGGTAAAGGTTCCCCTCCCACATATGTGCTAAAGATTCCAAAACCCTACATATCCAGAGCTACCTGTTTCATGTGGAATTAAAACAGATGTGATTTCCAAAAATTACTAAATATGTATGATTGTTAAAGGGAAAATAATCAGCATGAAGACAGTAAAAAGTAATCCAGAGTTTATAAATAGATTGATATAATTAGGAGTTGCATACAACGGGAGAGTATTTTAAACAATGTTGTTTAATAACTTTCACTGATTTTTCTCCTTTCTCATTGTTACTTTTTCTGTTTTCTGTTTTGTTTCCTTTACCTTTATGTGATTATAGCATCTGTGTTTGGAACAATGACAAACAAGGACAATTTTGTATACGTTTCTAGTTTTTTTTTTCAAGATGACATAATGAACTTAGTTTTATTAATGAATGATTGAAATAATGAATTTTAAATTCTGATAATTCTAAACTATTTCCCCTGTTTACTTGTTATCTACTGTGTCTCTTTACATTTCTTTTTCCTTTTATGTAATTATTTATTCTTTTCCTTTAATTGTTTTAATAAATACATCCTTTAAAAAAATGCTGAATATTTATAATGTATAATGATTGTGTATAATGAATCTGGTTTTCTTCCCCAAATAGCATGGAAGAATGTGAGGCCCTCTGCACTCGAATGGCAATCATGGTGAATGGACGGTTCAGATGCCTTGGCAGTGTCCAACACCTGAAGAACAGGTAAAATTGCTTGGTCCCTCCTGTTTTTATGCAAATATATGCATTTCTGTTTTGAAGGATGGATAACGCATGGTAAGGTTTTTATAATGAGTTCAAAAAAAAAAAGTGCATCCTTTTGGAGGGTTGTTGAAAGGATGCAAATGACCAGCTGTCTTCAAGGAATATAAATCCTTCCATGCCCCAGAAGCTGAAGAAGCTTCTTGGATGAGAAGGAAAACATCTTCAAAGAAAAAACAAGAAAGTCCAATTGCCTCCTGAAAAAAGCACCTTTGGGACAACCATGACCTGGATGACTGAGAATCTCTCTAGACTTTCTGGATAAATTCAGCCTTCCATTTATTTCATAGGATTTAGAAGGACTGTGATTCTCTAGTCTTCTGCAATATGCAGAAAAAAAAACACACAGTTAAAACATTTATGAGTGGGGTTGTCCAGATTCTTCTTAAAAGCTTGAAATGGCTTTCTAAAAACCTTCAGATATGTCCTTAAGATAGGCTGTAGATAGGCTGTTCTGTTTATGAACATACATATCTTATGAGCAGAAATGTTTCCTTATTCCCTTCCTTATTTATGCAAAATTTAGACAGCAGCAATTTATACCCATTACTTTTTATCTTAGGTCCTGTAGTCAGAGAAAATAGTTCTTTTTAGGCAACTGCCCAGTTTTCCAATTCGCTAATTTATTGGTTGAATTTACTCACATTTACACTTAAGGAAGACAATGTGAAAAAAGGGCAAGTTTAATATTACATTTTACCTATCTTCCTGGTAATATAAGGTAATTGAAAGGATGTCAGAAAGTTAAGAAACATTATTCACTATTCCATCATTGAACTCCCATTGAAGAAGAACATTTAAGATGATAATATCTAAGCACATGCCTAATAAATCTAATCAGGTGTTAGCTGATCATATACAGATATTTGCTTTGCTGTCCTTTTTGTTTATTAATGTGTTAACTATAAAATAAATAACAACTCATTCCTGGCTTAGAATTTCCTGTAAGGACATAAAGTAGGACATAAAGACTTGTAAGCTTAACGTTTTCTGGATCTTTCATAAATCAGTGAAAATGAAATAAGCTTATTCTGAAAACTTGTTTCAAAATCACAGATACCTCATTTCCTTGTGCTGCCAAATAAAGACACATCAGGACCTTGTTGTTTACATTACATTTCCTTTTTATGTTTAGTTGTAAGTTGCGTGGACACTTCGGCAATTCATGCCAAAAATAATTAATGAATACTTGAAAGTACAAGAAGCTGTAATCATATATATTAGATCCTCATCAAAGAAAAACGGTTGTCCAAATTTGATTTATCATGGATCAATGAACATATTGAGGCTTTTCTCATTAATCTCCAGGACTATAATTATGTGCACTTTTGAAATCAATGGTGCGTTTTTCCAGGATCATAAATGACCTGTGAGAAAGCCAGAAGACACTACAGCTATGATGTCCTTTTCTAAATTTTGGATAACCATGCTGAGTATCCCTGCTTTCCTTATGTTTCAGGTTTGGAGATGGCTACACAATAATTGTACGAATAGCAGGGGTGAATCCTGATCTAACCCCTGTTGAGAACTTCTTCAAGCTCGCTTTTCCAGGAAGCATGCTGAAGGAGAAGCATCGCAACATGCTGCAATATCAGCTTCCATCCTCCCCATCATCCCTGGCTAGAATATTTAGCATCCTCTCCCAGAACAAAAAGAGACTCCACATAGAAGACTACTCCGTTTCCCAGACCACACTTGACCAAGTAAGTGGATAGCATGAAATTTGGGGAGGAGGAGAAAAGAACAAGTCTTAAGATCTCGCTCCTCGATCATCATCCTGAACTGTAGTTTATTCACTTTCACACTTCAGTTACTGCCCTGCCTGAAAATAAGACATCCCCTGATAATAAGCCCAATCGGGCTTTTGAGCACATGTGCTAAAATAAGTCTCCCCCGAAAATAAGCCCTCCCCAAAAATATTTAAACGCAGAGCTGGAAATCAGGTAAGATGGCAAGAGGAGCCCCATCTTGCTCCATGCACTCCAAAATAAGACCTCCCCAAAAATAAGGCAAACTGCTTATTTCGGGGTTCAAAAAAATATAAGACAAAGTATTATTTTCAGGGAAACATGGTACCTTGGTTCTTTCTCTGTTGGTTGATGCTCACTCCCGTCACAGTAGGTGACAAAGAGGAATCAACATCTCCCTGTGATGAGCTCATTATTGATGGCCATTTTTGTGTTCTCTCAGGTATTTGTAAACTTTGCCAAGGACCAAAGTGATGATGACCACACAAAAGACTTGTCATTGCACAAAAACCAGACTGTGGTAGATGTATCTGTTTTGACTTCCTTTTTGCAAGATGAGAAGGTGAAGGAAAGCTGCGTATGAATAACCTTTCTCAGAAGGACGTAATGGTCGCACTGAGCAGAAGCAGAAGGGGAAAATGTTTATCCTTTCTGTACTACGGATGGGATCTTCCCAAATGGAAACAGATTGAGGCCGAGGAAGTGGAGATGGAAATAAATGGAACGTTGTACTGGTAATCATTCAATGCAATGCAATTCAATGCAAACGAAACAATATTCCATTACAGAGGCAGGGCCTCTGGGAAATGTTGCCTTGTTGTACTGTTCTCTAGTGAAAGACTTGAATTTAGGTATTCTTACATTATAATTCTGTGAAACTCTAATATGGTGCCACTTGCTGCTACATTGTCTTCTGCCATACTCCCAGTTGTTTCTACTTAGTATGTTTTGTGTTAAGAATTACGTTAACAACATTTCAGAGATTTGTGGCCAGTGATTTATTTATTCACCATGCTAAGGTAGGCACAACCCCTCCGCACAGGGAAAGGAACTGCTTGGGCACTACATCATTGCTGGCAATGAATGCATCAACAGAACCAGTGGCCAGCAGTCACACCCAGTGCGATACTGAGGCCTTATTTAAGTATTAGCTATTGGCCTGGTTGACCCATACATGCTTGAGGGGACTGGTATGACAACCATTAGGGGTCTTAGTAGTGGGCCATGAAGCACACTGTCAAAATAGGCTACTTTGAATTCAATGTTTCTTAATGGCTTGTAGGAAAATCAACAATTAACAATCGAAGCATCTGAGGTAATTTCTGTCCTAATGGTATGGTGACCAATTGCTTGTTTTTCCTCCCTTTGCTTTTGTTGTAGAACTGTTGCTGTTTTTAAGTTTCTTTACTTAAGCTTGATTGTTGATATGTCTGTTTCCTTGTAAAAGTACTATCTGTAGTAGAGACTCAGCAATCTTGGAAGAACTCTCTATTATCACCCATACTAGGGTATCTGTTTTCCTGCCTACCACAAAATATCTAAATGCATATAGCATTATTTCCATCAATGTTGAAAATCTTCAGTTATATCATCACCTCTGTCCTGGTTTTCATATAATTTTAAATCATACAATGGGGATCTCCTACTTTGCGTAGCAGAGATGATGTTTCAGGGTTGAGGTTGGAGAAAGCCGTCCAGAAAAAAAAAGCTAGGGTCTTGAAGACTTGAGTTTCCATAGCCTTTCTATTTCTCTTACTCTATGGCTTTTATGTGGCACATACACTGATCTCCTACTCCAGATATGGATTGAAGGTAGGCATTAAAAGTTGGATATGTGGATGACAAGCAACTAATAAATATATATATATTTTAAAAAATATGATCCATTTTTCAGCAACTGTTTATTTGGAAATTTATATGGAAGCTTTTTTTTTCAGTCAGCCCAGATAGTATCTTTAAATAAAAAGCTAGAAGAAGCAAAATGGCTACAAACATCTTTTTATAATACTGGATAACAAACCAACACTTGTGCTCATCATGGCTGGCATATACTAATATTTCAGACATGTCCCAAGCCAGGTAAAATTCTGAAATGATTAGTTACACTGTCCTTTTGAAGTCAGCAGGACATCAATCTGAATCCTGTGCACTCTATTTTGCACCCAACTTTCAATGACCTGCAATTTAGTTTCTCTCTTTTTTCTCTCTCTGTCTCTCTCCATATAAGTAGCTATTTTTTCTACAAATATAAATGCTCTATTTTAGTATAATTTTAAAATGCATTTGCAAATTTAACACAATTCAAACGGAGGTAAACATTAACTGTACAATCCCTTGACACAACAGTAACTCAAAGTAACTGGCTCAGAGTTAAATGATGGCTATGTAAATTTGCAATGTAAGGCTGAAATCCTATGCAGGGTGACCTGGCAGTTAGTTCTACTGATCACAATGGGACTTCAGTACAGGAATAATTGTATATTCCCGTTGCTTTCACTGGGGAGCATTGAAATCCTTACTGATCTGTTTCATTAGAAATAATGATTTCTAGAAGTGCTTCTTGCTAAGAATGGAGATGCAGGCTAGGTTTGTTTTATACAAAATACTAGTAAATTACTGCATACAAATTTTCCTTTGTATCAGATAAGTTAGCCAAAATTCTCCTAATTTAGGAGTGTCAAATTCAATTTCATTGAGGGCTGCATCAGAATTGTGTTTGACCGTGGGGGGCTGGGTGGGTGTGGGTTGGGTAGGCGTGGCCAGCTCGATGTCCTGTAGTCCACATGTGGCCCGCCTGGGCTCCGTTTTTGGTTGTGATGGCCTCCTGCAGCCCTCTGCCAGTGAAAATGGAGCCTGGAGCCAGATCTAACATCCCGCAGGCCGGATCTAGCCAACGGGCCTTGAGTTTGACGTCCCTCTCCTAACTGCTGTCTGTAGTATGATATAAAACCACTAGTCAAGGAACTGAGCAAGAATATTTACTTCATGTTATGTGATTAAAATTGCTGTTATCCTTCTGCAGTATTTGTGATACTGTAAAGATAGTTTCATATGAATATATTTCTTACAGAAGTTAATACATATAGTAAGTCCCTATTACTGTGCTTTTCCTCCCAATTCTGTTCCAATCCCCTCCCTTCTCTAATATGATTGGTCCTTCATTCCAAGCACTTTATGCTGGCTGTAATGGGATCTATTTTTGCACTGGAATATCTTATAAACTTTGCAAAACAATAGTTTCACATATACGCAAAAACAATCTTTTAAGTTAAAAATCTTTCAATGGACATTTTCATGGAAAAACAAATATATATTTGTATTGCTAATAACTATTTGTGAAATATTAATAGGCATCTGTTAATTGCCTTGTATCAAGTAAAGAATAAAAGTGTTGCTGGTCTACAAATCATTAAGCGTTTGTGAGATTT
The DNA here is from genome assembly GCA_030761175.1 of Masticophis lateralis. Classification (NCBI taxonomy): domain Eukaryota; kingdom Metazoa; phylum Chordata; class Lepidosauria; order Squamata; family Colubridae; genus Masticophis; species Masticophis lateralis. Next base: position 191,992,700 of record JAUDYJ010000002.1, on the reverse strand, counting down.
ATGTTAACGTACAAATTTTAAGTAGGAAATGGTATGGTTCTCTATTTCTCAATAACAAAGTATTGTAGATGTATAATAGCTGGGTAATGCAAAATTAGAAAATGCAATGTATGTTTTATTAAAAAATGAAGTCCACTGATTAACTGAATTTCAATCTAAGAACAAAGATATTCATGAAGAAGCAATTACATTTTAACCTGAAGAGATCTGTATAATACTAAATGAAAAATTTCTGAATATGGTTCAGATTATTGGCTTTACAGCTGGTCATGGATTTAGGCCTGTTACTGAGCTCAAAAATAATTGTTGTTGTGGTGGTGGCTATGAGGCTCGGTTGTGGTATGTCAATTTTAGGACATAAATTAACTCTTCATCTGGTGATGCTCCCTCTCAAAACTGTGGGAAACTGTGCTATTATCTTCAACAGCTGGGATCAAAGAGGGTTCTGGAGACCACGAAAATATGACTGTGATGCCATGAGGGACATAAATAGTTGGTTCTGATCTCTTTGCTAAAGTCCAAAAATTCTATGGGATTGTAGAGTCACTGTGTAGTCCCAGATGTTATAATTCATCCATTTGGCCTCTGCTGCTTTTCTCTTCTCTCCCTCCCACATTTTTTTATTCATGGCTTCTTGGAGGTCTCCCCACTTTCCCTTGGCATAACAATTTCTTGTTTAATATTTATTATTGTTTATTTATTTTGTCACATTTCTATGCCGCCCCACTCTCAAGGGCGGCTTACAACAGAGAATAAAACAATGCAACAATATCCCATACAAAAGTTAAAAGAAGACATTAAAACATTAAAACGTTAAAACACATACACTCCAATTTGTGGCCGGGTCTCGCAAGATCACTATAACGAGATCAATGGCCCCAGGCCTGCCGAAAGAACCAGGTCTTCACTGCTTTGTGGAAGGCCAATAGGATGGGGGCGGTCCGGACTTCAGGAGGTAATAGCATCGAGTATTTTCTTTGTGTCTAGTTGGCTGGTTGTTTTCCATCTGAGATTCTTGGAATATATCTCTGCCATCCTTGCCCTTTCAGTTCAGGAAACCTCAGTTTTGTTAACCATAGACTTCCTCTTATATAGTCATAACAAAGGAAGGCACTATGTAATGAATTCGTGTTTCAATACTGAAAGATGAAAGAAGCAATATCTTTTAAATATGGTAAATTGTATATAGCAATTTAGAAATTTAAATTTCTAAATTTGGTAAATTTAGAATAACATCTAAAATAAATACCCGCGTGCAGTAAAGCATGACACTCAATAGGCCATTAAAATTTCCCTCTGATGGCCTAGTTTATTGTAGGAAAGAATTTAGTTAAAATAAGATAAAGGTTCCCCTCGCACATACGTGCTAGTTGTTCCCAGCTCTAGGGGACGGTGCTCATCTCCGTTTCAAAGCTGAAGAGCCAGCACTGTTCAAAGACATCTCTGTGGTCATGTGGCCGGCATGACTAAATGCCAAAGGCGCATGGAGCGCTATTACCTTCCCACCAAAGGTGGTCCCTGTTTTTCTACTTGCAGTTTTTACGTGCTTTCGAACTGCTAGGTTGGCAGAAGCTGGGACAAGTAACAGGAGCTCACCCCCTTATGTGGCACTAGGGATTCAAACCGCTGAACTGCCGACCTTTCGATCGACAAGCTCAGCTTCTTAGCCACTGAGCCACTGCGTACTTTAGTTAAAATATGTACGCCAATAAAGCAAACATTGCGTATACACTCAGAGCCAGGAACACCCTTCAAAGCAAGCCTCCCCCTCCCTCAAAAAATAAATCCTTGTCTGCTTTAATGCTTTGAACAGCCCCAATGAATGGATTTTTGTGTGATATAAAAGTGAATTTACTATCCTGGGTGCTATGCGCTGTGCTGGAAAAAGAATTCTTCTTTATGTTTGTCACACTTGCGTAGGATGTGCCTGTTTTCCCACTGCGCACACCTTGATCTCCCAGCAAAGCAGTGGTGGGATTCAGCCGGTTCTATCCGTATCATGCAAAACCAGGAGCAGCTACTGCAGGAGGCTCCGCCCACCCACCCGGACATAATACGTGACTACAGAGGTGGCAAGTGTGTGTTCACATTTGCGAACCAGTAGGGAAGGTAAATGAATCCCACCTCTGCAGCAAAGTTATCAATGCATGATGCAACAAGGGTTTTGCTTACCAGCTGGCTTATCATACAGCCTGTCCCTAATTAGGGTTGAAAGAGCGTGACTGGCCAAGGCCATCCAGCTGGCTTCTGTGCCTTAAGGGAAAACTAGATCCTGGATCTTGTTAACCCTACATCACACTAGTTCTCTGGGCTGTGCTTGAAGGGAATGAATCCTACTAGAAAAAACATTTGATTCCACACCAACTAACTTGAAAAAAGTTAACCACCTAGATTTTCATTTTAAGAACACTTTAATACAAGTGTCATGCCTAAAATTGGAAGCCACAACTGGTTATTTAAAATAGAAACACAAAATATATGTATTTCAAAAAGCCATTTTATTGTTTCAATATGTCAACAATCACATTTCAGGCACTGCAGTTCGAATGATTGCTTCAAAAATACAAAAATGTGTACGCTACATAATATGCCACTGCGAGTGACTCTCTCAGAATAAATCAGTTTATTCCATTTCTGCATTTGAACATGCCAGAGCTAGCTCTGAATACATGGAAAAAATTACTTGAAAAGTAGTTTTAAATTTACTTCAATATTTCCATGATTGAAAAGGAAAGAATATCAAGTAGGGACCTGAAACTGACATACATGTTATTTATAGCAAGAAAAGAAAGAAAGAAAGAAAGAAAGAAAGAAAGAAAGAAAGAAAGAAAGAAAGAAAGAAAGAAAGAAAGAAAGAAAGAAAGAAGAATGAAAGAAAAGGCCATGTTCATGATTTATTGAACACTTTTCATTCAACTAAAGTTCCACCACAAAGGCATTTTTGGTCCAGTTCTAGTACAGCGACAAGTAAACAAACATAAATGATAAAATTCAGACCATGTTAGATAGAATTACAGGCAAATATATGTTACCTCAGAGTAATGCAGCACTTCGGTTTAGGAAAAGCAAAATGTACATAAAAAAACTTGACAATAATTCTTTGGAGCAGTGAAGGCCATTTAGAAAAGATCCTTCATGATATGTACAAATAGTGCAGAAAAATTAACAAAAAATATGCTTTTCTTAAATCACTCTGCACTGTATTTTTGCCTTTTACAGACTTATTTTTACAGGTTTATAATTATACAAGGAAGAAGCCTAATACAAAGAATTTATGGAAGTTTGTTTTCATGACATAATTCAATGGATTTTCATTTCACTGGGCGGAGATCACAGTTCCCATTTCCAGCAAGGGAAATAGGTATATGATTGCTACCAGAACGAGAGATGAGATTTTTATCATATTTTGGAAACGGAAAAATATAGCTGGACTATTATAACCCTTAGATGCCCTTGACAGTGCAGTAAAAAATTATTTTTGTCCCATTAAGCACTATATTTATTTTAATGGCGAGAACACTGTAGGAAGCAGGAGGCTGTTCTGCTGGGATTCCAGGAATTGAACGCTTTCTCGAACTAAAAATAAATCACACAGGCAATTAAAAGGTTAACAGTGGCATATATGTTTTTTTTCAAAGAAAGAATCCCAAAGGGAAAGGGAAAAAAGGAGAAATCTTTCACTTACCAGCTGCTACTAACCGAGGATCCTCGTGGGCATAATGTCTTCCAGCTGCCCGACTATCTGGACTCTCATTCCACCAAAGCACGTGAACTACAAAGACAGAAAACTGCAACTCAATAACAGTGTGAATTAAATAGGCGATGTGTTTATTAAAATAGGTTTTGATGAATGATCTTTATTCAGAAAGCCATGCCTATCCCTTGTTATGGATAGTACTCACTGATATCTGTTTTCTGAGGTTTTCGCGGGTGTTTGTATGTAGGTCTTTGGTTATTCGGGTCTTCTCCCGCGTAAAATTGGAAGTGTCTTGGCGACGTTTCGACGAAGTCTCATTCGTCATCTTCAGGCTGGTGTTCTCAGCTTCGTGCGAAGCCGAGAACACCAGCCTGAAGATGACGAATGAGACTTCGTCGAAACGTCGCCAAGACACTTCCAATTTTACGCGGGAGAAGACCCGAATAACCAAAGACCTATTCACTGATATTGTATATCAAAGAAATCCTTTCAATTCACATATCACTGGAACACTACTGATAGTCATGGCAAACACGACTATAAGCATAGGATACTGGTATATGCAATAGCACTAATTATTATGGTTCTCAAGTATCCAATAATGAAATTACTGAAGGGATTAAACTGTTAATTGAATTAAATATGAATGAAGTTAAATTATTAATTACATCAAATACTTAAATAATTGAATAGATTAAATTATTCAAGGTAATCAAATGTTTAAAGCATAATTATCAGTTATGGCGATAAACCAATGAACAGGGTTAACTTATTCTTATCAAATAAGAGAACCTGCATCTTCGGTCTTCATTCCTAACCATTTTATCAGTCAGTGCTCTAATTCTAAGCATGAACTAAAACAGAATTTCTCTTAAGAGGCAAAGAAACTAATTATTCTTCTACGAAAGAGTAAAAGACACTAGTCTGATTTCGGCACCATCACCAATTTTTCGTTGCGTGACTGTGGCGATTAGCAATGGAGTTGCCAGTCCCAATTGTGGTCAATAACCAGGGCTACCTGTAGTGTATTTCCCTTATAGGTAAACTTTTCCTCTGAGGCAAGTCTGATTCCAGGCATCTTTTTGAACATATCCATCCAGACATTTTTGCAACACTATGCCTAGTTTTAAGGCAGGGCTGTCAAAGTCAAGGCTCGAGGGCTTGGATCTGACCCACGGGGTGCTTAGATCTGGCCCATGGGGGCTGCCCTTGAAACAGCGAAGGATTGGCCTGCAGTGGCTCTGCCAGTGAAAATGGAGCTGGGAAAGGCCGCATGCTCCATTTTCCCTGGCAGAGGGTTGCAGGAGGCCATCGCAGCCGAAAACTCGGGAGCCCGTTTTCTTTCACAGGGCACTCAGGCCACCACAGGCGCCCCTGACATGATGTTGAGCTGGCCACGTCCACTCCGTCTCTCCAAGGTCAAACACAACCCTGATGCGGCCCTCAATGAAATCGAGTTTGACACCCCTGTTTTAAGGTATCTTTCAATTTTCCACACTAACTTCCAGGCCTGAGATTCTCTGGCAAGTCTCCGATCCAAGTATGAACCAGATCAAATTTTCCTTAGCTTTAAGCCCAGATGAAATCTGCATGTGTTACCCTGAACTGAAGGTTGTGTTTCCTTACTTCTTGCCTAAAAGATAGCAATCCTATGTTATACTGAAATCTGATAAGCAATCATACCTCGGTTGAGTAGTCCATATTCTGTATGGAAGACTCCAATCAATTTAGTATATCCACTGTTTATGTGGGCTTTAATTGCAGCTTTAAAGGACTGTCCCCACACTGCTGGTCCACCAGGTTTCATCTGGAAGGTGACCAACTCACAGACTCCTGGGAGCAGCAGCACCGGAAGAAAAAGATTCAGAATTTGTAATGCCCTCTCAATATATTATGCATATATTTTGGAAATGAATACAGATTTTGTACAAGAATGGAATTCAGTACTGAGAATATCTGAAGTTTTCATTTTTTAAAATGTCTAGTCCTTGCTAAAATAGGGCAGTTGAAAAATTATGAAAACATCAAATATATTTAAACAAGAAAATAGTATTTTGGCAGAAATACATGGAAATCTTAAGTGCTATTATTACTTTTCAATTGAAATGCTATTCCAGATCAGCTTCCTATCTGCCCACTTAGGAATTCTAACATGCCTGTCAGAGGATCTCTACAGGCTGCTCAACAACTTTTAAGCTGTGTGGACTTCAACCCCCAGAATTCCCCACACAGACTACAGTTGCTGAGATTTCTGAGTTGCTGCTCTGAAGTGTGATTATGTATTGTATACATTGTACTTGCGCAAATACATATTTTTCCTTCATGAACTGAAATTATATTTTAAGCTGCACAATAATTAACAGTGATGGTAGTGAGACACACCTGCAGTAGCTGGGCTTCTAAAGATTTTCAAAAGGAACCACAAACAATTACTATAATTAAATAGCCACGGGGTGATTGACTTTAAGCACCAAGTTTACTCATTACGTGACACAACTGCACTCGAAAAAACCAGTCAGTCTACAGATTTAAAAATGCCAAAATACCCAGGGTCTCAATTACATCAACATTCAATGTACCATCTTTCTCAGAGCTGCCAAGTTCACACCAGGGGACCAGGTAAGTAATCTCATTCTCTTGTTTGTCCAACAACGGCAGCATGTGTGAGATGTAGTTTTCTTGCCATTCTTGATCTTTGGTTAATGCTGTACGGACAGCAGCCCTTTGCGCAAAGCTCTCTATAAGCAAGAAAAGATATAATATTTATATCTGCATTTAGCCATCTAATTTGTTATTTGTGTTTTTCAGAACGTCAAACCTATTGCTCTTTTATAGTCATTACTTCTTGTTCATCTCAAATCAGCCATTTTTTTTAGTTTTCAGATTTTATTAAAGCCATTGTTTGTTATATTCCCGACAGATTTATCCTGTTTTTTTTACATTCATTCTTGCTTAGAGCCTAACATTGTTTTTTAACTTTTTAAAGGAACATTATATATTCAATTATTTACAATTAACTAATAATATTAGTAAACAATATCCTTGGCATGTTAACAACCTTTGTTTAGTCATATGAATTTTATTTTATTTTTTTCCTGTTCTTCTTGCCTCTCTTTTGTGGTTCTCTATATACTTTCCTTAAAATCTAATAAAAATATTTCAAACAGGAAAACAAAATGTACCTGTGATAAATGTGTGTTTCTGATTAAACTGTAAAAAAAATATTTTAAATCAATCTCACCAGTTTGACTGTGACTATTAAAATGCTGGGGTATTTGAAACTGGGAAGAGAGCTACTGTGGCTATGCATCTTCTTTAAGGCAAGCTTGACTTTTAGTGTTCCTATAAACCCCTCCCGTTGTTGCTGTTGGGTTTGTTGTTGTTTTGCAGAAGAATCAAAATATTGGCCATTGGCTTCTTCTATGTTTTTTAACTTCCCAGTCTAGCTTATCACTGCCCTGGAATTCTCTAGAGGTTTCCTTTGCTTAGCCTCTCAGACCAGGCAAGGCTTAGATGGGCACTGTGACCTGCTGAATCAAGCAAGCATACTAAGAACTGAATAAAAGACTAATTAATAAAGGTCCTGAGTTACCACTCAACTTTCCTATCCACTCAAAGTCTTGATTTCAAATACTACTTATATTCAAATACTACTATATTACAGGCCAGGGGTGTCAAACTGGCGGCCTGCGGGTCGGATGTGTCACGTGCAGGCCACGCCCACTCCAGCTCCGTGAGGGGGGGAAATGTTGCAAAACGTCACTTGACAGCAACGTGATGCAGCAAATTTGACACCCTTATTATAGGCAGTGTCCTTTACACCATGTTTACAACCATGTTTACAACCAGGGAGCCATTCAGATTCTAACCAGCTGGATATTCCTACCTTATCATTTAAGACAACAGCTCCTTCACCAATTCACCTGGGAATCATGAATAAGAAATGGAGAAAGTCTTCATCTTAAAATCTGAGAAAAATATTTAATTCAGTGCAGTTGCTGAAATCTCTGTAACCTTATCTTAAACAAGTGTTTCTCAACCTTGGCAAGTTTAAGCTGTGTGGACTTCAACTCCCAGAATTTCCTAGTCAGCTGGCTGGCTGGGGAATTCTGGGAGTTGAAGTCCACACAGCTTAAATTGGCCAAGGTTGAGACACACTGTCCTAGACTATTTCAATAAATTTTGCTAAAGAAAACCTGGAAGATACCTGCTTTCTACAAAGGTGGAACAGTCAAGAACCTGACATTAATCTGAGCATCGGGATTATTTTCCCTCTTTAGAATTCTGTGTACCCCCAGATTCCGCATCCTGAATCAAAATGTAACTCCTTAGTTAATAAATTAGATTCACAATCTTAATGAATGTATAATCTTTCACTCTTATTTTCAGACTACAACCAATACCATTTTCTAGACTAAAAAATAGAATACAGGAGACATGTTCTTTGTTTTGGGAGTTTACTATTTTGGTTTGTAAAAGAGCAGCCTGTGCCATCCACAGAATCAGAGAATACAAAAGTTCCAACAAGGAAAGGGCTGATGGAGCTTGAAGGCAAAATCAAATAAGCCTTATAGCATTCCCCATAATTATGATGCCATATTGATTCCAAATTTAGATGTGCGCTCTGACAGACAAGCATTTTGTCAACTTTTAAGCAACTAAATTGTGAGTAACAGCTTCCTTTTGGATTACACTAAATAAGTCATGAACTGGTGGTTGTTAGGTGAAATTTTGGTTCTGGAGGGATGATATTTGGTTCCTTATCAGTTTCTATGGCTTCTTATTTAAACTGCACTGGCGGTACAGGAGTTTCTGCAGTGAATCTTTTCATACTTGTTGAATAATCTGAAGACATCCCATGGGAACCCAGAATAACAATATTACTTAACCCATTAGATCAGTGATGGCTAACTTTTTTGCCATCGCGTGCCAAAAGCAGCGGGAGCATGGTGGGGTCACACGCACGCGTGCCCACATCCATAACTCTATGTGCTCTGCCCCCGTGTTCCCCCCCCGCTTTGGCACGTGATGGCACGGTGCGCCCAGTAGGCCCGTTTTTTGCTCTCCCCAGGCTCCAGAGCCTTTCTAGAAGCCTGGGGAGGGCAAAAACAGCCTTCCCACCCTCCCAGAGGCCCTCCGGAAGCCAGAAACAGTGTGTTTCCTGACTTTTGGTGGGCCCAGAAGGCCCAAAAATCAGCTGGCTGGCGCACACACGTGTCAGAGCTGAGCTTGCGTGCCCACCGATATGGCTCCGCATGCCACCTGTGGCACCCGTGCCATAGGTTCGCCATCACGGCATTAGATAATAAGTACTATAATAAACCTATGGAAACATCTTAAATGAGGTGAGGCAAATCATTCTCTTAGCCTTTCAAAAGAGCTTCCACACCTGTCTCTGCTAACTGGCACGGGAGTCTAAAATGTCATGCAACCCCGGAGGTGGTTGGTAGGTTGAAGGCCTACTTTGCAATTGTTCATTTTAACTCTGTAATTCTGTTTTCTAACTTTGTTTTTAACTATGACTTTTAATACGATTTTAGCATTTTATTTATAAACCACTCAGAGGCATAGAAATATGACGAGCAGTACAGAAATTTGACATGTATATAATATAAAACTATGCATACAGTACCATATTTCCAAATGTGGAAAACTTTATTCAGTCCCCCAAATTCCAGAGTCCAGTATCCGACCATTGGGGAATGAAGTGTGCGAAGGTGAATGTTTTTAGTGGTGAGGTCCAGAAAATCTTTCATCTTGTTTGGCTTAATTGTGTAAGTACGAAACTCATAGAATGTGCCATCCGCCTGTCGTGGCCCTGTGGCAAAAGATGAAGCCTGAAAATAAACAAAAGAAACATACATAAATGTTGATGGACAATAGTGATAAATTACTTATTTATTCAAATAAATACGAATGAATGCAAATAACCCACAGTATCATTTTCTTTCACCTTTGTAATGTGATGTGAAAATGTAAGAGAAGGACTATCACACTTTCTCCAATATGGTGCCACAAAATATAGACTCTGAAATTAAGCCCATTTTGAGGCAAGACTAGGGAAGACTACGGAAAGATGGATTACCGTAATAGTAATAATGGCCAGAATTCCCAACTGAAGATACATTCAGTTTTTTTTATACGAAAGAATCAGCTAAACCAGGGGTGTCAAACTTGATTTCATTGAGGGCCACATCAGGGTTGTGTTTGACCTCGTAGTGGTGGGCGTGGCCATCTCAGCATCACTTGGGTCAGGGTACCTTTGGTGGCCAACTGCTAAGGAAGGACTTCCCTGCGACCTTCCCTCACTCTCATTATAATCTCTCTCTTTCCTTCCTTCCTTCCTTCTCTTTCCTTTCTTCTTCATTCTCCTTTCTTCTTCCTTTTCCCCTCTTTATTTTTCCTTCCTTGTTCTCTTCCCATCTTTCCTTCCTTTTCTTTGTCTTTCCTCTTTCCTTTTCTATTCCTTCTTGCATCCTCAAATGCAAAGGGGAAAACAAATTATTTTGCTGGCAGAGAGCTGCAGGACACTGTTGCGGCCAGAAACGGGGTGCAATGAGGCCACGTGGGGCCCCCTCATACTCCATTTTTGCTAGCAGAGGCACCGCAGGCCGGTTCTTTGATATTTCCAGACTGGTCCTGTGGGCCAGATCTAAGCTTCCCGCAGGCCGGATTGAATTTACACCCCTGAGCTAAACTATGAAAATCACATTCATCAAATGTGGCAATAATCACCAATGAATGGTTGAAAATGGTTTAAAAGGAAACCAACATTCACAGGCTTTAGTATCATCAATGGACAGTAGCATTAATGGTTATATGCTGAATACAAGTAGGATACTAAGTAACAGAAGATGAAGAAGAGACTCTTGTGCATTTATACTGTACATTCTTGTAACAATCTGAATGGCTGTTGGGTAACACAGATTGCTGGATTAGACAAGTTTATGGTATTTTTTATTAATAGGTTCTTAGACCATTTTATTCCCTGGTTACCAATGCCAGCCTTGATTTTTGACACTTCAATAAAAAGCTAAATTTATTAACTTTGATTTTTGTACAAATATGCTCTGTTCTTATACATCTCACTGGATTCAAACACTGCACTAGGCCAAAATGCAATATGTTTCATTTTTGTTGCTGCAATGAGTGAAAAAATGCCACGGTCATTGATCAACCATGGCTTCACACAATTACAAACCCTGCCAATGATTTCAGCAAGCCGTGGTTCTACAGGACTTTGTACAAGCCTGTAATTTTAGAGCTGAACTTTGGCCCCTTCTAATCTTACAGGCATCATTGCTATACAAACACCAGAGAGTCCACTGCACTGATATTACTAAACTGGATTTATTTTGCAATTAAATAAAATCTATGTGATTTTGCAATTAAATAAAATCTATGTATTTACTCTCTAAACATTTCTCTCATCTCTGTTCAAGCTAGTAGTATTGCACTAGCAATCACTCAATGCACAGCACTGATTGCTCTACCTGATCCAACTAAAGATAGGAAAAAAACAAAAAATGAGAATGATATAATATTAATTTTAGCAAGTTACTAGATAAAATAAAAATGTATACAAAAAGTGGAACCTAGATTATTCACTAATTACTTTTGAGTCTCAAGTATGTAAACAGTGTTCTTTAACAAATAAAAACATTTTAATCACATTATTTGCCTTTAGCTTTATTGCTGTAATTTGCCTTCTTAAAAGTTGCTGGCAACTGAATATTACAAGAGAGATATAGAGCCTTCAGAGCAAAAGGAGCAATAGAAGGGGTACTGAATTTGGACTGCAACATTTGAAATGATCCCTAGATGGCAGAAAAGAGATAAAACTTGTATCTTGTATTTATGTCTTGCTGCCATCTAGTGGTCATCTTGATTTATACTTAATTGATACTCCAGATTGAGAAGCCCTCCTGTTAGAACAGGCCTTCAACTGTCCTGAATTATTCATCCCATAGTTTCATCACAGTCACACTGCAAAATTCTACATTTCATTTTACATATCAAATGTAGCACTTTTCCAAAACATGTTTTGTATCAAGCCATCCAAATGACCCAGTTATTTTTTAAAAAAACAGCTTTAGAATAACACATATATTTTTATTAAACAAGTTTAGGAAAACCAGGGAATTATAACAAAGATTACAGAGCTGAACTAGTTAGAACAGAGAGCTGAAAAATCAATTCAAATCTGCTTACATCTGCAAAAATTACTGGATGGCCTTTGGCTTTTTTGTTAGTTATATTAACAAATTATTTGATGACAAAAGGCAGTGATAATGCAATTAATGACAGATCCATGAATAAGCAATGGAACAAAATAATACAGAAGCAGAAGGGGAAAATGCACGTGGAACATTTCATTTTTTTAAGAAATAAAAACAAATCAATGTGGGAGTTTGCATACATACATTCACAGCTAGATCAGCCCCTACGTTGGTTCTGCAATAGAAATGTTTATTTGGTTTAGTGATTAAGGTGCTGGCCTAGAAACCAGGAGACTATGAGTTCTAGTTCTGCTTTAGGCATGAAAGCCGGCTGGCTGACTCTCTCTCACTCCAACCCACCTCACAGGGTTGTTGTTGTGGTAAAAATAGGAGGAGGAAGGAGTATGTTATATGTTTGCTGCCTTGAATTACTTATAAAGCAATAGGCAGATTTAAAAAATCAAACAAATGTCGTGTAGTGTGGATTGGTATTAATTACTTTACGAATAAGGATTCTTTGGACACCAAGACAAAAAATGTTAAAGAATATTTAAGGCTCCATATTTAATAGCTTTAAAGAAGAGTGGATATAGCAAGTGTAGCTGCTGTCTTGCATAAGTAGAGGATTCCCATCCTCTGATCCGCTTCTGGCCTATTCTAAACACACGGAAGGAGTCTCTCTAGTTTCCCCATCACTTTTGTTAGTTTAAAAGTGATTTCCTAATCATCAGTCCAAACCTGTATTTCTGAGTACAGGGGAGATGAAGGCTTAGAACGAATACAGGTAGTCCTCGACTTACAACCGTTCGTTTAGTGACCGTTCAAAGATAGAATGGGACTGAAAAGGTGATTTATGACCATTTTTCATACTTTGCATCATCCCCAGTCACATAATCAAAATTTGGATGCTTGGCAACTAATTCGTATTTATGACAGTTGCTGTGTCCCAAGATCATATGATCACCGTCTGTGACCTTTTGAGAAGCAAATTCAGGGGGGAAGCCAGATTCACTTTACAACCATGTTACTAACTTGTGATAGCAATAGCACTTAAGACTTATATATGCCTCTTCACAGTGTTTACAGCCCTCTCTAAGCTGTTTACAGAGTCAGCATATTGCCCCCAACAGTCTGGAAGGATGGGAGGCCGAGTCAACCTTGAGCCAGTGAGGACTGAACTGCCGAACCTCATGATTCACTTAGCAACTGTGGCAAGAAAGGTTGTAAAATGGGGCAAAGCTCACTTAACAAATGTCTCACTTAGCAACATAAATTTTGGGCTCAGTTGTGAGTTGTAAGTCAAGGACTACCTGTAAAGAGGAAAATGGTAGAATGGATGACGACAACATCTTTGGACAGGCAACAGAGGAGAATAGGAAAGGATGCATGACTTGCTTCTAATTTTAGAGTTTGTGGAAAAATACCCTTTGTCCCGTTTTGTTTTGCTCCCTTAACTGTTAGCACTTTATTTCAAACACTATAAAGCCAAGTCAAGACAGAGAAGCTTTGAACCTCTTTTTCTTCAAAAACTTTTTTCCAACCCAAACTCAAATCCATATCTGATTCGGGGATCAAGTCCTTTTGCATCCAATAGAAATTTCTTTCTAGCGGTCTTGTTTCCTCCTTCTGCACACCCAGAAGCATATGACTAGTTTTTCTTTTTCTTTTTCCCCTTTAATTAATTGCATAGGGATTAATCTTTATACTATTTATGTTGTTTGTATTGTTTGTCATAGATTGCACCAGTGACGCTAAAACCAATTTCGTTGTATACATGATGTACAATGACAATAAAGGCTATACTATGCTACTATACTAATACTATATAGCTTCCTCGGCTCCTTTGTCCTCTCCTCGCCGCTCCTTTTCTCTGCCTTTAGCAGAGAGCGGGCAAAGATTAAACAGCAGCAACGGCTGCAGCTGTGCTGAGCATCTCTTGCAGGGGTGGCCCCACCTGTTGGATGTCTGCCTGCCCCCACTAGTTCTGCACGGCACACGGGAACTCTGTCCTCCACCCCAAGCGTCTTCCTTCGTTCCCTCCTTTTACCTGGGCACCGACCGCTCGCGCCGCTGCCGCGACTCCTCTGAGGAGAGCCCGGGGGCCCTGCATGGTCTGATCGCCCGGGCCCCGCCAAGCTAACAGCGCTGCAACATCAACAGCCAAGGCACGTAGCCCAGCTAAGGGCGGGGAACGGTCACTTCCTACTGCGATCTGGCCCGCCCGTCTCCGCTGCATCGAGACCAAGCATTGGCCGAGGAGAACGTGGTGGCCGCCTCCTCACAAAGCGCAGTGAAAGCGCTCTGCCTCTTCCCAGCCCTTTACCACTACGATACGCGAGGGATGAGAGGAAGGTACTATCTCCCCGGCTGGAAGCGGAAGTCCTACTTCTGGATCTGAGATGTGGGTTAATTTACAACTCTGGGCATCCTTGATCCTTGGCCGGGATTGCTGGAGCCGATAGATTGCAAATCCAGCCGCTCTTGGGGTTTCTTGAATTTAATACTAATCCAAACGTTTTCCCGCGAAACTCCAGGGGACATGCTTGAGCAAAGGATTGTTTTGCGAAGTGATACAAATATTACACGTGGGGGAAGTGGGAGTTCTCAATGGGATTCCTGGCTTCTCAGTTCCAGAATTATTACTGGAACTGAGCATTATTTATTCATTATACTGTATAGATCCTCAATTAAAATTTCTCCATGGAGCTTCTGGGAGGACTATCGCAAAGAGTGATAGAAATGTCTGTTTTGTGAATACCGTACTGTGGTGTGTGTTCTCTGATACTAAACTAAAAACTGGAATTTTGCGATTGTGTGGGTGGAGGGGGGGAAACGACGGTTTTTTTTTTTAGAATAGAATAGAATTTTTTATTGGCCAAGTGTGATTGGACACACAAGGAATTTGTCTTGGTGCATACGCTCTAGGAGTACATAAAAGAAAAGAATCAAGAATCATAAGGTACCACACTTAATGATAGTCATAGGATACAAATAAGCAATCAGGAAAGAATATCAATATAAATGGTAAGGATACAAGCAACAAAGTTACAGTCATACAGTCATAAGTGGAAGGAGATGGCTGATGGGAACGATGAGAAGATTAATAGTAGTGCAGATTTAATAAATAGTTTGACAGTGTTGAGGGAATTATTTGTTTAGCAGAGTGATGGCGTTCGGGGGAAAAACTTCTTGTGTCTAGTTGTTTTGGTATACAGTGCTCTATAGCATCATTTTGAGGGTAGGAGTTGAAATAGTTTATGTGAGGGGTCTGTAAATATTTTCACAGTCCTCTTTTTGACTCGTGCAGTATACAGGTCCTCCATGGGAGGCAGGTTGGTAGCAATTGTTTTTTCTGCAGTTCTAATTATCCCCTGAAGTCTGTGTCTCTCTTGTTGGGTTGCAGAACCAAACCAGACACTGGTTGATTGTATGACTGTATGACTGAGACCTTACCGTATAAAGATAAAATCATGAAAAGGTGAATCCACATTTAAGGAGTTATCTTTATTTTGGCTCACCTACACAGCAGCAGGTAGCAAATCACCCTGTTTTTACACATTCAGGCTAAGGCAAAATGAAGCAAATGGCTTCAAAGAATGACATACTTTAGTTAGGTCTGGCAGCTTTCTCGTACGGGATGTCCTTCAGATGTGGTGGACTACAAATTTGGAGGAATTGGAATTGTCCAACTCATCTGAACAGAGCCAGGAGCACATCAGATGCAGAACTAAAAGTCATGATTCTCGCATGCCTTCGCTTTATGTTTTCAAATTTATGGAACGGCAGAATCAAAGACTGATTGAATTAAAACATTAAGAGGAAGGTGAATGAAAATAAAGCGGCTTCAGTTGTAGCTCTTTCTCAAGTTTATAGAGTGTTATTTCTAATATGTAAAGCAGGTGTGTAGTCTAGACTGACATATCAACTTAGATAAAAGTGCCACACGTTTATTCTCACAAAAGTACACACGGTAGTAAAGATGACTGGAAGAATCAAGCCAAGTTCAATTTTCAACCAAATATATAAGAATTAGAATTAGTTCTGGGATGTATGAAACTCTTAAAAAATGAATGTAAAATATTTTATGTAATTGTGAAAATGTATAATATTTCAAAATTCTGCAATGTGTTCATGATTTTTTTAGATTGAAGAACATCATACCCTTTAAAATTTTAAAGCATAGGATATGGAATCTATAATCTGCCATTTAAGAAGACTGCAGAGATACTTAACATAAATAGAATAAGTGGAATTCTCAAGGTGCAGGATAGGAAATGATAGAATTGCATACACACAATCCAGAAAATCTATTTAATTTCGCATTTAACAATCTCAATCATAATGCAATGATGAATATCATAAAAAGTTCAGATCCATCACCAAATACTCAAGAATAAATAAATACATTTCAGCTGTAATAAGTGAAACTTCATTCTCTTGATCTCACTGCAATCTATACATTAATCATGAGACTTTCCTGACTAAATAATATTATGACATCAACTTTTTATTTTTTAGGTTATTATATTTTATAATTAGCTTTTTGTTTTATTTATAAATTAAGATATTTAAATATGTGTGTAACACCAGAATGAAATTATTATTTTAGACATATCCCCTATTTTTTTATTCTCAGGTCTAAACATTTCAGTACAGATATTCTGTACTAAGTGCTTATTTACTCATATAATTTGAATCTATTTTTATGCAGTTGATTAGAAAAGTATCTACAGTATTTGAGAAGATAACATGACTTTCCATAAATAATGATATTATTCAAAACTACCCTCAATCTGCCTTTATGGATACAGATGAGGATTGCAGAAAATATTTTTTTTACGTGATGTCATTCAACTGGAATAAAACTATTTCAAAGGTGAAAACGATGCAGGAATCAGGAGCATGTTTTGCTGGGTTTCCAAGAACTGAATATTTCCCCGAACTGAAAATAAGAATTAAAATACAGTCTCTCAAACTTATAAAAAAGCATTGATAGACATTCCAAGATACAGAGTAATATCTTACCAGCTGCTACCACTCTGGCATCTTCATGGGCTATATGCCTCCCAGCTGCCCTGATATCTGGATTCTCAAACCACCAAAGCACATGAACTGTGAAAGTAAAAGCAAGAACACAGTACTATCACAAGGTGCGCATACACATCTATCAGATAATTATAACATTCAAGTTCCAATATCCACAAACAGTTTTCTGCCCCTGAGACCTCTGTAGAATTCTATAAAAGACAAAGCTAGTCACAGAGCTACGGAAAACTTAAGTATATCAGATACGATATAGAGGCGTGGTGGTGTTCTAGAGCAGGGATGTCCAACCTTGGTAACTTTAAGACTTGAGGACTTCCAACTCCCAGAATTCCCCTGTCAGCACGGCTGATGGGAATTCTGGAAACTGAAGTCCACTAGTCGTAAAGTTGCAAAGATGGCGACCCCTGTTCCAGAGTTAAATAACTATCCCATGTTCTGTGTTCTAAAATTTCAGGTATAGTCTAGGCATTTCCCCCCCAAAAAGTGGGTAAACTTTTTCCAAAACCAGAAAGCTATTGCCAATTAGCATAGACATGAAATAAATGAATCAACAGTCTGGCTCACTGTAAGGTAGCTGTACTCCTAGATTTTTCTCCAAATATTTAGACAATATTCTTAGTATGCTAGAAGTGGGGATCTTGATTTCAGTAGTACAACGATATAACTGATGCATTGCCAAAACAAAAATAATGTTCCAAAAGTTTTTTTCTTTTAATTATGATGAAATCTGGACCTATCTGGTACCTTTTTTTTTGTTCCTATAGTGAACAGATATCTGAGCATGTGTGAAGTTATAAATCACAGGAATGTAAATATATATATTGGAGCATGATTTTGTATTTGAAATATGAAAAATCATGAGCCTGTACCTGTATTAAGAAATCCATATTCTGTGTGGAAAAAGCCAATCAGTTTTGCATAGCCTTTGCTAACATGTGCATCAATAGCTGCTTTGAATGAATTTCCCCATAAAGCTGGTCCACCTGGTTTCAGCTGATAAGTCACCAACTCATAAACTCCTAGGAGAAAAATAATAATTTTCAGATTATTATAGGCAGTGAGACAAAAACAAGCAACTCATTTCTTACAGTACATTATTTCTATATCTTCACCACTGATCTAAATTCAATTTCATTTTACTTTTTGCTTTAAATCTATGCATGCTTGGGTTTAAATTTATTTTCAGTTTATAATTCAGAATTATATTTGTGTAGGTATGCCCATCACTCCACAGATCCCATGCCTGTCTCAAACAGAAGAGATTTAAATATACTTTGACCATTTAAAAAACCCCATTTTACCAATGCATGAAATCATTTTAAGAGACAGCAATAGACATGGCAATTTCTCTCTCGCGCACACATACACAAATATAAATAAGGACTTGGAAAATATGATACCCTTTAAAATGAGATTAAAAGAATGAATATTTTGAAGTAATTGTTTTGGTTTCAGTTCACAGCTGTGGAAAGTAGTGCAAATATGACAGTTTGGTTTCCAACAGCAGCTTAAGGGTTTTTGGCATATGTATATCCTTACAGGATGGTTAGAGGCAAGGGGGGAAAACAGCTTGTGAAAAAGAAAAGGAGCTAAAGCTTATTACCTCAGTAAGATTTATGGGTTTCAGTAACATAACTAGGGATGGTTTGGGTTCTTTTTTTTTTTTTTTTGCCTGTGGGAGCCATTTTGGGGGTGTCGAGTTAAACCAGAAGTGGTAAGGCCTCTTGCAAATGGTAAAGCAGGTTCTGAAATAAACTTGTAGAAGTTTATTTCAGAAGCTGCTTATCCTGGCTCCTCCCCCTTATTCCTCCATAAGAAACTAATGAATATTATTAATCAGGTGTGCTCCATAATTTTAGTGAACGTGTGCGATTCCGAATCCAGCAATATTACTATCATCCCTAGACCATCTCCTCAAATAATTTCTCAGTTTCTGTGGGATTCCTTTCACTGACTATGAAATCAGGGCAAATCATGTTGAGGAGCAAGAGAACTGACCTTCTTTTGGTGGGGTTCCCAACTCACACCAGGGGACCATGTAAGCAATTTCCATATGCTGCTTATCCAGAAGTGGAAGAATTGCAGCTAGTTTTTCTTGCCATTCTTTATCGTTGATTACCGCTTTCCTTACAGCTGCTCTGTGTGCAAAGTTATCTGTGAAAGGAAAAAGAGATTGAACTTCTTAGAGCCATGTCATATTTGCTTCCATGGTAAGCATACAAAACTATAGATAAAGAAAATTAATACTTATTAAAAAGTTTTAACTTAATATTACTATTAGAGAACAAAGCTTTTTCAAAGGCAGCCTTGGAATATAGTGTACATACAGTTTGCTCCATTATTTTCTCTTCAAGATGCTCATATGCTGTTTTGCTGGGCCATGCACTGTTGCATAATCCCCAATATTTATGAAAATTGTGAATTAAGCTCCTCATGGTTTCAGCAAATGTCTTCAGGGACTGGAGGGACTCCAGCTGATGAAAGAGAAAGACTGGGGCCTCCTTTAGCAGTTATAGATCATGAGCCTTGATTAGGGGTGAAATTCACTTACCTTCCCTACCAGTTCGCCAATGTGCAGGCTCCGCTTGTGCTTTGCTCACACATGCCGTCGTGTGCACATGCACAAAGCCTTCCAAGCATGCGTAGACTTAAAATGTTGCAAAAAAGCGACGTCACGATGTCCGCATGGGTGGGCGGAACCTCCCGAAGCCACCGCTACCTGTTTGCCCGAGCCGAATAGAACCGACTGAATTTTACCCTTGGCTTTGATGCCTTAGAATTTTCCAGGCAGCAATGAAAATGTCCATTACCAATTTTTCTCACTGGCAGGCAATTGGATGTGCATTTGCAAGCAGACAGATGAATACTCTGGTCTTTTTCTATTGCTGAGTTAACAGAATAGTGCTTCTAAACTGGCTTTAATAGCCCCAAAGGTCCTACAACTCTTTTGTATTGTTGTTTGTAATCCTGGATAATATCCATACAATCTGATAACAAACGTCATAGAAATAACTTTTAAAAGGCATATTCAACCTCTTTGAAACACCACCATGCAATTCATACCGTATTTCCAAATATGAAATGCTTTATTCATTGCCCCAAATTCAGCTGTCCAGAATCCAATCATCTGTGAGTGAACCATACGAATCTTAATAGATTTATCGACCAATTCAAGAAACTCCTTTGTCTTTGCTGGCTTAACATCATAAGTACGAAGTTCATAGATAGTGCCAACTTCCTGTCTGGGTCCCGTAGCAAAAGATGAACAAGCTTGAAACACTTGTGGCTTTAAAGACAAAAGCATAAAAAAAAATCGGTGAAAATGATGATTTCTAGGTTTGTAATCAGGGAATATATGATTTGATACTATCTGGGAATTTTAGTAAATAAAATGCTAAAGCTTCGTTCATGTTTAAGTTTTGCATTTTAATAATACAGATAGTCCTTGACTTACAACCACAATTGAGCTCCAAATTTATGTTGCTGAGATGTTGTGAGTTTTGCCTCATTTTACAACCTTTCTTGCACAGTTGTTAAGTGAATCATTGCAGTTCTTAAGTTATAGTTAAGTGAATCTGGCTTCCCCATTGACTTTGCTTGTCAGATGGTCACAAAATGTGATCACATGACTCTGGGATACTTCAACTATCATAAATATGACATAAAAATTCCAAGCATCTGAATTTTGATCACATTACTGTGGGGATGCTGCAATGCTTGTAAGTGTGAAAAAGTCATAAGCCACTTTTTCCAGTGTAACTTTGAACTGTTGTAAGTTGAAGACTATTTCTAATTCATTGGGCGCAAATACAAGTTTCAATGTAAAATAAGTTTCATTTATAATGCTATTCATCTTTAAGACTTGTGGAAAAATCCAAACAGGGAAAGAGGAAGGAAGAAAAAACTGAGAAAGAGATAACCCAGTTAAAGATCTGTATCTTCCTAAATTCCCAAAATCCATTATAAAGGAGGAGGGACATGGAAAAATGCTCTGGAAGTTCACAAGGGGGATTTCTGTAGTTAAATAGGGCCTGGTGGCTCAGCAGACAAAAGCATTGTGATTAACATCAGCTGTCTGCAATTACTATAAGTTTGAATCTCACCAGGCTCAAGGTTGACTCAGCCTTCCATCCTTTCTAAGGTAGGTAAAATGAGGACCAAGTTTCTGGGGGAAATAACCTGACTTTGTATAAATATACAAAAGTATGAAGGCTATTGCTTAACGCATTGTAAGCCGCCCTGAGTCTCCGGAGAAGAGCGGTATATAAATCAAATTTTTTAAAAAAATCTAGTTAAGCAACTGCTTCATGAACCTGAAGTGCAGATGGCATTACATCAGAACATTTTCAGTAGTACACAAGAGCTCATAAAAAGATACAGGAGAAATGGTGGTGTCTTAAATTTGGTCTACCACTGTGAGTTACAATAGCACCTTCAATTGTTCCCAGAGAAGACATTGTTAGTTCCAGATTTTCTTATATAAGTGTCATATTCACAAAGGATGCACTCCCAAAAGTAAAGAGTGCTTCAGGCTCTGTTCAAATACCACAACTTTCATTAGAGCAATCTGATTTTTTTTCAAACTTATGCCTAAATCTGAGGGGGAAAAGATGCCGATGCTTTAAGGATTTTTTTTAAAGCTTGAAATCTCCAAAGCAGCTTTTAAAAACATATTAAGAATCTTCAAAGCAATTCTTAAAGCACTCACATTCTTCTTTTTTTTTTTGTTCAAGCTCACAGGAAGACTTGAAAAAAATTGGGCCGCTTTGACAAAGGACAGAGAGGTGATGCTGCTGTCCAACATCTGAAGCATTCTTTCCAAATAATTTTTTCAAGCCCTTAGATACATACGGAAAATGGCAGGCACACATCAATGAGCTCAGAATCAGAAACAATATGCAGAGGGTTTCTATTTGCCAAATCCTACATGGAAGTAACAGTTATGCTTTCAGAAATATCATGAAAAAGGAACGTTAATGTAAGTTATAATTGTAAACATTTATCTAGAAAAAAATATTGAAATAATTAAGATGTACCAATGAAATGGAGTAATTTTTACTTTTAGCAAAAGCAAATCTTTTTATTCTGGATTAAAACAATCATAGTGAGAAAGGGGTACCCATGAAAATATACTGAATTGCTTCGCATGATTAGCTCATGCATGGTTTATTGTACAGGTGTCAAACTTGATTGTATCACGTGACATCAGGTGACGTATCGTGACATTTTTTGCCTTTGCGGAGCAGGGGTGGGTATGGCCTGCGTGTGATAATCTGGCCTGCGGGCCGCCAATTTGACACTCCTGGTTTATTGTATAAACCAATTGCCTGGGTTCACACATTGTGTTGCCATCTCAATAGCAAATCAGGAACTAATTAGGGTTCAGAAACCATAGGCTAAAACCAGGGTGAAATGCTGAAAAGGACATTAAGAGTATTAAGAGTATTCCAAACAAAAACATATGCCATTCCACATCTCTTCAACTTGCAGAAACCCAAGAAATGGCAGCAGATGAATCCAGTTGGGGTCCTGGAGTTACACAATACTCTCTTAGGATTTTAGGTCTATGGTGAGCTTCAAACTGTTTGGAGGCTTTTTGCTATCTTTTTATACCAGAAATGACAATGAGTATAAATAATAGCCCCTGGTGAAGCCTTGGCATCACATTTTTAATCAGTGATTTGGTTCCAAATCAGTTGACCATGGCCAGAGATATTTTTTAAAGAAAGGGATCCTACTAAATAACTTATTGGGATGGTTTTATGACATATCTTGTAAATAACTTGAGAACTGGCTATCTGTTAATTATTTTTATGGGAAACACTTTTTCTAGTGTGCAGCTATTGTTCACTCATCTGGAAGCAGAGATCAAATGAGAGAAACCATGCTGTCCTTTTTCTCTGGATTGTTACACAGGGGAGTACATATTAAAGGCTCAAGAGCCGTTATTTCTCAATCTTGGCAACTTGAATATGTATAGACTTTAATTCCCAGAATTCCCCACTCATCAAGCTGGTGGTCTCACTGCTCAAGAGTGATCTATAAAACCATGCTGAAATCCGCAAAGCTTGCTAAGTAACTTTTTTCAGAGCATGCATGGAAAGAAATTTACAACAAAAATATACAGGAGCTGGCCAACACTGAGCTTCAGTGTTGAATGACTGTGGTCTAGACAACAGATTTCCTGATGTTTCGCTAGCAACTACGGCTGACATTTTCTTAAGAAATCTGTTGTCTAGACCATGGTAACTTTACCCTGAAGCTCAGGACTGCCTTACAACACAAAGCTTGCTAAATGAAACACATTTTGTCTTAGGTAATTACTGTAAGTAACTGAGTGGCTGGCTGAAAATTATTCAGATACCTTATATTAAAACTATTATTCAGATACCTTATATTAAGAAAACTAAGATCATGGCATCCAGTCCTCTCAATTCCTGGCAAATAGATGGGGAAGAAATGGAGGTAGTGACAGGTTTTATTTTTCTGGACTCCAAGATCACCGCAGATGGATACTGCAGCCAAAAAATTAAAAGACACTTGCTCCTAGGGAGGAAAGCTATGGCAAATCTAGATAGCTTACTAAAAAGCGGAGACATCACCCTGCCAATAAAAGTGCGTATAATCAAGGGTTATGATTTTCCCAGTTGCAATGTATGGCTGTGAAAGTTAGATCATAAGAAAGGCTGAGCGCCAAAGAACTGAGGCCTTTGAACTCTGGTGCTGGGGAAGACTCCTGCGAGTCTGCTCTTTAGAAGGCCAGATCCTGAAGATGAAACTCAAATACTTTGGCTACTTAATGAGAACGAAGGACTCACTGGAGAAGAGCCTAATGCTGGAAAAGATTGAGGGCAAAAGAAGAATGGGACGATAGAGAATGAGGTGACTGGATGTAGTCATTGAAGCAGTAGGCGTGAGCTTTAATGGACTCCAGAGGATGCTAGAGGACAGGAAGGCCTGGAGGAACGTTGTCCATGGGGTCATGATGGGTCAGACATGACTTCACAACTAACAACAACAGTTGTTATATGTGGAAAGGGTTAAAGTGATTCCCAGCACTATCTCCTTGTCATGATGTTCCATGATGTCATTATATACATTATAGTATCCATAAACTATCATATGGATTACAGACTGTAATAGCGTGGTATATGCAACATGATAAACCAACTCAAACTATATTACAGTTTGTTAGACAATTATCGACAGCTAAAGAAATCAACACATTTCACATACCCTATAAATAGTTCTTTCTACATCAATTTACATGAGAATCTACAATTCCTTTATTTTATTTTATAAAATATGCATACATCCAATATTCTTTGGATTGGAGTGGCATAGAAGCCTGAATAAATAATAAATAACAATATTCTGGCTGTACAGGGCCGAGAATATTGAAATTTGTGGCACTGTCTTTCAGGAATGTTTTCCTCCTTTACTAATTTTTCAACAGAAAAAGCGCTGATATCTTCCAAGGAAGTGCAAGATTTCTAACACAGTTCAGAATTTAGTGTGCAAATCGATAACTAGAAGCACAGCAAAAAATGTGTATGTCAGCAGTCCATGGTAAAATATCATAATTTGTTTCATAGCTTCATGCACCACTGCTCATATCTGGCCTTAGTTCATAACATGTTTTCCAAGACGTACACTTGAAGACCGAGACAGAAGCACTGCATTTTTCCTAGGTAGCATTTCTTCAAAGAGGCCTAGAAATTAATACACACATTTATTTGAAATCTCAGTTCAATCAAAAATTGTTCCATTTTCCCTCGCATCTCTTTTGTATCAAACTCATGTACCGCTAATCTTGCAGAGATTTGTTTTATAGGTAGTCCTCTACTTGCAAGAGTTCGCTTAGTGACCATTCAAAGTTACAACAGCACTGAAAAAAGTGACCTATGACCATTTTTCACAGTTATGACATTTCCAGCATGGGAAGCCATCTTACTAACTTATCAACTGCCGTGATTCACTTAACAACTGAGGCAAGAATGGTCGTAAAATGGGGCAAAATTCACTTAATAAATGTCTCACTTAACAACAAAAAAATTGGGCTCAATTATAGTTGTAAATTGAGGACTACCTGTATTTTGATCTAGCATCTGTCTTTTTAAAAAACACTGAACAGTTGCACAGCTCAGATTTAACTTTCGTCGTGTCAGTAAAAATGTTCAGTCAGTAAAAATGTTATGTATAAGGAGAAATCACTAGAGATTAATAGTAAATTACAAAGCAAACAAACGCTCATAATCCTAAGGAAAATTTAGACATTGGCATTAAGATCTCATGCAGCAAAAGTTAACAGTGCTGCAGTTGGACATCCCTACGCATACAGCCTATAAGAGGAATTTGTTTTTTCAACATAGCATAAGCATAAAACATACTGACATGTTACAGAAGAATGCATTTGCTATGCCAAGTTCCTGTGCCATAATTGTACCAAACCTTCAATGCTACTAACGACTTAATGATATTTTATCTGAAATGGTCTAGGATTGGTAAAATCATCTGAAGAGAAGAAAATTATGTTAGAAGTATACTACTAAAACTTGCCCATATGTGGCAGAGAGAAAAGTCATCAAGTGATGCTTTTTGATAGCATGGGGAGAAATGGCATTATATGCCACTCTCTGGAGAAAAACTGATTCAGTAAAAATAGGCCATCCAGTGAAGAAGTAAAAATGGTATCAGATTTATACTGGTAATTTATTGATAGTTTCCACATTTTGTTTTTTTCTCTTATCAGACCCTGTCTCTTTGAATTGTTATAAAGCTCTATACACACATTTGATTTGTTATACAGCTCTATACAGAGAACCCGTCAGAAAAATGCATCCAAACTGCTACAACTTATATGTTCTTAAGAGTTCGTTTCCCAATTCTCTTTCAATCAGCAAGCAGTTTTTTCACCATGATTTCTGTCAAATTGAGCTTGATTTCTGATAATTCCATGATATGCCCATTTGTTTTCTTGGCAACGATACAGAAATGTGATTTGGCTTTTTCCATAGTGCCAAACTTCCAATTCTTTTCATAGTACATTTACTGATGCTCTAAAAAAATGAATATTTGGAAAATAATCCTGATGAACTGCATAGTTTGGACTTGGGACAAATGAAACGATATCTAAGTTTCAGAACAGGAAGCACATTGTAAAATTAAAATCTCCTTCCTAGAGGGCTGATTCCTAGTGAAATCCGGGAAGCAGACAGATACGAAGGTAAGTAAACAGAGGAAGGCAGGAAGGAATCAAGAGTATGATCATATGGAATCATATTACAGGTAGTCCTCGACTTACCACAGTTCATTTAATGATCGTTCAAAGTTACAGCAGCATTGAAAAAAGGGACTTATGACCGTTTTTCACACTTACAACCTTTGTAGGTAGGATGCCCATGATCATGTGATCAAAATTCAAACACTTCAGACGCTTGGTAATTGACTCATACTTATGATGGTTGCTGGTCATGTGATCGCTTTTGCAACCTTCTGACAAGCGAAATCAATGGGGAAGCCTGATTCGCTTTAACAACTATGTTACTAATTTATCAACTGCAGGGATTCACTTAACAACTGTGGCAAGAAAGGTCGTAAAATGGGGCAACGCTCCCTAACAAATGTCTCACTTATCAACAGAAATGTTGGGCTCAATTGTGGTCATAAGTTGAGGACTTCCTGTATACCAAATACTGTACTATATACTAGGGAAGCTGTTTGCCATTGCCCTCTTCCAGACTGAACGTTTCTGAGCTCACTCGAGATCCAACTACAAGGTGCTGCCACCTGCTTGCTGGACAATTTTTTGGGGGGAGCAAAACACTTCACATTTTGGGATGAAGCCGGACTGGCAGCTTTTGGAGTAATAGCCAAAAGCAGGCAAAGGCACCCCGCCCATCTTGGAGAAAGCAAACACAAAAGAGTTGTAGGTTTATCTCAGGGGTGAAATCCAAAATTTTTCCCTACCGGTTCTGTGGACGTGGCAGGGGAAGGATATTGCAAAATTTCCATTCCCTCCACACTCCTGGGGGAAGGATATTGCAAAAATCTCCATTCCCACCCCACTCTGGGGCCAGACAGAGGTGGTATGTGCCGGTTCTCTGAACTACCCAAAATTTCCGCTACCCGTTCTCCAGAACCTGTTAGAACCTGCTAGAAACAAAGGTTTTCAAACTTGGCAGCTTTAAGACTTGTGGACTTCAACTCCCAAAATTCTCCAGCTAGCTCTGCTGCAGCTATGCTGGCTGGAGAATTCTGGGAGTTGAAGTCCACAAGTCTTAAAGCTGCCAAGTTTGGGGATCGCTGTTCTAAAAGGATCTTAACTGAAATCATAACAAATCCCGGCCTATCTGAAAGACTGCATATTATTGCTTTGTGCGCGGGCATCTTATTGCATCTTCATAAAGGGTGTGTTTATGTGTGTGTGTGGGGGGGGGGGTTTACCCTCCCACCAGTGGCCCCCTCTCCAGCCCAGCCCGGAATAGCAGATCCCATATGGAAACATGTAACAACGTGGAGCAAGCACCTAACGATCCGCAGCCGGGGAGAAGAGGGCAGGTGGGTTTCCCAGGGGATTTACCTGGGAGCGGAAAGGGTCTGTCGCTGTTGCTCGTCTGAGGAGGCGGCCAAGGACGGAGCCCACGTGGAGACCCAACATGGTAAGGAAATCCGTGAGCGCCCACAGCCCACGTTGAAGGACGAGAGGGCACCACTCTACCCTCCTCTTTCACTTACGGAAGCTTTAGGGGACAAAAAAAAAAAAAAAAAAAACCAAGCCTTGGCATTGGGGCGGAGAGCTAGCAGGCGGGGGGCGTATCTCGAGGCGACTGTTCGGGAGTCGGGAAGTGCAGGTGCTTCGATGTTGAGCTTTTGAGTCGCCCTTTCGCTTTCCTTTCACACATCCGAAATCTCTTTTAACACGCGCTGCTATATGCTTGCTTACTGAGACGAATGAGCTTTTCTAAAACTCAGAGGTTTCTCTCCCTCTCCCTCACCCTCTGTTTTCCCCGCTGCTATTAAGAAATATGGGAACTTATCTATTGCTGTCCCAAAGTGCTACTATTCAGGAGACCCTGAGGACCCAAGTGCTTCAATGACCCTCTAAATTAAGGATGAAAAATGACCAGATGTCTGCAAGGAATATAAATCCTTCCATTCCCCACTATCCTGAAGAAGGTTCTTGGAGGAGAAGCAAAATATCTTCAAAAGAAAAAACAAGAAATTCCAGTTAGCTCCTGGTGACCTGGATGAATGAGAATCTCTACAGACCAGGGGTGAAATCCAGTAGGTTCTGACAGGTTCTGGAGAACTGGTAGCAGAAATTTTGAGTAATATGGAGAACCAGCAAATGCCACCTCTGGCTAGCCCCAGAGTGGGGTGGGAATGGAGATTTTGCAGTATCCTTCCCCCAGGAGTGGGAAGGGAATGGGGATTTTGCAGTATCCTTCCCCTGCCACGCCCACCAAGCCACAACCACAGAACTGGTAGTAAAAAAAATTGGATTTCACCACTGCTACGGACTTTCATCTACAGATTTCTTTAGTAGCCCAATTTTTCGGGTGATGACACAGCTGGGTTCACAGCCAGCTTTGGACAGGTGAGTTTCGGACAAGGTCAGTTTCGGACAAAGAGCCTCAGATAGCTCAACCTAATAGCCTGTTATTAACATCCAGCTGTCTGAAATTACACCAGTTCAAGGCTCAAGGTTGACTCAGCCTTCCATCCTTTCTAAGGTAGGTAAATTGAGGACCCAGTTTGTGGGGGCAATAAGCTGACTTTGTATAAAAAGTATACAAAAGTATGAAGGCTATTGCTTAACGCCTTGTAAACCACCCTGAGTCTCCGGAGAAGGGCGGCATATAAATCTAATTATAAAAAAAAAAAAAGTGTACGGTGCCCATTCTTCAATGGGGTCAATGCAATATTTCTCAACTTTGGCAACCCACCAAAGAATGTGGACTTCAATTCCCAGAACCCAGAAGTCAGCATGCTGGTTGGGGAAATTCTGTAAGCTGAAATTTGTACATCTTAAGAGTTGCCAAAATTGAGAAACACTGAGTTTAAGGTTTCCTCTGAACTCAGTAATATAGATCGATCAATAAACTATGATTAAAATAGTCACAGATAACTTTACTTTACTGATTAAAATAGACACAGATAACTTTACTTGAATCACAGTGTCTCAACTGATATATATTACTGGGTTACTGAAATAACTGTCAGTTATGATAGCTATGTCAGTCAGTCCCAAAAGTTAGCCTGTTTCCATCTTCTGTTTACTTTGATGGAAGGATATTATACCCAACAGAAGTTTTTCTTTGGCATGAACAGCCGAGAAATGAAGCTCATTTAACAATTTAAAGGAAGTTGGATTCTCACCTTGCATCAAGCCTTTATTTAATCCACCCATTAGAAGTGTGTAAAGTGTCCAGCAGTGGTTGGATTCATACAACATGCCAAGGTGACACATAACAGGACACATGTAAGTGAAAAATGATGCTTAAATTTATCTTCAGCTCCTAGCTGAAGAAAAGCTCACTAAGCAGCTTTAAATTTTAGTGAGTGAACTAAGACTAAAGAAAACTCAGTCTTAAACAGTTCCATTTCTTCAAAAGTGGCAAACTGTTCGTGTTGTTCAGCCAATGGGAAATGAAATGGTTTAAAAAAAATCAAAAATACATAATAGGACTACATTTCTATTCCTCTAGTCATTGTGTATTTTTTCTTGAGGAAAGCATATCTAATAACTACACTGAAACAATATTGAAAATAAAATTTTTAATTAATCTGGTCACCCTCAGCAATGAATATTAAAAACTACATAACTATATTCTTCTGCCTGTATTTCACTGTTTTGATTGGTAAATCCTGGAGTTCTTAAAATGCTGTCATACTGGGGATTACTTTAGCCTGGAAAAGGCTGATAAGACAATCCTGTCTCCACAGAAGTTATATTATAAAATCCCTTATCTATAACCATGCTGAGTAAGCATAATGGAAATTGTAGTCCAGTGATATCTGGGCACTGGATTTTAAAAGAGACGGCTGGTATAAATATGACAAAATACCTAATACTAAATCTTTAAATGGATCACACTTTTAATTATTTTGCTCAGGTTCTACTGCTATTGCCTCTTTATTTTTTCTATATACATTTAGGACATTTTATAAAGGATTATACATTTATGCCATGAAATTGGTTAATTAACTTGTTAGCATAATCTTCACTGTAATATTTCATTTGAACCACAGTCATAAAGCATTGATTGCCATATGTCATTGTAACTTTTGCCATTATTTTAAATCAGAGTATTATTTAATTATATTTATATCTATCCATTGTGTTTTTAATCACTTTTTTTTTTTACTGAAATGAGGGATTGCTAATGCTTAGAAATGTAGCACAATGACTGCATCTTTGCTGCTGGCTTTTAAAATGTATAATGTAAATATGCTTCTCAAATTGTAACTGGAAAAATCATAGGAGGCTATTTTTAGGTCTGTTCAGCAAAGAGAATCCAGAAATAAACTCACTACTTCTGTTTTTAGAAGTATCAACTAAGTGTCAGTCTGATTGCAGAATATATCTGCTTTCTTCCCAGAGCCTGTGTCAAAAAAAGAGTGGGCATTAGCCACTGGAATATAACAGCTTGATTCTGTGGATGGAACAGATAAGGTAAAGCTAGAATGGCCTAGGGGCGTTTAGTTAAATTTAAGGAGAAAAATAGTAAGAAAGGGGTGGAGGTAGTGAAAACAAAGTATCCTGTAATATTGTATGACTTTATTTATTTAATTAAATAATTTATATGGCTGGCAATCTCATAACAGTGACTCTGGGTACAAAGATTAAAACTGAAGAATTAAAACAATAATTGAGTTGCCATGTGATAAGATGGGCGTACAATAAATTTAATTAATAAATAGCCCATAACACCCAGATAAGTGACACCTTCCAGTCATAAAAACACATCAGCCATAACTGGACTAGCTTAACATCCTGGGAAGTGGTGGGCTGCCCCTGGTTTGGACCGGTTCGCAAGAACTGGTAGTAAAACGGGCGGGAGGCTCCACCCCCCGCCCCGGATGTCATCATAGGTGATCTGCGCATGTGCAGAAGCTCGGCACGCACGATTCTGTTGTGAACCGCTAGTAAAGGTAAATAGAACCCACCCCTGATCCTGGGCCAAACATCTGGAGAAACAGCCAAGTCTTCAAAACTTTATAAAAGAACAGTAGGATTGGGGTCATCTGGATTTTCATGAGAATGCTGATCTTTAGCAGTATTTACTGTACAATTCTTAAATAGAATAAGAATCTGTAATCTATTATAGTTTGGCAATTTCTTTCACAAGAAATTTGATAACATGCTCCAGTTCAAGATGTGAACGTAAGAAAAGGCCATGTTGCTTCCTCATTGTGAAGGTTGTGGGGATAATGTTTTAGCATGTATTTTATTTATTTTAGCGTAAGCCACCTACCATAAGATGAGATGGGTGGCTATATAATAAATTGAACAAATAATAGCTGTAAAGGTAGGGGTGAAATCCAGCAGGTTCTGATAGGTTCTGGAGAAGCGGTAGCGGAAATTTTGAGCAGTTCAGAGAACCAGCAGTGGAAATTTTGAATAATTCAGAGAACTGGCAAATACCACCTCTGGCTGGCCCCAGAGTGGAGTGGGAATGGAGATTTTGCAATATACTTTCTCCAGGCGTGGGGAGGGAATGGGGATTTGGCAATATCCTTCTCCCAGGAGTGGGGAGGGAATGGGGATTTGGCAGTATCCTTCCCCTGCCATGCCCACCAAGCCACACCACACCCACAGAACCAGTACTAAAAAAAATTGGATTTCACCACTGTGTAAAGGCCAGTATAAAAGTAGACTGTAATGGTAACTTACAGTTGTTCCTCATTTTGTATTATTACTGTGCAAAATTTCTCTTGCAGCAATTAGTATACAGCAATGCAGATTTTGAAATTTCAGGTTATATTAAATATTGATATTAAATATTAATCTTTAAAAAAAACATATTTTAGGAGTAATTGAATTTAACTTTGTATAGATTGGCTTCTACAAATAAAACTAATTATAGGATCCATATGAAGTTCCCTTATTAAAATGTTAGATAAAACTGGTTCCTTTTATGCCTGACTTGAAAAGAATAAGATGAAGAATTGGCCTATCTAAAAATAAATGCTTTCAGCTATGTTTACACAGTAGGTGGTAACTGTACAATGGTAATGTTTTTATTTCATTGGCCAAGTGTTTAGAATCACAAAGGGAATCCAGAAAGATAGGTTTGCTTGACCAGAAGTAATTCTATTTGAAAGTAAAATTACCAGTTTCCACAGCTATAAAACAAATTCACATCAATCTTCGTTCAATAATATAAATCATTATATACATTTTGTTACAAGATTGAGACCCATATATGTGAAGAATGTATACAGGAAATGACAGTCTGGAATATAAAACTTGAATTTAAATAAGGAAAATTATCCATGCTATTTTAATTTATGCCTGGGATTTGCAGCTGATGGTCAGTTTGTCACTGATTATTTTTAAAAAAATCTTGAAGGAATTGATTTCTCTTTTGCTCTTTAGACAAGAGACAGAAATTTCTGTAGGAATGGATATGTGATTTTTTAAAAATTAGGGTGAGAGGGGAAACTTGAATTTGCTTATTTTATTATAATTTCATCAAATTGTTCATAAAAGATAAAGACTCCGTTGTGTGAAGCTCTGTTCCTATATACAAGTGTTTCTAACTCCCAGAATTCCCTTTAATTTTCAAATGGCTAAGTGTCACTAACACAGCTATACAAGTAGTCCTCAACTTGCAACAGTTCATTTAGTGACCATTCAAACTTACAATGGCACTGAAAAAAGTAACTTAGGACTGTTTTTCACAGTTGTGACCTTTGCAGCATCCCCATGGTCACGTGATCAAAATTTGGATGCTGGGTGACTGGTTCGTATTTATTACCGTTGTGGTATCTATCCTAAGGTCACGTGATCACATGATCAAGTCAATGGGGAAGCCAGATTTGCTTAACAACCAGACTGCTAAATTATCAATTGCAGGGATTCACTTAACAACTGAGGCTAGAAAGGTCTTAAAATGGGGCAACACTCACTAAACTTCTCGCTTAACAACAGAAATTTTGGACTCAATTATGGTCGTAAGTCAAAGACTACCTGTACTGTGTACTATACAGGAAGGTTATGCCATTTTCTGAGCAACAATATAGAAATGCTTTGCCATTGCCATTTTCCAGGCTGTTTTTTTACCTTCTCAATCTAACCTACATCTGTTAGATTTCTTGGTAGTCTCCTATCCAAATACTAACCAAATTCAAATCCGTATAGCCTTTGCAAGAACAACCATAGTTGCCTAAATGCTGTTTTATGTGAGCTTTTATTTATTTATTTATTCGATACTGTCCAACGCCAAACTGTAGGTGGCTCACAATATCTCCGATAATATAAAACTGATACAATAAAACACAACAAGCAGCAAAAGCAAACTAGAACAGAGGGAAGACAAGGAAGA
The DNA here is from genome assembly GCA_030761175.1 of Masticophis lateralis. Taxonomy (NCBI): domain Eukaryota; kingdom Metazoa; phylum Chordata; class Lepidosauria; order Squamata; family Colubridae; genus Masticophis; species Masticophis lateralis. The sequence goes on along the minus strand of JAUDYJ010000002.1, from coordinate 191,959,185 downwards.
ATAAGATGGCAACCCAACAGATACCCAAAATCCCAGAGGCATCTAGCAGCCAGTGGAAGGGTTCCTGGGAGAACAGCCACTTTTTTTTAATGGCACCCTGGAATGCCAATAGGGTGGGTGACATCTGGATCTTGGGGGCATCTCATTCCAGAGGGCAGGCAACAAAACAGAGAAGGTGCACTTCTTGGGTCCTGATATATGACATTATTTAATTGAAAGAACCAGGACTGTGGCAACCCTGTTAGCTTGAATTGGTGAGGGAGTAACCAAGGGAGAGAGGAGATCTTACATCTAAATGTGCCCTCTGTTTTATAGGGCTTTACAGGCAATCATTATGAATTGCTCATTGAAGCAAATTGGCAGCCAAGGCAGCTGAAGAGCAGACATTTTACATGTAGAGTGGTATGTGGGAAAGGCCTTGGGAGACGGGATGAAGTGATGGTGCCTAAAGAATGGTCAGCTAAGGTACAGCAGAGATCCCTAATCTTTGCGGCTTGGCTGCCTTGTGGGGGAAAGAGGAGCTGTAGCTCAACTTGCACGAGTGCTGGGCTGGCACGCATATTCGACTTGCAGAAGTTGAGCTGTGTGTATGCATGTGGGCCAGGGTGCTGCTCGTGCAAGTTGAGTTGCACATGCACAGTTGTGTGCCAGCCTACCACTCACAGCAGAGGTGGGTTTCAGCAGGTTCTGACCAGTTCTGGAGAACCAGTAGTGGAAATTTTGAGTAGTTCAAGAACCGGTAGTAAAAATTCTGACTGGCCCCACCCCCATCTATTCTCTGCCTCCCAAGTCCCAGCTGATTGGGAGGGAATGGAGATTTTACAGTATCCTTCCCTTGCCACACCCACCAAGCCATGCACACTAAGCAATGCCACACCCACCAAGCCACACCCACAGAACCGGTAGTAAAAAATTTTGAAGCCTACCACTGGCTCACAGGGCCTGGTTCCGAAAAGGCCACGGCCCAGTACTGGGCCACGGCCTGGGGGTTGGGGACCCCTGAAATAGAGCATAACCCCCAGTTAAATAGTGGGCAGGGCAAGAGGCTCAGAAAGAATCCTCCCTAGTTTCTTTGGCTATAAAGGAGATGGTAGGAGATTTGTATTTTCAGACTCCATTCTGTTAATGTAGGTTTACAATAAATTAGAATTAGCTTCTCTGTTATCTTTTGTGTTTGTTTGGTCTGCCTGGTAAGGCTGACAACATGAGTATTCTGAGGCATGCCAATCACTGTCTGTATTGCTGTGTTTGGGACCATGATGAAAGATTTACAAAGCTGAATCAACAATGTGATGTTTACACAAGTTAAAGTATAGGATTTTTGATTTCTTATGCATGCCGAGAGGAACCCAGAAGGATATGGAAGAAGAAAACTATCAAGATGTGTAAGCTTTTTTGTTGTTACTGTTGTTATTCATGTCTATAAATAAATAATAATAATTTATTGAATTCATGCGATGCCTGACTCTGGTGGTTTATAAATTAAAAATTAAAAAGAAGAAAAACAGTGAGACAAAAAGTATGAGTAAACACAGCAAGGATGAGAAAATCAGACCGGAAGGAAGAAAAACAATCCACAGTACCTAAAGAGCATTCAGTTACTCTCTCTGAAGGCCGGAGAAGAGCCAGGTTGGGAGGGGGTGTCATCCAGATCTTGGAGGGACCTCTTTTCAGACAGCAGGTGCTACACCAGAGAAAGTGTGCTTCCAGGATCCTGATAGAAGGAACTCAGAGCACCAAGCCTAAAAGGTCAAATCAGCTTGACAGATTCAAAGGGAGACTGGCAGTCTTTCCAATACTTACATTTGGATGATATACAGGATTGTATTTTGTTAGGCATATAAATTTAATAAATGTTTGTGCTAGCTCCTCTCTGTCGTTCATTAAATGTTGCTTCTATCTTGTTAGTTTTAGGATTCTCATCTCACCGGTAACTTCTTGCTTCTGAGTACAGCTTTAGCTTTGCTTTAAGGCTGCTTCTTTGAATAGCAAAGATGGAAATCTTAACAAGATAACAAGACTTGGTAAGCCATGAAGGGAGCAGCTGGCAAATTGAATTATTACACGACAGAGAGCCTGGTTCCTTGAGGGACTGCCTGTCTCCCATAACATCTGCCTGGCCAATTTGATCCTGCAGGGCTGGCATGTTCCTCAGGGATCTGGAAGCCTTCCCCCCCCCCCCCCCACCTCACTTGTTTAGAACAGCTCTGAAGGCCTGCCTCGTCACCCAGGCCTTCTGTGAGGGGAAATGAGACCCTTTGCTTCACTGCACTTGTCATCATTTATCTTTATTTTTTACGTTTTATCGATTTTATTGTAATTTCTTTGTCTGAATTGTGAACTGCCAAGAATTGCTGAGAGTTGGGTGGCAGACATCTTTAATACATTTTTATTCTCTGGTCAGACAATTTTTTAAAAAATTTAATGGCAGGGAGGGAGGGTTCACAAGTGTTCTCTCCCACATTTCTCACTATGAAAAAAAAAGAACATATAAAACAGTTTCCCTGCTTGAACCTTTCAGCATCATGATTTTCAAAAATAGGCAGGGGATAATGAGAATTATACTACAGGCTTAAAATTAATATAGAATGGGAGACTGGTCAAGTGAACCAGACTTTAAAATACTATAAAAGATCATACTATAAAACAGTAAAAAATACTATAAAAGACATAGTATAAAAAAAACAACTTGAACAATGAGAAAGGTATACTGACTGCAATGTCCTGATTGCTAAATGCTATTTCCAGGATCAGAGGCAGCATGCCTTCTAAATGCACAAGTTGGGTGCAAAACTCTTGCTTGTACACTCACCAGAACATCTGGTTGGCACTTCTTAAGAACAGCTTGTTCTAGCAGAAAGAAACTCTTAAATTGTTTAAAATGGAATCTTCAGGCATATTGGAATGTCATGGGACTTGTTGTATCAATTTGAATTCTATCAAACAATGTGCTAAAAGACGTGAGAACTGCATGTCAAATATACATGAAAAATTGAATAGGTGACTATAGACAATAAACTATTATTTCTTTTGAAACTGCTGGCACTGGGGGGTTGGAGTATTACTTAGAGTACTGGTAGCTATTGTTTCCGCCATATCTACACTGGATCATGTGTTTAAATGGATTTGCTATTTTTAATGTGACAGTACTGCCAGGAGTTAAAAAGAGTTTTGCACTCACAGTCTAGCACAGGGAGGGAGCTGTAAAAGAAATCACATACTGCTGTTCCCTTATACAGCAGTAAGAGAGTTTGCTTCAAATTTCCTATGATACCTTAAATGACACCAGTTATATCTACTCAATGCTGCCCTTTTAAAAAATATATATTGGTCTGGCATTCAGAGTGGTTGGAGCTAGACATTATGAGCATCTTATACAATTTACCTGGCACACAAATACTCTAGAGCCCTGGAAAATATTAAAATGCTGATTTAGATCTGACAGCTCAGCTCTTTTTAGCTGCTTCTGTCTGTCAGAAGTAAGCATGCCAGAATACACTGTTATATATACACCACTTTCTTTATTAATGGGGTGTATGTTGCAATTAAAATACTGCCCAGAATCCTTGGAGGTTGGATGACATACACATTTGATAAATAAAAAAATAATCTGTATCTTGGGTTGAGGATAAGGAAGGATAACATGAATAAGTTTTAAATTAAAAAAAGAAAATGTCTTGCTAAAAGCAAAGTATCCAGTTGGTATCAGTATTTATTCATTTTAGGCTGATTTTATAAATTTTAAGCAGTGCTTTTATACAAGAAAGTATTTTAAAAGTATTTTGAGAAGTCAGAGGTAGAAGTCCTTAGCATACTTGGGTTGATCACAAAAAAGCTAGTCCTTTAGGGGTATCCCAAAAGTGCTTTTTCAAGAGGCAACTAGACTTTCTGGTTTTTCTTTGAAGACATTTTGCTTCTCATCCAAGAACCAGAAAGTACAGTTGCCTCTTGAAAAAGCACCTTTGGCAGAACCATCACCTGGATGACCGAGAATCTCTATAGTCCTTTAGGGATGGTTAGGGATGGATTTAAGGATGATTAAGTAGCAAAGTCTCTTCTTAACCATTGTTTCTTATATTTACTTAATGTTTGCAGCCGATCTGTACCTACTATTTCCTTTGGCCGATTTGCATTTTGTACCTCAACTCTGTTTCTGGGAGCAATGGGTTAATGTACTAGAATGAATGTGAGATGTGCCTTTTCTGCAGAAATGACAAAAAATGTTTTCCCTAAGTGCTTCATTCAGTCATCTTTCATTGCAGCTTGTTAGCTATAGCAGTATTCTGAAAAGCAGCCCCATCTGATGTTGCTGGCAGCAAATGAAAAATGGTGCACCATGGGAGAAGCTTGTGAATGTAACTCTGGAAAAAATAACCTAGGAGCAGATTTACTACAGACAGCTGGCGGAAGTTCTAACAATCCGACATGGGGCACAAACTTTTATTTGCAGAATTAACTCTCTCATTGAAAAGCAGTTTAGCAGCTTAAAATGATCTGGGATGGACATCAGTGTGATCCTTAGCATGGTTATTCAGAAATCGATTCTGTTTAGTACAATTCATTCTAAGTGTGTGTAGTTAGTTTGTAGATATATAGCCCAGTTGTGTCCATACCCACACCTCCTCAAGAATAAGTCCTATTGTAGTAAAGAGTTTCTCCCAAATTGGCATCAGTCTTGCATTGAGTTACTAATGAGTGTGGATTCAGCACAGACAAAGATGTTGATTTGCAACATAAATCCAACGCTGACTTGTTAAAAGAAAGAATTGGTTTATTTCAAAAGCTACCTTTCACGTTTACTTCTTTTGAAGAATATCATGATAGAAAAACTTCATCTTCAGATTACAGAATTAGAGTTGGAAGGGACTTTGAAGATGTTCTAGTCCAATCCCCTGCTCAAACAAGGGGTCAGCAACCTGCGGCTCCGGAGCTGCATGCGGCTCTTTGGGCCCTCTGCTGTGGCTCCCTGTCAGGTGATCTCACCACTGGCTGATCCCGCCCCTTGCCGTCCCCTCCAGTCACTCCTTGTCTGGCTTGAGAAGGTAAGGGTGACTGCGGGGGATGGGGGAAGCAGCCAGGGCAGAGCCAGAGAGATACAGAGAGAAGGGGGGAGAGAGAGAGACGTAGATAGATACAGGGAGAGAGGGAGGGAGGGGAGAGAGAGATATGTCAAAAGGATTTTGTGGTTCCCGGTGTTTTTAAAAAACTGGTTCTCTGCCCTAAATACTGGCTGGGTAGGCATGGCTGGGGGAAGGGATCATGTGACTGGTGGAAGTGAGTGACATTGAGTTGGCCACACCCACCCAGGTTTTGTGGCTCCTGGTGTTTTCTTCTGTGGGAAATGGGTCCAAATGACTCTTTGAATATTTAAGGTTGCAGACCCATGCCCTATACCATTCCAGGCAAATGGCTATCCAATCTCTTCTTAAAAACCTCCAGTGATGGAGCACCCACAACTTCTAGAGGCAAGTCGTTCCATTGATTACAGGTAGTCCTCAGTTTACATCCACAATAGAGCCAAAAATTTCTTTTTACTAAGTGAGACATTTGTTAAGTGAGTTTCACCCAATTTTATGACCTTTCTTGCCACAATTGTTAAGTGAATCACCACAGTTATTAAGCTAATAACACGATTATTAAGTCTGGCTTTCCCATTAATTTTGCTCATCAGAAAATAGCAAAAGGTGATCACATGACCCCAGGACACTGCATAAATAAATATGAATCATAAATACAAGTCAGTTACCAAGTGTCTGAATTTTGATCACGTGACCATGGGTTTGCTACAACAGTCATAAGTATAAAACAAGCACTCATAAATCACTTTTTTCAGTGCTGTTGTAACTTTGAATGGTGGCTAAATGAACTGCTGTAAGTCGAGGACTAACTGTACTTGTTCTCACTGGCAGGAAATTTCTCCTTAATTGGATCTCTCTTTGATAAGCTTCCATCCACTATTTCTTGTCCTGCTTTCAGGTGCTTTGGTGAATAGGTTGAATCCCTCTTCTCTGTGACAGCCTCTCAAAATTTGGAAGACTGCTATCATGTCACTCCTAGCCCTTCTCTTCATTATATTAGACATGCCCAGTTCCTGCCACTGTTCATTGTATGTTTTAGCTTCCAATTCCCCTAATCATCTTTGTTGCTCTTCTTTGCACTCTTTCTACATCTTACTGTGGTGATCAAAAGTGGACACAGTGTGATCTTACCAATGCAGTGTAAAATAGTACTAATACTTCACATGATCTTGATACTATCTGTCTGATGATGCAGCCTAGGATTTTATTGGCTTTTTAGGCAGATGCAACACACTGCTGGCTCATATTTATTTATTTATTAGAATATGTCAAAAAAAATGAGAAGAACAAAAGAATAAAGATACAATGACAGGGACGATAGGCACGTTAGTGCAATTATGCTCGCCCCCTCTAATCATTTAATTGGTTGTGCACTAAAATACCAAGATCTCACTTACAGTTCTTAATAATACACATCCTTTCCACCATAAAAATATAACACACAATGTTTACATGTTGAAAAACAATGATTACTCATACTCAAGAGTATTAGCATTGAAATCAGGGAGGAGGAGTTCCTATATATTTAATTAAACTACTCCAAGCATGATATTAATCCAGGATCTAATCAGCGGTTCCAAGAAGGTCATGGGGACAGGATGTACTGTAAATTTGCAATGCTTTCAAATACACACCCATGAGATACAACAAAAATTCTATGGTACTATAGTACTCTTCTAATAGCTGTTCTAAAGAATAGCACTCCCAGCTAAGAGAGGTGTCCAGAAGAACATCCTAGTCATTTATGTCAGTCATGAGAAATTAAAAATAAAAACAAAATAGGAGAGTTCTCCCTCAAGTACTACATGGTGTAAGTCCCCTTCCTGCCTGATATCCAGGTTAAAATTAAAAAGACCATAAAAGAAACTTTAATGGCAAATTAAAGACTAGATGATCAAAAATATGGTATGTTGCTTTGAAACTTGTTTATTGAGGCCAGTAAACTCGGGCTATTTATACATAACCTGCCACTGGACACCACCATTTTAGCTTTATGGCTGGGAAGGCTTTTGTGCATATATGTTATTAATTATAAAAACTAAACTATAGTTTTTATTTATAATAAAAGGAAATTTATTTAAGAAAATACATTCTACCAGGGGAGATTCAAGTGTTCCGTAGGTCTGGACTTGGGGACAAAGACAGAAGGAACTAAATCCATGAGACTGGCAAGAGGAGTGACAGATAAAGTGACAGCTAGATTAAGTCCTTAACTCTTTAGTCACACCTCACTTTCTTTGTAGCCAGTAAATTTTAATTTAATTCACTGAAGCCACCAACAATTCCAATAGAATTGTAGATGGATACTTAATGGTCTTTTGTCTTTATAAAATAGGCTTTCACACACACACACACACACACACACACAAACACACACTGCTTTGTACTGTTTTAAAATGTAGAGATGTTTAATTCATCTCAGTTTTATTAAGATCATTCTGCTTCAGTTCCTGTCTAAAATGGAACTACGCCAGCTGGCATAGGGGCCTGAAGGAGAAGCTATTGCCTGGAAGTGGTTGATGCAACTAACAGAGAAAGCACACACACACACACACTTCTCCCTTTCAAATATATTTCAAAAAAACAAATATATGTTTTTTAGTTTGTTTTAATTTTTGTAATTTTAATTTGTTTTTATATTTATAAATTATTGGATAGTGGTATATTTTATCTTACTGTAGGGCTGTTCAAGGTTGCCTTGAACCATGAGATTAGTGATAAATACATTTGATAATAATGTTTTTTTTAAAATACAATATTACCTAAATAGTTGCCTCAACAAGATCAAATTCTTAATCTGTCTTTAATGCATTTCTTTTTAAAAGACTAGTTATCTGACCTCTTCCTCTTTTACCTGATACAACAAGTACATCAGAATTGTTAAGGATGGATTATGTAAACTATGGAAAATACTTTCTTGCTTCAGTTCTATGGAACTTCCAAAACCAAGTTAAAATGTACAAAGCCACAACAAATTTATGGTTCACCTTTCGGTGTAAAAATAGTTATTCATTGCTCTGTACTATTTGACATCAATTGTGCTTCTAAACACAGTGCATGCCAATGTTTTTTTAAATGCATACTGATTTTTAACAAGCCACTCTACCATCTTTCCTAGAAACCCTTTCATTTATGCAGTGTCACATTTTAAGGACATCACAATCACAACCATTTATAAAGTAGTTTTAATAGCAAGTCTTAAGGGTCAAAATAATGAAGATGTTGGAAATTTATTGCTGGCTTTTCTAATTTTTCTGTTTCTTTGTTTTATAAAAAAAGAAAATTTGTTTAATGACCTAGGAAGGGAATTATATGCACATATACATATGTTTTTAGGATTCAGAATAGAATCGGTGAACAGGATGAAAAGAACTTTATGTCCAAAAATATACTTTTAGGTAACTGCTAATATTGTTGGAAGAACTCACCATATTGGTTAGGTTTTTCTGCAAAACCCCTCAGACAGACCTCAGAAATAAAGGAACTAAAATTTACCAAAAAAATGCCCATATAGAAAATGATAACATAATTATAGCAAGAACATTATGAAATAATATGACCAAATGTTCTACTTTCCTGCAAGAGCAAATCAAATGTTGGCCTATCTCAGCTTTCTTCCTTTTTGCCCACTTTTGCCAATATTGTAGAGCAAGAAATGACTAAATTCAGATACATTTTATTTATTTTATTCTATTTATTTAATTAAATTTTTATACCACCCTTCTCCCGAGGGACTCAGGGCGGTGTACAGCCAATAATAAAAACAACATAAATACAAAAGTTAAAAACAATTTAAAACATATCCAATGGTTTGGCCTTATTTTTAAAAACCCCAAAACTAAAATATTCATTTAAAAAAAGATGTCAAAAGATGTCTTTCTCAAATGGCCTTAACAAATCCATTACAATTGCTTATTGATGAGGGACTTGTAATATGTCTCATACAGAAGCCATATATAAACCAGTCAATCTTCTCATTTTCTCCTCATTTCCTTTTTGAATCCTTTATTGACTATTCTCTGCATCTGATGAAGTGAACTCCAACTCATGAGAATTCATGCCTTTAATACATTGTGTTAATTAGAAAAGGTGCAACCAGCTTCCTGATTTTTCTCCACCCAATTGTTCTTCTTATTAGTGACAACTGACTCCTAGGTTTCGTCTAATAGGATGCAGAACATAAGAGAAAAGGATTCCCCCCCAAAAAGAAAATAGCATGGGAAAACATAACCCTAACCCATAGTATTGTGGTAGTTATATACATTGTACACCCTCTCTTGGAGATTTTAAGGGATTTTATTTTCCAATCTTTTGCATTAAGTAGTGTCAAAATTTTCAAGGTTCATGCTAAGAGCAGTGGGTGGAGGTCATCTAATATTTGTGATCAAAACATCCCACAATTCTTAATGGATCAGGCGGGGGGCGGGGGGGGAGAGACAAAATGATCAGAAAAGAAAGATTACAGATAGAAACTATCATATCTCCGTCTGTAAGAGCTGGTAGAGTTGTTGCAAATAAAACTCACAAATCAGTGATACTTTCTGTTTTTTTTTTCTGCTTGCAAGTCAGTAGATCATTTAAGGATAACTTACAAGATCAGTTCCTTACTCATTCTGGGAAAGGTGCTGTTTTCCCAGGACATTATGACTGCAGGGTGGGAAACTCCTTTTGTTATCTAGATCCCTCCCCACATTTCTAAGGGATGTGAATATGCCACTGTATGTTTAGCTATGTTTGTTCACATTTATTCCATTATTCAGCTGTGTTTGTTATATTTATTCCATTACTGCAAAAAGAGGTTGGTGCCTTTACTTGTACCTGAAGAGTTTAACGCAGTGGTTATAACAGTCAGCTACAGCTATCAACCCGTGATCCAAAATGGTGATATCGTTTGGTCCTTGCAAGCCCTCACTCACCACAACATCACAGAGGGTAGAATCAGGATTAAACATCACAACACAGTTTTGACCTTGATCGGAAACTAAGAAGTTTCCATGACCATCCACGGTGACTCCAGAAGGGTTTTCAAAACTGAATTTTTTCCCATGATGGGGACCTATGGTCTTTCTCAGGCTTCGTTCCCTGTCAATAATTTTGATGCAGCAGCCTTGAAACCTTCCAAACAGTTGCCCTTCTGCAACCAGCATGTCTTCATTCTGAGTAAATGATGACAAATTAAAAAACAACAACTATGTTGGTTAACTACAGTAAGTTTACATGAATCTTAAATAAAGCATATCCTTCTTCCTGAGATTGATCCAAGCAGGGACGAGATGCTATATAAGTAGTCCTTCACATACGACCACAACTGAGCCCAAAATTTATGTTGCTAAATGAGAAATTTGTTAAGTGAGTTTTGCCTCATGTTGCAACTTTTCTTGCCACATATGTTAAGAATGACTGCAGTTGTTAAATTAGTAACATAAAGTTACAAACTTAACGTTGTTAAGCAGTGGTGGGTTGCTACAGGTTCGCCCCAGATTGGGCAAACTGGTAGCGGTGGCAGGAGGCTCCACCCACCCACCTGTACGCCTCTGTGCATGTGCAGAAGTGCGCATGCCCACGAGCGAACCAGTAGCGGCTGAAAGTGAAACCCACTACTGTTAGTAAGTGAATCTGGCTTCCCCATTGACTTTGTTTGTCAGAAGGTTGAAAAAGGTGATTACACGACCCTGGGACACTGCAGCCGTCATAAATGTGAGTTAGTTGTCAAGCATCCGAATATAAATCACATGACTATAGGGATGCTGCAAGCATCTTAATTGTGAAAAATGGTCATAAGTCACTTTTTTCAGTGCCGTTGTAACTTTGAACGGTGACTAAATGAACTGTTGTAATCGAGGACTACCTATCTGGCTGGAGATGACCAATATATATGGACTATTCCATAGAAAGAAAGACTGTTCTTTTCAGTAGCTTTGCCACTGAAATCCACTAACAGTCATATAGTGGAGTGACACATTGTAAATTGCAAACAGTATTAGTTAGGACCAAATCCAGCTGGGATGCTCTCACAACAGATTTAAATAAGGATGTCAGTAGAACACAAGCATATTGGATAGAAATACAGTTTCATTTTCTGAGTCTTTAAATATTTGTGATTGTTACTTGCATTGTTATCCTTATACTTTTATGCTAAAATGTTATACCTTCTCTGCTACCAATCCTTCTATGAACGTTGAGCAAACTTTTTACCTTTCTGGGCATCCAGTCATACCTCATTGACAGCCATACGCACCGGCCTGTAGAATCCCTCTATTGACTGTGTCTTCAGGATGGCATTCATTCTCCAGTCCACCCCAATGATGTTGATTTTTCCTCCATTGGTCCAGTCAGACACTGCAATTTTATTGGACTTCAGAACTGTTATCCCATATGAATAAGGCCAGGTGATTTTGGGAGACTTCAGTTCATGGATCAGATCTCCATCCTTAGAGAAGAGCTGGATGATCTTAGTCCCACAGGTCACAAGTAACACACCGTTTTTCATGCAGGTGATATCTCCCAGCCCTTTTACTGGTTCGAATCCATATGAAAAGCGATGTTTAGGACGACCGTCAGTGCTGTAGATCTGGATATTCCCCGTACCACTGTCTTTCACTACCAAATCGCCTTCAAGGTTTGTTGTCAGACTGGTTGGCCAGATCAACTTCCCCGGATTTGTACCAAACCCGCCCACAATTTTTATTAGGGAATTGTAATAAATCTTCTGGATTCCAGAAAGTTTCCATTTGTTATTAAAGCGGAGAGTTTTTTCTATCTAGGAAACAGCAAAAGAAATAGGAAAACAGATTGCCTAGTGATAACTCGGGAATTAGTTCAAGCACTGGTTAGCACACATTTCTTTGGCTATAGATCCACATTCCCAGAAGCATAAAATGATTTCCTCTACCAGATGAACCACTGACTCCATCTTTTCTATTTAAAAGATACTTCTCTTGGGCACTTTCACATGGGATCTTAGTGCTGTTTCAAACTAAGTCTGGACCTGTCTGATCTCACAAAGTCAGACTGGGAGATGAGTCAATTTGGCTTAGCTGTGGATCATCTGAAATTACAGCAAAGCTCTTCTTTACACTTAGGAGTACTTAGCTCTGCATTGGTTGTAGCTGGCCTGTTCTCCCACTCATGAACTTTCCTCCAACTTTCCTCCAACTTTCCCTCCGATTTTGTCCCCTCCTCAAAAGTTTTGACTTTACAGAACTGAAGACAATTATAGGTCAACTTCAAGTTGATTTAAAAGAGGGATAGAAACTTTGATGACGTGGAAATCTTCCAATATAGTTCTGGAGCCGTGGTGGCATAGTGGTTAGAATCCAGTACTGCAAGCTACTGCTGGCTGACTGCAGTTCAGCAGTTTGATTCTGACTAGCTCGAGGTTGACTCAGCCTTCCATCCTTTAGAGGTCACTAAAATGAGGACTCAAGATTTTGGGGGACAATGTGCTAACTCTGTAAACCACTTAGAGAGGGTTGTAAAGCAGTATGAAGTGGTATATAAGTCTAAGTGCTATTGCTATTTAACTCAGAGACAGGATCGGGGTGAAATCCAGCAGGTTCTGGAGAACTGGTAGTGGAGATTTTGAGTAGTTCAAAGAACCGGCAAATACAACCACTGGCTGGTCCCAGAGTGGGGTGGGAATGGGGATTTCGCAGTATCCTTCCCTTGCCATACCCACCAAGCCACACCACACCCACCAAGCTACGCCCACAGAACCGGTAGTAAAAAAAATTGGATTTCACCACTGGACAGGATGGATAATACCCAGAAACTTACTGATGGAGATGTACAGCTACAGTAATCTACCATACCTCTTTGAACATAGTTGGAGAGAAATAAAGATGCCACGCTGACACTTCAATCTAAATATTAGGTTATTCCATGGCCCCCATTTCTTTCCCATGAGATCTCCCATCACCCTCCCCTTCCCCTGTCTTTTTTTCTGTAACTTCCCTCCCTTGTCCATCAGCTCCCATTGTTACATCGATGCTGCAAAATATTGAAGGTGTATGAAGTGGGTAGGTGGAGAGTACAAACAAGGCACAAAGCAAATGAGAACAATCTTCGTACTTTTCATCATCAAGAGCCTTTAGGTAATAATCTAACATTTCCTTGGTCAGGAGTAGAAGTTCCTCCTATAATATAATAACAGGGAGTCATGATGTCATCCTGTTACATTCCAAGTTTACCCAGAAGGTTAAATGAGGGCATACAAAGAGGTCAAAGTCATTTATTTGCTTATTGAATTTATACTCCACTTTTTCCACCGGAGGATATTGTTTAAGATAATAATAATAGAAAAATAAATTCTTAATACAAACACAGTTTAAAAACATGATTAAAACTGGGCTTGATTTCTGGTAGTTTTATGGACGTATTAATGTTTTCTTGGCAGCAATCGGAAATGGTTCACTCCATCCTTCATTTTTCAACACTCCAGGCTACAACTCTGGGTGAGTCTTATCTAAGCAGTAAACAGTTTGTACACAACAGCCACACAACATAGCACCATATTCCTTTTTGTGGCAAAGCCTGCCTGAATCCATCCATCCTTCCTTCCTTCCCTCCCTCCCTCCCTCCCTCCCTCCCTTCACCAAAAGGAAGAAAATAACACAAGCTAGCCCAATTTTTCTTTACTATTAATTCCAAAGCCAGAAAGCCAGTGAGAAGTGGTAGCAGCAGAAGAAGAGCTTTTCAAAGATCTGGGAGTGTTGAGAAGGAATGGTAAAATTGTTTGTAAATCATAATTTGAATAAGGCTTTGAAATGTGGAGTCCTTAGTGCTCTCTGAGCTTGGTGGTTTTCTTGCAGATGTTTCATTACCAAACTAGGTTGTATAGTATCATCAGTGTACCATTTTAATTTATTAATACATTTATGGTGATTGTGGCTACTATTTCAAAGAACTTGGAAAAGTGAACTTCCCCTCTCTGTTATACTCCCTCATTACCTAATGTGGTATGAGGTGTACACCTATGTAAGTATGATAAATTAATAAACAAAATAGTAAGGTGAGCCAAAAAAATTATAGAAAAATCAAATTAAAAACCTAACAATCTACTTATTATTGCAAAGCAAGCTCCTACTGTATTTTAAAACAGTCAGCTGCAGAGGTTTGATGGGAAGTTTAATTCTGTATAATCTCTGGGGAGGAAGACTCTATTAACAAGATTTCAATGCTTAGGTCACGTGTAACAATTCCAACATTCTGAGGTAAAACCTAACACCTTGTTCTCTGGTTCTGTGATATTAAGGCAATTGCAAGTTTTCCACAGTTTGAAATGGCTGTAAAAAGTGGAGCCAGCAGACAGACGCAGACTTCAGAGATAATTAGAACTGCAGAAAAAACAATTGCTACCAACCTGCCTTCCATGGAGGACCTGTATACTGCACGACCTGTATACTGCACGAGAAGCTGTGAAAATATTTACAGACCCCTCACATCCTGGACATAAACTGTTTCAACTTCTACCCTCAAAATGACGCTATAGAGCACTGCACACCAGAACAACTAGAGTTACTAGACACAACAGTTTTTCCCAAACGCCATCACTGTGCTAAACAAATAATTCCCTCAACACTGTCAAACTATTTACTAAGTCTGCACTACTATTATTAATCTTCTCATCATTCCCACCACCCATCTCCTTCCACTCATGACTGTATGACTAACTTTGTTATTTGTATCCTTATGATTTATATTGATATTGATTGTTTCCTGATTGCTTATTTGTACCCTATGGCGATCATTAAGTGTTGTACCTTATGATTCTTGATGAACACATCTTTTCTTATATGTACACTAAGAGCATATGCACAAGACAAATTCCTTGTAAGTCCAATCACACTTGGCCAATAAAAAATTCTATTCTATTCTATTCTATTCTATTCTATTCTATTCTATTCTATTCTATTCTATTCTATTCTATTCTATTCTATTCTATTCTATTCTATTCTATTCTATTCTATTCTTTAAAGTTCTATTTATTATAGCCAAAATTAATTTCCTCATACCTGGTCTTTTTCAGGTGTGTTGGACTTATAGCTCCAGTCTTCCTGGGACAGTTTCCACAGAAACTGTAGATGATGTGAGGTTGTGTTTTGTCTGAAGGTTGCAGGTTACAGAAGTTGAGATAGAAGCTCAGGCCGATAGTGCAAGAATCAGTACACATAATATACTATGTTTTTGTTACTAATATGCCAAGGGGTACTATACAAAGCAAGGAGTTGTATAAAAACTGATCTGCTTGATGTTTTCAAAATATTTTGCATATTTCCAGCTGCAAATTCAAAAGGCATTTATCTTTCTTTCCGCTGACTAACAAAACTGTATTTGAGTAGATTAAATCTTTTCAACCAAGAGGCCTTCTAGCTTGATCTACATTCTTTGTCTACACAACATTGAAGGGCTCACTATAACTGCAGATCTTCAAAGCCTTTTAAATAATACAGGTACAGACTTGTAAATTATATATGTGATATTTCAGTAATGTAATCGCAAGCCAGTATTTTACTGAGATCAAAGGAAAAAGGATGTTCTTCTCAAGGGATAGTTGGTAAAAATTAATAAAGAAATTGCGTACTCATAAAGAGGTGATGATACTATTTATTAAAGAAATGTTTACACTGCTACTTGGGTTATATTTTTTTTCACTGATCCTCTGCCAGTCTTCTGTAAAATATAAAGAAGCCTACATAAAGTTCTTCATCTTCCATTTAATACCAACTCATTATAGAACTGTTTAATTTAATATAGGAAGCTAAACTGTATGCTTTAACTCCTTGCTTTATAACTTAGCCAGGTAAGTCTACAGAACATATATTTAAGGATTCCACATTTTTTATATGCGACAGCAGCTGGTTGGAAACAGAAAGAGAAAAGGAGATTGCCTAAATGTGCTAAGATTGTTTTTAATACCTTCAGGCTGTTTTCCCCAACATAGACCTATTCGAAGAAATGCTAGTCTGTTCAAAGCATACCAGTTTTGGCACATATGTTTATGATCTCCTTAATAGATTATTTTTGATCCACATTGATAAAAATTTTATAATAAACTTAGTTAGCACTTGGATGCAGTGCACTTGTTATTGAAATCCAACTCCAATTGGTTCTTCTCATTACAATTGTACCTGATAAATTGGTCTCTGGAATCAAGGATCAAATGAATATTTCATCTCTGCAACAGAGCTCTTTGCCTGGCCACTTCGCCACTGCAGCCTCCTCCTCCTCCTCCTCCTCCTCCTCCAAAATGTATGCAGCTTGAGGAAATGCTCAAAAAAGACCCTCTTGCACTTCATCAAAATAGTTCTCATCTTCTTTGACAACTGACGGGAATGTTGATCTGAGTTTATAATGTATAATGTTTGCTTTTAAGGAGGTCCAATTTGAATTGTGTGTTATTTGTGGATTTTTATCTCTGGATATATTAATATACATTATTCTTGCTTTTAAATTGGCAAAAAGTTGGTGGGTGTAAGTAGTGAGTAAGTAATCACCCTAATTTTAGTGTGGTTTATTTTTTTTATTTTTTTATTTTTTTTTTTCCAAAATCTTTATTGATTAAAAATTATAATACATTTCTGTCATTTCTGGTTTCATGATATTATTATACATAAACAAGTATACTTTCATGGTATTTACATTAATGCATTATTATTATTTACATTATTTACATTCCCATTCATTGCTTTCATCCACATGCCTTTTGTCGGTGAAATCCTCATGGGTACATTATATAAGACTATCATACAAATACCTTTCCAATTTTCATTCTTAATTTACAATTCACTAAGAGTATAACAACATATATTGCTCATTCAAATTAACTTTCATATTCAATTAAAAGTATCATTATCCATTTTGTCTTTGTTTGATCCAATCGTACCATCTATCCCATACCCTAGAATATTTTGAGCTTTCCTCATTTTTTAATTTCTGCGTTAATTGATCCGATTCCGCACACAAATATATCTTTTGTATTACTTGCTGATCGTTTGGCAAATATTCCTTTTTCCATACTTGTGCATTCGCTATTCTCGCCGCTGTAATTATCTGGGCTGAGTTCGATCCTGTGGCTTCCGAGGACGTGGACAGGATCCTGGGTAGACTGAACGCTACCACATGTTTATTGGACCCGTGTCCCTCCTGGTTGGTGCTGGCCTCCCGGGAGGTTACACGAGGCTGGCTCCAGGAGATTATAAATGCTTCTTTGAGTGAGGGTGTCCTTCCGCTCGCCTTGAAGGAGGCAGTGGTGAGGCCCCTCCTCAAGAAGCCCTCCCTGGACCCGGCTGGTTTGGTAAATTATCGTCCTGTCTCCAACCTTCCCTTTTTAGCGAAGGTTGTTGAGAGTGTGGTGGCGTGGCAGCTCCCCCGGTACCTGGATGAAGCTGTCTATTTAGACCCGCTCCAGTCCGGCTTCAGGTCTGGTTACAGCACCGAAACGGCATTGGTCGCGTTGGTGGATGATCTCTGGAGGGCCCGGGGTAGGGGGTACTCCTCTATCCTGGTGCTGTTAGACCTCTCAGCGGCTTTTGATACCATCGACCATGGTATCATGTTGCGCCGGTTGGAGGGACTGGGGGTGGGGGGCACCGTTCTGCGGTGGTTCTCCTCCTACCTCTCCGACCGGTCGCAATCGGTGTTGACAGGGGGGCAGCGGTCGACCCCGAGGCGCCTAGTATGTGGGGTGCCACAAGGGTCGGTCCTCTCGCCCCTTCTGTTCAACATCTATGTAAAGCCGCTGGGTGAGATCATCCGTGGTTTTGGGGTGGAATTCCATCAGTACGCTGATGACACTCAGCTGTACATTTCCACCCCGGACCACCCCAACGATGCCGTGGAAGTGATGTCCCAGTGCCTTGAAGCTGTGCGGGTCTGGATGGGGAGAAACAGGCTTCGACTCAACCCCTCCAAGACTGAGTGGCTGTGGCTACCGGCGTCCCGATATAGCCAACTGACTCCATCGTTGGTTATTGGGGGCGAATCATTGGCCCCCACGGAAAGGGTGCGCAACTTGGGCGTCCTCCTGGATCCACGGCTGTCTTTAGAGGAGCATACGACGGCTGTGGCCAGGGGAGCTTTTTATCAGGTCCGCCTGATACGCCAGCTGCGGCCCTTTCTAGATCGGGACTCCCTACGCACAGTCACTCAGGCGCTCGTCACGTCTCGCTTGGACTACTGTAATGCTCTCTACATGGGGCTCCCCTTGGGATGCATCCGGAGGCTTCAGCTGGTACAGAATGCGGCCGCGCGGAGGATTATGGGAGCGACAGGGCGCTCCCATGTGACACCTCTCCTGCGTGAGCTGCATTGGTTGCCGGTTGATTTCCGGGTGCGTTTCAAGGTGTTGGTAATCACCTTTAAAGCGCTCCATGGCTTAGGACCAGGGTACTTACAGGACCGCCTTCTGCCACCTATTGCCTCCCACCGGCCGGTTCGCTCCCACAGAGAGGGCCTCCTCAGGGTGCCGTCAGCCAGACAGTGCCGGCTGGCGACCCCCAGGGGGAGAGCATTCTCTGTGGTAGCCCCCACCCTCTGGAACGATCTCCCTCCAGATCTGAGAACTATCACTGACCTCCGGACCTTTCGTTGGGCTTTGAAGACTCATTTTTTTCCAACTTGCCGGACTTGCCTGATCCCTCCTATTTTTAAATATTTTTAATATTTTAAATTATTTAAATTTTTTAGTGTTTCAGAGTTTTATTCGGTTTGAATCTTCAGCCTAAATTTATATTGATTTTAGTACGTTTTAATCTTATTGTATTGCACTGGTTTTAAATTGGCTGTTCACCGCCCTGAGTCCGGAAGGAGAAGGGCGGTATAGAAATTTAATAAATAAATAAATAAATAAATATTAAGTATATCTTTTCTTTTCTAATGTTTTGTTTGTAAATTCCTAATAAAAATATCTTGGGGTCTAGTTCAATTTCTTCTCCTACTATTTGTATTATCCACATTCTAATTTTCTCCCAATATGCCTTAGTTTTGGGGCATAGCCACCACATATGGTAAAAAGTTCCTCTAGCCTGTTTGCACTTCCAGCATTTTGAGTCTAAGTTGGGATACATTTGTGCTAGCCTCGACGGGGGTAAGTGCCATCTATACCATATCTTATATTGGTTTTCTTTATAACTTACCGATTTTGTCATTTTAATATTATTTTCCCAAATTCTTTCCCACTCTTCTAATTGGATATTTCCGCCTATGTTTTTGTTCCAGGCAATCATCTGCCCTTTAATTAAATTCTTACTCAATTCCAGTTCTAATAAATATTTATATATTTTAGATATCTTCTTCCCTTCTTTCGTTTCCAGAATTTTGTCTAATCTATTTGGGTTTAACTCGACTCCTCCTTCATCCCTATCTTTTCTGTGTCTATTTTGTATTTGAAGGTAGGGCCACCAATCTAATTCTATTCCCCCGTCTCTGAGTTCCTGGCGTGTTTTTAATATCCCGTCTGAGTCTAATATATCTCGGTATTGTATAATTTTTTGAAAGGATATGGTGTTTGGGTGCATGACCGCCTCCACAGTGGAAAACCACCCGGGAACTTTCTTATAACATTTTTTTTTTATTTCCAGCCAAATATCGATTAAGGCACCTCTAATTATATGGTTCTTAAAATGATGATAACTTTTGTTCCCGGAAGTCCACAGGAAGGCGTGCCACCCCATCATTAGATCATGCCCCTCTAATTTTAGTAAACGTTGATTCTCTAGGTTAACCCACTCCTTTATCCACAGCAGGCTTGCTGCTTTGTAATATTTGTCCCATGCAGGAAACCCAAACCCTCCTCTAATTTTATCGTCCTGTAGTGTGTTCAGGCTTATTCTAGGCTTTTTACCTTCCCATACAAATTTTGTCGTAATTTTATTCAAATTGATAAAAAAACTTTTTTCTAATTTCACCGGAATGGTTTGGAATAGGTAGAGGATGTTCATCTTTAGTGCAGCTATCCTTCCCAAAAATGAAATATTTAGTCCTCCCCACCTTTCTAGATCATTTTTAATTTGGTGAACCAATTTATCATAATTGTTTTTCTTTATATCTATATTTTTATTTGTCAAATTTATTCCTAAGTATTTTATTTTCTTAACTACTTTTAGTCCGGATTGTTTCTCTAATTCCTCTGCCTGTTTCATTGTTAGGTTTTTTGTTATTATTTTTGTCTTATACTTATTAATTTTCAGACCGGCTACTTTTCCAAATTTTTCCGTTTCTTTCATTAAATAGGGTTCAGTTGCTAAAGGATCTTCCAGAAAGAATACAAGGTCGTCTGCAAAGGCTTGGACCTTGAATTCTTCTCCTTTTATTTTAAGCCCCCTAATATTTTCGTTAGCTCTTATCCTTTGAAGCAAATTTTCTAGGGTTAAAATAAATAATAGTGGTGAGAGAGGACATCCTTGCCTTACTCCTCTACCTATTCCAAAGAAGTTGGTTGCTTCTCCATTAATTAATATTCTTGCCTTTTGGTTAGTATATGTTGATGAAATTAATTCTTCAAAGTTCTTTCCAAATTTCATATTTTTTATCTGTTTGGTCATAAATTTCCAGTTAACTCGATCGAATGCCTTCTGTGCATCTAGGAAGATTAAGGCTGCCTGTTTTTCTGGGTGTTTATCATAATATTCAATTATATTTATAACTGTCCTCAGGTTATCTTTTATTTGCCTACCTGGTAAAAATCCGTTCTGGTCTACATGTATCTTTTGATTTAATATTATCTTTATCCTGTTGGCCAGTAGACTCATAAAAATTTTATAATCCGAATTCAGCAATGAGATAGGTCTGTAATTTTTTATATGGGTAGTATCCGTCTCTTCCTTGGGGATCAATGAAATATATGCTTCTCTCCAAGTCTCTGGTATTTTTGCCTTTCTCAGGGCTTCATTATATACTTCCAGGAGAATTGAATTCAAAATCTCGCCTACACTTTTATATAATTCTACTGGGATCCCGTCTGTTCCTGGTGTCTTATTATTTTTCTGTCTTTTAATTGTTTCCTGTAATTCTTCTTTAGTTATCTCTCTGTTTAGCATCTCTCTATCCTCTTGCGTAATTACTGAGGTCTTATCCTCCTCCAAGTATTGTTTTATTTTCACATCTGATATCTCATCTTGACTGTATAGTTCCTGAAAATACTGGATTGCTATCTCCTTTTTCTGTTCAATATTTTTCTGTAAGTTTCCTTGTTTATCTTGTAATTGATGTATAGTCCTTTTCTCTTTCTCTTTTCTTAATTTATAAGCCATCCATCTCCCTGGTTTGTTTGCATGCTCAAAGTATTTTTGTTTTATATATTTCAAAGAATTGATAGTTTTTTCCTGATCTAACAGGTTCAATTTGTGTTTAGCTGTTATCCAATTAATTTTTATCTTTTCATCTCCTGGATGGCTACCTAATTTTTCTTCCCAGGTTCTAATTTCTTCTTGTATCTTATTATACTCCCTTTCCCTTTTTTTCTTCCTTTTACTATTATAGGCAATAGTTATGCCTCTAATATAAGCCTTTGTGGTATCCCATAGGGTCTGTAAGGATGTTTGTTCCTTAGTATTATCTTTGAAAAACCCTGTTAGTTCTTTTTCCAACGTTTTAATAAATTCCTCCTCCTTAATTGTTCTTACATTCATCATCCATCTTCCTTTTTTTGGTATCCGCCCTTTCCATTCTATTAATATGGGATTATGGTCCGCCCATTCATTTATTCCAATCTCTACTGCTCCAATTTCCTGAACTAAGATCTTGGAGATCCATATCATGTCAATTCTTGACCAGGATTTGTGTGGGCTAGAGTAATACGTAAATTTCTGCTCCCTTGGGTTTTGAAATCTCCAGATATCTATCAAATTCAACTCTTCTGTCAAATTGAAAAATGTCTTGGGCAATAAGTTCCTCTTCTTTGTATTTTTTTGATTACTTATGTAATCTTTTCTCCAGTCAACTATTGCATTCAAGTCCCCCAATAAGCAAATTGAATCAATATTTTGTTCAATTATTTTCTCATGCACTTTTTGAAAAAATTCTCTTTGACCATTACTTGGCGCATATAATACTACCAACAATACTTTTCTGTTTTTAATATTTATTTCTATTAACAATACTCTTCCATCCAGATCCGCATATATCAGTTTGCTTTCTACCCTCTCATTCACGTACACCGCTACCCCTCTCTTTTTTTCTTCAGCCGAAGATGTATAAATTTTTCCTAATTTTTTGCATTGTAGATACTTTTCATCTTGCCTTCTTATATGTGTCTCTTGTATGCAAATTATGTCTAATTTTTTCCTAATTAATTTTTTAAATATCTGGTGTCTTTTAATTGGCGAATTAAGACCATTTACATTTAGTGAGATGATTTTTATATTTGAGTCCATCACCTATTTTAACTATACTTCCTATTACCTCTTGTCTTTCTTTTTCGCTTCATTCATTGCTCTCGTTGTTACTCCTTCATCCTCTAATTTTCCACTCTCTTCCTGTGTCTCTTTTCTATTGTTCCTCCCCTTGTGAGGTCTATCCTGTTGTTCTGTGGCTATTTTAGATCTACCATTCCCTTCTAATTCTTCTCTTCCACTGTTGGATCTTTCTGTCTCACTTATCTGCTCATACAAGTTTTGTGCTTTCTCTATTGTATCCACCTTTATCCTCTTCCCTTGCCACGTTACTAGCATCCCTTCTGGGATAATCCATCTGAACAAGATTTGCTTCCTATTTAATATCGATGTAAGGAATCCGTATTCTCTTCTCCATTCTCTCACCCGTCTCGGAATCTGTCTCAATGTAATTATTTCCTTTTGTTCATAGTATACCGATTTATCTTTTGTTATTTTATATATTGTATCTCTAACTTTTTTTCTTGCAAATCTTATATGGACCTCCCGGGGGAGTTTATGTTGTCGGGCATAATTGGTGTGCACACGATATACCTCTTCAAATTCCTTGATTATCTCTTCCTTATCACACTGTAGTACATTTGCTAATATCTCTGCCATTACATTACATAAATCTTCATCCCTCTCTTCCTTAATATTTTGGAACCTTAAGAACCTTAAGTCCGCTTTTTCCATTTCGAGTTGTGCCACCATATGCTCCAGTTCTTTATTGAGACTACCCATTTTTCCATCTATTAATTTTATTTTCTCCTCTATCTGTTCTGCTTTTCCCTCCACCTTTGTAATCCGTTGTTCATTTTTTAAAATTAACTCCTGAAATAGATCTACCTTTAGTGTGGTTTAATAAACACTATTGCTCCTGTAGTTTTTTTTTTTTTAAATTGCTGACCAGTTTTAACTTCCTTCCCCCCCCCCCCCCCCATCTTCTGTCACCCGCTGGCAGGAAAATCACTCTTCATCATATGAAGATACCATGGAATCTATCCTGGAATAGAATCCTCCAATAGAGGGGAGGGAAGTTGTTTCAGTTTTCTATAGAAATAGCGATATTTCTACAAGTTTAAAATACCATGACTTACCAAGAGATCAATAGAGCAATATTAAAAACTTTTTATTTTTAGCAATTCAAATGTATCCTGCCGAATAATTATAACATCACATTTCTGTATTCTTCAAAAAAAACATTGCTGCACAGTCATCGTCCCCCTAATTCTCCCCACCCCAAAGCTCAAATAAAGTTGCTTTTTTAAACAGGACTGTCAATAAGATTTCTGGTCAAATAAATGAGAGTATGTAGAAGAAAAAACCGCAAGGATGTTCAAAGTCATGTGATTGGGACAATTCATAAATAATGGTAATAAATAGATTCTAATAAATAATTGTATTGAAGAAAACAAAGCAGCAGTGAGGTTGATAGGATATTATAGGATGTTCTCTAGATGTCTTCTATAAAAATATGCCTATATTTGGAGTTTTGGTTTTCCATACAATTAATATAGCCATGTAAATGGTTGAGGAAGGGGTTCCCTTTTTAGGTAGAGTGGGAATTTTCATTGCTTTTCATTGCTAGTTGCCCAAAGTTGTTTCGAGAATGTTTTGTCAATACCAAAATAGAATTAATTAATATTTCTGTTATAGACACCACTAAGACAAATGTTATGTAAAACTGTTAAATAAAGCTTTTCAGAAGTACGTCAGTCCTAGTATCAGGTATCAATTGTCCTGTAGACTGATTCTGCTGTTAAATAAAAACAGAAAAAGATGCTGTTGAAGCCAATATTCATCAGGAAGAGTCATTCTCACAGCATCCTTCCATGACTAATTGGAGCTAAGAAGCTTGCTAATCCTGATGTGTCATCCTCAAATATGTCATCCAGGTGTCCCAGATTATCCAGATGCCAAGTTTTAGGTTAGAAAAACAAAGAAAACACATTCACACCAGAATAACTGAAGACCATTTTAGCTGCCTGCGTAATAGGATGTGGAAGTGAAGGCAACATCACAAGCACTTGTCCCTCAAACTCAAATAGTGAGCTGTCTGAATCATGGCAAGTGGGATTTGAGGGTGAGCTCTATAAAAAAAAAATAGCCTTGCTAGAATGAGGAGAGATGATAGGGAGCTATGGAATTGACCATTTTCTGCAGCCATTTTCCTCTCTTCTGGAACAGAAAAATGATTTCCCCTTTCTTACCTTTTATAGGTTTTTTGCAAGATGAAGAGCAAGTACACTGAATACTTAAAAATAGAATATCTGTGGATATCCAACAATTGGGAAAGGTCTGTGTTATTGGAGGGTAGTTTGATCTGGGGAACGCTTAATTGGGGAAGATAATGAAATGTAAACTCTGGCACACAGTTGTGCCTCCTGTAGTTTTAGGTGGTAACCTTGGGTCTTGTAATAAAATCCTGAGGCAGCAGCTTAATTCTAAAAGAAAGTTATAAGAAATTTATTTTCTGGAATTCATAAAGTGTAATTGAATGGCTGGCTGTTTGGTTTGATGAGTCTCATGTAGAGATTGTTCTCCTTGCTGAGACAAAGCCATTAAATCTGCTTTGTTCTCCTCTGTAACAGTTCTAGAAAATTAGCACTTGCTTTCTCCATCTTTTCCTGTGTACATTTCCTATTTATAAGTATGTATAAGTATGTATAAATACTTTCCTGTTCCTTTACACTGAGGAACATTCAAAATGTTGTTCCCTTGAACAACTGTCAGGAATCCTGTGTTGGCAGTAATGCAGGGTTCACTCTCTAAAATAGGTAGGTTTTTGGAAACACTAGTAGCTCTTTAAAGCTTGTTTGTTGAGTGTTAGCTGCCATCACTGGCTAATTCACGCATGATACTCACGTGCTTCTGGTAATCTGACACCCTTGCTTACAAAATCAGATTACATCTATGAGAAGCATAATTTCTGTGAATTAGCATCTCCAGCCATAGGTACTAAATGAAAAGCCTTTTTGAGTTACAGAGGCTAAAGTTAACAACATGGCCATTATTAATCTCCTGAACCAGCAATTAGTACTTGTCTCATATAATTATTTTCCCTTCATCTCATTGCACAAACGGCCAGAGAGTCATACAATCCAGTGGCCCTTATTCTGTTTGCATGATGTGTATTGCCTCTACAGCTACTACATTGTTACATTTACTGGAATATGGAAGGGAGAAATTGAAGAAACATCTGTATTTGATTTGGTTAGACGAGACTGCCACAACATTTGATTGCTGAGTAGAGGTAGTTCTCACCCACAACTTAGCCCAAAATTTCTGTTGCTAAGCAAGACAGTTGTTAAGTGAGTTTTTCCCCATTTTATGATCTTTTTTCCCACAATTGTTAAGTGAATCACTGCAGTTGTTAAATTAGTAACATGGTTGTTAAGTGAATCTGGCTTCCTCATTGACCTTGCTTGTCAGAAGGTCGCAAAAGCTGATCACATGACCTTGGGACACTGCAACAGTCATAACTATGAACCAGTTAACAGCATCTGGATTTTGATCACATGACCATGGGGATGCTACAATGGTTGTAAGTGTGAACAACTACTTGGAATCTAATTCCATAATCTATAGGGGAGCAATACTCACCCCTTTTGAGCCAAGAACTGTTTATTAACTTGACTGATGTGCTTGAGTCTACAGTCTCTCAAAGTACAGGTATTCCTCAACCTACAACCACAATTAAGCCAAAAATTTCTGTTGCTGTGAGAAACTAGTTAAGTGAATTTTATTTATTTTATTTCTTTATTTATCAGACTTATATGCCGCCCTTTCTCCACAAGGACTCAGGGCGGCTCATAGCAATAAGCAACAACAAGTCCAAATTAAAATTCAAACAATAAAAGAATCTAAAATTCCCATTAAAACCCCTTCAGTCCAGGCCAGCCTGGCAAAACAATCATGTTTTAAGGTCACGGCGGAAAGAGCGAAGGTTGGGGGCCACCTGGAGCTTCAAGGGGAGCTGATTCCAGCGGGTAGGTACGCCTACAGAGAAGGCTCGCTCTCTAGGGGCCGTCAGCCAACATTGCCTGGCTGATGGAACCCCAAGTAGGCCCTCTCTGTGTGAGCGCACCAGGCGATGGGGAGCTGTTGCTGGCTGCAGGTGATCCGCCAGATACCCTGGGCCTAAGCCATGTAGGGCTTTATAGGTAATAACCAACACCGTGAACCTCACCCGGAGGGCAACCGGTAGCCAATGCGGATCACGCACAAATTTTGTCTCATTTTATGACTTTTCTTGCCACTTACGGAAGGTGAATCACTGCAGTTGTTAAATTAATATCATGGTTGTTAAGTGAATCTGGTTTCCCTATTGACTTTGCTTGTCAGAAGGTCACAAAAGGTGATAATATGAACCTGGGACATTGCAACCATCATAAATGTGAGTCAGTTGTCAAGTATCCAAATGTAAATCAAGTGTGATCATAGGTCATAAGTGTGAAAAATAGCCATAAGTCACTTTTGTCAGTGCTGTTGTAACTTTGAATGGTCGCTAAATGAATGGTTGCAAGTCGAGGACTACCTGTATTAAAACCTGCTGGCAACCCTGACCCAGACCTTTTTGCAGATGACTCCTCTCATATCACAATTGTCCAAAATCAGTCATGTGGTTTCCCAGTATTTTCAGGCAATATAAACTTTAATTGTCTTAATATAGTTCCAGAAGCAAAGAAAACATCTCAAAATGCCTCCCATTCTAACACATGGGAGCAAATTCTTATCTTTGTGGCATCACCCTGGGCTACTTTGCATGGTTGCCCTACCCACTGACAGTCCTTCCCGTACTGTGCCATGCAGAGCTTCCAGCAACCAAAAAATTGTCCAACCCAGTCTTATCTTTTCCTTCAAGTTGTAAATGCCTTTCAGAGTCTTTGACCATGATTGTAGTAGCTTAAGATGTCAACTTTTGTTAAGAATGTTACCGTGGAAGCAGGTAAAACCAGAAGATAAGAAGCTGCATGACTTATGATACAAAATTGCACAACTTTACAACATAAACAACCTCTCCTAAGGAGTTCATGATGGGTTACTCCTTCTATTTTTCTCCTCAGCAACAATCCTTGAATTGAGAGTTTGACTCAAGAGGTTGATTCAAAGTCACTCAGTGTTCTTCCATGGCTCAGAGTAGACTAGACTAGAGTGTGGTCTCTAGACTCCTAATCTAGCATGTTACCCTTTGTACCACTTTGCCTCCCAGTGTGCAAGGTAAATTAGAGGATGGTTAATTCTACACTCCTCAGTCATCCAAGCCAAATTTGATGACAAATTTGCTTTTGTCAATAACACACTGAATCAGATACTGAGAATCAATGGAAAAGTTAAAAGAGTGATTGAGAAAAGAAGCTTATTGCACCTACTGCAATCATTATATTTGGGAACCGACTGGATTCATTCATCCTTTTAAAACATAATTTTAAATAAAAATTGATTAATTTAATTTTGATTTGGCAATTCAGCTTGTAAACCATAGCTATCGCCTGATGAGTCATGGGAATACACTTGGGCTTATTTATTTATTTATTTTATTTGTTTCGATTTATCGCTCTTCTCCAACCGGACTCAGGGTGGTGAACGGCCAAGGTAAAACATAATGTATAAAAATTAAAACAATTTTAAAAAATATTAAATGATTTCAGCCGACAAATTAAAACAGTCCAATTTAAAATCAATTACAATTAAAAACAGAGGATAGGATCAAGCCAGCCCGGCTAGGTGAAATAAGTGGGTTTTAAGAGCCCAACGAAAAGTCCGGAGGTGCGGTATCTGGCGTATCTCCGGAGGTAGGTCATTCCAGAGGGTGGGTGCCACCACAGAGAAGGGTCTCCCCCTGGGGGTCGCCAGCCGACATTGTCTGGCCGACGGCACCCTAAGGAGGCCCTCTCTGTGCGAGCGTACTGGCTGGCTTAGTCAACGAACCACAGTTAAACAAATCATAGCCAGATTCATCAATTGTTTTAAACAAAATTGTAATTTGCTTAGCTCTGGCCTTCCATATGCAAACCAAGTTAATTGTGGTTCACTCAGTACTAAACAAATAATGGCTCCTAAACTTTAGAAAAAAAATATTTATTTATTGTTTAAATCCCACCTTTATTATTTTTACAAATAACTCAAGGCGGCCAACATATCCAACATACATTCCTCCTCCTATTTTTCCCACAACAACAACCCTGTAAGGTGAGTTAGGCTGAGACAGAGTGACTGGTTCAAGGTTGCCCAGCTGGTTTTCACAGCTAAGGAGGGACTAGAACTCAGAGTCTCCCTGTTTCTAGTCTAGTGCCTTAACCACTACACCAAACTATCTCCCAATGTTACTTTTATTTTTTTATTTTACTTATCTATGATATTGATGCCATATCAATTGTGCAAAATTGTAAGGTATTTCTTGACTTGACTTGGAGACATATAAATAATTACAAGAATGTTCTCAGTCAATGCTTGGTGTACTAACTATATGTTTTGAGAACTTTCTTCCAGCTCACGTATACTGTATCACAGGGGTGAAATCCAGCAGGTTCTGACAGGTTCTTGGAGAACTGATAGCGGAAATTTTGAGTAGTTCAGAGAACTGGCAAATACCATCTCTGACTAGCCCCAGAGTGGGGTGGGAATGGAGTTTTTGCAACATCCTTCCCCCAGGAGTGGGGAGGGAATGGAAATTTTGCAGTATCCTTCCCCTGCCACACCCACCAAGCCACACCACACCCACCAAGCCACACCACACCCACCAAGCCATTCCCACAGAACTGGTAGTAAAAAAAATGGTATTTCACCACTGCTGTATCAGCTTTTTCCAACACTGGCTTCCATTTCTCCTGGTGTATTCTATCCATGATTCTAGAATTGTAGTCCAACATGTTTTGAAGTTGCCAGGTTGAGGAAGTCAGTAAGCATGCTAACTGCGGTTGCTACAGGTTTGCAACTTTTCATAGACCCTCCTGGGAATTTTAGTTCCCGGCATTTGCCATAGCTAAAGGCTGAAATTCAAGTTTCCCCCACTCATCTCCTCCTCAGTTGACCTTATACTTCTAGGGGTAGGTCTGTCTTGAGAGATGGAAACAAAGTTCCCTCATTGCGTTAAGCCTTCCTTTATTTGGATTGACTAGATTTGTTTAGCACTCTGTTTCTTGGTAAAGATTACCCAATGAGGCTCTCCCCTAATCTCATACTGGATTATATTGTTTTTCCTTCCACAACAGTATTACTCCAGGGCGCTTGCTCTTATTTTTAACAGGATCAGATTGGCATAACTCTTCAAATAGACACTGGGCAAGCAAATGTTTTTGTGGCGAGTGTATAGGTGCATTTCACCTATAGGTCGACTCAGCCTTCCATCCTTTCTAAGGTGGGTAAATTGAGGACCCAGTTTGTGGGGGCAATAAGCTGACTTTGTATAAATATACAAAAGTATGAAGGCTATTGCTTAACACATTGTAAGCCGCCCTGAGTCTCCGGAGAAGGGCGGCATATAAATCAAATTTTTAAAAAAAAATTCCATAAGGCAGTCTTAAACTTAACAACAACAAAAAGGAAATATTATACCTACTTCTCTATAAGATGATTATAATGACATTACTTTAAGATTAGGGTGCTCCTCCCTTCAAATAATCTTCTCTTTAAATCTGTCACTACACACCCTCCTTTGACATAGCTTTTTGATGACTTACGACTTGCCTAGCCATGTTGCAATTAAGTTTGACAAGTACTACCAGTAAATTCTACCAGTACTTCAGTGTTCCCCAGTCTGATGCTTCCAGCTCTTAAAGGACTAGTATTGTTAAAAAGTTTCACTGATGTAGTCCTGGTAGCTTTAGTCTTAACATACTTGGAAAACTCCAGATTAAGATCAACGAGCTTTCACACTCATACTGATTTTGCCCTCGGAAGCTGAAACAGACTGAAGGTTGCTTGGTAATTATGAAGGATGGCTTAATGAAAACCAGTGTGAGACTATTGTGAAATAGACAACTAAGATTAGTATAATCTTAGTTAGTATACATAAATGGCATCTTTCTGTATATATTATTTGGAATGTTATATATAGCTCTGATTGCTGCAACTCTTATTAAGATTATTGGACAACTGGGCATAGTACAGAAAAATGGTTGAGAACAGATACAGGGAAATAATTTATATACATATACCTTTCAGTAATTTTGAATTTTTTTACATGATCACTACATGTAGTGTATATCACACTACAGTATGATAAATTGTTCTTTCCATATTAAAACATCTCCAACATTTATTATATGATTTATTTTTACAATTATGGAAGGAGTTATGTGCCATCTGTAAAACATTTTGTTCCAATTGCCTGCTTGTCATATTTTAATAGCAATCTATATATACATCTTGATAGGTGATCTTGATCCTGTACATGTGTTTCAAATCCTGTCATTTGTCTTAAAAACCTTCTTTTCTTGATGCAGCTTTTTATTTTTCCAGCAGGTTGTAAACATGCCAGTGATGGTACATTTTGCCCTTTGCTAAATAATTTTTGCTAGATTTTGTTTGTTTCTACAGTCTAGATGCACCATATCAACATACATAATTACACTTGCCTTACAGTAATTGTCTCCAGAACTATACCACTGAATGGGGAAGAAGGTACCAATGAGTCTTAATTCTGATGATTGTATAACACTTCATTACCAGGAGTGTAATGCCACAGGCTGCTGGGACAAGAAGTGTGAAGGTGCTATTGCTGTCATGCTACACCTGTGATGTTCCCAAAAATACAGGAACAGAATGCTGGATCAACCTGATTCAATATAACCTTAAGTAATTAAATTATGTATCCTGAATATAATGTAAAATTTCTGTAGAATAGGCATTTCCAATGGATACACACCAAGAGTTTCCTTTCTTTGATTCCATTATGAACCTACTGGATCATTTCATATCAACTCTCACTTATCTCTACTTCCCATTTGTAACATTACACTAACACCAACCTCTTCTCACCTGCAACATCAAACTAACCTTAAAACCTGCTTTTGGGATTGTACATTTTGACTGAACCAAAACAGAGTGCAGGAATCATGGGTTGCATCAGCGTACTTGGCAGAACTGCTGAATTGTGAAAGTGGGTCAATACATGAGAGTACATGTGGCAAAAACATCAGTAAACAAGTCTCTAAAGAGTGAGCATATTTGGAACAGGTAGATTATACCATTACAGTTAGAAAAGGAAAGTGGCAGGGGACAAAAAATGGATTGTCCTGTTGGGAATGACTATTAGAACCCAGGAGTGGAACTTTCCTTTATGGAAAAGAAACATTTTGCTGCAGATCATATTTTTGCAGTAACAGTACTGAATTTACAAAGTTACTATAAGAACCAAAAAAACAAAAAAAAAGACTTATGGTCTAGATAAGTGGTCTAAATGCTGAATATTAGTACAAATTAATTTAAGTGATACAAAGCATATATTCCACTCTATTCTCCCCATCCTTCTCTCCTGCAATTTTTCGAGTGTTATTCATTCATCTGGCACGCTAGCTGATCTGAGCTGTCATATGATATAGTACTCTACAACAGGCTGTCGCCAACCAAATTGCAACCATATGTCTTGCTGTACAGTAAAGTTTCCAGATCAGCTTGCCACAGTTCTCTCCGTGCGGGTGGCTAATTCACAGCTGGAGGCTAGCAGCAGGATTTGTAAACCAAGATAGAGGCAGACTCCACCCTAGGTTTGAAAACTTTGCCCTGCAGCCAGAGTACACAGTACACAACAGCTATGTTCTTCTTGCCCATATTCCGTATGAAGAGTTCTGGAGGTCCTTTTACAGAAGTCATAAAAAGAAAACCAAACACTGCAAGTATTGTAATGTATCAAGAAAAAAAAAAGGAAAAGCTACTTCTTATCCCCTTGTTACTTTTTGATAGTTCATCTCAGAGGTGGGTTTCAGCAGGTTCTGACCAGTTCTGGAGAACTGGTAGCAGAAATTTTGAGTAGTTCAGAGAACCGGTAGTAAAAATTCTGACTGCCCCTGCCCCCATCTATTCTCTGCCTCCCAAGTTCCAGCTGATCAGGAGGAAATGGAGATTTTACAGTATCCTTCCCCTGCCACACCCACCAAGCCATGCCAACCAAGCCATGCCCACAGAACCAGTAGTAAAATTTTGAAACCCACCACTGGTTCATCTGGTCCCTGTAATTGGCTGGAGAAATAATTTATAATCATGCAGGACTAGCTTATTGGATCTTGATCTTATCCATCAGGTCACTCCTTATATTAACTAAAAGATCTCAAGTCACAATTAACAACATGGCTTGTTGAATAAGACACAAGTAAGACACTCATTAAATTGTATTTATTCACACATTACACTAAGGCATGAAATATGATGGACAATCCATAAAACCAAGGTTTATGTGAGCTATGACAAAACCAAGCAAGTTGGATCCTGATTTAGGCTAATATCAACTCAAATCATGAGTTGTTACTAACTTAAGATTAGCTCATGTACTGTATATAATGTGCTTAATAGAGCAAGTTTGGTGCAGTGGTTAAGGCACCAGAAACTGGGTGATTGTGAATTCTAGTCCTGCCTTAGGCACAAAGCCAACTGAGTGACTTTGGATCAGTCTCTCTTTCTCAGCCCTAGGAAGGAGGCAATGGCAAACTACTTTTGAAATTTTGCCAAGAAAATTACAGGGGCCTGTCTACGCAATCGCCAGGAATCAACAATTACTTGAAGGCACCTATTGTCAAGCATGGGAAAATCAGGAAATCCAGGTAGTTCAAAAGAATATAAAGGTTTATTGCAATCTTAAGCTGTTTACAAGAATCTGAACTACTGATGATCAAAGCAAATGCTGTAGGTGATAGATAAGGTAATGGAATTCAAGTAGGCTAGGTTTAGATCTCGTATGAAGGAACTCAAAACTAATGATATGTTTTGACCACTCCCTTGGGATCAGCCTGGTCATTTCCTACACATATACACATAAACATATTAATACACACAAAA
Source organism: Masticophis lateralis (assembly GCA_030761175.1). Lineage (NCBI taxonomy): Eukaryota > Metazoa > Chordata > Lepidosauria > Squamata > Colubridae > Masticophis > Masticophis lateralis. Next base: position 191,925,740 of record JAUDYJ010000002.1, on the reverse strand, counting down.
CATGTTTAATGACTGGTCATGTACCATAATAAAAATTCATTTATTCATATAACTCAGGAGTAATAATTTTCCAATGGTTACAGATACTAGAAGACAACTGGATTGTCTGCTACAGTATTGTTTAAAATGTATAGGTATGAGCTCTAAATGTTTCCAAGTTTGTAGTTTTACAACATAATGCATCCTACATTATGGGATGTTAACAGATACACAATTGTAAATTCTTAGTATCTGGATAATTGAAAGCCAGGACAATAGCTTTAATATTTCACTTTAAAAAAAAACTCTGTAAATGAAATATTAAAATAACATTCACTTTATGTGACTCATGTTGGAGTTATATTCCAAAAATTTAGTTGTACTTTATGGCATAAGCATGCTCTACAACCTCATTAAATGTGATTTATACAATAAACCGTGGATAAACCATTTCTATATTTAACTTATCTGTTTCTATCCTTACCACCATTTCTTGGAATAATATATCTGGCAAACAAATCCTGAAAGTTATTTTTATGAAAAAAGGCCGCTATGAAAAGACAGTCTCTTGATATGCCAGAAAACAATAAGTATTTACCCATCTTCTGTTTAAAACTACAAGATTTCCAATTTGTTGTCATGATTTTAAGATCTTGATTTTTTCTTGACAGACTCCTTCAGCCACATAGGCTCTTCTCAGTAATTTCCCGATTGCTCTTTTTTCTTCTTCTTCTATAAATCTGATTAGAAAATTTCAATTACCGATAACTTAAAAGAAACTTCCATTGATATCTGGAGAAAAATTGGAGTGTTTATATGGGATGGGCGGGGGGGGGGGGGGGGAGGGAAGGAAGTCATATTTATTCTTGCATCCTTTTTCCTACTGTGCCAAAGTAGTCCAAAAGCACGAATCTGATCAAGATTCTCTCCTCCTTCATCAGCTGGTATGCAGAGGGAGTAAGAGAAAGCACAACTGTTGGGAAAAACTGGACATGCACACGTGGCCCAGATTAATCTGTTTTGTGCTCAGAGGCTGGATTCCTCTTAAGTGTGAGTCACACTTGAGTCAACAAACTGATGACTTTCTCTGTATGTCGTGTGCTGGGCTTGCAAAATGCAGGAACACACATCCAAGTCTGTCTTAAATCTTTTTTAGATTTATGAGAAAAAGCTAAACAAGGCATCATAGTCAAGGAAAAGTGAAGGATTGAACCTGCAATTCTTCCTGGACAAGGCAATTCTACATCTTTTTTGCCTGGAGCAGAAATGTTATACGAAACCTAGCTTCATTATAATGATCCAAAAAGACAGTCACTTTATACTTTAAGAGAGTTGGTTTTCTTGCAGATGGTGTACTATTTCCAAGCAAGACTAAGAAAACCAGCCACTTCCTTTGTTCCTCATTAAAAAAAAATAATGCAATTGAATTCAAGCCTTGTCAAAAGTATGCTAGAATAATTTCTAGTGAAACTAACTCTAGGCTATTTGCATATGTATATGTATATGTATATGTATATAGCTATCTTCTTAAATAGTTATTTTGTGCTCTTTAATAGGCTTTGATATTGTGTGCCTCTGACAGTTCAGGAAACTTTGGTTCCATTCAAATCAGTGGGATATAAAAAGGCTTAATGTATTTATTTCCCACTTGTTGGCGGGATCCAGCCTCAATTCATGCCGATTCTCACAAATCACTTACAGCCTTACACGCAGGACAAGTACACGTACGGCTGCCTTCTCAAACGCGGTGCACTCCAGACAAGTACAACGTGGCTTCCATAATCCCACCTGGTGGAACATTTGGGGAACTTGAGTGCGTGCATGTGTGTGTTGTAGTGTAGCCCTTTTGCAAGGTTCCAGATGGGGGAAAGGAGGTTATACAGAATTGCAGCCACAACGTGTAGTTAGTTGAATACACCGCTTACTCCTTTGAGTAAGCTCCTGGCTAAGGGACGCCATCCCGAGAATTAGTTCCTTCACCCTGTATTTTGCTTCATGGGGGTGGGGGTGTTGTGTTGTTCCCTTTAAAAAGAAGGAAAAAGGAAACTTTCCCTTTCCCTCCTTTTAAATAAGTCCACGCAGGTACTCCATCCACGGATCCCAAAACTTCTTTGCCACGCGGGCGTCTCTTTTTGCTAAAACAGCAGAGATACTCGAGTCTCGGACCTGCAGGCAACTCGCCCGATCCTTTTCTTCGACAAAGAGAAGCGCACCATTGCTATAAGCAGCCCTTCCCGAAAAGCCAAACTCGAGAGTGTCTAAGGCCGCGGCGGCAGCAAAGGTGAAAACTCCGCTCGGCTTCGGTTCCATGAAAGCCTCGCTTGGCTCCGGGCAGGAAACGTTTCCTCTCACGGCTTCGCTGCTCCTCAGTGCTCATGTGCGGGCCCTCGAAGGGAAGGCGGCCGAGGGAAAGGTTTCGCACATGCTCAGAAGGGTCGAGTCGCCGTCCCTCCGGGCTGGGGCGGCTGGCAGCGTCAAGCGAGGCGGCCGCCTCGGGAGCGGATGCCCCCCTCGCGTTGTCATGCCGACTCCTCGCCGCTGCCATCCTTCAAGCCCGTGTGAGAGAGCTGCTGGCTGCGGCGGCAGCGGCGGCTGAGGCAAATGCCGGAGGAGCCCCCAGTCAAGACCTCAGCCTCGGTTGCCGCCGCTCTGAGCGGCGCTTCGCGGCTTCTGCTTCTCTAACAAAAGGATTCGGCGGCAGAAAGGTGGGAGAAGCAGGACGCCGCGCGCGGGGCGGCCAGAGGCAGCAGCAACAGCAGCAGCAGCAGCAGCAACCCCCGGGCATCCCACCCTCCTCGGACTATTGTTGCAGCGGGCAGAGGAAAGGGGTGGGTGGGTTTGTCCGGGAGATGGAAGATGGAAGAAAGCGACGATGGGGTAAGGAAAACGAAAACAAAAACAAAAAAACTCGCCGCCTCCTCCTCTTTCTCCCCTGTGCCTTATGCCTTCTCCCCGCTTGGCTTTGTCACCCGAGATGCCCCCGTGGCTCGTTGCTTCTGCCATCCACGCTGCCCAGGTGTCAAGCCGCTTCAATGCCACGGACCCCACCCCAAGAATCGGTGTCGTTCCCCCCGCCCGCCCCGTGCCCGTGGGCAAATGAATGGGAGACAAAGACGGAGCCGGCGCTGCCCTTTGCCGGCTTTGCAAGAATTAGGTCTCTTCGCTGTCCTGGTGGAAGCTCCCCCTCCCCTTTCCCCCCCATTTTAAGCAGATTTATGACTTTTGGGTGGAGGGTGGCGGGGGTGGGGAAGGGATACCCAAGCCTGGCTGTAAGAGTGAACCCGATCTAAGGTGGAGAGACCCGGTTTCGGATTCTGCTCAGATGTGGCTTGGCTCAGATGTGCACGAAGTTAACTCGCCTCCCCTTTTAGACTTGTCTACCTGGTAGGGTTGTTGTGAAGGGGAAGAATGATGGGAAGACGAGTCAGGATGGTTCCATCTGAGTTTCCTCTTTGTAATCCTCTAATCACATATCCTTCCAGCTTGGTAGTTCAGCCCTGGATTTAGAAACCTTGGATTATTATTTTTTTCCTGTAGAACTCATTACATGTTTCTTCTTCCTTTCTCCTCCCTCCCCCCTTCCATCAAACAAATAATACTGATGTATTTGGCAGGTTTATTGCAGGCGTGAAAACGCGGGCATTCTTACCGTGCATTAAAAAAAAACAAAAAAACAGTTGCCCTGAACTATTTTTGTTCTGTTAATATGCTTTGCAATTTGGAGTGTTATAATGCTAACCTAAAGCATTTTAAGCAGACTTTAATAAGGCTAATTTCTACCTATCCCTTCAGAATCCGTGGATTAAAAAGTGCACAGATATCTAAAATTTACAATGAAAGTGCTTCAGCAGCCAAAACAAACTTGCAAGTTGACATATTTTTGCATCTCATTTGCTGCGGTTGTCGCTTTGATTTTCTTCACCTCGGTTTGTTCCCCTGATCTTTCACCCTTTCATCTAAGAGCAAATCCCATTGCACTTTGGAAGCTTTCTTGTGAGTGGAGATGCACAGGATGAGGGGGGCAATTAGATTTTAAATCTTTTAGGGCAGGACCTGTCTGGTTTATGTAGCACCTCAATTTTTGATTACTCTCACACACTGTAAAAATGGTTAATTTCTTGAGCATATGCAAATACGCATTTCCGCTCCTCGCATTTGCGCACGCTGGCTGTACATCTTGTAATCGCTCTCAGGTCTTTGTACAAATGGTCTATTCTCATTTTTCTGCTTGATTGTGAGCATCTGTCTGTCCCTGTGTGTTCTTCTTATATGCAAAGAAGCGTGCGAAAGAGCTTTTCCCCCTCTTCCATCTGATTGTTTGGCTTCTATTTTTAATTTGAGAGATCAAACTCAGTTTAATAGATTGCAGCAAATGAACTAAGGCAGTTCGACCAATCAAGGTGCTTTCAAATGTTCATCCATAGTTTTCTCCTGAAAAAAAGGAAAACTTCTTGGAAACCATTGAATGTTGATATTTGGCTCTGTTTTCACAGCTGCTTGACATTAAGGCACAGTCATTATTTTAAGGGGGAGTAAAGCATAAATTTCAACTGATTTCTTGAGAGGGGGAGCAGTGACTATGTGGGGTGGGGGTGGGGGGAAGACTACTGTGGCATTGCAGAAAGGAACAGAAGACCCCAGATTTTAGGACAGCATGTCTGTCATAAATCAGTGAGCTAATACTACACAGTGCCATCTAGATTAGGCAACCCGGTACCTGCTGGATGTTTTGGAGTTCAGTTCTCATCAGGCCAAACGTTGTGAGAGATGAGGGGGCAAGGGACATAAATTTATATATAATGCAGGACTGTAAGCAAATGTTAAAGGAATGTCTGATTTATCCCAGCAGGATTCCAGGCTCTCTTCAATATTAAAAGGAGGAATGGTTTGGCTCTTTCCTTAGAGGATCATTTTACAGGCAGCAATCCATTCATTTGCTGGAGAATGATTGTCAGCCCCACGAGGTAGACCAGACCAGGAAATCAAGCCCACAGGAAGATCAGAACTATACTTTAGTGAGTTTGGCTACAATAATAGAATCTTCTAAGCCTGATTATTAGTGAATCAGAGTGGTATCTGCCTGAACTGCTTCCAAATATTATCTTGTGTTCTGGGTTTTTAAATATGCATCAGCTCCTTTGCCTAAGTAATGCTTCTTGCATATTTATGTAATCTTTATTGTCTACTACGATTGTGTTCCCTATCATATAAGCAAAGGTGTGGTCATTTTCCATTCAGAAGATCATCTTCTGGTACCTAGATAGAAACAGCTGTAATTTTTGTATGCAGTATACTGAGTGTGCAGCTTTCAAGCTTTCACCACAGTGACTTTTAGTGACTTTTAAAAGGCAATAGCATGAAAGGGAGTTGCCATTGCTCTTTTCCGGGATGGTCTTTATTTTTCCGTCTGTCCTACACATCTGGAATGACTGTGTGGTCTTCTCTCTATGTCTTGACCAGGTCTGATTATGACTGACATCTTCAGGATATGGCACATTGATTAGGTAGTAATCAAAGATAAAACCCATTGAATAGAACGTATCCCACCAGCCAAATGTTTGGTGTTCCAGTGCTTGGAAATGCTGCTAGATGCTGAGTGAGATGACTCCCTGTTGTAGATGTCTAATTGTTTAAACATGTATGCCTATAAGGCAGTGAATCCAAGCATGATGCATAAAAGTAATTGTGCAAAAAAACTTGATGACTTTAAAATATGAAACATCTCTGTTTGCATCCATCTTGGCTGAATCCCACTGAAATCAGCTGATCTCTTGATAATTTGATATGTGACGGCTTTATTTGGCTTCACTCCTATTGGCACATACTGTCTGAGTCAGCTGTTAAAAGTGATCAGGCAGAAGTATTTTGAATCTCTGAAAAAGAGGTTGACTGAAGCCCATTTGTGAGTTTATAGCAGCACAGGTGGTCCTTGACTTACGACCACAATTGAGCCCTAAATTTATGTTGCCAAGTGAGAAATTTGATAAGTGAGTTTTGCTCCATTTTACAACTTTTCTTGCTACATTTGTGAAGGGAATCACTGTAGTTATTAAGATAGTAAGACGGTTGTTAAGTGGGTCTGGTTTCCACATTGACTTTGCTTGTCAGAAGTTTGCAAAAGGTAACCAATTGACTCTGGGACACTGCAACCGTCATAAATGTGAGTCTGTTGTCAAGTATCCGAATGAAAATCACATGACCATGGGGAATGCTGTAACGGCCATAAGTGTGGGAAATGGTCACATCATTTTTTTAGTGCCACTGTAACTTCAAACAGTCACTAAATGAACTGTTGTAAATCAAGAATTACTTGAAATCTAGATTTATTTATTATATATTTTTTAAAAAATATTTTTTATTATAGTTCAAAAAAACAAAAACAAAAGCAAATGTATAATAGTTTTTCTATCATGGTGTAACATCACCAAAATATCCATGTATATATACACCAATAATCAGAAAGTAAAAATAGAAACTATTTACATATTCTTATATACAAATTTACATTTCCAATACTTATTGATTACTATAATTATACCATCATCTATAATTATAATCCAACATTATCCTTTATCTCTCTCCCATCGTTTCTGGATCCAAGATTTATTTATTATATTTTTTATTCTGCCTTTATTACTTTATAAGTAACACAAGGAAGCAAAATATACCTAATACTTCTTTTCTCAATCTATTTTTTCCCACAACAACAGCCCTGTGAGTTGGGCTGAGAGATTGTGACTGGCCCAAAGTCACCTAGCCAGCTTTCATTGCTAAGGTGGGACTTGAACTCATGGTTTCCCGCTTTCTAGCTGGTGCCTTAACCATTACACCAGACCTAGATTTCCTGCTTCACAACCCTGTCTCAGGTAACCCAATTTTATGCAGATTTCTGAGAAATATGTTTCTTTGAATCTTGCTATGAGATTGAGTACGCAGTGTGCCGTTTTCATGCCTTCACCACAGTGATTTCCTGATTGTAGTTTTAGATTCTGTTTTGCACATAACAGACAGCTTTCTCCAGTCTGAATTATATTAAGATGTGTACATTTCAATTCCCGTAATTCCCCATCCAACTTGGCCATTGCTGAACAAAAGTGCACAAATAAGAGGGTAGTGTACCTACATGATATAAAAAGTGAAAAATGGAAAATGCTTAAGCACATTAAGCACATTTCTTAAGCACACTAATGCTTAAGAAATGTAACCTTCATTTGAAGCTTTTTGCAGTGCAAATGATCAGGAAAACTGTTTTCCATACTGAAGAATCCCCTCCCCCACAACACACATAGCTCTTCTGTTTTGTGAAAGATGTAAAGGTTTGTGTAACTGTGTGTATATCTGTGTGTATAAAAGTACTGTATATCTCGAGTGTATATTTGACTCAAATGCTATTTTTTCTCCCCTCTACGAGTTCAAATCAGGTCACTGGTAGAAGAAAAAACCGATAGCCAGAGACCCAAGTTGATGTCCATTCTTATCAAACTATGATACTGTCTTTATTGTGCATAACAGATTCTAACCAGAAGTTCTTCATAAAATGACAGAACAATATAGGAAATCAAATAGCCAGGCTGCCCGAAGAAATCCTGTGATTCTGGAAGATTTAATGGAACTTCTAAGGGAAAAGCCAGATTCTGATAAAGTCCCAGCTCATTGCTGATTCTGCCAGTTCAGAGGCTTATACAAAGAAAGGAGGAGCAATATCAGAAGATCTTCTGAGTCCAATAAAAGCCTTACTGAAACAGCAGAATGGAGTAAGATTGCATAAAATGGTCCACTTCAAACAAAACACGCTGGGCATCTTCAATAATGAAAAATTACTGTGGTTTGAAAATGCCACTGTGTTTTGTTAACTCGGAACATTGCTTTGAAGCCTCTTGTTTAACTTTGCATCTTATGGTTTAGACCATAACTCAAGCAATTTTCAAACCTCAGATACAGCAAAGATAATTGTACCTGTCTTGGGCCTGAAGGTATCAAGGTAGCAGAGGAATCATACAAGAAGAACCTGGAGAGTGTAAACAATGATTCCTCCAGGATCTAGTATTCCCCTTTTAGAAACACGAACAAAAATGATGCGGAAAGAAGCTGGAACCCTGTTTGGAAAGTTTATGTTGCATCTGTATTTACAGTGTCTACTCAAGCATGGCTGAAAAAGACATGAATTGCCTGTAGTAAGACCAAGATGCTACATAATTTTGCATAGTATCACTAACATATATTGATGCAAATTTAGAAAACTAACTAAGAAGAGAAATTCAGTGACCCTGGGAGAAGGAAACTGACCATTCAATCTGTTGTCCAAGATCTAATAGGGGGAACATTCAACTTTTTTCAACTGACCGTGAACCATCTTTGTATGGGGTAGAGTACAAAGAGAGGACTGTTTTAAAAGAAGCCTGGTGCCATGCCATTATTACCCTATGCTACAACCAGGAGGCAATTAAAAGAAGTAAATTGTACTAAGTTCAGCGGAGTTTATTCTTAGACAAGCGTCCTGGTCTTTGGAACATTTTCCCAGATAAAAAGAGTCTTTGATATAAATTTCATCCAATGCCACCCAGGCTGGGTTAGGGATGTTTAAGAACTTCAAGTCTTAGGCTGGTATCGGGAGGCTGTAAGGACTAGAATAAATGTAAACAAGGTCAGATTAAATAACTACATGATGGAATTTACTGTTTATTGGGGCTTGATCTAGCTTGGTCACAGCTCCATTCTTGCCTTAAGCTAAAATCTTACTCTTCCTAAAGGAGGCTTTTTGATGTGTGGGTTCTCTTTTGCTCCATAATACCTACTAGAGAAGTAGCTGGAGGTTGTGGCTGAGTGGGAGAGGGGCTTTGCCCAACTTTGGCTTGTGTGCCAATTTAGGGATTGGAATATTTGGCAATAGTCATTCGTGCACTGATCTCCTTGTGCATCGATTGCTGTATTGTGCTCTACATAAAACTGCCTTTGAAAATCACTTGGAATTTTTAACCGGACTAAAAGGTGATTGTTGATCTGCTGTGATGAATAAGGAAGTTAACTCTGATATTGATAGGCTGGATCAGTTACCAAAGTGACAAGAGAAAAAACATGTAATAAATCCCCAAGCAGTTATCCACTAGCAACTTGGCAAACACCTCCCTAAGTCACATGAGTATAAAGGGGGTGGAAAGTAAAGCAATTATACTTTCAGGTTTCTGTTAATGGTGGCCAATAAAACTACAATTAACGTAACTTTAGCCTTCTTGTGGAGCTGATTTCCTGGTTTGGCCTGTATAGTGGTGCTGACATCAGTTAATGGGATGTAGCAGATTTAGCAGTGACAAAGCTATGCTATGTTGTGGTCATTGGTTACCAGTGTGCTTCTAAGTCCAGATTAAGGTTTTGGTTTGTTACCTTGAAACCCTTTGATGGCTTGGCACTTGGGTGCTTACAGGACCACCTTTTCCAACTTAGATTTGGCTTTTCCTGTGCAAACTTTTAGGGAAGGACTTATGGAGGATCCCAGCCAGAAAGAATGGTGTTCTGAAGACGACTTTGCTAGAAATATGCAGGAACCATATCTTAGGGGCTGAAGCATCTTTAAGTCCAGAGCAATGAGGTAATATTTGAAAGCGGCTCATGCAGACACCTCTCTTGTTTCACTAGATATAAAAAGAAGGGGAAGGTACTGCATAATTGACTGCACAATTATTGTAGTCAATCTCAATAGAAGTAGTTTGAGCCTTCCTATGGAGTGGATTTCCTGGTCTGGTCAACCTAATGAGGCCAAAATCAATTTAGCAAGTCTGGTTATGTTATATTTTCTCCTCCTTCTAGTTCAGTGAATTAGAAAAGTGTCTGCTTGAGCTTCTCGACAAGTTCAGAAGAATCAATAAATTTGGCTTGTTCACCACTCTACTGTTATAGCAGATGGGAGTTGGTAAGGCAGAAAGGTGGCAGCTTTGCCTCTAGACCAGTGATGGCTAACCTTTTCTGGACCGAGTGCCCAAAGCGCATGCACACATGAATGTGCGCGTGCCCGAACCCCCAAAATGCAATGCACTTGCGCCCCCCCATGCATATGCCCCACCCCCCACATGTGCATGCAGCCCCGCACATGCCACCACCACCCCATGCATGCACGACGGAGACCCGAAAACCAGCTGGCTGGTGGGAGGCATGCATGCATACAGAGTGGAGCTGAACTGGGGTGACGGCTTGCATGCCCACAGAGTTGGCTCCACGTGCCGCCTGTGGCACGTGTGGCATAGGTTGGCCATCACGGCTCTAGACACTAACAACCTGTAGTTATCATTAAAAAAAAAATGCAGTTTACAATTCAGGTGATCCTTGACTTATGACCACAAATTGGATCCGTTGCTAAGTGAAGCAGTCATAAAACAAGATGTTGTGTGACCACGCCAACTTACAATAGAAATCTTGGCATTCCCTATGGCTGTGATGGCGAACCTATGGCACGGGTGCCACAGGTGGCACGCGGAGCCATATCTGTGGGCACGCAAGCCTTGCCCTAGCTCAGCTGCAGCACACATGTGCGTCCTGGCCAGCTGATTTTTGGGCCTTCCGGAAGTCAGGAAACAGGCTGTTTATGGCCTCCGGAGGGCTTCCAGGGGTGGAGAAGGCCGTTTTTGCCTCCCCAGGCTCCTAGAAAGCCTCTGGAGCCTGGGGAAGGTGAAAAAAACGGGCCTTCTGGTCCCACCGGAAGTTTGGAAATGGGCCATTTCTGGCCTCTGGAGGTCCTCCAGGGGATTGAGGAAGGCCGTTTTTGCCCTTCCCAAGAAAGCCTCTGGAGTCTGGAGAGGGCGAAATATGGGCCTACCAGGTCCACCGTGCCAAAAGGGGGAGTTAGTGGGGTGGGGTGCATTGAATTATGGGTGTGGGCACGCGCGCGCATGACACCCCCCCCCCCACTCCAATCATTTTTGGCACACGACGGCAAAAAGGTTAGCCATCACTGCCCTATGGTATTGGTTGACTGAGAATCAAGAGTTGTTAAGTGAGTACCTATCCCAATCCAAGCCATTCTACACTTAGTTCCTCCCAGCCCCGAGCCTCAATAAGGGAAGAGACTATCTCCAACTTCTCCCACTTGCCTGCCTCTCACCCATCTCTGCCCTTTGGACATCTGTGCTTTGTCTTGTAAGCCATGTGGCCCTGAGACCAGGGGTGAAATGCTACTGGTTTGTACTGATTCTGGTGAACCGGTAGTAAAAAAAAGCTACCAGTTAGTCCAAACTGGTATTTCCAATGATCAGCTGTGCTGCACGATTTATATTCGCTAAAAAGCAGGAAGCACAGCTGTTCCCCCCCTGCTGTTTTACTTACCTTCAAGCGGCTCCTTTTTCCACACAAAGTGCGCGTTTAGTGCAGACTGCACATGTGCGTGCAGTGTGCATCAGGCATGCACTGCGCATGCATGTGTGCAACGTGAGTCTGGTGCTTACTGCACATGCGCGGGCAGTGAACTGGTGGCAACCCACGGAGGATTTCACCACTGCCTGGGACTGCTTGCCATGCTCCGGGAAGCCTCAGCCTCAGCTCAACGCTGCCTATCCCAGCAAGTGCCAGCTAGCATTCATTTGCCCATCTACTTTCTCTCCCACTTCTTCACACTGACTTTTTTCATTTTGTGCCCAGCTGAAGCAGAAGCACCTTGCTGCCCATACTATCTCCTTTTTAGACCTGGTTTTTGTGGGGAAAAATTCTTACATGTGACTTCCTGAACCTTTGGAAAATTGTGCTGCCTTCAGAAAAGCTGTTCTATCTTTGGAAAGCTGCACTGTCTTTCCAAAGGCTTTCCAAAGACCAGGTACCTTGGTTCAAACATTGCTGTCCCTTGGGGTACTCTTTCGCCCAGTTGAAGGTTGCAAGCAGACTTTTAATGCTACATAGATGAAGACTTGCTAGAGGAATCCTTCTCAAGACAGTGTGATAATTCTGTAGCAGTTTTAGTGAAAAGCAATAAACTGCAAAAAAAAAAAAAAGGTGTTTCATGCTGCTGAAAATAAACCCTCAAAATATTCATTCTTTTAAAAGTCGGTATATGTATTTTTGAAAATCCTATTTCTGTTGCTTTGATATGGGGGATTGCTAGTGGGAGGTGTCATGGTGAAGTGAACATGTTTTCATTCTATTTCTGTCTGTAGGGAGAAACATTTGTTTGGGTTAATGGTGCATCAGCTCACTCCCAGACTGTTGCCAAGGCCAAATATGACTTTTTATTTGGCGGATCAGAAAATGAAACCACTTCAGAATCTGGTAAGCACCAATGTTTCTACTCTGAGGCCACTTTCATCTCCTCACTCATTATACATATAATATTATTTTAACTTAGAACTCATGCTGTTTCTGAATTTATGAGACAAGGGTGCAGCTTTCCCAACCTGGGTACCTTCCAGATGTGTAGATTTCAATTTCCAGAATTCCAGGTATTGACCATACAGTAGGATACTTTGATTGCTGAAATCCACACATTTGGACAACAATCAGGTGGATTAAGAATTCTGGATAAATAGAGAATAACAATATCAATGTATTTATTTGGGAACAAGTAAGCTTCCACTCTTTCAACTATGGATATAACTGCCACTTTTCATCTGTACTTACAGATGGTCCTCAATTTACGACTACAATGGAGCCCAGAATTTTAGCTACAAATTGTTGCAGTCGTAAATTGAGTCACCACGCAACCTGACTTGATTTTATGACTCTTTTTTGTTTACAATGGTAGTTAAACTAGCTTCTGTGGCCATTAAGCGAGTTGTATAGTTTTTAAACAAATCACATGGTGTAAAGTCCAAATCGAGTTTATCCAATGCGCATTTTGTGCTGGAAAGCAAAAATAAATAAATAAATAAAATTGCAAAACATGATCATGTGGCTTCGTTATGCTTCAACCAATTGTAAACGTAAACCGGTTGCCAAGCGCCCAAAATGTGATTATGTGACTCTAAGGTTGCAACGATTGTAATGTTGAGGATGAGTTGTAATTAACTTTTTTTGAGTGTGTCATAACTTTAAGCGGTTGTTAGGTAATTGGCCATATTGAGTATTTCCTATAATGATGTAGATTTTGATTCAGCAGGAACCCTTCTTAGAGGTGTACTCCTTAGCTAGCATAAGCAAAGCACTGAAAGAGTTCTGACTTGTTAGGTTACAGAATTTCCTATTAAAACATCATGTTCATTTTATTCTCTAAAATACATGACTTTTGCCTGGCTAGCAACAGTTAAAAACTATATCACTTCATCATATGCCCCACATACACACAAAAAAATATGAATGTAGTCAGCAATTCATAGTAACCACTGTGCTATCAGTGAATGTTAACAGACATTCAATCGATCTATCCATTTGGGGGACTGAACTGGGCTCACAGACCTAAGGCATGTAGAAATTGCCGATGATAATGTTCCACCTTAATAACTTTAATAAAAGGTCCATTTGTTAAATAAACAGAAATAAAGCACTGTGAATAAAATACACAAACTGCAGTAGATCTGGAAGGAAATATAGGAGGTAAGTCCACTTACCTGAAGTAGTTTTTATTTAGTTTAAAACATGAAGTTGGACCCTTTGAAATCTTGGAATTAACTGAGCTGTTAATTTCCTAGTGTAGTAATAGCAGTAGTCTACTCTAGTGTTTCTCAAACTTGGGAATTTTAAGAATTCCTACAATTCCCTAGTCAGCGTAGGTGGGAGTTGATCCATACATCATAACTTGTTATTGTTAAGTGAGTCACCACATGACTGGACCTGACTTTATGACACTTGGCAGTAATTGTTAAGTACACGAAGCAGTCATTAAGCGAATTCAATAAATCCAATAGTGCTTTTTTTGCTGGAAACTGGAAATAAACACCAGAAAACATGGAAAATCATGGTCACAGGACACTGCAAACAGTTCTAAAAATGAGGTGGTTACCAAAGGCCCAAAATATGGCATGACCGTGGGAGGGAGGTGTGGCCATTGTAACTTTGAAATCAGGTAATCAGCCCCCTTTTGGGGAGTGTCTATCATTACTTCAAATAGTTGCTAAGTGACTGGCCGTAAATCAAGGATCAATTGTAGATGATTGAGAGATGGTTGATGCTCGATGAAAAGATCTTGGAACTTATATCTAGAGGATCACTGCAGTAACAACTGTTGTGCCTTTTGTTCTGTCTATAGCTGCCTTCTACAACCTATGGAGTGATTCTCAAAATAATTGCAACTGTTAGTTTCTGTTTGAGCATTGGCAAAGTTCGTCAGTTTGTGGAATAAACTTCCTAATACCACCTCCCACAGGCACACAGAGCCACTCATTCTTTACAAAAAAAACCTAAAGAAAGAAGTTTAGCTCATGAAAACTAAAAGAGCATTTATTCTAAACGAATGGAGAAGAAAGACGCCATTGATTCTTTGGGGAGATTGTAAAAACGTTGATTTTTCAAGTGAAAAAACAACAACTCCGAAGTGCTTCATAAGAAATATTTGCCTACTTTCAGAGCTTGGCTGGTGCCAGGCAGAGTTTTTAATGTGATATTTGTTTATGGAACACTTTTGACTGAAATGATTCTACTAAGTCAACCTCTTCTTCGGAAATCATAGCACTCTAAATGTGGTGATTGGATACAAAGCAGTGTAGATGGGAAGGATAAGACAGCTGTGATTAGACAACTTAATAGTAAGGATTTTAAAGTAACTAAGTCATTTGTCTGTTAACTGATTGCTTAAGCAAATATGCATAGTCTCAATAGTCTCAGAACGTGGACATTTCTTGGAGACATAGAAGGAATTGCAAAAAAACCTAAATGTAATAAACCAACTTTGTCTCAGTGAAGAAAATCTTACGGATTGGTCTACTTAAAGTTTTTTTAGCAGCAGCAAGCTATCACTACCCACAATAGCACTAGTGATAAAAATAGCTCTTGTTGATCACCTAGGATCAGTAATTTTTCTTTAAGGATTTTTCTTCCCCCAAAATGCCATTACCATACCTAAAAGGGGGTGAAAATTTATGTGTGTCTTATACACCGAATGTAGCCCCGCCCACCCGCTGGCCCCCAGCCTCTGCCTCCCAGCAGTTACCTCCTTGCAGCAAACAGCAAGAAGAAACAGCTCCTTTCAGCTTCAGCACAGCCTAATTAGCACAAGTTAATTGGATTGGCCTCCAGACTCTCAGCTGTTTTGCTCTCAGCTGTTTTGCATGGGCCTCTGCTGCTTGCTACAAGGAGGTAAATTGCTGGAGCAGATTTTTTTTTTCCTTAGGCTAATCAAGCTATGCTGAAAACAAAAATGAAAGTAAAGCAGGCTGTTTGCTGTAACGAGGCAAAAGTGCTGGGAGGCAAAGGCAGATTTCTTTTTCTTGTTTTCCTCACCAAAAAAGGTATGTGCGTCTTATAGTCCAGTGCGTCTTATACTCCAAAAAGTACGGTAACTTATCAGGGACAGTTTCATGTACCCAAACTACTGTTTTGATTTTTATTCACTTTTTTTCATTTGGGAATTGCACAAATGAAGAAATTAATTTCATTCTTCTCTTGAAATTTCTCTTTTCTAATATAATTTCTTTTGAATTAGGTCTGATTTCCTCACTTTGCGAACATACTTGCTTGACATACATTTAAATGTAGAGAGTATTGCTTGGCTGTGATACCTAAGCAGATTATTCACAGGTCCTCAGCATAGCATGAAACAATCAAGCAAGCCATTTACTACGGGAAAATAAATGGTGACATCACATTATGGTTATTTGACAGGAGATTGGATTAGAAGAAAGATGGCCTAATTTTTTTTAGAAATGCAAGTCTAAATTGCATCTAGCATTCTAAGGATCTCATTTACTAAAGACAGTGAATCACTTCATGTGCAATAATAATATACATATATAATTGATTTTTTAAAAACAAGATAAAAATTCAAACTAGACAGTGAATTAGTTCTCAGGCTTGTAGAGGTATCCCTTTTAGTGTGGCAGGGTTAAATATGGATGCCTTAGCCACCTAGTTTCCAATCCTTTATACAGACAATTACATCATCAAGAAAAACTGTTGAAAAGTAAATATGTATTTATTAACTTTAAAAGTCTGTGCAACTCCCAAGTGATGCTGGGTGGCTTATATAATTAAAAGTAACAAAACAAATACAGTAAAAAAGAAAATTTACACATGTGATTGGAGCAAATGTGTATTTGCCAAAGGTTCAACAACTGAATTTGGAGCACAGCCATGGTTTAAATATTTTTATATGAACTCTTCTAAGATGGGAGCTATAAGTATTTCTGGGGTGGGAGGGGGACCTATTCAAGAGAGCAAGCACTGCACAAAAGAGAAGGTGCATTTCCAGGGCCCTTGACAGGTGACAGTGTTTAATAGAAGGGACCTGGAGTGTCTGCCCACTACCTAATCTCATTGGATGTACAAAAACCACTGGTCTCTCAGATAACCAAGTCCTATATCATGAAGGATGTTATAGTGACGATCAGCCCCTTGAATTGCACACGGAAGCAAACTGGCAACCAGTGCAGCTGTCTGCATTTCCATTATCATGGGAACCAGCAGTCAGCAGTTGCAGTGATGCCAGCTGAATTACTGTAAAGACAATCTCAAGGTTAAATGAATTAAAACAACTAATTACATTATAATTCAATTTATTATTTTAATGGACCAGCTCTTATTATGAAAGAGTCCCACGAATGATGTGTTTGTATATGTGTGTATATACCTCACACAATTCATTACATAAAGACAGATACTGGAGCCTAAAACAGGCTTTCTCAGTCGTGGCAACTTTAAAATGTGTGAATTTCAACTCCCAGAATGCTGGCTGGGGAATTAACGTTGCTGAGAAACACTGGTCTAAAGTATACAACAAAACTTTTCAAAGTGTTGGTCCTTTCTAAATGATACAGACATTACGATCATCCACCCATCAATTTATACCAATATTTTGTTGAACTTGACAACTTTTAAAATGTATGAACCTGGTTTAGGAACTCTGAGTCCTCTACTTATAAATATTCTCCATTTCAAACCTAACTCCTATTTAAGATAATCAGAATGAGAGTAAAAGTCCACTCACATTAAAGTTGCCAAGTTTGAAAAACATTGATTTATACTTATAGCTCCAATCTGTCCATCTTTCCCAACTCCTCTTTATCCCCCGGTTCTGAGACTCTCCCTTTGTAAAATCTAGGCTCTTATTCTGATTATCTTAAATAGGAGTTAGGTTTGAAATGGAGAATATTTATAAGTAAAGGACTTTCTCCTGTATACTACCAGTGGCCATCTTAGTAGGATAGGGAGAAATAATGCCCTTCAAAAATTGTTAACGGTTAGCAGGAAAATAATAGTAATTTTCCTCAGAAAAGGAAAATGTTTTGGGAAGAAAATTGATACTTTTACTTTCTTTATACCAAGAGGTTCTGCTAAAACCTTTAGCTTTGTTCTAATCTTTGTGGTAGGCTTTTAGTGCAGTTCCAATTATTCAGATTATTAATGACACCTATATTTTGATTAAAGCTTGAAACCTTGTTTATTAAAATTTAACAGTGAACACATTTGCTTGGATTGTACCCAAGAAGTGCAAAGCAAGCTGCATTAAACTGGAGTAAGATTTTAAGCTGTCTCTCTCTCCGTAGTTATTAATATATAAAAGTTATTTCTTTAATGTTTGAAGAATTAAAGAAAATTCCACTTGAAGTCATATGAGTCTCTTAAAACTTTTTTTACCTGGTGCCTTTGAATCTGTCTTTTTTGTTGGTGATTACTGTACATAGGCAAGTCCCTATAGATATCTTGATAAGATTTTTGGAAACAGACTAATGTTTGGCTTAGAGTCACCCAGCTGGACTTGTCCCTATAGCAGAACTATAACTCACAGAGATAATAACTAAGAAACACTTTGTGGAATGTGTCTCTGCAGATTTCTTTCCAAAGCATATTCTTCTGCTGGCTGTAGGAATCATACTTAATTGAGGAAACATCTACAGTAAAATTATTAGATAAGAGTTAATTGCATTTCCTTTCCCACCTCCTTTATGAGGTAAACAACCAGATTGACAAGAGAACTGTGAACCAAATGTGTAGCATAGTGCCAAAGACTTGGTTTACTGTACACGTTGAGCCATCAACCAGATTTTTGGAATTGCAGTGGCTAGATCAGGGGTCAGCAACCCGTGGCTCTGGAGCCGCATGTGGCTCTTCCATCTCTCTGCTGCGGCTCCTTGTCACCGGTCGGCTCCACAGTTGATAGGGCTTTTGGTTAGGGCAGGTAGAGGAAAAAGAACGCCATGCTAGGAGGAGACTCTATGATGGGGGAACCAGACTTCTGGTCAGCATAGGAAAAAGGATGCCATGCTAGGAGGAGATTCTGTGGTGGGGGAACCGGACTTCCAGTCGGCAGAGGAAAAAGGACACCGCACTAGGAGCAGACTCTATGGAGGGGGAACTAGACTTCTGGTTGACTCCAGAATTGAATGGGGGGGGGGGGGAGGAGCTTCTGGTTAGGACTTTTGTGGCTCTTTGAGTATTTAAGATTGCTGACCCCTGGGCTAGATTCATACATTATGAGGAGCTATTGGCAGACTAGCTTTCTTTTGTCTTAGTGTAATGTGTGATTTCACCCTGAGAATCCAAATCTATAGGTTGCCTGCATTTCATTAGGACCTATTCTTCTACCATCCTTGACAGGGTAGAGGAATACAAGATGGAAAGGAAAGAAAACACATCTCAAGTTTAACGATGTACAGGTAGTCCTCAATTTACATTTGTTAGTGGCCATTCAAAGTTACAATGGTACTGAAAAAAGTTACTTCTGACTGGTTCTCACACTTACGGCTGTTGCAACATCCCCAGAGTCATGGGATCAAAATGCAGGGGCATGTATTTGTCAGCTGGCATGTATTTATGACGGTTGCCGTGTCCCCGGGGTCACGTGATCACCATTTGCCACTTTCTGACATGCAAAATCAAATGCAGGAAGCCAGATTTGCTCAACGATCACATGATTCACTTAACTGCACTTAACTGTAGTGATTCCCTTAACCGTTGTGGCAAAAAGGTCGTAAAATGGGGCACAACTCGCTTAACTGTGTTGTTTAGCAAAAGAAATGTTTGGGCCCAGTTGTGGTCATAAATTGAGGACAACTTGTTTTGGTTTGGGAATAGCAGGCGAAAAGGATGGGGGCCCCCACAAAAACAGAAAGCAAAGGGGAATGGGAAGCTTGGTTAGGTGGAAATAGGGCCAACTGCCTTAGATGCTTGGTGGCCCTCAGAAATTCACCTTGGGTTTTTCCAGAATATGCTGGTGTTCACAACCTGGAGTATCCTAGTACTCCGCTTTCATGAATTGAGGTGGAAGATGGGAGTAAAAACAGCCCCTTTCTCCATCTCATCCTTCCTTTTTTTCACCTTAGCTTCCCTTTTATCCTAGAACAGGGGTCTGCAACCTTAAACACTCAAAGAGCCATTTGGACCCATTTCCCACAGAAAAGAAAACACTGGGAGCCAAAAAGCCTTCCTGTACCCGACTATTTCTTGAATGGCCACAAAACTAGCATATGTGGTTGAATTAAATGTTCTGTTTTCTTCTGAAACTTTTCTTTTCTTGGATTTATCTATGGTTGGCCTACCGGAGGTTGAAAAGCTCAATAAATAAATTGTGCTGGTGGGTGTCACACATTGGTGGTTGTGACACATATTTTGAGTGACGGAGCCACAGCATAGGGGTTAAAAAGCCACATGCGGCTCCAGAGCTGCAGGTTGCTGACCCCTGTCCTAGAAGTTTGTCGGACTAGTGTGATTGGCTTCAAATACTACCATTATACCACAGCCTTGGGTCCATGTACCCCCTTCCATTTCTTTTCCATCTCTGGTTTAAAAAGAATAAAAGGAAACCACCTGTTTCTCATGTTTATCAAACACGTACATTTAATTTGGCCTTCAGTTTCCTTCTCTTCTGTGTTTTTGTGAAGGCTGAAACTGACAAGGCAGAAAACGAGACTCCTCAGACCACACCAGACTGTTATATAAACACAGTGCGGGGACCATCAACAGTCCAGCCTGCCAAAAGAGCTGCAGGCAGTTTGTTACAAGAAAGAGAAGGGGGGGTTGGGGACTGAGAATTTAGATCTCGGGCTCTCACACATATGTATAAGTACGTTCTGTAGAAGCTGATTGCAATTGCTGTGGCTATTTAGTTTCTGCAGTCAAAGTATTTTATCTACTAAAGCTGAGTCCTTGACTTTCCCATGAGAACGGCTGAGTGCAGTTTGAACTCTTAGAGAATTAGAATTATTGCACTGCCCACATGCAATCCTTGATTGTTGTAACTATATTCTCTATTATGTCTGCTTTGTTTTAAAAGAAACTTTTTTCCTTAGGTCTTTTGCACAAGCTGTCCTATGAGATCCAGGTAATTGGAAGCAGCCAAAGTTAAAACAATTTGTGGCCTGATAAACCATTGCCATATTCTGCCTGCTACAAACAATACTAATGTGCTTAACTTTATATGCAGCTCTCCATTCAGTTGCATCCTGAAATTAAGCTGCCTTTGCTTGTCTTAATTTATGTGTTTCACAGATTTTCTCATGTGTAGCATACAAACCATGCTGCTCATTTTCTGAGAAGCATTAGTGACAATATTTTTATTGGCTCTGTATGTTCTCTGATAGCGCTGTATAAATTGTATACTAAGGGGACTGTAATTTCTTAGGATAATTATAAACACAAGTAGTTCTCGAGTTATGACCATAATTGAACCCAAAATTTCTGTTGTTAAGTGAGACACTTGTTAAGTGAATTTTGACCCATTTTACGACTTTTCTTGCCATAGCTGATAAATGAATCACTGCAGTTGATAAGTTAGTAACCCGCTTTTTAAGTAAACCTGGCTTCCCCATTGACTTTGCTTGTCAGAAGGTCGCAAAAGGGATCACATGACCTTAGGACACAGCAATGGTCATAAATATGAACAAGTTGCCAAGCATCTGAATTTTGATCACATCATAGGGATGCTACAAAGGTTGTAACTGTGAAAAGTGGTCATAAGTCACATTTTTCAGTGCTGTTTAACTTTGAACGGTCACTAAACAAACTGTTGTAGGTCAAGGACTACCTGTATCAGCAGCATTGTACATTCGTTACCAAGCTGGCCATGGAGAGGAAAATCAGTAATGCACAGGACTAAAGCCCTAGCACAACTACTGGAGATCTGATATTAATGTCAAAACCATGAGACCTAGAAACCTGCCCTTTTTTTTTTACCCAACGCCTGAATTATCTCCCCAGAACAATCCTGTGCTTTGTGCTTTGCATGCAGTTTCTCGAAGTCCAAATACATATAAAATTCTATCGTTCACCTTGAATTTGGTGTGCACAAATAGGCTCCCAATCACAAAACCCCCCACAATTATTTAGCACAATTCTTTCTTTCTTTCTTTCTTTCTTTCTTTCTTTCTTTCTTTCTTTCTTTCTTTCTTTCTTTCTTTCTTTCTTTCTTTCTTTCTTTCTTTCTTTCTTTCTTTCTTCCTTCCTTCCTTCCTTCCTTCCTTCCTTCCTTCCTTCCTTCCTTCCTACCTACCTACCTACCTACCTACCTACCAGAGAGAGCTGTGGGTGACAAACTGTCCCCTCATCTTTTGTACATTCCTCAAAGAAAAGGCTCAGTTCTGATAAAGTACCTAAGCTGTCACGGAGCCTCTGCTGCTGAGTAAGACCGAATTTCCAATGTCATTCCGTTTTTCTGCTGCTGCGGCTCTTGCTGCTGCTGCTGCTGCTGCGGCCGCTGCCACTGCGGATATGGAATACAGTTCCCTCTCTTTTCACCGATAGTCATCTCTGCCAGATCTAAAAAAGAAGAAGAAGAAGAAAGAAAGAAGCTTACGGTAGCTCTGCTGCCTTAAGGTAGCCTAGGTGGGCTCGTTTTCAGCTGTAGCAGGAATGTGACTGCGGTCCTTTCTCCCCACCCCCCCCACCCCCGTTTCATAATGCTAAGAAGGCTTCCATTTACATCACCCTGTGTGCATTGCAGAGCGCCCGTGCGGCTGCTGGCGCTGCCTCAGCCAGGAAATTTGAAACTATGCTGATTCCAGTTGATTTAGAACGGGCAGCGTTTACCATAAGCTGGAATCCTTATTAGATACACAGATGATTTCACTGACCAATGGGTAACTGCTGGAGCTACAGTAATCTTTGTGAGTAGTCAGCCTCTGTTCAGCCGAATTATATCTGTTTGTTCTTGTTGAGCGGGGTAGGACTTTCTAAGACCCATGTGCACACACACAACACGGCTGTCAAACCATTTTGTTCATCTCTTTAGCGTTATCAGATGTTTTGCTTCCTCAGGGTGATGACTCTGTCAGTTAAGTGGCCTGCGGCAATTTCTGAACATTTCAGATAGGGGACGAATTGTTGCAGGCACCACGGATCATGTATACACACACATATATATGTCTGTATATATGTATATATACACCTTCCGGTGCTCTGACAAGTTATGAATTCTTAAGGATATATATCGATCATTAGGAAGGCTACTTCCAAGCTGTGTTTGCTATATGGTTCACTTTTCTTATGCAGCTGTAGACCTCCGGGCTTTCAATACGATCAAATGTAGAGGTGGGGGTGTATGTGTGGGGAGGGAGAGGGGAGAGACAGGGGGGTGGAATCATAACAAAATGGTTACCTGGAGTGGGTTGTGAAGAACTTACGCAGTTCAGTTTTACTATCCGGCTGCCTCCCTGCTTCTTGATGGTGAATTAGCATCTGAATCGTGTTCCTTTTCTTGGGAGACGGTTATTTTGCGTGGGTTGGGGGTGTGTAGGAAAGGAAGGATTGACGTGATGCAGTCGCTGCTTTAACCAGACATGATGCTCTGTGGCTTGATGGAGAGGGGGAGGGGCATCCCTTAAAGTGCTGGTGGCTTTTTTGAAACTTTGCTGCCCGAGGGGGACTCCACATTTGGATTCTTCTCTGGCAATTGCAGAGAATCTTTCAATCAATTATTATTATTATTATTACTATTATCATCATCATCATCATCATCATCATCATCATCATCATCATCACATCGGTGGGTGGTGAAAAGACTAGTGGTGGCGTGAGGCTGGCTGCACTGCACCATCAGGCCACAGAATAAGTTATGGATTTTGTTTTGTGTGAGTGGTGAACAATCAAGTGGGATGGCCTTATGCCTTTGTTTCCAGCTGATAAATAGCCCTTGAATTCTTCTTTAGAGAAGCAAAGTCTTTGTCACAGTGCCTGGCACGAAATAGTAATGCTGCTTAATGTCTGCATAGTGCTTCTGAGTGTACCAAATGCTTTGTGTTGCGCTTTTGTTAATTTAGTTCAGAGGTCTTCAAACTTGGCAGCTTTAAGACTTGTGGACTTCAACTCCCAGAATTCTCCAGCCAGCTGGCTGGAGAATTCTGGGAGTTGAAGTCCACAAGTCTTAAAGCTACTAAGTTTGAAGACCTCTGATTTAGTTGTTAGACTTACTGCTTTAATGTTTCTCAAGGAGCTCAAATGGTGTTTCTCTAGGTTTAGCTCTTCCTCTTTCATTCTGACCACAATCTTGGAGGTAGATTGGGCTGAGAGAAAGCCCAAAGAAGTCTATGAGTTTCTATTATTATGTATGAACCTGTCCCCCAAATCCTAATTCCCTGACCACAGCCCCACACTGGTTTTAGTAATAAAGGGATGCAGTGGGATAAAGAACTACCAGGATACAGGTAGTCCCCAACTTACAACCATACGCTTAGTGACCATTGACACAATGGCACTGAAAAAAGTGACATGACCATTTTTCACACTTACGAATATTACTACATCACCATGGTCACGTGACCAAAATCCAGATGCTTGGCAACTGACGAAGGTTGCAATGTCCCAAGGTCATTTTATCACTTTTTGCAACCTTCTGACAAGCAAAGTCAATGGGGACTCACTCAACAATTGTTGAATTGTTGAATTGTTACTAACTTAACAACTGCAGTGATTCACTTATCAACTGTAGCAGGGAAGGTTGTAAAATGAGTAAAAATTCACTTAGTGACTTTCTTGCTTAGCAATATAAATTTTGGGCTCAGTTGTGTTCATAAGTCAAGGACTACTGGCAGTGGTGGGTTCCTGCCCATTCAGCCTGTTTTGGCCGAGCTGGTAGCGGTGACGTTATTACGTCACCAAACCGGTTCTCTTTCTTTGGGAACTGGGCCCTCCTGCCTGCCCCTGCCCCGACCTTATATTTCTTCTTTTTTTGCCCAGCTGAGAGGTGTGGCAGAGTGGATTGCCGCACCTCAGCTGAGCGCTTTGCGCTCGCCGATCACACGCAAAGCGCATGACCGAAGAGGTGATTGCACGTGAAGCGCGCACGCAAAGAGAACCAATAGTAAAGCCGGTTAGAACCCACCACTGACTACCGGTATTGACTTGTGGCTTTGGCTATCTAAAGATTGTGTGGAAGATGCTTCAATTAATTTGGGTTTTTCAAATTATAACTCACACGCCATTATATTTATATAAAGAAAAATACTTCTTGGTATCTAATAGCTGTTGTGCATTCTAAGCTATGTGTATAGAAACAAAAACTTCTTTCAGACTTAAGGGTTTATTAGCCAGAGATCCTATGCTGGTTTGTTCTATGTCACGAAGACTTCCTTAGGGCACAGTAAGTTCCTTTTCTACATAACAATTGCAGAACCAACTTAAACATAAGATCCTGCTTTTAAGGCAACCTTGTTTATTACTTCAGTCGTTAAGCACACAATTAACATTCCACACACCCCTCGGCCTCACTGTCATTCCACATTTTTCAATTGCTTCTACATTCCTGATTGCGTCCAACTAGCTAAAATTTTCAAGTTATGACAAACTCTAAGCTTGCACAATTATACATTTCAACTTCTTAATTTCTAGCAGCATCACCAATGTAGAAGTAAAGCAGTATATGCAAAACAAAGAACAAAACAAAGCAAAAACAAAAAGTTCACAACACCTTTGTCTAGGCAAAGGCACCATTTTACCACAGAAATGAATAACGTATATTTAAAGTAGAAATAATAAAATGACTCCCTGTAATGAGATGCTGATACCGGGCATATGTGGAAAAGATGCCTTAATGGGTAGCCCTAGACCAGTCTGAGCCTGATGTTCCCATACAGGTTATCCTCAATTTACAACCACAATTTAGGCTGGAATTTATGTCATAAGTCATTGTAGTTATAAGTTGAGTCGGGCCTGATTTTACAACAATTTTTACAGTGGTCATTAAACAAATCACATAATTGTTAAGCAAATCGTGTGATTTGTTGAATGAATCGAGCTTCCCCAATGAGTGTTTTTTGCTGGAAATTGGCAAGAAAGGTTGCAAATCAGATGATTCAGTTGCAGGACACAAAAACCAGTTGTGTCCAAATTGCAATCCCATGACTATGAGGGTAGTGCAATGGTTGTAAGTGCAAGTAAATCACATTTTTTGAGGCAGTCATAACTTTGAACCATCGTTAAGCAAATAGTTGTAAGCCAAGGGCTACCTGTACTGATTCCTAATCTCATTGCCACCCCTTATTCACCAGCGGTGGGTTTCCAATATTCTTACCATGGGTTCACCGCATGCATGTCCGCTCGCTTTGCACGTTTGTGCACCTTCCACACACATGCCCAGCCTTCTGCGCATGCACTTTATTTGCTCACTCACCTTCCATGCATGCTCCCGGCCTCGAAAACATGTTTAAATAGGATGGCATAGAGCCGGAGCGTACCTGAAATGGTACGAACCGGCTGAATACCAGCTCTGTTACTCAACCTATTCTCTCCCTGTCTGGATATCTTGCTCTTCTTTCTTTTAGGAAGGACAGAACAGAGAAGCAAAGAGAGAGAGAAAGAGGGTGAAAGAGTATCTCCATAAGAAATTTCTTGCATGATAGCCTATTTATCTTTCTTCCCCCCTCCCCCAAGAGTATCAGCATAGATGGGGGTTATAGATGATTCCCACCCATCCCAAATATTGTAGGAGTACAGGCCTGCTGAACCGTAAAAAAAGATAGTTTTCTACTCTGGATTTAGTGGGAGCCCTTTTGCTGGCCTTTAACAATGACCTCCTATAGCCGTGATGGCGAACCTATGGCACGGGTGCCACAGGTGGGCACGCGAGTATTGCCCTAGCTCAGCTCCAGTGCGCATGCGTGCACCAGCCAACTGATTTTCAGGCCTTCCGGTCCCACCGGAAGTTGGGAAACTGGCTGTTTCCAGCCTCCGGAAGGCCCCAGGAGGATTGGGAAGGCTGTTTTTGCCCTCCCCAGGCTCCTAGAAAGCCTCTGGAGCCTACCGGGGAGGGGGGGGAAATGGGCCTACTGGGCCCACTGGGCCATCACATGCCAAAAGCAGGGGAAGTGTGTGGGGGATCACGTGTGCATACGCGGGAGGGTGGGGCGCATTGAATTATGGATGTGGGCACCCGCACCCATGACCCCCCATACTCCCCCCCCGCTTTTGGCACGTGACAGCAAAAAGGTTAGCCATCACTGTCCTATAGGATTTCCTCAAGGAAAAGATGGGATGGGAGGTCTGATTTTGAAATGACCGGTAGCAATGCTTCTGTGTTCTGCATTTTGAAACCACACTTCCTTGCTCTTTGACACACAGCCATTCTCTGTATTTTGCTGCTCCCTGCAGCTTGATTGCAGTTTTGGCTTAAGCAAAGTCACAGAAGGTGTTTTAAAACAGTAGGCTGGAATCTTCAGCACATGCTTTTTCCATGTGGACTATTCTTTAAAGAACCACCCCTCTCCCCAAACCTAGCAGGTGAATGCAGATGGGATGGAGTGGATTTATGAATGAAGACAAAGAAAAGTAATAAGGATGGAAATGGACTGATCCGTTCACTTGTATTGATGAACTGCTGTGGCTGGAAAGGGATGTATATAGGAATCTTCCAAGCACTGCTGCTCTTTTCCTGATTGCTTTGGCTTTTCACCTGCTTCAGATTCCGGTTGGATAAAATCAGTTATAAAATATGTCCTTTGATGTAAATTGGATTCTAATTATTTTCTTCTTGAGAGGTTTTATAAAAAAAAAAGGCAAAGACACAACGTAATTAGCAATCATAACATTCCTGTTAACAGCAGCATAATGGAAATGTGAAATAATAGATTTTGTCAGCCCTGCAAATAGTGTAAATGAATGCACCCATGAACCTTCACCTGTTGTTAGAGGAGAATCATTTGAGTTTATGGTAGCCAAAAAAATCAAGAGTCTGTTAGCATATTTTTTTCCAACTAATAAATCATGCTCAAACACATACGTTTCCATTAGCTGCAGCTTGCTTTTTATGAAGGAAACTGCAGCTCACCAAAGAGCTTATGCTTTTAATAAAATGTTAGTTGAAAAGGAGCTACTAGATTTCTTTTCTACAAAAGTAGAAAAGAAATCTAGTAGCAGTAGGCTATCCAAGGCAAATGGGGAAGATTACTGACTGAAGAATAAGAGGTGTGGGAAACAAATCTGTACAAAAAGGAAAGAAAAAGAAACGCTAAAAGTCCCTGCTCTAAAATTTGATTGCATTGTTATCTTATCAAAGAATAATTCTCTTAATTCAGCTATACTTTTGGTTTTTGCCATTTTATATTTTGGTTTTTCTTCTTTATGATTTGGAAAGGAACTTAATTCTTTTCTGATGAGATGTGTCTCTACCAGTATTATCATCTTTGCTGACATGCATGAAGAAGCAGCCATTGATGACAGGAAATATATTTTCCCCCCTAAACTTTGTTCCACTTGGCAAAGGTGCTGTCTTTATTACAAGCCCAATTTGGTATAGCGGTTAAGGTGCTGGCCTAGAAACCAGGAGATTGGTGACTTTGGGTCAATCACTTTCTCTCAGACAAATTAATCCACCTCAGAGGGGGAAAAGAGGATTGTGTTTGCTGCCTTGAGTTACTGATAAAGTAATAAAGGAGGCATAAAAATCTAATAAATAAATAAAATAGAAAGAAAGAAAGGATTAAACCTTTTCTGTCAGTA
Organism: Masticophis lateralis; assembly: GCA_030761175.1. NCBI lineage: Eukaryota > Metazoa > Chordata > Lepidosauria > Squamata > Colubridae > Masticophis > Masticophis lateralis. The sequence continues at coordinate 191,897,774 of JAUDYJ010000002.1, read as the reverse complement.
TTCAGGAGGCTCCCAATAAAGAATGATAATCTCTGACAAGTAAAGAAGAATTGAAATAGAAGTTATTTCTAATATAATAGCTGATGGAGCTCTAGGAACGATAAGATATGTCTAGGCTCGTGATGGTGAACCTATGGCATGCGTGCCACAGGTGGCACATGTAACCATATCAGTGGGCACACGAGATCAGCTTCCGATGGGACTAGAAGTTGTCAAATGGGCCATTTTTGGCCTCCGGAGGGGCTCCGGAGGGGTGGGGAAGGCTGTTTTCGCCCTCCCCAGATGCCTAGAGAGGTCCTGGAGCCAGGTGAGAAAGAAAAACAGGACTTCCGGGCCATTGTGTGCCAGGAGCGGGGTGAGGGTGGGTTATTGGTATGGGCATGCATGTATGTGACCACCCCCACATCTCCCCCTTCCTGGCACGCGATGGCAAAAAGGTTAGCCATCACTGGTCTAGGTTATACATGGCGAATGAATAAGTATCCATTCTTAATAATGTTATGAAAGCTATTAGGATGTAGTAGTTAAGGCACCATGCTAAAGACCCAGACCCCGAATCTTGCCTTAGGCACAAAACAAGCTAATTCTCGTAGCCCTAGAAAGGAAGCAATGGCAAACCACTTCCAAAGAAACTTTGCCAAGAAAACTGCAGGATAATTTTCACCAGTCCCAGAAACGAAGTAGAACAGAGCTGCCTACAGTCTTAAGTCTCACCTAGGGACAATTTTATCCTGAAATATTTGCTTCATAAAATCTCAAGTATACATAGAAGCACATAAAATCGTATGTTGTAAGTGAGCATTTGCAGTTTAAATACAATGATTGTGTATTGATAGAAACTAATGGATAATATGGTTGGCTTTGATCGATATAGCTTTGTGGTTACATGGATATGATGACGATCAATAACTTTCATAAATTAGGAAATGTGTTGGCCACCTGAAGGCTGTGTGTGGCTTCCAGCACTCCATTTGCAACCCCAAGAATCCCAAAATAGATACTTCAAAAATGCAGTGGTGAGAGTGGGTTAATTTTTAGTAATATTCTGTGATCAAAAGTAGAGGTCTTCAAACATGGCTGCTTTAAGACTTGTGGACTTCAGTTCCCAGAATTCTCCAGCCAGCTATGCTGGCTGGAGAATTCTGGGAGTTGAAGTCCACAAGTCTTAAAGCTGCCAAGTTTGGGGACCCCTGCTCTAAAGTAAGGATAGGCGTGAAGATGAAGACCTTGGTGATGGAGAGCAGCAACCTCACCCATTCTTAACTTCCCTCAAATCCCCAGAACTGCAAAAGAACTCTTTTCTTTAGAAATAACATTTCCATGTTTTCGGAAGGCTTTGACTGAACTACTGACTTGTTGAAATATTAAGCTTCAGTCTCTGACTTGGAAAAGGTTTCCTGTCTCTGTCTTAGGATAAAGGCATTCAATAATTATAATGTGATGACACTCAGCATGTTCCATTGGCTTCTTCATGCATACAGCTTATAAATTGCTTTCCAGTTATGAATTTACCCATTTCTGCTGTGCAATTCTCTATCATAGAACTGACTGTGTAAGCTTTATAGGGCAAAGGAGTTTCTTTCTTGCCATTGAGTGAGTGATTTATGAAATTAGTTAATGAGTTAGAGTTTCCTTTAAAGAGTCTTTGTCATTTTGCTCTACTGAGAATCTTCTGTTAAGAGCCCCCAAGGCTCCCTATGAGCAGGATTTAATATTAAATGAATATATTTCAATATGTGCTTTAGCTACCTTGACTTGGAAAGTTTGTTATCCAAAATATGCCGTGCCTTAAAGACAAGCCTGGAAAGAAAGATTAAATAAAAAATGACATAATGCCAAAGAGGCCAAAACACATCACTGTTTCCATTTAGGAAAAGAGTAGGCACAATATTGCTAATGGAATTAAGTGGTTGCCTTTTTTTTTGCTCCCTATTTATTTATTTGGTTTTTGCAGGTAGCCATGGAGGCAGTGTTCTTCTCCCACAAAACATCAATGAATTCCCAGAATACGGGTCTGTAGAAGCCCAGACACTGGAGAAATCATCTGAGATTCATGGGGAAGACATAACAAGTACTTTGGATGGACATCTGAGTGATCAGATGCTCTGCGAACCTTATGAAAATGGAAGTTCTGGTGATGGAATGGAAACGGCTTCTGAAACATTGCAAAGCCTGTCCAAAGAGGAAAAACAGTCCCAGCTTCTTGACAGACAGAGTGAGGTTTCTCAAGATTTAGAATCAGAAAAGGCCAAGGATGAAGGCAGTGAAGTTCCTGGTTCAGAGATGCAAATGGAAAGTGAGAGAAAGACTGGGACAGCAGTTGAAGAGGCAGCTAGGGAGAAGGTTCTTGCAGGCCAGGAAAAACCTTCAGAAATGCCTCTTCCATCTGAGATAATGGCAGAGAGGAAATTGTACTGGATCACAGAGGAAGACTCTATGATCTTAACCATGGAAGTTCAGCCTGCAACCTTGCCAACTTCTGGTGGTGGAACTGAGGAAGCCCAGAAAATATGTGAAAGGAGTAGTCACACGCCTTTGGCTGGTCCAAAGGATGAAAATCTGGGCATTGATGGTGGTGTCAGAGATGCCTGGGCAGAATTTGAGCGGGAGTTTGCCCTGGGTGATACAGAGAAAGCAGAACCATTCCCCGAGAGGAGGATATCAAAAGAGACAGCAACGAACAAACATGTGGAATTTCAAGGGGTGGAAATTCTTTGGATACAAAAAGCCGAGGAACAGAAAGAAAAGGGGGACTCTGAAACAGAGAGTGTAGAAAGGAGAACTTTCTCCAACTTGTCAAACCATCACACATCGCACATTCCTTCCACAGGATTCATTGGCTTGCCCGATCGCCCTTGGAATGTATCTTGGAAAAACCTCAAATCACTGGCAACCTCGACAAAAGGTGAAGAAGATGAAATTTCTGGAACTAAGGAAATGGATTGGGCTCAGGAAGGAAAGTCTGGGCCAGAGAAGGACAGGTAACAACAATTACTAGTATTAATGTTTAATGCAGGGGTAGCAGAGAACATATTGATGACATTGATTTTTTCAGTCCCTTAAGAATTTGATGATATGTGAGCCCATCATTGTTCTGGAGTGGGAAGGACAGAGGCACGGCTGCTTTAATATTTCAAATCCTGTAGTGCTGTTCCACACAAAGTATGCAAAGTGGTGGAGCAAAGTACTATTTATAGCAACAGTACATAAACAACAGTAATCAGAAAATCATACCATACAAAGCTTTTTTCACAACTGTAGACAGATCAGAAAGCACAGATCTAGTTTACCCTGGTTGGAAACCGGAGATACAGTGGTGTAAAACAAATGCAATGGCTGAGCCTCTAGTGATGGAGGCCATTGCACAATTTCTGTCGGGTCCTGCCAGTAACTTTCAAGTGAAGAATCTTCCATAAGGTCACATGTAGGAGAATTTAATATTGAACCTTAGTATTTCGCTGGTCTATTCCCAGTAGGATTGGGGAGTTGGCAGTTAAAAGGATTGGGGAGTTGGCAGTTGCTCAACACAGCAGCCTCTTAAACCAACCATTAGAGAATCAACATTTGTAGCTATTTTGATTGGCTGGATGAATAGGTAGCACATCACCTTCATATTTAACCATCGCAGTAATTTCCAAATTATTTAGTGGAAATTGCCTCTCTGATTCCTCCCTATTTAGCAAATCTTGTTTTTCTAAAAAAAACAAAATGCGTTTGCACCATTTGCTGATGTGTTAGGATGCTTTGTGCATTTAAAAACAAGTACTGGTAGTCCTCAATTTATAACAGTTAATTTAGGGATCGTTCTGACTGTTTTTCACTTATGACCATTGTCCCCATGGTCACATGATCAAAATTCAGATGCTTGGCAAGTGGTTCATATTTATGATGGTTGCAGTATTGCAGTGTCCTGGGACCATATGATCAACTTTTGCGACCTTCTGACAATCTGGGGAATCCAGAGTGATTTAATAACCATGTTACTAATTTAACAAATGCAATGATTCACTTAACAACTGTGGCAAGAAAGCCGTAAAATGGGACAAACTCACTTAAATGTTTCACTTAGAAACATAAATTTTGAGTTCAAATTGTGGTCATAACTCAAGGACTACCTGTGCTGTAATTCCTTTTGCTTGTATTTTTTTTTTCTGAACACTGGTTTTGCTTTGTTTTATTTTTAAATTAATAATTTTATCAACACATTTAAAGAACAGTAAATTGCTACATAAGAGAAAAAAGGAGGAGAGAAAGAGTGGTCAAAGTAAAAAAATTCAATAAATGAAGGATTTGCATTTATCATAACATTTAAATTAATTATTTAATTAAATGTATAAAACTAGGTTCATTATATCACTTTAACTAAAAAATCTCTGTAGAATTCTAAACATTAATGTTAACATTAATATCACCATCATTTCTTAATTTTTCCAAAAATAGTGTAAATGCATATAATCATGTAAAAAAAAAAGGAAAAGGAAAAAAATAAAGTAATTTTAACAAGGAGAAAGTTCAGTAGAAACAATACAACACTGTTTCAAATTCTCTCCCAATGTATCCAACTAACAATTGGGTCATCATATTGAAATTGCTTTTAACAAATGTTTTTATGTCAATTATTTCCCCCTCAAAAACCATACCCTGTGAGTTTATCTTGTTGACTGATCTCTAAAGAGCCATTCTTGCTTAAATTTAAACAAACTTCTGTTTTGTGCTTTTGCTTTGAAAATCCTTGGATTCTTCTATCGCAGCAACAGTAAAGCTTGAATGAACAGCAACGAATTTTGATCCAATGCCAGCCACTGGACACTGTTTGAAATGCTAAATAGAACTGCTGTTGCGCCTTTTTAATTATTTTGGCTGTTCTTGCTGTTTGGCACAAGTCAAAGTGTTCAGTCGTGGGATTACTGTCAGCAGATTGGGAAACTGAGGAGTCAAGGAAGAAACTAAAATGATGATCATCCATGAATTTGTGGGCAAGGGCTTCTCATGCAGACTTTTGAGACAACTCATGTCCATATTAGAATCATTTTAGTTTAACTTTTGCCAAATTGATGCTCTTTCAATATATCGGACGACAACTCCCATTTTCCCAACCAGTATAGCTGCCAGTATTGGCTGGGTATCTTAAATAATCATTATCTAACAGATTAGACAAAATCCCAGCTGAACAAGTCTTGATTTGGATGCTAGCTTGATACTTGCTGGTATCTTAGCATTGCTTGAGCACTCCCTGGAATTGTTTATTTGTTTACTTATTTATTTATCCTTCGTTGTTTTTATAAATAACTCAAGACAGTGAACACATACAAGGAAGTACTCCTTCCTCCTCCTATTTTCTCCACAACAACAACCCTGTGAGGTGATTTGGAGAGAGAGAGAGAGAGAGAGAGAGAGAGTGAGTGAGTGTCAGGCTTTGAGGCCTAAGGTAGGACTAGAAGTCACAGTCTCCTGGCTTGTAGCCTGGTGCTTTAACCACTAGACTAGACCAAATTGTGTCTGGAAAATTCTGCATGCTTACTGAATGTAAGTTATAAAGATACCTAGGCATCTAAATAGGCAACCCTACCTCCTATTAAAGGCTTTACATTCAATAGGCAAAGTTTGTAGGCTCCAAGGATTACCGGTACTTTGCAGATCTCTCCTTCTACTTTTTCTCAAGTGACTTCCCCAAACATCTGAATATAGCAGCTTCTTTTTCTCAGCTTTTCTTCCTGTTCAGTTGCTCCCTCCTTAGAATTTTTCTGGTGCACATTTTGATTTGCCAAGCTACACAGCTACACAGCCTGTCATTTAGGGTGGTAGAGGATTTGAATTTTAAAAGATTTCTGCTTTTCCAACTTCCCAAAGTTATCCATAAGTGAATAGACAAAAACAAAAGAAAAAGAGACAGACAAATCCCTGGACACAGGCATGTGTGTTTGTATTTAGATTTAAATTTACATTTGCCTCAGGGAGTTTAAGACAGGAAAATGGCTGTTTCTTTCTTCCTCAAAGGATGCATATGTTGTATATGAGTATTGTTTGTTAGGGAGAAAATTCTAAGGTTACTTCAAGAGAACTTCATGAACTTCAGCCCACATTCAGTGCCGCACAGATAGTCTTCAACATATGACAAGTCACTTAGCGGCCATTCAGAGATACAATATATCTCCCCAAACGTATTCTAACAGCTCCCCCCCCCCCCCGTGATCACCTGATTTCATGATTTTGGGTGCTCTGTAACCAGTCCCCATTTACAGCAGTTTGCAGTGTCCCACGGTCATATGACCATGATTTACAACAGTTACTTCTAGTTTATGACAAAAAAACAAGGGGGTTCATTTAATGACCACCACATTCACTTAACAACTGCCACAAAAAAATCCTAAAATCACATGATAATCCGCTTAATGACTGACATGACTTAACGACCGTAATTCTGGGGTTAATTACAGTCATAAGACAAAGACTACGTGTAACCACTACATATCCACAGTATTCTGCATCATCTCAGCCAATTTGGGACACATTTGGAATGTTAGAAACATTATGGGCTTTCTCCTAAAATGATTGCTGGATGGAAAAGCTGGTCCATTCACAAAAGGGCTGTCATGGGGGAGATATCAAATTGCAAAGCACTGACTTCCCAGAATATTACAAGAGGTGGGATTGAAAAATTTCAGCAACTGGTTCGCTGCCCGGTTGCTGGGGTGTGTGGCCATGGCCTACTCAGCCTCCTGCACCACAGCAGTGGGGGAGGTGTTTTTGCCCTCCACAGGCTCTCAAGCCTCCAGGAGGGCAAAAACAGCCTCCCACAGGCATTGGTGGCCCTCTGGAGACTGGAAAAGGGCCTGTTTTTGGACTTCCAGTACTTCCGTTAGGCCTGTTTTTCGCCCTTTCCAGGCTCCAGAGGGTTTCCTCAAGCCTTCGGGAGGGTGAAAATGGGCCCATTTCTGGACTTCCGGTAGGCTTGTTTTTCGCCCTCCCAGAGCCTCTGTTTGCACCCCGCACTTACCTGGCATCCAAAACGGGCCTCATGGAGACTCCTGAGAGGGATGGGGTGGATGGGGTCATCCAGTACTTGGAACAACCGGTTCGGCAAACCAGATTAAAATTAACATCCGGTTCGCCCGAACTGGTTTGAACTGCCTGAATCCCACCCCTGCTTACAACCTATTTTTTGTCTCTTCCACACAGGATGCTTTCTGCTCTTCATATTTTATGTTTGGTTTAAGTGCACTTCCAAACCCATGTTGGGGACTTCAAAGTTTTATAAATGAAGATGACGCTGAAGGCATTGTGCCAGCCTCACAGTTTGCAACTTTTGAAAAAAAGAATTTTTTAAGACATGTAAAAAGACAACTGGATAAGTAACAAGGGAGACGTTTATAGTCACTTAGAATATGGCTTTGTCTCCATTTGGCTTTAATTTCAGAATTAGGCAATCTATAGTCACAATATTTTTTCCTCCTACAATTCCCACAATTCTTTTCTTTGTCTACCCTGTTTCCACCAAAATAAGACATCCCCTGATAATAAGCCCAATTGGGCTTTTGAGTGCATTGCAATAAGGCCAAGCGCTTATTTCAGGATTCAAAAAAATATAAGATAGGGTCTTATTTTTGGGGAAACACGGTATGCTTATGGTACCCAGATCTGATGGAAATTGGTTTAGAGACCTGAATAATATCAAGGTGCTTGTACAAACACAAAAAACATTATTCCGGAATAAGGAAGATAAATCTCCATTATATCCTTAGCTCACGTGCATATTAAGGAGTTCCCTTAATGAAATGTTTCCACTTTTTACTCAGCTCAAGCTCTCTTCTTTCCTAAGATAAACTGTTTTGCTGTTCTTACAAGCAGATAGGGTCAGTTTACTCTTATACTATGAATGATTTATTAGTATGTTCTTTAATCACAGTTTGCATAAATAGGTTTTAATTTACATGGTAAGTAAACAATTAATGGTATAAACAAAATGTAGAAATGAGTAATGTGATAATTTAATTGTAAACACAACAGCAGGAGTCTTGACTGTAACGTACCTTAGTTAAATTGTTCTAATAAATAGCCTTCTGGATGTCATAGCAACTGCTTTACCAGTATTAAGTGGGCTTTGCTATGACTAAGCATGGGTTGGCCTTTCTTTACAAAATGAGGGATGTGGATTATACTGCTTACCATCATGGAATATCTCGTGAGAATAATTTTTATTTGATCTAAGAATTAAACGGATGAAAGGAATTTACAAGTAACTTAACCATTTATAGTTGGTGTAAGAAAAATAATTTGATACAAATATAAAATAGCACAGTGATTTAACTGTCAGCCACAGAAAGTTGGGAGCCAGAGTTAGATTCAAAATGAATACAAGTTTATTTCATGCTGCCTCTAAACAAGAACCTGAACTACTAACAGTCAAGGCAAATTGGCGATAGATAAGAATCAACAGAATTCAAGAAAGAACAGACAGATCTCTATGGGTGTCAAGAAACTCTAAACTGATGATGCACTTGACACCCTACCTCAGGCTCATCCTGGTCATCTTCTACAATAACTGAACCATAGTTAGCTGGGTTGATAAGTGGTAAATCATGAACCAAAGCCTATTCAATTATGACTTAGCATGACTTCTGAACTCAGTTTGAGTTTATACATATTATGTCAGAGTATTTTTGAATAAATCATAAGAAGTCAAGTTAAACCTGTTAGTTTTAGCTTCACGTGTGAATCAGGCCAATGATTAAGCTTCGGTTAAGAGATTAGAGGAAAAAGATAAGGTATTTCTAGTGGTCTTTGTTGTGATGCAATTTAATATTGGCACTTGTGATGCTTTTATTTAAAACCTCTAAGATCCTCTTGAATACTATTAGTTAACTAGTTTTGAATCATATTTAAAAGGAAACCCTGTTTTTGATTAAGTACTATAAATAACTTAACAGTCCAAGCCCAATTTAAGATTTAGGCCAATCAGCAGAGTGGAGGAATGAAAGAATGAGGGCACATTCTTGTGCCTATTTCCAAAGTCTTATCTTTGATTTTTTAAAGAAAGATTAAGAAATTGAAAGTGTTATGTCATGGTGCAGGGTCTTAATGCTTTTAGAGATTTTTAAGATTCTACAGTCTGTACCTTATGATCTCTGAGGCAAATTGCAGCTTGGGGAAGACGTGTGGAAGGATTAAAAGATGTTAACACTACATTTCCACACACTCTCATTCCTTGGCTTGGTTGCTGATCATGCTAATTTGAAAAGGACCGAATAGTTTGGTTAGCCAAGATTTAGGTCTTCCTCAAACAGGACAAAAGTTCTTCTCTGTGATGTCTGTTGCACATTTTCAAGACCAATCTATTCAGAAGCAGAGCAGATGCTCCAATTCCTGATTTTTTAAAATAAGTTTATAATATAAAATACAAAAATACAAAAGAAAATAGGGGAGGGAGAAGGGAAAGGAAAAAGATAGGGAAAGGGGAAAAAAGAAAGAAAAGGTGTTGATTTCAAGGCAAACTGACCCTTTGGTGCAGTAAAATAAGATAATGGCAACAAACTTCAACTTTTTACTTTTTACATAATAGTATAAATTAGCCACAAACCTTCTAATTGCTAAAACCCCAAGTCAAAGTTTCATTTCCCCCCCCACCTCAAGCACAAAGTCCAGAATCGGTTTTCAAGTACAAACAAAATTGTGTTCTTCTCTTTAATCAAAGCAATCAATTTAGCTGCTAACTCCATCAACCTTTGCAGCCATTCATCTGTCCCTCCATTATTGTGCATAAAGTAATCTTGCTGCCATCAATATATACAGGTAGTCCTTGACTTATGACCACAATTGAACCCAAAATTTCTGTTTGTTAAGTGAGACATTTATTAAGTAAGTTTTCTCCCATTTTATGACATTTCTTGCCCTAGTTGTTGTGAATCACTGCAGTTAATAAGTGAGTAACCTGGTTGTTAAGTGAATCTGGTTTCCATTATTGACTTTGCTTGCCAGAAGGTTGCAAAAGAGGATCACATGACTCTGAGATAGCAATAGCACTTACACTTATATACCGCTTCATAGTCCTTTACAGCCCTCTCTAAGCGGTTTACAGAGTCAGCATATTGCCTCCAACAATCTGGGTCTTCATTTTACCGACCTTGGAAGGATGGAAGGTTGAGTCAACCTTGAGCCTGGTGAGATTTGATCTGCCAAATTACTGGCAGCCGGTGATGAGTAGCAGTAGCCTGTAGTACTGCTCTCTAACCACTGCGCCACCGCAACTCATTGAGATGCTGCAAGTATAAACCAGTAGGCAAAAATCTGAATTTTGATCACATGATCATGGGGATGCTGCAAAAGTAACTGTGAAAAATGGTCATAAGTCACTTTTTTCAGTGCCACTGTAAACTTCAAAAGGTCACTAAATGAACTGTTGTAACTCGAGGACTATCTATATAACGTCAAAGTTCCATTTTTTTCCCCCAAGTCTTTTTCCATTAAACCCAAAAAGAAAAGTTTCTGGTTTAATCGTCATATTTAATTTGAGAATCTTTTGTATTAAGATGTGAACCCTACTCCAATATTTCTTTGCTTTGTTTCATGTCCACCATAAATGATAAAAAGTCCTGGAATAGTCCCAGTCTATTCAGAAGCAGAACAGGTCCTGTGTTAGTTTTTTAATGCTTCAATTCTTGTTTCAGTCGTACCAAAGGAATGGCATTGTGACAAAGTTTTGAAATCTTGCAGATAAATGCATATGTGTATCTATAACATTAATAGTGATAGTAGAAAAACTATTCAGCATAGAAGCACCATTATGCTTTCTTGAGTCCTTTTGAGCTTAAAACCTTGAGAATGCATTAATTGTAGAATATAAGAAAAAGAAGGAAAGAAGACTCTAACATTTATCTTCCAGGCCTCCAAATACCCATTCTCTCTCTAGTTCTAATCTTTCTTGTTGTTGCTTTTTTCTTTTTAAATAATTGCCTGAGCTGTTGGAAGAAAGGATTTAGTAGCTCCAGAATCTCTGAAAAGTAATCTAAAATAAGAGACACACAATGTGCCTTTTTCACCCCGTTGAACACAATGAGCTGATGTTTCTTAGCACACATCATCCCATCGCAGGGACTTTTGTTTCTACTCCATCCTGGATTTGAATGTGGGGGGATGGAAAGTCACAGGGAGAAAGACAAAAGTGTCTGTTTTCCATCAAGACAATTGTAACCAGACTTTAAACGCTGGTACATAACGATCAAAACGAATGGCTGCTTGTATGTGTCTGCATGAAACCACCGTTATGAGAAAATGTGAACATGCCCACATGTACGCTTATAAAGTAAACTAAAGCACTTTTTTTTTTAAAACCAATTTTGATTCCTAGGCTAATGGAGGAGGAAGAAGGGCTCAGTGGGAGAATGGAAGATGTCCTTGGGCAACTCTCTGAAATCTCAACAGATGTGTACAGCTCCCAGTTTGAAAGCATTCTGGACAATGCATCTTTATATTACAGTGCCGAGTCACTAGAAACGTTATATTCTGAGCCTGACAGCTACTTCAGCTTTGAAATGCCACTCACTCCAATGATCCAGCAACGTATCAAAGAAGACGCTCAGTTTTTAGAAAGGACTCCCGGAGGGGTGATGAGAAAGGATTCTTGCAATGGAGTCGCCAATGGACTCGGAGACGTTAAAGAGTCAGATCTTGCTGCAGCTTGTCCTTCGGAAAGGTAACAAGAGAGATTGTCTTCACAATATTTGTCTTGTGTCTTTGGTTGCATCTTTCTGATGATAATGAGTTGACCATCCTCCCTTCCTCCCCGTTCCAATGAATCTCTTTTTAGGGTTGCAACTTTTTAAAACACGAAGAGAATGTTTGCTACTGGGTCTGCCAGTTTTTGATTTTGCTGATTTTGTTCCCATTTGTGACCCTCCTGTTTGCAGTGTGAAATGGTGTTCACAAACCCTGTACAGAGTGCTTAAATCCAAGGGCCAAATATGACACTTCAACTTGAGTGCTGTTCTTTGGGTATGTTACTGTTTCTAAAAAAAACAAAAAACAAAAAACAGAATGACAGTGGGGCAATGGAAAGAATTAACCTTTATGTGCCTTGATAATACTAATTTCACAAATTTGCAGTGACTTAACTTGTGTAATTCTTGGAGTGTGTAGTAGTTGTTGGTTTCCTGCTGTGAAATAGTATTGTGCTTTTACAGTAATTTCTCCGCTGTATCTTGGTTTTGTTTGAGGAATTGGCATGCTTTTTGAAAAAAAATATTTTGATTTCTATTGAGGATATGCAGCTGAAATGGTATGATCCTGTCATACTAGGTACCTAAAGAGTGTAGTGCAGGGCTGTCAAACTCACAGGCCGCGGGCTGGATGTGTCGCATGCTGGCCGCGCCCATGCCTGGTTTAGCGAAGGGGAAAAAGTCCCGATACGTCATGTGACGCCGCTGTGACGTTGTGAGTTTGACACCCCTGTCAGTGCTAGGAAGTGAATAACATTGTATTGCCAGTAAATATATTTGAATCAACCTTTGCAGCTTCCACATAACAATGATAAAGAAGCTGAAAGGTTTGGATCACATAGCATACTAGAAGTGTATTTTAAGATCAAAATGCGCTACCTCTGCTCTCTAAGCTCACAGCAAATTCCCATAGGTGGGAAAGGTGCTGCAACATGTGATTATGCCAGCATGTGGGCAGCGGCAGGTTGGAAATTTATAGTATCATTGGGTTGGAGGGGATTATGGAGACCATATCCTGATACCATCCTGCATGCAGGTTTAAAAAACAAACAAACTTCCAGGGATGGAGCTCTTATGATTTCAGGAAAGGGGCTATTCAGCTTTTTAATAGCTCTCATGGGAAATTCTTCTTATTTCAAATTTGAATTTATTAAGTTTTGGTTAATTGGTTCTTGTCCAGAGAATATTACCCCTCCCTCCGCCCCCCGTAATATCCCTTCATGTATTAGAAGACAGATTAGTCTCCCCTCAGTCTTCTTTTCTTTAGGCTGAATATACCAAGTTCCTTTGATCTCTTTTTGTATGTTTTAGCCTCCAAGCATCTTATCGTCTTTAACACTCTTTGCACTCTTTCAAATTTCTCAGTGTCTTTCTTATATTGTGGTGATGTCAACCTCGTGAGGTAATCCAGACAGGAAGCACTCCCAGATGAACTAGTACTACTATATTGTAAGGTTACATTAACAGTACCTTACAAGTGCGAAAGTACATCTCTCCCCCACTGCCTTTACTGCCCAAACAACTAGGGAAGGTCCCTTGTCAGACATTTGCCATATCCACATTCCTTCTATGGCTAAATTGCCTCTTATCTGATTGCTTCCTTGGCTGAGACCCTTCCTTGTTTCCCAAGGTCATTCTCACATACCATTAGAATTTATCAATAAACACAGTGTGAAGTTTGATCAGTGCAGTGGAGAGCAGTACTATCACTTCCCATGATTTTGACATTGCAAGTCCTCGATTTACAACAGTTCATTTAGTGATCACTCAAAGTTACAATGACATTGAAAAAGTGATTCATGGCTGTTTTTCACACTTATGACCATTGCAGCTTCCCCATGGTCACGTTATCAAAATTCAGACACTTGCAACTGGTTCCTATGTATGATGGTTGCAGTGTCCCGGTGTCATGTGATCAGCTTTTGTGACCTTCTGACAAAGTTAAGGGGGAAGACAGAATCCCTTAACAACCGTGTTTCTAACTAAACAACTGCAGTGATTCACTTAACAACTGTGGCAAGAAACGTCGTAAAATGGGAAAAAATCCACTTAATGACGATTTTACTTAGCAACAAAAATTTTGGGCTCGATTGTGGTTGTAAGTCAATGACTACTTGTATATCTATTGATGAAGCGTAAACTGCATCAGCTTTCTTGGCAGCTGTTGCGCATTGCTAGCTCATCTTGTGAGCTAGCAATGTGATCTATCAATACTTCCAGATCCTTCTGCCAAGAACTATTGCTGTGATCTATCAATACTTCCAGATCCTTCTGCCAAGAACTATTGCTGTGATCTATCAATACTTCCAGATCCTTCTGCCAAGAACTATTGCTAAACCAGGTATCACCTATTTTGTACCTGGGCATCTGGTTTGTCCTGCCAAAGTGTGGAACCTTCATTTTTCACCACTGAACAACATGTTGTTGGATGGGATCCATTCAAGTCTTCTCTCTCTCCTCTCTCTCTCCCCCTTTCTCTCTTCTCTCTCTCTCTCTCTCTCCTCTCTTTTCTCTTTTCTCTCTTCTCTCCCTCTCTCTCTCTTCTCTCTCTTTCTCTCTCATCTCTCTTCTCTCTTCTCCCCCTCACACACACAAAGCATATTTTTTCCAACGAAGCCTTTTGTTTGAAGGAATTAGAAAACAGAATTTGAATGTGTGCAGCTTCATCCCTTCCTTTCTCCTTTCCCATCTCTTCTAACGCTATCCTTTACATTAAAGTTCTCTAAAAATAAATCCAGTCTTCCATTTTCTCATACATATTTTACATGGCAAAATGCAAATCATTTTCAATATAAACATCTTGGCAAGTATTCATAATTGATGTGTCAGCTATGGGTGCCTCCCAGTAAATTACTGGTGCTGTATATGAAACAAGGCACAGACTTAGGATTTTCTCTTTCACATTGACTTTAAGTTAGAAGTCTGAAGAGGAGATATTGCTATGGTAAGAGACAACCTTCCTAAAAACCTATTCATTATATGAATAAACCTTAATCTTAGTTTAGGAAATCCCAAAACCTGCCTTGAATTACAAAGTTTGGAACTTTTAGAAAACGTTGGCTTTTATAATCTGTCTTGACTTCATTTTTTTCATTTCTTTCAGCCATGTTTACATCAAACTGCTGTTATCTGTGCCCAGAAGCTAAGCAAAGTTGGGCCTGATTGGTACTTGAATGAGAGACCATGAGGAATGTCAAGATTGTAAGCTGGGCTGGGAAAAAACAACAGTAGATCACTTTTGTGCTGTTAGAAGAAAAGAGTATGATGATATGAATGTGGATGCCAGGCAGAAACTGAGTTTAACTCAAATCAGATTTAATGTGAGGAGGTTACAAAAGGTGGTACTTATCTAGTTGACTGTCAAAAACTAAGCAGTATTTGATGTAATTACGGCTGGATGAGAGAATTTAAGGGTTGTAAGCTGGTCTGGCAATTTGGAAAAAAAAACCCTTTTGGAATAAAGTATTGTAATGGCAATCTACTTTGGTATTCTTGCAAGAGAATACTGATGTGTCTGTGAAGTCATCAGCCAACTTCAACTCAAAGGAAACTAAACATTGCTAAGATGAAGCATGTACACCTTCAGTCGCTCTGCAATATACTGCTTCAAAATACGAGACTTTTAAGAACAAATCTTAGGTCCTAAATAAAATATGAGCAAGAATCCAAAGTGTTTAACTCAAGCATGTTAAGTGTCAGCAGTGGACCATTTCTGTAGCGCATTTCATGACAGATGGAAAGCCGTGGCTGAACTAATCTCTAAGGAAAATGGCAAACAGATTTGGTTATAAACTGGAGCATAAAGCTAAATATATCTCCTGCTTCTCCCATTTAATGTGAATGTGCTTTTCAGCTTGGCTGTGGTCGCTGCTTGGTAATGTGCTTTTGCTGAGATTTTGTTTTTAAAGTACACATAAACAAATCTGCTATTACAGTTTTTGTTTTGTTTTGGAAAGGTTTAGGATTTTGTGGTCTCTGGTTTTAGGAATAAACATCTATAGTAATAACATTTTTTTTTGTTAAAAGCCTGCCATCATGATAAAGCAGATTAGGGGTGGAAGAGGTATTTGAAAGATTCCTAATATGAAATTATTTCATTTAGTGGGTAGGATCCCTAATGTTGAGGTCTGGATTTCAGGAGGATCAGGAGCTATGGATAGATCCCACGACTATAGTATACCTCCAAAGAGATGCTTGATGTTTTCTTATGAACAGCAAAACATTTGCCTACGAGTTATAATTGCCTCAGGCAAGAAATCTTTAAAATATCACCTGTAGACCAGAATATGTTTACAAAGGACATAAAGATTGCCACAGAATAAAAAATAAAAATTAAGGAACATTTTAAAAACTTTTCTTTGAATCCTTAAATCAGCAGAGGCTGACTTAAATTTGGCTAGAAATTAGCCATTTCTTCCCATGGTTTTCTTTCTCTGGACATGTATAATATAACTGCATTGCAGTTCTAAATTCAGAAACTTTTCAGACAGCCTCTCATACAGCTGATCCCATTTACAGATTGGAAAATAAAAAGGAAAAAAAAGTTGGATTGTGTAACCATAGATGAATAATTCCTTGGACTAGCCTGCTTTGAATCCAAGCAATGCTATCATGACAGCAAAATGTAAAATCTGGAAATGCATTATTTTGGAAATGCATTAAATAGCCAACAGAGGTCCCCTAAGAGCTGTGAGTTCACTGTAGAATTCAGAGTAGAATCACTTGTGGTTTCCTGTTCAGGGAACAAAACGTCTCCAAGTGATGATGCTAATTCTTAGTAATCCTATTTAGATGCGCAGAAAGGCAGAGGAAGGGTCTTGGAAATGCTAGGAATTCTTGAGCTTATTTCATTGGTAGAAAATAGGCAGCAAGTAGGGGAAACAGCTTTCTTTGCTCCACCATGTCAGTGGTGACAAGTTTGAGCAAAAATCCTACTTTCAATAGTAAGTAGGAATTACTGGACTTTCTAGGTCTGTACAACCACACCCTCAGTTCTGCTTTTGGTTTGACACATAAAGATCATAGGAATTAGATGTATTTAAAAAAAAATAAAATTGGCCTGTGGCTGAGTAACTGGGATAGGATTAGCAAAGCAATCTCAAGACTGTATTCTGGGTGGAACAAGCCGGTAGTCATACTGGTTGAGGTTGAAAACTTTGCCCAGGATGGCTGAAGATTGAGAAGTGGCCAGGGGAGGGAGAGAAATGCTCTGAAACATGAAGGCGTAAGTGCAAATATTGGGAGAAAATAGTGAAGTGGAGTGAAACAAGATCCTAAAGGGGTGGAGAATATGGGAGGCTGAAGAGAAGGAACTGGTGCAGTTGGACAAGGACTCCTGGGTTAGGTCTTCCTGCCCAGACTGGATTTTACCTTCTTTTATGAATGTGGATGATGGAAGTGGTAATCCAACATGTTTTATGTGTGTTGAATTGGAAATGGCTACCATATGCTGATGGGGGTGGTGGTGGTGGTTCTGAATAAATGTTTCCTTCCTTCCTTCCTTCCTTCCTTCCTTCCTTCCTTCCTTCCTTCCTTCCTTCCTTCCTTCCTTCCTTCCTTCCTTCCTTCCTTCCTTCCTTCCCCTCCCCTCCCCTCCCCTCCCTTCACATTCCATCTCACCCCACCCCACCTGGACCTAGCCATCAAATGGCTGAAAAAAGCTGAACAGGAGATGAGGTGGTGTAAAAAGAAGTGGAGCAGAGTAGACAGTGATCCTGTGAGCAGAAACCTAAGGAAGCAATGGCTGACGGAGGCATGGAGGCGGACACATCGAAAATGATAGAGAATGGTCATGCAGCTTAGAAACAAAGTGGGAAGGCGATTGGGGAGGTGAGGGAAGGAAGTTAGATGCAAATAAGTTTCTTGAGACTAGATCACTCCCCACCCTCTGTGACTTCCTCCCCAGTGATACCCTCCAGAGGAAGACTTCCTGAATTCCTAGCCAGAATGCTAATGGCTTTTCTCTGTAGCAGAGTGGATAGGAAGTCCCAAGGCTGCACACCCAACGTTGCTTCCCAGGTATTTTAATCTGTCAAGAGATTAAAATGCTCTGCTATGTTGAAGCTTCAGTTTGAACTTCAACTTTTAATGCCACCAAAGTGCTCTCACAACTGTAAAAAAGAGAAGGAACAAGGAGTCAGCATAAGGGCTGAATGTCAGAAATAGGTTTGAATCAATGAGTGGTCTCTTTTTTCAGCCCAAGTTGTAACACGTATGCTGTTTCCCAAGTGATGACTCCAGATGAGTAAATTCACATTCATTGACATTCATTGGGTCCACGTTAGGAGGTATGATACAACACATTTAAAATGCTAAAGTTGGACTAGGGTATATACTCACTGGCAAAATATTATAGGCAGGTCTGCATAGAAATAAAGTGGTTTGTTTGTTGCAGTTGTTTTCGGACTAATAGCATCCTGTCCTTATTTGCCCTGCAAAGAGAGACATATTGCATTTTTTTATAATATTCATCTTTAGTGAAGCTTGACCCATTTATATTCAAGGATGAATAGGAGGCAATTTTGCCCTCATATTCTTCTAAGATAGGGTAAAAATGATTGGGTAGAAAGTGATAAGGTGCATGTGGACATTATTAAGGGACTGTACCGATTTCCTGTTTCATCAAGGATATACTTAGTGCTGACTTCTTTTCTTGCTCTTCCCATTCTGTCTGTCCTCAGTCAGAAAGAGTAATGATTTGGGGGGGGGGGGGTAGATGATGTAGTCCAACAATATATGGAAACCATAAGTGACACACTCTTAGAAATACTTGCTCATGAGAATAGGTGGGCTTGTGAATGTGAGAGGATTTCAAGATTCATTTAGCCAAGATGGCAGCTCTAGAAGTAAACATAAAGAATGTTGAATTGCTGGGAGCAAGAGAGATGTCTATTGAATCTGTGGTTGTAACTACAAGAGATTTAGCTGAAGATTACTAGGTAGCCAATTCTATGATCTATAGAGGAACAATATTCACCCCTTTTTGAGCCACGAACTGTTTATTAACTTGACTGGTGTGCTTGAGTAGATGAGACAAGGACCAAAGCTAGAATTAATTTTAATTACACATAGTTAATATGATTACTTATATTATATTGATATGATTATTGCTCCTGGGGAGGAAGGCTATGGCAAATCTAGATAGTTTACTAAAAAGCAGAGACATCACCCTGCCAACAAAAGTGCATATAGTCAAGAGTTGTAATTTTCCCAGTTGCAATGTTTGGCTGTTAAAGTTGGACCATAAGGAAGGCTGAGCGTCAAAGAAGTGAGGCCTTTGAACTATGGTGTTGGAGAAGACTCCTGCAAGTTCCTTGGACTGCATGGCGATCAAACCAGTCAGTCCTAGAAGAGATCAACCCTGACTGCAGTTTAGAAGGCCAGATCTTGAAGAGAAAACTCAAATACATTGGCCACCTAATGAGAAGGAAGGACTCACTGGAGAAGAGCCTAATGATGGGAAAGATTGAGGGCAAAAGAAGAATGGGACGATAGAGAATGAGGTGGGAGTCACTGAAGCAGTAGGCGTAATGGACTCCAGAGGATGGTAGAGGACAGGAAGGCCTGGAGGAACATTGTCCATGGGATCACGATTGGTCAGAGACGACTTCGCAGCAAAGAACAACAAATATGATTACTCTCCATGAATTTTTCTCTTCTGTCATATGAAAAGTTGATCATGGAGGAGCTTTCAGGAGTCTTATGCATTTCTTGGAGAATAGTAAAATCCTTGCTCCACATCCAAAAGATGGGGGAAGCCCTAATTTTTGTAATTGCTATGAGATAGTAATTTGGTAGATCAGTGATAGATGATCAATGAGTCTTAGAAACTGACCACAATTTTCTTGGAAGAGCAGTAGGCCTTTGGAGCCTATTTCATTCTGGTGCTAGTTACTGGGTTCCCTTTTAGTCACAGGCTGCTTACATCAGTACTTTTCTGTAAATGCAAACAGAGCAAAATCATCATTCTCAGCTGGCAAGAATAGCTTAGTAGGGCAGATATTCCTCTGTATAGATAAGTTTTCAGTTTGTTCCTACCCTTTCTTTAAGAATTTGGGGGGGGGGGGAGTTACTACAAGTAGTCCTCAATTTACAACAGTTCACTTAGTGACTGTTCAAAGTTACAACAGCACTGAAAAAAGTGACTTATGACCATTTTTCACACTTATGACCTTTGGATCATCCCCATGGTCATGTGCTTTACATTTGGATGCTTGACAACTGATTCTCATTTATGATGGTTGCAGTGTCCAGGGAGCATGTGATCACCTTTTGCAACCCCCTGACAAGGAAAGTCAGTGGGGAAGCCAGGTTCACTTAATAACCGTGTTACTAATTTAACTGCAGTGATTCACTTAACGCACGTGGCCTCGTAAAATGAGGCAAAGCTCATTTAACAAATTTGTCACTTAACAATATAAATTTTGGGCTCAGTTGTGGTCATAAATTGAGGATTACCTGTATATATTGTCAAAATTTCCAATTTGGGCCACAGGCCATTGCTACATTGAGACAATACAGTTAGCTTTTAATTATTTTTCTTTTATCTATATTTTCTTTTCTTTTTTCTTTTCTTTTATTTCTTTTATTATTTTTTCATTTCATTTAATTTAATTTTTTGTGTCATTTGCTTCAAGAACAGGTTGTGAAATCACAGCTGCTAGTTCTTTAACTGATTTTGGCCTTCATACACATATAGTTCTTCCCAAGAACCTAGCGTGTTTCTAATGTATCAGCTAACAGGATGAAATAGTGCTAATTGACAACTGGAAATTTTGTCAATGTGCGATTTTCTAAGTGCTGTGTAGGAATGTTTGGTAGAGCACCCAGTGTGCTGACAACCAATGAGACTACATGGCTGTAATATTTCAATTTTTGAATTTCAGATTGTGATACTTTGTGATCTTCTCCAATTCTTTGTCTTTACTGTCTCCAGGTATTCCCACATCAATTATTCACACTTCCTTTTCAAAGTTAGATCTGGTGTGTAGGCCAATCAGTTGTTTCACCAAAAACGATGCAGTTCTTCATCTGATGCTGGCCAATATTTGATTTTCCTTGCCCTTTTCTTCACGATCACTGCTGTTACTACAAGTTATTTCATTTCACCTTCTTTTTTTTATTCTTCCCTCCCTCCTTTATCTAACCTGCATTCTTGTTGCTTTTTTTTGGTTTGTCCTGTGTCTGCATCCAGAATTGCACCTTTTTTTCTTTGTTTACTGATTCATCACAGCCTCTCTATTGATGAATTGGCAGAAACATTTCTGATTCTACTGAAATTGGAGATTCTGCCTATAGTGTGCAGTTCAAGCTTTGTATCAGTTTATCTTCTTGTCTAAAGCTGTTATTTGCTGCTTTATTATTTCCAGTGCTTGCTTAAATCTTCCTGGTTTCTAGGTGATGTTATTTGTTCAGATATTCTTTGATCTTCTTGTTCTTCAGCTTCTTTGTTTTCATCTGTTCTAATTTGCTTGCATTAAATCTTCGCATGCTGATCCTATTTTCCAGCCTGATCTTCCATTTTGATGGTGCACTATTTGTGGTTTTTTTTTCTTGTTTGTTAATTTTGCACCCCAGATACTCACTTATAACTACAGCCAAGTTGTACATTAGTTGGTTAGTTTCTTGCAGTGAGCTGGTGCTTATATTTGATGTTACAGTATTGCATTTTTAATACTTATGCTAGCTGTTTCTTCGGAACAAGCTTCAATGCAGGAAACCTTCTTTGTTGTTTTTATGTTGTTATAGATGGTCAGTTATTGTTCATTTTGATTCTTTTTTAGTTAGAGAGTTTTGTTCTTTCTGAGGGGAAGGCAGGGACAGGATGCCAGGCAGGGGTGGGTTCTAATTTTTTTTTACTACCAGTTCTGTGGGCGTGGCTTATTTTGTGGGCGTGGCTTGGAGGTCATGTGACTGGGTAGGCGTAGCTAGCTGGTCATGTGACCGGGTGGCCATGGCTTTGTGTATAGGGACTACTCAGAGGGCTGAAAAAAGTCATTTCTGTCAGGTCCTCGCACTTTTGACTGATCCTCACACTTATGACCATCCTCGCATTTATGCTCATGCAGCATTCTTAACAACCATGTCACTCATTTCACAACTGTTTCTCTTCACCATGGTGATAAGATAGGGCAACAAATGTAAAATGTGAGGACAGTCATAAGTTTGAGGACTGGTCAAAATTGCGAGGACCAGTCAAAAATAACTTTTTCAGCCCTCTGAGTAGTCCATATGCACAAAAGGACTACCCAGAGGGCTGAAAAAAGTGATTTCTGACAGATCGTTGCACTTTTGACCGGTCTTCGCACTTATGACTGGTTATCATTTACGCCCATTGTAGCATTCTTAACAACCATGTCACTCATTTCACAACTGCTTCTCTTCACCATGGTGACAAGATAGGGCAAAAACGTAAAATGTGAGGAAAGTTGTAAGTTCGACGACTGGTCAAAAGTGCGAGGACTAGTCAAAAATAACTTTTTCAGCCCTCTGAGTAGTCCATATGCACAAAAGAACTACCCAGAGGGCTGAAAAAAGTGATTTCTGACAGATCGTCGCACTTTTGACTGGTCTTTGCACTTATGACTGGTCATCATTTACGCCCATTGTAGCATTCTTAACAACCATGTCACTCATTTCACAACTGCTTCTCTTCACCATGGTGATAAGATAGGGCAACAAATGTAAAATGTGAGGACAGTCATAAGTTTGAGGACTGGTCAAAATTGCGAGGACCAGTCAAAAATAACTTTTTCAGCCCTCTGAGTAGTCCATATGCACAAAAGGACTACCCAGAGGGCTGAAAAAAGTGATTTCTGACAGATCGTTGCACTTTTGACCGGTCTTCGCACTTATGACTGGTTATCATTTACGCCCATTGTAGCATTCTTAACAACCATGTCACTCATTTCACAACTGCTTCTCTTCACCATGGTGACAAGATAGGGCAAAAACGTAAAATGTGAGGAGAGTCGTAAGTTCGAGGACTGGTCAAAAGTGCGAGGACTAGTCAAAAATAACTTTTTCAGCCCTCTGAGTAATCCATATGCATAAAAGGATACAGCAATAGAGAGGGATGAAGGAAGGGAAGGGAAATTAGAGTAGGAGTTGAGGGTAAGAGAGGGAGGAAGAGCGGAGGAGAAAGAGAAAGGAAGAGGAAGTAGGGAGGAGAAGAAGGGGGGGGAGAAAGTAAGAAGGAAAGAAAAGAGAGAGGTAGTAGGTTTGAGGAGAAAGATTGCTGTACAATAAAAAAGATGAAATGGAAGAAAGCCAACCCCAAACAAATACAAAGATATTAAGATAAAGAATGAATTGTTAAACTTTAAAGAATAAAAGAGAACAAATATGAATAAATAGCAATAATTAGAAACACACATTCAAACATACAATGTATTTTCTTTGAACAGGGAGTATTTGGCCGATTCACAAATTTAAACAGTGTTTAGTCATTTCAATTAAATTTACAATATTTCCTTTTTGCCATATTTATTCCTCATCTGTTTTTTTTAAAAAAACAATATTACCCTTCATCCTCATCTCTAATCTTAATCAAATTCAATTTTTACCTTCTATTCTATATTATACCCCTTCCCATTGTCATCTGTTTTTATATCCATCCTCAAGTATCTCAATTATTACAATTCCCTAGTTAAATAGAGCTTTTTTTCTTTTGTGTTTTAAAATCTTGAACTCTCCTCTTTTGCCCTAAATTTCCCATTGTTTGCAGTTTTGCACCTTCCTCTTTTGGTGAGGAAAAAGAAAAAGAAATCTCTCTCTGCCTCATTTTGTCACTTTGCAGCAAAGATCCTGCTTTACTTTCAGTTTCGTTTTTTAGCATAGCTAGGGGGGAAAAAAATCTGCTCCAGCACTCTGCAGCTAGCAACTGAGCCCTGCCTCCGCAAAACAGCTGAGAGCAAATCAGCTGAGAGTCGGGAGGCTGATCTAATCAACTTGTGGTAATTAATCTATGCTGAAGCTGTAAGGGGCTGTTTTTTCTATTTTTGCAGGCACCGATCTACTCATTTGTTTTCTTTTAACACTGATCAGCTGTAGGGCGGCCCTTTGAAGCCCCATGGCAAGAGTTTAAACAGTTTTTTTCCCTCTAGCCATCAGCTGGGACTCAGGAGGCAGCAATAGATTGGGAATGGGTGGGATAAGCAAACCGCGACCAGGCCTGGAACCGGTTTGGGGGCGTGGCCAGCCAATCTTATTACCGGTTCTCCAAACTATTAAATATTTTTACTACCGGTTCTTTCGATTCGGTGCGAATCAGGAGCAACCCATCACTGGTGCCAGGTTTGGGAATGAAAAGGATTTAGTAGCTATGCTAGCTTTTTCCAACCAAATCTCCCTGGTTTGCTTCTACAGTCTGAACTAACTCTGTGGCAAGACTTTGATTTCTTTGCCCTGGATAGACCTCTGCAGTTCTTCCATTTCTGCTTCTCTAAATAATTTATTTCACATTATAAAACAACAACCATCTGCTAGCCACTGTTCTGTTATTTCTGATTCTGGATGTTCTTTTTAGATATTCTCTTCTCTTTGGAATTGGTTTATAATAATAGATCATTATTTCTTTCTTTTGAATCTTTATATATTTGTGACAGATAATCCCCAGATATCCAGGATCTCCAAAACCTAGTGCCATCCTAGTTGACCCCAGCAATAACAGATCCAGCATGAGTTTCTCTAAATTATGCCTCACCATATTGCATATGGATGAAACATTCTTTGTCTGGCTCCTCTGATGAAACTTGTTCATTATGGTTGATCCTCTGGAATAGCTGTCATTTTCCTCAGAGCCAACAAGCCCGCAACCACATCAAGGTCATGCTTCACTGGGGGTTGTTGTTGTTGTTGTTGTTGTTGTTATTATAACTGGTTGCCAGATTGTTAGACTGAATTTGGCATTTTTATCCACCTATCATGTAGTGAAGTTGTCCACACCAAATCCAAAGCATTTTGTCCATTTCAGATTTGAACGTTGTGGTTTAGCTATATGTCTAAGGCTACTGAATGAGAATCCATGACTAAGTAATGATTAAAATGCCTGAATATTCCTGATTCCTGAACAATTTCACTTAGCTGCTGTCTACTTGTTAACAGTGGTGAGCAAATATTTGGTTTTTTTTTTGTTTTTCTGAGGTATTTATTCTATCTATCTTTCAGGTAAAATATACCTATTAAAAAGTAAATCAGCTTTGAAAATCAGATTTACTCTCTTAGGTGGTTGGTTTTTAAAACTGAGGAATCTCTGGGTCTTGGAGTTTGTCTTTAATACACAATAACATTCAGGATGCAAGTGCAGGGTTGTCTGTGCTGCTCTTAAGTGTCCTGAGCAGTAATATATGTTGCTCAGAATTGTCTTCAATAGAGAAGTTGCTGTGCATGGTTTCAGATAGAGGTTTTCCTCAGTCTAATATGGGTGTACTGTGCCGGGGTTTAATAAACCGCACAGATGAAGTCTAAATTATTCTCTTTCTTTTCTGCAAAATCTGGACTCTGCAAGCTAACTAGGGTGGGAAGCGTATCAGCACTGACTGTTAGTTCTGACGAAGGGAGCAACAGTATGGCAAAACCAGCTGGTCCTTTTAAATCTAGTAAGTGAGCAAAGCAACCAGAGCTTTGCAGGGAAGAGTTAAACTGTCTTTTTCCATCACAGAAGTCTATCACAATCCTGTTTTTTTTCTCTCTCTCTCTTTTGCCAGGGGCTGATGAACTAAATAATTTTAAGTTGTAGGCAAGGAGCCAGCTTCCCACTTTTCTCCTGGGAATTTATCACAAAGCCGTAGAGGTTCTGGTACAAACAAGAGCCAGGCTCTAGCTGTGCGGGGAAGGTCAGCTGATCCACAAGGGAATGATGCCTGACAGTAATGTGATCCAATCCTTCTAATGAATGAGCAGAAGGGGGCCAACCTTGCTCTGCCTAGTACAGCTGCTACGGGGGTTGAGTTCGGGGAGTGGGGGCTCGAGACCACGTTGTGACTCACATGGCTTTGAAATTAAAACAGGCAATAAGTTATGTCCAGGAGTTCCTATGGGCTCCTCTGTGTCTGGGTGTTTCTCTTCAGCCAGCCGATCAGCTATTGACCTTGGCAGCATTCAGTAAGTCTAAAACCAGACTGCATGGCTTCAGTGTATTTGCTGTGACATTAGAAAAGGAGTATTCTCCCGCTGGATTGGTGGAGAGGGACAAGTTGGATGGGGCCTTGCCTGTTTTTGAAAACAGCATGTGAGCTTTCTGTACTCATCGTTTTCGGTGAAAGGACGGCTATTTTTGAAAAGAACTTCCCTAAACATAGTTCAGTTCTTGTGTGTTCTCGCTTCCAAATATGCAGCATCAACATCCAACAAAAGCATTGGGTGGAGTTTTAGAGAATTGGAAACCTGCTATTTCTGGAAGGTTTCTACTCTGTTTGCAGTGAGGATCATCAGAGAGACCTTGAAAAGGAAGAGCAGAGCTCTGGATTTTGATTGCGGAATTCTGGGAGTTGTAAGCAAGCTGAATGGGTATATTTTACAGCTCAGCAGATCGGCCTGTAGAATAAAATGACCACATTGGGGTGTTTTTAAAGATTAAAAACATAGTGAAGGGATGATATCTGTGGCATGGGAACCATACTTAAACCAAACACAAAATATTTACTAGTTTGTCTGGTGGTTAAGGCACCAGGATAGATAGCAAGAGACCGTGAGTTCAAGTCCCGCCTTAGCCATGAAAGGCAGCTGGGTAACCTTGGGCCATTCTCTCTCCTTTAGCTCAACCCATCTCACAGGGTGGTTGTTGCGAGGAAAATAGGAGGAGGAAGGTGTGTTGGGTATTTATATTTTTGATACATATTTACTTATATGCCACTTTATTATTTTTACAGGGTGTGTCTTTGGCACCCTGCAAAAATAATAAAGATGGGAAGAATGAATGAATGAATGAATGAATGAATGAATGAATGAATGAATGAATGAATTGAAATAAATAAATAAACAAATAAACAAACAAACAAACAAATAAATAAATAAATAAGCAAGCAAGCAAGCGACTAAGGCTTAAAAAAATCCAAATGATACACCCAACTCTGTCAGTCTCATTAGAATAATCTTAGTGTGACTATAACAGCATGCATTTTCAGTCAATTTGGTTAATTTCTGGAATTCATTTTAGAATCAGAGATTGAAAAAAGCCTCAGAGAACCCTAGGGCTTAATTTCCTACTGATGTGGGAAATCTCCATTTTCAGCATCCCTGATAGATGGCAACATATAACCTTTGACGAAAAGCACATAACATCCATTGTCTTCTCACATCTTTTCTTTTGTGGAGTAGTTCAGATAATCTGATGAAACCAATGAATACAGATACTACACTTGATCTTGGCCAGGATTTGGAGTGAGGTCACATAATCAGAAAGTTTACATTATTTGAATCTCTGATATTCTTTTTCAAATCCATCCTACAGGATGAATGTAGATGTACGTAATTGGGTATTTGTAGGCATTTGACTTTAGGATTGTTTATATTTATTTATTAGATTGATATCTCATCTTCCCTCCAGAATCATATGGTGGATATGCTTGCTTAAGTAATGCTGTACGCCACCCGGAGTCACTGTCTGAGTTGGGCGGCTAGAGTACCATGGGATTGATGGTATTCAGTACAGATAGAGAGTTTAAGAGATCAGCAAATCAGGGAAGTAAACCCCAAACTGAGTCTGAATGAAAGTTGGTAAACTTATTAGCTAGTTCTTCTTTTCCAGTCTGGTTCAGATGCAATGGAAAAATACTGTGTGCATAATAGTTAAATAAATACACTGAGGCAATTGTTTTCCACTAAAACAAGATAGGAAAGCATGCAGAGCATAGATGCTGGAAATATCTCCAACTTTGTACTAGTAGTGTATGTAAATGTGTTGGGGAAAAATTGATGGCTACCCCTGTTTTGCTGTGGATAATGTGAGTAGGAGGGCAGAGGGGGAAGACTTCGAACGAGAAGTCATAAACATTACCCAATGGGCATTCCCATAGGGATACGCTGTAGGAATAATTTTCTACACAGCCTTCAGTGTGATATAGCCCATTTTTTAATCTGAGCTTTCTTTTGCTGGCTCCTCCCTCTACACTGAATTTGGCTGTTATTACCTTCAGTTTTTAGGGAGTTATTTTCTTGGTGGACAGGTGTCCTGGACTCTCTTTACATAATTCCTTTCCAACATTCCTTTGGATAAGAAACGATAAAGAGCAACCAATGTTGACATTGTGCAGCACATAGAACCAATTGCAGCATGAGCAGGAATATCTATAATCCTTTTTGCTAGAGCTGTAAAAACCCATTAAAAGTTGCTTTGGATGTTTGGAACAAATGAAGAATGCGCATGAAGATCTTCTTTTTTGAATTGCTAATGTAGCAAAGTCTTTTTACAGGCTTCAGAGGTTTCCTCTCCTAAATAGGGAAAGATTATCAGATCCATCTTCTGGTGACCAGAAAGATACTTTCTGTTAAGTCCAGCTACCATTCTTGGTCCCTGTAAATCAGTGTTTCTCAACCTTGGTAGATTGAAGATGGGTAGACTTCAACTCCCAGAATCCCCCAGCCAGCGCTGCTGGCTGGAGGATTCTGGGAGTTGAAGTCCACCCATCCTCAAGTTACTAAGGTTGAGAAACCTTAGTGGAGAGAGACCTGACAGGAAAAGTATATATGTATTTCCAGGGAAAGTCAGTGTAATAGTTTATTAAATCTATGTGATCTAGTGTAGCCAAAGTCAGTGTCTGAGGAGGTAAACATCAATTTTGTAATGTTTTATAATAGTAGGCAGCTGTGCCTTGAAACCACCCTACAAATGTCTATTAATAGCAACCCTGTCGTTAAGCCAATTCACAGAGTGCCATGAAGTTAGAAGGGGACAGCAGCTTTGTTGGCTGTGAGACTAAGGCAATACATTCAACCTGTCAATTGTGGACTCATCTCCCCTGATACCCTGCTGGTAGAAGAAAAACTAAAGTATCCGACTTTCACCCTCAGATGTATGTTTGAGGTATCTCCTCAGAGCCTTCTACATATCTAGTTGCAGAAAATAACACAATAGCGTTTGTACAGTCTTATTGCTCCTAGCAAAACTCTGGCCATAGTTATAGAGAGCTCAATAATTCAGGTTCCCTGTTGCCTTTGTTACAAATTTCTGACATTTGCACCACCATTCGAAGGAGTGCCAAGACAAACAGAACAATCTTGGTGGTGACCAGCTGCCTTGGGGGCTGAAAGGCCTCAAAAAGTGAACCTGGTAGATCCAGTTTGAAGTTTTGCTCCATCTCATTTCCAAGTGTATTCGTGTAATTATTATGGGTCTGAGTAACACTGTTGAACCCTGAATCTTGAACCAGAGATTCCAGACATTTTGGAAGGGCCCATGGGTTTTCTTTCATCACCACTAAGCTAGCAAACTGTGACCTCCTGGTCTAGAGTTAGACTTTAACCAAATCTTAACTATTCTCTCTCAAGTTCTTCTCTTGGGGCTGCTCCTTATGATGTAACTCCACATCCAGCACCCTCTAACTCTTCCAATGTCATGAGGGTTAATTTTAATTGCTATTGAGCTTATAGCAATTACATTTATTGTTTTCTTTGGAATTTTATGATAGTGCTTTTTATTATAGGCAATCTTTGGTTAACAACAATTGGGAACGGGAAATCTACCACTAAGCAACATAGTCATCACATGACTGTGCTGACTTATGATAGCAGTTCCAGTGTAGTTGTTAAGCGTGATACCATTTGATTGCCGTTTGCGATCTCCAGCTTCCCCATCTACTTTGCTTGTTGGAAGCTGGCAGTGGAGGTTGCAAATGGTCATCTCATGACGGTGTGATGCTGTGATGTAATTGTAGGCTGGTTGCTAAGCACCCAAATAGCGATCATGTAACCATGGGGATGCTGTGACAACTGCAGCTTCAAGGACCAGCTGTAAGTCTTCTCCTTCACTGCCTTGTAGCTTTGAACAGTCACTGAACGAATGGTCATTAACCAAGCACTACCTGTAAAGTAAACTACTGAGAACTAGTCCTTGGTTATGACAGTATAGAAATATAATAATAAATTATAAGGTTAATAATACACCCTATTGATAAAGAGGGATCCTGTAACTCCCATTGTGGCCTTGAGAAATTATGTGTTGGTCCTCCCAGTTTCTTTCCTGACTTTGTATGCTGAGATTCAGGTCACGTGGTATCTCAGACAGTGTGGTGAAAAGAGCTTGGATGGAGCTCAGGTCTTGAGGTCCATCAGTCTGTTTACCTTCTCGCCTAACTGTTCTGCCAATGACTTCTCCATGGTCAACCTCATCTTTCTGTTTTGCCAGGCAGACTTTCCTTCCCAGTATTAGTTCTCCCCAAGGTATGGAAGGGGTCTTCTGTCAAATCTGCTAGGCCATATACAGGTAGTCCTCAATTTAAAACAGTTCATTAGTGACCCCTTGAAGTTACAATAGCACTGAAAAAGTGACTTATGACCGTTTTTCACACTTACGACGATTGCAGCAAAGCCATGATCACACAATAAAAATTCAGACATTTGGCAACTGACTCATATTTATGGCAGTTGCAGTATCCCAGAATCATGTGATCAGACTTTTGAGACCTCTTGACAAGCAAAGTCAACGGGGAAACCAGATTCACTTCACAACTGCGTTACTATCTTAACAACTGCAGTGATTCACTTAACAACTGTGGCAAGGAAGGTCATAAAATGGACTCAACAAACGCAACTCACTTAACAAAGAGAAATGTTGGGGTCTATTATGGTCATAAGTCGAGGACTACCTGTATTGTATTGTCTGATTCTTAGTTTGTAAAGGTGCATTAGATTTTCAGAGTGGTCTTCAGCCAAGCTGCTTTGTAGGCAAGGTTGAAGCTGGTGCTTGAAGCTGGTACTTCCACCATGTTCCATTACCTCTGGAGACCTGTGGCTTTTCCCGTAGTACAATTTCTACCATTCCTTGTATTGTTCCCCTGTCTTGGCCACAAGACCTTCTTGGCTATATTCTGCTGGTGGTGCACCTTTGATCTACCAGCAGTCACTTTTAGACAATGGAGGAAGTGCTGGGCTCTGCTGTTTTTGCTCTCTCTAAAGATGGAGTTAATGGAAAGTCACTGTGGTTTTTTGTTTTGTTTTGTTTTGTTTTGTTTTGTTTTGGAATGGCAGAGTTTAAGGTTGAAGGAAGTAGATTTTTTCCATAGTACTGGAAGAAGCCCGAAGTTCTTGCTTCATGTTAGAAGTGGAGTTAGCTCCTTTCCTGTTTCTTCTACCTCTATTGATCAAGAGCAGATGAATTAAATACATTCAGTTTAGGGGTGGGGTTCAAAAATTTTAGCAAAGGGTTCTGTGCCCGGTTGCTGGATGGGCGTGGCCATGGTGGGGGTGGCCTAGTCTGCCTCCTGCACCATGGCAGGGGGGATGTTTTTGGCCTTCCCAGGCTCCAGAGGTTTTGTTTGAGCCTCCGGGTGGGTGAAAACGGCCTCCCCAGGCTCCGGAGGACCTCTGGAGGCTGGAAACAGGTCTGTTTCTGGCCTTTCTGAACTTCCGGTAGGCCTGTTTTTTGCCCCACCCCCACCCCCAGCCTCTGCGCACCCTACACTTACCTGCATCCAAAACGATCTGCGTGGGGAATCCTGTGAGGGGTGGGGCAGGGTGGGTGCGTGAGTGGGACCAGGCAGTAGTGGGATTTTGGGGTTCTCCAAACTGCACAGAATCTTAGCTAGAGGTTCTCCTGAAGCCCTGCAAACCCCCAGCAGCCCACTCCTGATTCAGTTAATACCAAGTCTTTGCTGCAATTTCTGGACATTTTACATGGGAAATTAAACATTTTCATTTAAATTGAAATATATGAGGATATTTAG
Organism: Masticophis lateralis; assembly: GCA_030761175.1. Lineage (NCBI taxonomy): Eukaryota > Metazoa > Chordata > Lepidosauria > Squamata > Colubridae > Masticophis > Masticophis lateralis. The sequence continues at coordinate 191,866,183 of JAUDYJ010000002.1, read as the reverse complement.
ACTGAAATAGATCTTGAATTATTAGCGCATGTATTTAATTGTATTTCAAAGAGTTCTTGTGAGGAAATTTGTGTCTAAACCTTTGGATTTATTTGAGAGAGGGTGCAATAAAATAAGCAAATGAGAGCTTCAAGTTGGACATTGAAGGAATAAAGAAAACGAATGCCATGTTGGTATTTAAGAAGTCTGTTTAAGTCAAAAGACACATCAAAACGGAAACAGTTTAAAAACAGGAGAAAATTGAAAATCAACTTTTCATTTTTTTTGCAACTGGTAAAATTAGCAAAAGCACCCAATTAGTTACAAAACTGAGAGATTCCAGTATGGCTAAACTCCACAGCTTTGTTCAATTTAGCGCAGTGTTTTTCAAACTTGGCAACTTTAAAATGTGTGAACTTTAATTCCCAGAAGTCCCCAGCCAGCTGGTCTAGAGTTTTTCAACTTTTACAGTGTAGCTCATTCTTGCAGTAATGCAATATTCTAACTGTAACTTTAATAGCATTTTCCCTAATCTATTAATCCTACAACTTTCATAGCCATACATTGTAACTGGGAAAACCATAGCCTTGATTATACGCACTTGCGTGAGCTTAAATGGACTCCAGAGGATGGTAGAGGATAGGAAGGCCTGGAGGAATGTTGTCCATGGGGTTGTGACGAGTCGGACATGACTTTGCAACTAACAACAAAATTAATCCTACATGCTGGTTTGTCTATCAGACTTCCTCCTCCCCCACTCCCAACCCGGGTCTATGACAGTTCACTATGGCCAAGTCCCCACGGCCAACTTGCTGAAGCCAACTTGCCATGGGACAATTTGCCATGGTCAGCTCTCTGTGGGACAACTTGCTGCAGGGCAATCAAACAAATGGTGGAATAGAATCATTAAAGAAAGGATGCAAAAGGAGGGACAAAATGAAATCTGAATGACAACAAATAAAACATTTTAAAATTTATTTTAAATAATTAAATTGAGTTGATAAATTGTCCTTCAGCGAGTTGGCTGTGGTGAGTTGTCCCATGGCAAGTTGGCTTCGGAAAGCTGGCTGTGGTGAGTTAGCTGTGGTGAGTCTGTGGTTAGTTGGCCTCAGCAAATTGCCATAGACCTGAGTTGGGAGAGGGTCTATGGCCATGGCAAGTGGGCCATGGAGAGTTGGCTGTGGTGAGGTGACCACAGCGAGTTGGCTGTGGCAAGTTGTCCCATTCTGTCCCAACCCTATCCGTTATTTCTTCTTGATCCACTTGGATTTTTCTAGCTCTTTGCCCTAAAAAAAAAAAGCAAGAACAATCCATTGCAATTACATAGAGGGAGCTTCTCTCCCTTAGCAGAAGCTGTGACCACTAGCACAATATTACGTGTTAAATTAGGTTGATAGATAAGTCTGGATTAAAAGGGAAGGACTATTTTGCTGCAGCAAGTGAGTTCTTTGAAACAACAGTTTGCAAAAGTATGAACTACATATGTTCCCTATTCCACATGGAAGCTATTTCGGGTGAACATGGGTTGGGAGCCGCTCCTTTCTCTTCTAGATGACAGAAAGTCAGGCAAATATTGTAATGTTCTTTCGGGCTGTCTGCAAATGGTTAAAGAATGTCTGTGGAGAAGAGTGACTTCATTGTATATTGTACTTTTTTGAGGCAGGTCTGTTGGAAAGTTGTAGGGAACTGCCCTGCCCACAAGCACAGGAAGAAACACTTAAAGTTATTTCAAGTTAGGATTTCTACCCTACAATCCACCCGCCGTCTATAAACCTTGAAACCCTTATCTAGTGTTTGTGTGTCTTTCTGAAGCAAGGAACAGCCTGACAAGCTATCGGTGGAAAGAAAAGAATGGCTGAAGTGATAGAGAATGCTGCCATTACGAGCTTAGTTATGGGCTGATCGCTTCCAAAGTCAGGTAATCTGATACTTCTTATCTTCTTACTGATCTTTCCCCCCCTCTTATTATGATTTGTGAGAAAGATCTCAGAGTGGCCCCAGTGCTAACCAACGTGATTGAGTTTGGAGAATCAAGATAGAATCGGAAGTTAAGTTGTTTATGTAACAGGTGGCTGCATGCTAGCAGTGCATTGTGATAAAAATAATCACATGCTTGCCTGCATCTATCAAAGACCGGAGTTCTAAATACATTTAGGACCTTAGTGATGACAGCATAACTCATTTGGGGTGTAAGAGCAATCTGCAAAGTATATAGGAGTCTTCCCCAAGTCTATTTTTTCTATTGCCATCTCTCTGTTAAGTTCTTTATCACTGATCTTGTGGTCCCATGATTCTTTTCAATAAAAAAATTCACTTGGACCATAGATTTTGAGAATTTTGAGACAGCTTTGCAGAATTCCTGTAACCCAATCCCCGTTAAGCCTGTTTCCCGACCCATAAGATTGTAAAGACTTTTATTTCCCTTGCAATTGTACATTAAATAAGATCATAGCTCTTTCTTCTTCCACGTCTGATACAGTGTTTCTTCCATGTATGCATGTATGTATGTATGTATGTATGTATGTATGCATGTATGTATTAAATTTCTATGCCACCCATCTCTCCTACAAGACGACTCTGGGTAGCATTAAACATTGTATAATGTATAGTTTTGAAATTCTTTTATGTACAAGCATAATTCCACTCCATGACTGATAATGAGGGCATTGTTCAGAGAAATAAGAATTAGGTTTGTGTGTGTTTGATTTTTTTTCTTGAACAAATTTGAGATACCAGTCAACTGTCTTTAGTTTTTAACGAAACTAAATTATTATTGTTGTTGCTGCTGCTGCTACTATTACTACTAAGGATTCTTTGCTAAGTTTCCATGACTCACTCATGGAGATAGAATGGCTAAGCAGCGCTGTGTCTGGAATTGTTTGTAGGTGCTGTTGAGCCATTTGTATTAGATGACTGAGCTTTTTCAAACAACTTTTGAAAACTTCAGGTATTCTTAAATTCAGGACTTGTGTAGGATTTCAGACTTTCTTAGATTCAGAAATAATTTAAACTGGGAAAATGCAATCACATACAGGTAGCCCTCAACTAGTTATAATTATTCCTTTAATGACTGTTGTCACTGTAACTTCAGTGTCACTGAAGTTACAGTGACACTGAAAAAAGTGAATTATGATCAATTTTCACACGTGTGACGGTTGCAGCATCCCTATGGTCATGTGATTGGATGATTGGCAACCGGCATGTGTTTATGACTGTTGCAGTGTCCTGGGGTCGTGTGTCCCCCTTGTGTGCTCTTCTGACAAGCAAAGTCAATGTGGAAGCTGGATTTGCTTAATGACCACAAGATTCACTTAATAACTGCAGTGGTTTGTTTAACTGTGTAAAATAGGTCATAAAATGGGGGAAAACATATTTAACAACTGTTTTGCTTAGCAAAGGAAATTTTGGACTGAATTGTGGAAATTTTTTCCCCACTTAATAGTTCTATCCTTGAAACCTATCATATAACTATTTTGGAAGATCTGGCTTAATTATTTTGGAGTTGAGTTAATATTTTCAGATATAGCTATACATTATATTATTGCTTGGAAAAAAAATCAGACAGATAAATTATTTCAGGCGTGACAAACCTTTTGCAGTCAGTTCAGCTTTTTAAAATAAATTTATTCATGGAACAATTACATTAATGCTGGAAGCATTTTTTAAAAATATTTCCTCAATATTTTTAATTGCTATGATTGTAGAAAACTTCTGTTTAGATTAAAAAGGTAAGAAATCATTGGTATGAAAACTTCAATGGACAGACTTTATAATTTTACGTTTCTTATACAGTACATTAAAATCTTCCTCTAAAATATAGGGGTTGGTCTGAAAAATTAGGAAAGGGGAATTTAAATGGAATGCTTACTAACTGCACGTGCTTATTTTTTCTTACTATTAAGAATCTCTTCCTTAGAAAGCTAACAAAAGATTACTGATCTAATGATTACACATTCAGCAATATTTTGAGAAAACTAACTGCCTTGGCAATCTTAAAACTTTTGTTCTTATTTGGACATTAGGAAAAAATAAATTCTTCTTGCCACTTGAGATGCTGTTGGTAAGGGCTTATCTTATACCCAATGACCTCAGAAACTGATTGGTCTGTAATTTGTTAATCTCTTACTATTTATTCATTGAAAAGAGTTATATTTCATCGTAGAAATTCTTCGTAGAATTCTGGGAGATTTACAGCAGTAAAACACATGGAAATCTAAAACAACAGAATTGTAAAGAATTAATATTTCAGTAATAAAAAAATATTCAATATGTTGTAATAAGTGTTTGGTTAAATAAGATAAGCTTGTGGTTTGAGGCCTTCTTGAAGAACAAGATTCTGATCAGCTTCCAAAATACTGTTATCAAAGACGAGAGTTGAATTTGTTTTAGAAGGAATGTTCCAAAACTTAAGACCCTCTTTCTTATCCAAACCTAACAACTTTTGTTGGATAAAACAGAAAAGTTGAATTCTGGCCTCCTTTTCTTTCCATAGATTTCTGATAGACTCTGGAAATACAAACAGTTTCTTGGCTGCTAAAAGGACAATACAGCAGTGGTGAAATCCAAATGGTTTTACTACTGGTTCTGTGGGTGTGGCTTGGTGGGCATGATGTGGCTTCGTGGGTATGGCTTGATGGGTGTGGCAGGGGAAGGATACTGCAAAATCTCTATTCCCACCCCACTCCAGGGGAAGATTACTGCAAAATCCCCATTCTCTCCCCATTTTGGAGGAAGGATATTGCAAAATCTCCATTCGTACCCCACTCTGGGGCCAGCCAGAGTTGATATTTGCCAGTTCTCCAAACTACTCAAAATTTCCACTACCGGTTCTCTGAACTGCTCAAAATTTCCATTACCGGTTCTCCAGAACCTGTCAGAACCTGATGGATTTCATCCCTGCAATACAGATTTTTGTTTCACAAAAATATTGGTAGTTAGGCTCTTGGAAAATTGTGGTATGTATTTATTCTCTGAACACTGATCAATCTAAACTATTCCAGAAGCTGCTTTATGGCTGACTGAGGAATTCTGGGAGTTGAAGTCCACAAGTTTTGCAGTTGCTAGGGCTGGACATGCCTGTCTTAAATAAATGAAAATAAGTAAGATTTGACAACAATGTGATATTAGGGTGTGCAGCCTAGGATTGTTGGATATCTCTAAGTCAAATGTCAACATTCTGCTTCAAAACAATTCAGGTCAGCTCAGATTCTCTGATAAGAATTAGTTATTTCTTTATAACTTACTAGTTAGAAGGGAGAGAAAAGGATACCAGGAAGAATGGTGAAAGAGGATATTAGAGAGAAAGAGAGCCCAGCCCATTTTTGCTTTTAGTTTTACTCCCAGACTGCTTCAGTCGTATCCAGCACGCTGTCAAATTATTCCCCATTGAGGAATGCAGCTCTTTCCAAAAAACGTGGATTTAGTACAAAGTGCAGCGTAACTGTTTCAAATGCACCGTCCTTGTACCTTTAACTACCTAAAATGAGAGCACCGCAGTCATATGAAAAAGTAAATATACCCCAGTGACATTTTTGGATTTTTTACATTTCAACATACTGTACATACATTTTTGATCTTCATTTCAACTATATTAACAGCAAATATCTTGCACCATTTATATTTTGTATTTAAGTATTGTGGTATTTAAGTAAATGCAAATTTAGCATATGGAAAAAGTAAATGCACCCTTACATTTATCACTCTCTCAAATACCTAAAATTAGAATCAAGTGCAAATAATAGAGAGGATTTCTAATGAATTTGTCTTATTTAAACTGGGGACATGTAGTTTGATTTGGTCTTTATTGTTGAAGTATGTGATATCACCATGCCTATATCAAAGGAATTCTCTGAGGCCTTCAGAAAGAAGGTTATAGATGCCTATGAGTCCAGGAAGGATTTAAAAGGATTGCCAAACCATTGGAGATAATCCTTACATTGTCTAAAAGATCATCTACAAGTGGAAAAGATTTCAAACATCTGCCACTTTGCCAAGGTCAGGCTGTCCCAGTAAGTTCAGCTCCAGAGCAGATCACAAGATGTTGAAGAAAATCTCTGAGAACCCCAGAATTTCATCACATGACCTCTAGATAACTCTTACCACTATGTCAAATTGTATGAGTCTACTATGAGAAATAAACTGCATAAATTAGATTTATATAGGAAACATGCTAGGGGGAAACCTTTCCTGTCCACAAAGAATCAGAATCATATTGTTAAAAGGGACCTTGGAGGTTTTATAGTTCAGCCCTTTGACTCTGCTCAAAGTGGGACTCAGGCAACACTCATGCTTGCTCATGACTATCTAACAAAGACCAGGAACAATGTGCTCTGGACACATAAGGCAAAGATATTGAACTTCAGTATCAGAAAACATGCTTGTTGAAAACTAAAGGCAGAATTTCATCCAAAGAACCTGAGATCAACTCTAAAGCATGGAGGTGGACATCTTATGGATTGACACTGCTTTGCTCATCAGGGCAGCTCGCCATCACAGAAAGAAACCAATATGAATTCTCCATTCTGCTAGAGGATTCTTGTGGATAAGTGAGACTGTATGTCAGAACAGTGAAGCTCAACTGAAAGTGGATCTTGCAACATGACAATGACTCTAAGCATTTTAGTAAATGCACCAAGGAATGGCTGAAAAAAAAAAATTAGAAGCATAGGGGTTTGGGAATGGTCACATAAAATTCTGGATGTAGATCCCATTGAAAGGCTGCCGGGAGATTTGAAACAACCCCTCAAATATCACACAGCTGAAAAAATTCTGCATGGGTTGTGGGAAAAAATTCTCCCCAGTGGATATCAGAGACTGGCGGCCTGTTATACGAAAAGCCTGCTTGAGGTTGCTTCTGCCAAAGGGAACAATACGAAGTATAATTAGTCCTCGACTTACAACAGTTCATTTTTAGTGACTGTTTGAAGTTAAAATGGCACTAAAAAGTGATAATAGAATAGAATAGAATAGAATAGAATAGAATAGAATAGAATAGAATAGAATAGAATAGAATAGAATAGAATAGAATAGAATAGAATAGAATAGAATAGGCTAGGCTAGGCTAGGCTAGGCTAGGCTAGGCTAGGCTAGGCTAGGCTAGGCTAGGCTAGGCTAGACTAGACTAGACTAGACTAGACTAGACTAACAAAGTTGGAAGGGACCTTGGAAGTCTTCTAGTCCAACCTCCTGCTCAGGGAGGAAACTCTATCATTTCAGACAAATGGTTATTCAATCTCTTCTTAAAAACTTCCAGTGTTGGAGCATTTACAACTGTTGGAGGCAAGTCGTTCCACCGTTTAACTGTCAGGAAATTTCTCCTTAGTTCTAAGTAGCTTCTCTCCTTGATTAGTTTCTACCCATTGCTTCTTGTCCTGCCCTCAGGTGCTTTGGAGAATAGCTTGACTCCCTCTTCTTTGTGGCAGCTCTTAGATATTGGAACACTACTATCATGTCTCCGCTAGTCCTTCTTTTCATCAAACTAGACATACCTAATTCCAGCAACCATTCTCTTTTAGCCTCCAGTCCCCTAATCATCTTCATTGCTCTTCTCTGCACCCTTTCTAGAGTCTCAACATCTTTTTTACATCGTGGCGAACAAAACTGGATGCAGCATTCCAAGTGTAGCCTTACCAAGGCATTATAAAGTGGTATTAACACTGATTTATGACTTTCACACTTATGACCATGGCAGCATCCCCATCATCACATGATTAAAATTAAGGTGTTCCAACACTGGTAGTTTTTAAGAAGAGATTGGACAGCCATGGCATAGGACTTCCTGCTTGAGCAGGGGGTTGGATTAGAAAAACTTCAAGGTCCCTTCCAGCTCTCTTATTCTGTAATTCTGTAAATAAATCTTAAAATATGGATCATCCTCAGAATTCAGTTAATCATGTTTATCTTATCACAAATACTTACAAATATGATCACCTGTCTTCATGAAATTCATTTGTACTGAAACTGGAGATAATGTTAAATTTACTGATTGAGAAAAAGTCCTAGGAATCCTTATACTAAAGAAATCAGAACAACATCTAAATTCACAAACCTACAGTTCTCAGGTTTATTATGACACCCAGGGAAATCAGTTCATAGAATAACCAGACTGAATATCATGTCACTGAAATGTGATGAGAAGTAGAGGTTTCTTGTTTGTCGATATAATGTATATTTTTCATATATAGCAGATTTTTCAAAAACTTCTGCCTTCCCTAACATGATCTGTGAACTTTTTCAGGATTTCTAATAGCACCAACATGACGTTGTAAAGTCAAATTAAAAAGAAAAGGAAATTGTGGCAGTTTGTATGTCTTGATATATAACATGTCATCACTAACCAAGGGAATAACACACTATTAATAATTATTTGTGCTTTAGAGTTAATAAACATGTCACTCTAGGTTTGGCGAAACCATTATAAATCAGTACTCTCTCAAAAATATCCAAGAAATAATAGACATTTTCAGTATCCAAAGAAAGAATATTTGATGAATTCAGCCTGTTTTGAGTTTAAACAATCACATTAATTACAAATTTAATATTGCTAGAATGTTGATAAGGTTCCAAGGAATGAAGTGTCAGAAAATAATTTAAATGGAAGGGAATTTGACATACGCAAAAAAGGAAGGATTAATGGAAAGTCAAATGATCACTAGGCTGAATACATGCAGATAATCCTGCAAAGTATTCCAAATATGGAGTATAATATTGATGAGGTGAAATTGTGATCCAGAAAGGACTTCAGATCTCTAATGTATGTTCTGCTGGTTTGAGTAGTATTGAAGAAGGTTCAGGAATCTATAATTGGACTATCTAGACTTGAAAGTGTTGTTTTTTTTTAAACAAGGACCATCTATAGCAGCAGTTTCCAACCTTGGCAACTTTAAGCCTGGTGGACTTCAACTCCCAGAATTCCCCAGCCAGCTTTGCTCCAAGGTTGCAGACCTCTGATCTATAGTGCCTTTTTCAAATGAGGCTACCTGAGGCAGCTCGGTCCAAATATTTAGATTAGTTCTGGTTTCAGAAAAGACTTTTGATACCTAATATTGGTTACTGCAAGTGACACTTTCTGTATCAATGTTTTACTTTTATGCCTAATTTAAATAACAGATTTTGATTATACAATTTAATAATTTGCAAACATTTGTTAATAGGTGATAGTTGATAGTCCGCTATTTGGTCAAGGTAGACTGAAATGAACATGAAATATAATAATAAATATAGTTTCTCTGTTTAATGAAATCTGTCCTTTGCTAATACTTGCTTTCAGATTCATTCCTTTTTTAATATGCCTCCTTCCTATCATATTTTGTTTGTTTTACATTATTTTATGTATGTATGGCGAATGTTTTGTTAAAGAAATATGACTGTTGGCTTCCCAAACCCTTTTCCCAATGATAGATAACATAATTTCCTTCCTTCCTTCCTTCCTTCCTTCCTTCCTTCCTCCCTCCCTCCCTCCCTCCCTCCCTCCCTGTGTTACAATTAGTTAGAATAGAATAGAATAGAATTTTATTGGCCAAGCGTGATTGGACCAGGGGTGGGTTCTAAAATTTCTGTGGGTGTGGCTTATTTTATGAGTGTGGCTTGATGGTCATGTGCCAATTCTTTAGGATTTAGCAGAGGTACTGGTCTACCAGGCTTTTAACTGCTTGCAGAGCTGTTCCGGACTACTCATTTGTTTTTGGAGGCACCGGTCTACTCATTCGTTTTTGAAGGCACTGGTCTATCCATTTGTTTTTGGAGGCACCGGTCTACCCATTTGTTTTTGGAGGCACCGGTCTACTCATTCGTTTTTGGAGGCACCAGTCTGCCCATTCATTTTTGGAGGCACCAATCTATCCATTCATTTTTGGAGGCATTGGTCTACCACCATACTGCCTTTTAACACTGATCAGCTGTAAGGCAGCTCTTTGAAGCCCTGCGGCAAGAGTTTAAACAGTTTTTTTCCTTCTAGCCAATCAGCTGGGACTTGGGAGGCAGCAATAGATTGAGAGTGGGGCCAAATAAAAGGTAAGAATAACGTGGAGGGGGGCGGGGGGGGCGGGCCCAGCTCCTGAACAAAGAGAACTGGTTCGGTGACATCATATTGTCACTGCTACCGGCTCGGCCGAACGAGGCCGAACCAGGAGGAATCCACCACTGGATTGGAGAGACAAGGAATTTGTCTTGGTGCATATGCTCTCAGTGTACATAAAAGAAAAGATACATTCGTGAAGAATCATAAGGTACAACACTTAATGATAACCATAGGGAACAAATAAGCAATCAAATCATATTAGGAAACAGTCAATATAAATCATAAGGATTCTCAAATGGTAACTAAATCCACAAGTTTTAGCTAAAATACTTATGGTCTAAAAATGCCACTCCCTGTAAAGAATGCAAGTCACTTATGATGTAATTCTTGCATCATGAGGTCATGATCTGGAATGTCTAGGGATACTTTTCTAAAGTCAAATGGATGTCCAAATGGCAGATGCATAGATTCCAGTCATCCTTAACATATGAAGATGAAGGAGATCTTTTCCTTGGCTTACATTAAGACAGGAAACATCTATCTAGGATTCCTGTGAAGGATACCGTAAAGCATTTTGCCAAGAGTGGTCTGCTTGCTGCTGGCAGTTTCTGTTGCTGAATGAGCAGCTTCTGTTTTAGGGAGATGCAAAAACATGACAAACTTGGCATTGTATCAAGCTATAATGTGGGATTAAACAGGTATGTTAAATGTTGGTGTTGAGTAAAGACTGCAGTTGATATAATTGGACTGCTGATACCAAATGCTATCATCAGTGTATTGGCATTTTTCAATGATATCAATGGTAAATACACCAAATTATTTTTGCAGATGATAGGACAAAGAAATTTGAAGCAAAGAAATGACATTATAAATAATTCTGTATGTGCTAGCCTCTTCCAACCTAATGTCCTTTTTGGTCTAGTTTTCATAATGTTCAGTGCTGTGGGGCAAATTTGGGAACTGTAATGGAAATTCTTCTGAAACATGCCAGACACATAGTCCTTCATGGAGCTTGGTTCACAACTGTCTAGGGCCAATTGTGATGGAATCTCTGAGACATACATCTCTAGTTTCTTTGAAATGAACCTAATTTAGTGCTTTGCTACTAAATTCTGCTAAAGTTGAATTGGAGTGTGGGACTGTATTTTTATTTGGAGTTTTTGGTGTTTTTGCAACCAGGCCAGTAGTGGTATTCAGCTGGTTCTATCTGGTTTGGGTGAACCAGTAGGAGCAACTATGGGATGCTCCACCCACCCATGCGGATGTCACGACGTCCCATTTTTCCACGTTTTTGGGGCTCTGCGCATGCGTAGAAGGCCTTGGGCATGCACAGAGAAGGCGTGTGTAAGTGTAGTGAGCGGGCATGCGCGCACACACATTTACGAACCAGTAGGGAAGGTAAGTGAATACCACTCCTGAACCAGGCACTAACTTAGATTTAACAATTCTACCATACCATTGCTCAGTTTCCCCCTTAGGTTAATCTTAAGACTTATATGATGGAAATATAAGGACTAATTCGGGGAAAAAAATGGTTTACAGAAGTAAATTGTAAAGAGATTGGATAGCCAAACAAAGACTAGGAATATATCCACTATCCTTATGCAAGCTTTGTTCGACTGTTTTAGGGCAAAAGATCTGGGCATCAATCAATCAACATTAACCTTTAATAGAATTGTTTTAAAAAGTAACAGACTAATTTGCACTACAGTCCGTGGCATTTCCTAACCAAGTTAATAAAGCTTAAGAATTCACCAATATTTTTTTGAGTACTACATCTGAATATATTTGAGCCTTGATACCTCTATTTGAAATATTCAATTCTTGTTGAATTTCTTCCTTAATTTTATTTGCAGTATTTTCCTTAGGTTATTTGCCTCTTTTTAAAAAATCTTTCTCCTTTAGCCACAGACTTTCATCTGCCTGCCCACTCACTGTCTTGCTTCCTTCTTTTCTACTACAGGTATGTCCAATCAGTGGACATACCAATAGTATACTGATTTGTATACTGAATATACTGAAAGCTGACATTTCCTCATTTTAGAGATAGTGACTGGAGTGGATGGTACTACAATACAAATGGGAATATTTATGTTTGTCATCCCCAACACAGAGTTTGAATAACTTTTCTCTATAGAAGCTTTTCATAAAGTTGGCATCATAAACACATTATTAACCATTGTTATTGTTAATAACAATGCTTTAGTACTCAGAATGGACTATTTGGCAATGATGCCAAATAGTCCATTCCAAGGGTTCCAAGTAACACCGCCAACAAAAGAAGACTACAAGGCTAGAAGTTCATCAAAGTTCCATTTTATTAGAGATGTCATATTGGCACATCTGGGAAAACTCGAATATGAAAGCTTCCAGGTTTTCCCCACCCAACAGAAAGTCCAAGTCCCTTCCCCTGCATCCACATGTCCATCTTATTGTCCAATCAATGCACCATCCCAACTGGAGATGTCTCCCAGTCACACCACTCCAGGTGCAGGCCAAATGTCCTTGACTTTCAGAGATTGTTATTATGGCTAGATATTTCCACCACCTCATGCAATCTCCCCTCCCAGTTTCCCACAGCACTAAATGTGGCAGCCCTGAAGATCCAGAGAAAAAGATGGCCTCCAGGGCTGACTTGAAAACAGAGGTGAGCAGGATTTGTCTGCCTGACGGCTGCTGGGTATAGAGTTAGTGATGTCATAATATCACTGAAGTGGGTGGGACCAAATCACCCAGGTTTGCAAATATGGGAGACAAAAGAGTTTATGCAGAGAGGCTTAAGATAGTCCTTGACTCCTTGAATCTTTCCAAATGAGAAAAAAATTCTCCAATTCTGGGGCTTGTGGGTTCTAAAGAGGCAAATGGGAGCCTTAAGCCATGATATATTTATTTTGTATTTTCTCCCTCATTTTCCACATATACCCAATAGAGGAATAGTCTGGGGTTGTGTCATGATGAATCAGCTTTCCTTACAGCCCTGAGACCATCAAGTTTGTTGCAGAAAAATGTATATGTTGGTATGCTGTTGACCATGTGTCTGAATGTTGTGACACATCAAAGATGTGGTGCAATGGTGGATTTTTTAGAACACTTTCCAGATACCGTGTGCCCAATATAAAGCCTACTCTCAAAATAAACCCTACTTAAGCTCCACTCCCTTCCTACTTCCTCACCTTGTCCTCCACTTCCCACCTGCCTCACCTCGTCTTCCACCCCCCTGCCTTGATTTGTGGCTGCGGCATCAGCGCATCGCTTTGCCTCATGTGGTGCTGCGTCGGTGCCGGAAGAAGTAGGCCACCTCTGCGAGGCATTTGTCAGGGCGTGGATGGCCAGGCTGCAGGGGCCCTGAGGTAAGCGGAGTGCAGCGCATGGGGTAGCTCCACCCCCCTGCCTCACAGTGGTGGCACTCAAAATAAATTAAGTCATCCCCGAAAATAAGCCTTAGTGTTTATTTCAGTACCTAAAAGAAAATAAGACCGGGTCATGGTAAGGGTGCTTGGTTATGTTTCAAACCAATCATTGTATTATCAGGAAATAAGCTCACATGATTCACATTTATCTAGTAGTTATGCCAATGAAAAGGGTCTAAAGCAGTAACAATGAAACATGGGTTGTAAAAAATACTTTGTAGCAGCAGCACATTTCATGGATTCATTGCAGCTACCATTCAGATGACATTTTCACAGTGTGCCATCACAGTCCTTCTTCCTGTGTTGTAATGTTTAATGGAGACTATTGCATCGTATTTCTTTTTACTACAGTATGAGGTGTTTTAAAATTAGGTCTCTCAACAATTTGAAATAATTCTGTTTGCATATATAGAGTCCCAAATGGGAACCAGAAAAGTCTTAGTTTATATTACGTTTGTTTGAAAACTCTTCCTTCATTTGGGACAATCTTAAGATAATAAAACATAGTCCTTTAGGAAAGGAGCAGTATATAAGCTTCATAAACAAATAAATGTGGGTTTAACTGAAAGAAAAAATTGCTGGAGTTAAACAGCTTACCATAAGGTGATAGTATCATCAGGGCTTCCCTGAACAAATAGTTTTCATCATAGTTGGCCGTTTAAGAACGTGTCCCTGAGTTATTTTGCTGTCTCTTTCCTTCCCATCTCTTTTTATTTTTATGATGTGTCTTTTGTTATTACTATGGTTGCACAAACTGTTTTGGGAACCCTTAGGTGAGGTATAAATGCTCTAAATAAATACTTTATTACATTGAATAAAGTCATCTCATCTGGGAAGAGTTTACTAAATTTAGTCTGATGGTACTATTTACTTAATTAAAGGCTTCGTCACTTGAAATGTGCAAAACGTTTGCAACCATTTCAAGATGGCTTTGTGAGACATCACATTTCAAGCACGAAGCTTTTTGTTTGAAAAATATTACTTTTGCACTCGAAATGGGACATGTCACAAAATTTCACACTTCAAATAGGTCAAAACGAAATGTTTCACATACTCCTAATTTTAATTCTTGCACTTTGCTCTTGTTTTTTTTAAAACTTTGAAATGAGAATAGTTCCATCTTATAATGAAAATAGCTGCACAGAATTTTACCACCCAAACCACATTATGGTGATCATACCTTATCAAAATGTTTATAATTTACAAAGTTTTGCATTTAAAACAAGTGAACTATAACAGGAACCGTGAAGAATTTTTTTTTTCTAGCCATGGTTTAAATATTTTTGGCTTTCATTACGAGTTATGTGTGTATATGTTCAAATTTTTTATAAATGTCTATGAAAAGTCTAGTTTCTTCACAACTATTTTGTCTGCCTTCTCTTACAGCTTTGAGACCTACAATAAGGTTTCTGGGTTTTTGAACATAAAATTTGGGCAGCAATTCTATTAAGATTTCTAAATTAACATTAAGGTTTGAGGTTTCTGAATTTAGAGATAGTAGCTGAAAGAAAAAAAAGCAGAAGTGAAGGAAGTTTGTCTCAGAAAGCCTCCTTAAAATAAAAGAAAAAATAGAAATTTCAATTCACTTCTATAGAGTTTCAGGAGAAATGTACTATGTCCATTTTAATTTGTGCATAGAATGTAATGAAAGTTTTCTAATCATCTGTTATTTGTTTGTCACCATAAATGACTCGCGCTTAATTCCCCCCCCGCTCTTGTTCCTCCTGTCAATATTCTCTCCTGTTTCATAGCAATGCAAGACTGGAATGTACTACATCGTTAGATGCCACAGGGGATATGGGCAGTCATGATATTCTGGAAAAAGAGGGACATGAAAATCTGAGCCATGACTTCATCAATGGTACGACCAGTGGCAATGTGGAGGCCGCGCGGAGGCTGGCAAAGCGCCTCTATCATCTGGATAGATTCAAACGATCAGATGTGGCAAAGCATTTGGGGAAAAAGTACGTTCCAGTTTTCTGCCTTGAATCTTTTAGAATGTTATGAATACGTCTGACTTTCATTTCCTAATAATCTGATCTATGCTTTTTCTGTTGAAGCAACGAGTTTAGTAAGCTTGTAGCTGAAGAATACCTCAAGTTCTTTGATTTCACAGACATGTCTTTGGATTACTCTCTCAGGTAAGAAGCCATCTTCCCCATGAATTTTCATGTATCATTTCTCATCCAAGGAAAATTCTATACTTGACTTATGTGTGTCTAGATCCATCATGGCGAACCTATAGCACACGTGCCAGAGGTGGCACGCAGGGCCCTCTCTGTGGGCATGCGCGCTGTCGCCATATGGTCTTCTGTTTTCCGGTGCGCTGGCCAGCTGGAAAATGGCCTGAAAAATGGCCAAAAAACAGGCCGGGTTTTTTGGCTGTTTTCAGGCCATTTTTCAGGTTGTTTTCAAGATGTTCTTTGGACCAAAAAATGGTCTGAAAATGGGCTGAAAACAGTCTTTTTAAAGGCCATTTTCAGGCTGTTTTTGACCCGAAAAACGGCCCTAAAAATGGCCAAAAAGAGGCATGCGTGCACCGGCCAACTGGTCTTCGGTTTCCGGTGCTCCAGCACATACACATGCACTTGGTGCCAAAAGGATTTGCCATCAGTAGTCTAGATGCTGTACTATGGGTAAACAAGTGCCAACATCCATTTCACTTGCATACATTTAACCCAGAGGTCGGTTCTATTTACCTTTACTACTGGTTCGCAATGGGATCGCACACTCACTGAGCTTCTGCACATGTGCAGATCGCCTATGACAACATCCGGGGCAGGGGGGTTCTTGCAATCCGGTCCTAACCGTCTCTCTCTCTCTCTCTTTCCCTCTCCCCCCCTCTCTTTACAAACATACACACACACATATACATACAAACATACTGTGTGTGTGTTTGTGTGTATGCATGCATACATACATATAGACATACATACATACATACATACACACATACACACATACACCGTATTTTCCGGCGTATAAGATGACCCCCAACTTTTCCTGTAAAAATATAGGGTTTGGGCTATACTTGCTGTATAAGACGACCCCTCTTCCAACGCACAACAAATAAAAATTAAAAAACATCAACTGGCTCACCCACAATGTAAAAGCAGCTGTACTAGACCCAAAATGGCCCCTGCAACAAGCAGGAACCTCACACAGCCACAAAAAGCCCAAAAACCCAACTTTCACACTTTACACACACAAAATTCCACATACAGCTTTGTGAGATTTTGTGCGTTTGTGTAGTTAGAGTGAAACACTACAGAAACACACTAAATCTCAGAAAGCTGCACAAATATTATTTTATTTTATTTTTATTTTTATATGAACGCTAAATTTAAAACTTCCTAGCTTAAAACTTAGACCTAGCCTTTAAATGGCTAGGTCTAAAAAAGAACAACCAAAAAACCCCCCAATTAACTATTTTTTTTAAAGCTCCCAAAGGGGAAAAAACTTACCCAATAGAACAGGGGTCTCCAACCTTGGCAACTTTAAGACTTGTAGACTTCAACTCCCAGAATTCCTCAGCCAGCTTTGCTTTGCTGCCTGAGTAATTCTGGGAGTTGAAGTCCACAACTCCCTGCCTTCTTGATTGCAGGCAGGGAGATTTAGTTGCTTGCTGATGCAATGGATTGCAGGCAAGTGAAGCAAGGCAAGCATTGCGGCTAGCAGCTAAAGTAAGCAAGCTGGAGGGGGGGGGGATTTTTGCTACCAATTAGCAGGCAAAAATTAGCAGCTGGGATCGCCGGAGCCATGTAAAAGGAAAAAACTTTTCCTTTTACATGGCTCTGGCGTGTAATTTAGCTGATTAGCGGCAACTCAGCAGGCAATTCAGCTTGGCTCCTCAGAGCCATTTAAGGCTCGTCAGAGCCTTTCAGGCTAGTCTGCCTGGTTACAGGAGAACGACACCCGGCGTATAAGACGACCCCTGACTTTTGAGAGATTTTTGTGTGTTAGAAAGTAGTCTTATACGCAGGAAAATACAGTACATCATACATACCTTTCTAGATAAAGTTTAAAAAAGTTGTTCGTTTTATTTATTTACTTCAGTGTTTCCTATCCATGGCAACTTTAAGTTGTGCTGACTTCAACTCCCAGAATTGCTTGGGAGTTGACCTCCACATATCTTAAAGTTGCCAATGTTGGGAAACACTGATTTATTCATTTATCAAATATGTACTATATAGCCACATAGCTCAATATATGGCTCTGGTTGGCTCTCAAACTGTTGAAAACAGCAAAACATTACAACAATTTAAAACAATAAAAAGTATATAAAACTATAAAAATCATAAAATTCATAGCCAACGTGAGAAGTATTTGGAATCATTTCTGGTAAAAACTCAACGTACTGAGCTAATTCAGATTTCTGTGTAAAGTACTAGTTTTATTGCCTAACTTGAACAATAATGATCCATCTGACAGTCTCATGGACTGAACTGTATTTTGGGAGGCATCAGAGGAAATCGTTCTTATTAACCTTTCCTATGAAAGAATTTATGGATAATTCAATCTGTATCCCATTAAAAGTCTGCAATCAAGTGGTCTATTATTTTTTTAGTATTACTTTGATTCAAAATGAATTCTAGACTATAAAGAGATACGTTTCTTCTTCTCCTCCATCCATTTTCTGAATTATTTATTTTAACTGCTTGCAACTGTCCAGCCAGAAATATTTCTCATCTCCTGTTACTAGATCATTCCAACTGGAGATTCCAAAAATTATAGGAGAGACCTTCAATATACAATGCACCTGTTTTACCACAAAGCTCTGTTTTCTCTTATTACATCGAGAGAGAAATGAATGTGACATGGGCCTTGGAAAGTAGCCATCAGAGTTGAATTGGAGTAGGATTTGGTCAGATGTGGTCCTGCCTCCACCTGTGCCCGCTTTAAAATAGCCACAAATTAGGATGGACCTTCTGTGAATTTATTTGTAGTTGGTGGGGTTTTTTTGACAGGGCTGGAAATGCACGGCACAGCTTCATCAAAAGAAGCTTGTTTATTTATTTTAAATGTTTTTTTTTTAATGTTGATTGTGCAGTTGTATGAGGTAGTGGAAGGAGAAAGAACAAGAAGTAACAGCAGGGCTCTGAAAGAGATATAAGGAAGTTAGAAGACAAAGCTGAAAAGTGATGACAGCTGCATCATTTTTTTAAAAAAAACACACACTGCTGTAGGTTGATAGACTTGAAGGCATGTTTTTTTGCAGGATGCACGCTCTCTGCTGGAAGACACAATTAAAGTAAGACCAGCGCCTAAATAATCATCAACACAGAGATTTCATGTAATCATCTTTAAGAAAATAGCTAATCCTATCTCTCCCTTTCATTCTTGTTTTCCCACAGTTCCTTAGTCCCAGGAATTATAGCAAAGGTTGCTGTATGTTTGCTATACCTACAGATATTTCTAGCAAGTATTTGCTAGCATAAATTAGTTATCTATTTTATAGATAGGCAGTAGATTTTTAAGAGTCTTAAAATATACACCTCAGCTTCCTTTTCAAGTAAGATTAGTAGCTAACTAGTAGTAGTGACTCAGCACTAGTAATAATAATGCTCTTTTTATTTATAGTATGCTTATAAAAAATGCAGTATAGTCCAGTGGTGAAATGTAAATTTCATTACTACCCATTCTGTAGGCATGGCTTGGGGGGGTTAATGTGACTGAGTGGGCGTGGCCAATTTTTTTTTTTTACTTTTTACTTTTAAAAGCATTTTTTCTACAACCTCTTCAGCCAAAGAGGTTGTAGAAAAATGCTTTTAAAAGGCTCTGACAATCCTGGCTGAGCTGCGCGATCAACAGAGGCTTTTTTTTAAAACTTTTAAAAGCATATTTTTGGCCGAAGAAAAAATGCTTTTAAAAGTAAAAATAAAAAGCCTCTGATGATTGTGCGACTCAGCTGGGCATGGGGGGGAGGGGGGCAGGGATTTTTGCTACTGGTTCTCTGAACCACCTGCTGTCATCGCTGCCGGATTGGGTGATCCGGTCCAAACCGGGAGCATTTCACCCCTGGTATAGTCTGACTGTTTCCACTCCCGCCCCCTAAAGTTAGACCAGCACAGACTTTAACATAATTTTGCAAAACAGTAAAAATTGAGCTGTACCATACAGTCTTTGATACTTAAGGCAACTGTGCTTGTGTTGATGTCATCGGTAGTTAAACAATACAGTGGTTTTTATTGTAACACACACAGTGATAACTGCAACAATATCCACATGGGATACATGCTCCAGTCAAGCTATCTTCAATTCTGAAAAAGTTATCTTTAATTTATAACCTTAATATAGGAATATTTGACATTCCCCCCCCCCCTTTTACATTTCTTTTTAGGACATTTTTTAAAGCCTTTTCCCTCATCGGAGAAACTCAGGAAAGAGAGAGAGTTCTAATTCATTTCTCCAGCCGGTACCACCAATGCAACCCCACTGCTATTTCCACACAAGGTAACCATCCTTTCACAGTTTTAAGATACCCTTGTCTTATTGTCCTTTTTACTCAGGCAGAGTTCATAATGGCTATTTTAATATTATAATCACACTAGACCACCCCAGAAATCCAAGACAAATCATCCCCAACCCAGCATGTCTATAAACCCAAACTAGCTGAGTGAAAATGCAGTCCAGTCAGTTATAAAATATTTATGGCCATTGTTTGTTTTTGGAATTGGGTATTCACTGAGTTTGTTGCTGAACCACTAGAATCCTTTTCAGGTATTTGCATAAACAACATCTTTCACCGAGGCTGCCTATCATTTATTGCCCGATTAAGGAGGTAGGCATGTTGGGTGGGAATCCCTATTATGATCTGCCTGTAAGGTTTTCCTCCTTGTATAGCTTGAATTATATGAATCTACCCAAAGGCTACACTGAATCAATTCAGCAAAACAGATCTTGTTTTCTTTTTTCTTCTACTTTATTCAAAGCAAACATACATACATACATACATACATACATACATACATACATACATGTATGCATACATTGCTGTGAACATTTTATAATTTGAAATTGACTTTGTAGAAGGCTTATTGAGATAAGAGGAAGAACAGAGGCCATCCCAAAGGTACTTTTTCAAAAGGCAACTGGGCTTTCTTTTGTGTTTCCTTGAAGGTGTTTCACTTCTCATCTAAGAAGCTTCTGCAGTTCTTACTGACTTCTGACTGAAGAAGCTTCTTGGATGAGAAGCAAAATGTCTTCAAGGAAAAACAAAGAAAGCCCAGTTGCTGTTTGAAAAAGCACCTTTGGGACAAGCATGGCCTGGATGACTGAGAATCTCGACTGACAAAAGCAGAGACCGTGAAAGATTGTAATCAAGTACATACAGGGGTGGGTTTGGAAAATTTTAGCAAGGGGCTCTCTGCCTGGTTGCTGGGTGGGCGTGGCCATGGTGGGCGTGACCTAGTCAGCCTTCTGCACCATGGCGGGGAGGGGGAGCATTTTTGTCCTTCCCTGGCTCCAGAGGCTTTCTTTGAGCTTCTGGGAGGGTGAAAATGGCCTCTCCAAGCATCGGAGACTCTCTGGAGGCTGGAAATAGGCCCATTTCTGGCCTTCCCAAACTTCCGGTAGGCCCGTTTTCCCCCCTCCCCAAGTCCCCATGCGCACCCTGCACTTTCCTGCATCCCAAATGGGCTGCATGGGGATCCCGGGGATGGAGGGGAGGGGAGGGGTGGGCGGGGCCAGCCAGGAGTGGGATTCTCTGAACTGCACAGAATCTTAGCTACAGGTTCTCCAGAACCCCTGTGAACCCCAATAGCCCACCCCTGAGTACACATATATAAAGCCCACTCAAGCTTGTAGCTTCATGGACAAAACACCCTTTGTGGAAGCAGCAACGGAGAACAGGGAAGATGTTCTGGGACAAGTGCCCGACAGAAGTGTCTAATACGGAGGCTGCATCAAAGGGTCCGATATGACAAAAGCAGTCTTATACTATCCGGTGCGAACTCTGCACATTTTCTTCATGCCTCATGACATTGTGCCACAATGGCAAGATGCTGCTTTTGCCATTTTAATGAAAGCTTTGAAGCTAAATTCAGACAGAGTCTAAACTGATCTCACAGGAAGTGGTTTCAATTAAACAGAGCCTGGCTAAATCTGCTGGTTTAACTGGAGTGCAGGTCCAATTGCAAAACGTAAAACAGAATCAAGATCAGATTCTGCAGCTGAGTTACTGCAAGATATAAACACCTACCATATTTTTTGGAGTGTAAGACACACTTTTTTTCCGTTTGCTCCTAAACAAAGCTAAAAATTTGGGTGCGTCTTATACTCAGAATGTAGCTTTTTCAAAGTTTTTTTTCAGCCCTAACGAGGCACTAGCGAGTGAAGCGATCTCTATGCTTTTCCTCCGACTCTCAGCTGTGCTTTAGAAGCTTTTTTTCAGTGAAGCGATCTTCTGTGCTTTGCCTGCTCCCTCCAACTCTCAGCTGTGAAGCTTTTTTCCAGCCCTAAGAGGCGCTGGCGAGTGAAGCGATCTCTGTGGTTTGCCTGCTTTTCTCACTGCTCTCTCCAAAGATTGGCTGTGCATAGAAGCTGTTTACAAGCAGGGGATATAAACCAGCAAACTAATGTGCTGAAGATGACCAGACTAAGGATGCTAGCCAGATGAATATCTGGTAGGCAGATTTCCCCCACCCCCACCCCCATTTTCCTCCCCAAAAACTTATAGTCCGGTGCGTCTTATACTCCGAAAAATACGGTACGTGGCGGATCTTCAAAACATGGCTTATGGTGGTTCTCCGGTGACAAACCAAATCAGGCTGGTCTCCCCTCTCTACCAGTGATTTAATTTTATGAGATATCTCTTTCTTGATTAATGTCATGTATTTCTTTATAAGGAAACTGCTTTGGAGAGTGTTAATTAGGCTGCAGGGGGTTCCAGCTTAATTGGCATCATTCTTTTATAAACAGACGGGAAAAGTGGGAAGTGTGATTTTCTTTTTTCCTGTGTGGCTTTCTATATGTCATGCTTTGGGTGTTTTTAATCCTACAGATGGAGTCCATTGCCTCACGTGTGCAATGATGCTGCTTAACACTGACCTTCACGGCCATGTGAGTATTCTGCAAACTTAGCACCGCTCCTCAAAACTATAGGATGGTCTTCTGATGCACATCTGTGGTTTCTGTTCTCAGTGGGCCCAGATATTGCATTCCAGGCTCGGTTTATAATAGCTTCAAAGAGTTGTGAAGTCATCTATACAGAGGCAGAAAGTAGCTGTAAAAAAAGGCAAGCATTTGTAGTTCAGAATGCACCGAATAAGAGTGAAACAAGTTACAAGGCCAAATAGCCTGTAAAAAGTGAACTTGGCAAAGATGAAACAAAACCATTTGGCAAAGGCAGGGAAACATTTGAATGTCCCTCCACAGAATGGATTGCCGAAACTCCGGAAAACTGCACAGCAACAATTTTGGAATTGGGTCTCTTTTGATTACCTGATTTCCTTAATTTGGTTTGTGCAGGTCAGCGACTTGCAGCTCCTGTTCATACTTGTGACTGACCTCTGCCAGGTCCTAGAAGGGATGGAGGCAGTGTATTCATCCTGGCCCTACTTGATTTCTCAGTGGCTCTTGATATTGCTCATCAGGTAACCTGAACTGACAAGGGATTGAGTGGGGAGGCACCATCTTACCTCCAAGGCTGGTTTCAGCTGGTTTGGTAAGAGGGGAAAAATGAGGTGCCAGGGGACTTGACTCTCTCGGTGCTCCTTTTTAACATCTACATGAAACCAATGAGTGAGGACAGGAATCAGCAGGGAATTAAATACCTTAAGTATGGTGATAATAAAGGTACAGCTCTACCCTGGACTGCTCAAACTGTCAAGGTACTTTCCCAACACCTAAACACCATGTGGGTCTAGATGGGGAAGAATCAACTTCAGCTCAACCCCACCAAAACTGGGCTGGCTGTTGATTTTAACACCCTCAGTATCTGGTGATTTGATATCTTTAACTATGGTTTGGATGACACTCATTCAAAATTGATATGCAGTCTGCGGCAGGGGTGGGTTCTAAATTTTTTTACTACCGGTTCTGTGGGCGTGGCTTGATGGTCATGTGATAATTCTTTAGGATTTAGCAGAGGTACTGGTCTACCAGGCTTTTAACTGCTTGCAGAACTGTACCGGTCTACCCATTTATTTTTGCAGGCACCTGTCTACTCATGTATTTTTGCAGGCACTGGTCTACCCATTTATTTTTGCAGGCACCGGTGTACTCATTTGTTTTTGGAGGCACAGGTCTACCACCAAACTGCCTTTTACCACTGATCATCTGTAGGGCGGCCCTTTGAAGCCCAGTGGCAAGAGTTTAAACAGTTTTTCCTTATAGCCCATCAGCTGGGACTCAGGAGGCAGCAATAAATTGGGGGTAGGGCCAAATAAAAAGTAAGAATAACGCAGGGGTGGGCAGGGGGAGGGGAGGGGCAGAACCAGTTTGATGATGTCATATCGTCACCGCTACTGGCTCGGCAGAACTGGGCGGAACCGGAAGGAAGCCACCACTGGTCTGGGGATTCCCTTGGACTCTTGGGCCCTGCTCAAAGGGCAAGTGGCAGCCATGGCCAGGAAGACCTTTGCAAAATAGCAATAGCACTTAGACTCATTGTATATACCGCTTCACAATGCTTTCCAGCCCTCTTTAAGCAGTTTTACAGAGTCAGCATATTGCCCCCAACAATCTGGGTCCTCATTTTACCGACCTCAGAAGGATGAAAGGCTGAGTCAACCTTGAGTCTGGTAAGATTTGAACTGCCAAATTTCAGGCAGCTCGCAGTCAGCAGAAATAGCCTGCAGTACTGCATTCTAACCATTGCACCACCACAGCTCTTGCACCAGTTGTGCCCTTTCTTAGCTCAGGAGGAACTGCTCATGGTTGCTTATGCCTTAGTCACCTTCTGGTTGAGTTGTTGCAATCCACACAATAAGGAGGCTGCCCTTAACAGGCATTCAGAAGCTGCAATTGGTTCATAATGCAGCAACACGGTTAGCGGTTAGTGCACCTTAACATGGCCCTGTAATATTAGTGCAGAGTGAGCTGCACTGGCTCTCAGTGATGTTAAAACCATATATTGCATGAGGTCAGGTTAACTGTAGGAGTATTTATCCCCAATGGTTTCTACTTGTCCTACTAAATCTGGCAGGGTGGGCATGCTGTGTGCCCCCATCCTGATGCAATATCAATAGAGGGACTTAAAAATCACACCTTTTCTGTCATGATGACTGGCCTTCGGGAAGATGAATATGAGGGGTCCTTGGTGCTTTCTGAGCTTGGTTGTTTTCTTGCAGATGGTTCATTACTCAAACTAGGTGACATCATAAGTATTGGTAGGGAGCGGGGTTTGCTCTCATTTTATATTCTAAAATTGGTAAAGAATTGGCTTTTCTCCCAAGACCTAGAGCCAAGATGTTAACAGAGCTGGCACAGAATGGTTGGTGGAGGGATGTATATTTTATGAAGACCTCAACATACCGTATTTTTCAGAGTATAAGACGCACTCCCCCCCCAAAAGAGGCTGAAAATTTGGGTGCGTCTTATACTACGAATGTAGCTTTTCCGAAGCTTTTTTTCAGCCGTAACGAGGTGCTAGTGAGTGAAGTGCTATCTTCCCAGCTTTGCTTGCTTCCTCGACTCTCCGTTGTGCTTTAACAAGGTGTTAGTGAATGAAGGATCTCCATGCTTTGCTCTGATTCTCAGCTGCTCTTTAGAAACTATTTTTCAGCCCTAATTAGGCGCTAGCCGAGTGAAGCAATCTCCCTGTGCTTTGTCTGCTTTTCTCATTGCTGCTGCCTCTCAGCTGTGCCTTAGAAGCTGTTTTTTATCCCCAAACAAGGGATAAAAACCCAGCAAACTAATGTGCTGAAGCTGACCAGACTAAGGCCGCTAGTCAGATGAGTACCTGATAGGCAGATTTTTTCCCATTTTCTTCCCCAAAAACTAAGCTGCGTCTTATACTCTGGTGCGTCTTATACTCTGCAAAATTTGGTAGTTTATTTTGTTCTATGGCAGGGTTGTCCAATCTTGGCAACTTTAAGACTTGTGAATGTCAACTTCCAAAATTCCAAGTCTTAAAGTTGCCAAGGTTGGACATTCCTGTTCTATGGTATCGTGTTTATATTTTGTACACTGTATACTTACGTTCTGTAGCTCCTTTTATTAGATGGGCAGCTATATAAATAAGTTTAATAGCTGAATGTGCTTCATTCCTGTTAGCCACTCTTTCTTCAGATTCCAAATGCAGGGCTCTCACAGACATCAAGAGACACTATATATAGATAGCAATTTTTCAGAGAGTTGATGGCAATATTGTAGAGCTATTTGTGTCCAAGGAACAAATGGTCATGTTTTTCCCCCTAGCTTGCTGAATGTTCTGTTAAAATTAGTTGTATATAGTGCTTTTAGCTATACCCTGGAAAACTTGTGAGGAATTTATAGAAACAAGATTTGCATTGCTACACAGATGCTCCAAAGTCCTATTCTGATATTTTCTTGATACCTCTCAGATGCTTATTCCTCCCCAACTTCTAACGGTTTTTGAAGATCACTTTCAAAAGCATCTGTTGTCTGTTATCTTAAAACAATGTTTTAAGAAACCTGCATTTCTGTACTGTTAAAATCGGGACATTCAGGACCATTCAGAAAACTCAGAGAAAACCCAAATGAAGAAACATCCCCTCCATACATTTTTTTCAGCAAATTGAAGGTTCATTATTTTGTGTGTGAATAAGGTCACATTTATAGTTTCATTTGTGTCTGTCTTCCAATTTTAAAGGCCTTCTAAGACTGAATTTTGTACTAAACAATTTAACTGAAGATTGCATATTGATCTACCCCTTGAATTATTTCATATACCCAGTGTCATGATAACAAGTGCTCTTAGCACAACTAGCTTGTCAATTCTATGCTTCAGTAATAATCGCTGAATACCAGGGCCTGCAAGCACTTTACGATATTGATTGTTGAATGTCCTATTCACACTTCCCTTTTCAGGTTGCTTGGGCAAGATCTCAGTTTCGCCGAGCACAATATGTATGGATTCACAGTTGGCAACTGCACTCAAGAGCTGTTGACCGTTATCAGTTTTCTGTATTCCGTATAATTTCAGCATTCCTGTAGCTACTTGTATTATGATGCCTTGCATGCTTTGATGAACCAGTTTCCCTATTTTTACAAACCAGTTGAGTTTTGTTTTTGTTTTTTATTTGATTTATATGCCGCCCTTCTCCGGAAACTCAGGGCGGCTTACAATGCGTTAAGCAATAGCCTTCATACTTTTGTATATTTTACAAAGTCAGCTTATTGCCCCCACAAACTGGCTCCTCAATTTACCTACCTTAGAAAGGATGGAAGGCTGAGTCAACCTTGAGCCTGGTGAGATTCGAACTTGCTAATTGCAGACAGCTGGAGTTAAATTACAATGCATTAGTCTGCTGAGCTATCCAGGCTCTAATGCTAAATGAGAGAGCTGAGATGTACCAGCTACAGTCCAGCATGGTTCACAGTTTCATAACCGCTCTCTTGAAACTACAAGTTCTTACGTAGTCTTTAAAAAGAAAATCCCTTTTCCATTTTGGTGGTGTCCCTCTTGGACAGGGTTTGAAATTTACTATAGCAGTAGCAATAGCACTTAGACTTATATACCGCTTTATAGTGCTTTACAGTCCTCTCTAAATGGTTTACAGTGTCAGCATATTGTCCCTAACAATCTGGGTCCTCATTTTGCACACCTCGGGAGGATGGAAGGCTGAGTCAATCTTGAGCCTGGTGAGATTTGAATTGCCAAATTTCGGGCAGCCGGCAGTCAGGAGAAGTAGCCTGCAGTACTGCACTTTAACCACTATGTCACTGCAGCTACTAAGATGAAATGGATGTTTTTCTCTCTCCTCCCATTGCAATGTTCCCTCTGCATGGTTTACCCTCTATTAGTTCTGGATCGGTACTACAATTACTCTACAGGCCAATGAGCAGTCTTTTTTTTTTCACTAGGAAAAAGAAGCCTGGTGGATAGATTGATTTGTGAGTAGAAATTTTTACCAAGTTGCATTTTTGGTTAGTGTTAGATTTATGACTGAAATTGGGACCGGAATATTCATTGTAAGTTTTTGTGGTCATAAATCATGCTGGATCCAATTTTATGACCATTTTTATGATGGTTCTTAAGTAGATCACTGTGGTGGTTAAAACGAATCTGCAGTCGTTAGGTGAATGCTGCGATAGTAAACCGAGCAAAAGAATCACAAATTGTAATCATAGAACTACAGGATACTGCAGTATTGAAATATTTCTAGCAGGATTACCAGATTCTGTAACAGCTTTGTTCTCTATGTTATCCATCTAGTAAACTCGAAAGATACATTTTTCTCGCCATGTACATGTATACATCTGTGTACATGTACATGTACAATACATCTATTGTACATATCTGTACAATACATCTGTATACAATACATCTGTGTTGTTTCTCTGTGTCATATACTATATGTGGGTATATGCATAATTTTGTGTTTGCTTACTCTATCTATCTATCTATCTATCTATCTTGTCATGTTTATGTAGTGTATATTGGAGGTGGCGACATTTTGAGAGCTGTATGCAACAGAATTTCATTTTAATGTATACCATTTAGTGTACATTCAAAGTGGCAATAAAAGTATTTCTATTCCTAGCCCATTGTAAATGCAAGCTGGTTGCCAAGCACCCAAATCAGGGGTGAAATTCCACCGGTTCTATCCAATTCAGGCGAACCGGTAGCGGTGGCTGCAGGAGGCTCCGCCCACCTGCACGGATGTCAAGATGTCACTTTTTTGCGACATTTTAAGCCTCTGCGCATGTGCAGAAGGCTTTGCACATGCATGGACAACAGCGTGCGCACATTTGCAAACTGGTAGGGAAGGTAAGTGAATTTCACCCCTAGCCCGAATTGCGATCGTGTGACAATGGGGCTGTTGCAAAGATTATAAATGCTTTCTTCAGACTTCTTTCAACATTATTGTACCTTGGAATAGTCATTAAATGAATGGTCATAATTTGAGGACCACCTGTTATTAATAACCCATGGACAAAAGGGTATATGCATAATATTCTCTCAGATTCTGTTGCTTTCTCTGCACAAGTGCTTGCTCCAGGGCTCAGTGGCTAAGATGCTGAGCTTGTCGATCAAAAGGTCAGCAGTTCAGTGGTTCGAATCCCTAGTGCCACGTAACAGGGTGAGCTCCCGTTACTTGTCCCAGCTTCTGCTAACCTAGCAGGTCGAAAACACATAAAAAATGCAAATAGAAAAATAGGGACCACCTTTGGTGGGAAGGTAACAGTGTTCTGTGCACCTTTGGCATTTAGTCATGCCGGCCACATGACCACAGAGACATCTTCAGACAGTGCTGGCTCTTTGGCTTTGAAATGGAGATGAGCACTGCCCCCTAGAATTGGGAACGACTAGCACATATGTGCAAAGGGAACCTTTATCTTTTTATTTTATATCTACTTTATTTGCTCAGTGTTGAATGTTATATGACTATAATTTGAAGGTGCTTCAGACATGAATAAAGAAGGGATTTGAGTGATGGGAGTATATATCTAGACAAATTTCTTGGTTTCTACTTTAATCAAAATTTGGAATTGGCTTGCTGAAAGAGAAAAATAGCTAGGTTTATTCGTACAGAGGGAAAAATGACTGTTCGTACTTAGAAAAGGAGTGATTCATTCTCTCCTCTGTATCTCTTAACTGCTACTAAAATTAATCTCCACTGTTTTTAAAGACAGGAATGGGAAAAATAAAAATGATCCTTTTGGACTATTTCACACACACACACATCCTTTAAAAAAAAAGAGAGAAATTCTGGGTTTGACTGGAGAGATTATTTTAAACCCAGAACTTTCTGTGCAGTTTATCAACTTCAGGTTGTTGCTTTGGCAAAATGATTTCCATTTTAGTCTGTAGCAACACCCTAATATTTTCGGAATGCAAACCAGTTGAGAATCTTGACTGAAAAGTCTGTATGATTGCTATTATCCTTGTTGGAGAGTTTGCTCACTGTTTCCTCTCTCCTCTATGTTATTGACTGATTATGTGCTATCAAAACTCTTAGCAACTACAGGTAGTCCTCAATTTATGACAGGTTGCTAACAACAACAGACATAGCCAGGGTTACTTAGGACTTAGTTCTGAAGTTCCAATGGCTTACTGTCTCCCCCCACCCCCATGGTCATGTGACTGCATATCGGGCATTCAGCAACTGGTCCACGTTGATTTCTGTTTGCAGCATCCCACGGTCATGTGACTGTGTGTATGATATTTTTGCCCAAATCTGACATTTACTTCTGTTTTTCAGCAAAACCATAGTGAATAATTGGTTCACTTAATGACTCCTGAAAAAAATGTAATAAAATCAAGTTGGTCACACGTGTGCGACCTGTTTTATGTCTGTCACGACTTATGACTGTTATGGGAAGATTCCTTTACAGATGTAAGTTGAGGACTTTACCTGTACATAGATTTTCTCCCTGAGGATCTGTCCTTCACCTGGTCTTTGACCACTACCCTTCAAGTATTGATTTGCATTTTTTAGATGATTCATGAAGATTTATAAAAGAATGCTTCTAACCTTGTGTTTGGTGCTGTTCACAGTTGGGTTTTCAATTTAGGAGTAAAGAAATTACTTAGAAAGTTTTAATATAAGGCTTTTAAAAACTACGTAATGTTCTTTTCCATTGGTTTGCATTCATATCCCCATGTCCTGTATATTTCAGAACATTGGCAAAAAGATGTCCTGTCAAGAATTCATCACCAACCTTCAAGGAATGAATGAGGGTGCAGATTTCCCAAGAGAACTCCTGAAGGTGAGGCTCTCTTTTATTTCTTATTATTGGAATACAGTGTCAACTCTATCTTTGCTGACTAACTGGAAGAGATTGCTGTCAAACCGACTAAATTGCCTGTCATTTTCTGTTTCATGTTTTTTTCATGATGATGTGGAGACCATAGTTTCAAAGAGCTATTTAATTTGCTAGTTCTAGAATAAAGGAATTTATAAAGGATTTTCTCTTAAAGCTAATATTCTCAAGTTCTGTGCTAAAGAAGAGTTAAAGTTAAATTCATCTACATTTTCTTGGCAGTGGTCAACCAAGAAAGGACCATAATCTTGTAAGTTTTTCTGCCAGTGTTTGCCTTAAAAAAAGTAAGAATGCACTATAACCATGATGGTGAACCTATGGCACGCATGCCACAGGTGGCACCCAGAGCCATATCGGTGGGCATGTGAGCTCAGCTCCAGTGTGCGTGTGTGCTCCGGCCAGCTAATTTTCAGGCCTTCTGGGCCTACCGGAAGTCGGGAAAGAGGCTGTTTCTGGCCTCTGGAGGGTGTCTACGGGGTTGGGAAAGGCCTTTTTCGCCCTCCTCAGACTCTTAGAAAGGTTCTGGAGCTGGGGAGAGCAAAAAACGGGCCTACCAGGCTCACCGTGCCATCGTGTGCCAAAAGCAGAGGGAGCGAGGGAGGGTCGCACGCATGCATGGGGGGCGGGGCACATAGAATTATGGGTGTGGGCACATGCATGTGTGACACACAAACCCCCCACGCTCCCCCTGCTTTTGGCACGCGATGGCAAAAAGGTGAGCCATCACTGCACTATAACATTCATTGATGAGGTCAGTCCTGGGAGATCCCAGTGCCCAATATTATCCCTGAATCCTGACTTATTGAAAGAAAAGAAGAGTTTATGCAGCAATTGTTGAAGACCACATAAGTGCAGCTTTTAAAATATAAAATGGAAGAATTAATTGCATAGATTCTGAATATTTGCCTCGTATAAACTATTGACAAATACTGTTCTGGTATCACATCATACACATACATTTGGGAATGGATCATAGCTCTTTTTTCTTCCTTGGCATTGTTAACCACGAATGGAAACACGTGCAGCATGGGTTGAAGTGAAACATGCCTTTAAATGCATCTTGTCGGGTTAAACTGGAGAAAAAGAATCGGGCTGCTGGAAGTTTTGATCCGCACTTCAGGTCCTCTGTGGAACACTGGAACCTCAAATTTGTGAAGAATTGTGCACGTGGCTCAACGATCAACAGGGATTGCATAGGCAGTTTGCTTCTCCATATGAATTGCCTTGGCTGGATTGGAACAATTGTGTGCCTTCTGTGATAATTGAAGGCTAGAAGCTGGCTAGGTGTTCTTTTTTTATCAGACTTGTGATAAAGCTGACTTCTCTGCTGAATATTTATGGTAATAGGTTAAAAGAGTGCTTCAGGAGAAAGGTGCCTTTGGGTTTTTATATTTGAATGGAAAGTATAATTTAAGATCAAGAAATGTTATATGCACAAGTGCAGCTTTTGCTCTCTTGCCTATGTACACTTCCTCAATTTGTTCCAGTACCTGATTCTGAATAATTGGTAAAGTTTGGGCCTACGGGACTGAACATTTTCCATTACTGGTCTAATAGGAGCATTTCTTTTCCTTTTGTCTGATTTGCTTGCTTAGGAAGCAAAGTGCTAATTGTTAGTGTGTTTGGTTTGCCGTGAAAGAAAAAAATTTAAATGAGATTTTGCTGTATAGAAAGCTATGGCCTAAAATTTTGTTAACATCAGCAAAAGCAGATACGTGCTGATTTGTTTAACCCTCTTTTTTAATGTGCCACCTCAATAAAATAACATATATAGTTAGAATAAGAGGGTACCTTGTATGCCTTCTATGCTTGCTAGAAAATGGACTTCATTAAAATAAAATCTTATTGTTTCTGAGATTATTCTATTTACAGTCTAGAGAACAGGCTGGGAGAAGAAAATGCTTGGAATTTTCCTGGAAGTTGGCTTGAACCTTCATGGATGACGGATGGGAAACGAATTCTACATAACTAATCTCAAAAATCTGTTATTGTAATGAAAATTGTTTTTAGGTTCTCCTCCTTGGAGGAATAACTTTCGCTTTATTTGCCTACTGTGTCACATGGCCTTTTGTGTGATTCTGGGCATATTCCAGGAGGTTACACAAGATGTTGCTACACAAGATGTTGGATGTTCCAACAGTGATGCCATGCGAATTAAGCAGTAATCATTTCCCCTTTTTATGTGGCAGGATTGAATTTGATGATTTGTTGTGACAGATTACCTGCCTTTGTTGGAAACTTATATGCACTTCTAAAAAAAATTCTGAAACCATGATTTGAAAAACCTGCTTTAGATTAAGCGTCTTTATTTTAGGCACTGTGGAAGTTCTGTTGTACTTACCCTTATGAGCAGATCAATCTGCTTATACAGATGCATCTCCATAAATATATAATACAGCCTGGCCACCATGGTCTGTTTACCAACGGTAACACCAAAAGGTGTTCTGATATGGTCTCATATCAGAGCTATAAATGTATCCTGATTCTAAAAGTACAGTGGTACTTCGGTACTTGACTGCTTCAAGGCTTGACGAATTTGGTACTTGACACATTTTGACATGAAAATGTTGTCCCAGTATTTGGTCCTTGTTTAATACTTGACACATTGCTCTAGGAAGAGAGGGACAGCTGTGGGGAACGGATAGGAAATCATCCATGCTGGGAAGGTTGCTGTAAAAGGAGCGGGACAGCTACAGAGGACAGACAGGAAGTTGGCCATGCTGGAAAATTGGTGATATAGGAAAAGGGACAGACAGTTCTTCCCTTTTCCTATCCATTCCATCCCATTCCATTGCATTATTGTGGGTTTTTCATACATGGCCTGAGGTTTCTCACATTATACCCTGTTTCCCCCAAAATAAGACATCCCCTGATAATAAGCCCAATTGGGCTTTTGAGCGCATGGCAATAAAGCCAAGCGCTTATTTCAGGGTTCAAAAAAATATAAGACAGGGTTTTATTGTTGGGGGAACACAGTAGTTGTCGCAAAAAAATCCATAATCCAAATCCATAATCCAAATTCTCTTTGTTCCTCCCTCTTTTATCCTTGATGGCCACAATAGAATGGTTGATGTTCAGAATCAGATGAGTAAAGATTCAGGGAGAGAGATTGCATAGTTATCATACAGAGTATTGCTAATCTCTAGAATTCATTGTTAAAGGACTTGCTGATGGATATAAATTTTGACAGCTTGAAAAGGGAGTTAGATAGATTTCATTGAAGAGATGACTTTACTGCTAGTTCTGCAAGCTATCTGCTCCCTCTAGGATCAGATACAATATGTGGTCTAAGTATTAGCAGCTGGAAGACAATGGTGGGAAAGGACTGTTGCTCTCATAACCTACTTGTAGGCTCCCAAGGAGTTGGCCATGTAGGAAGCACAGTGTGGGTCTGATACATTTTAAGTATTCATTGTATACCTAATCCAGCTGCAATGCTTTTAAATTCTCTTGAGGTATGTGTGCAAATGGTTTGCTAACAGATGTGTATTACCTCGTCTGAGAGGCATTTTTCACAAAGCTTAAGAGAAGCAAGTGCATCAATCATGATTTCCTTAAAAAAAGATGGGAAAGGGGCTCCAAAATTTGTGCTAGCCTTTCAATTCCTACTTTTCCCATTGATGCCGTGATTCATATTGGATTCACTTTATCATCGGACCACTAGATGGCAACGCTGCTGTGATAATGGCAGACCTTTTACTTGAACTGTGTTCATTTCTCTTGGGACCGGAAGAATCTCTGAATCGTAGTTTGTTCTGCTTTTCTCTTTGGGAGTTTTTCACCTAGCTAGGTTATATCGAAATGAAAATATCATCTATGTTTCCTCCCCAAATTAATAAAACAAGGTTGTCCTAGTCACATTGAGAAGCTATCAACACTACAGTCATTGAGAGAAAAATGGAGGAGCCTCTTCTAAAGCTAATTAGGTATAATGACATTAGCTATTTCAAAGCAGCTCAATAGGATATAATGAAATAAACATTTAACCCATATAGCTGAGCATTTTTAAAGTGTCCCCCCCCCCCCCCCCGCAATACAGTAAGGGGAAGTAAAGTTGTTGCAACAGATTATTTTCTAGCTGCTTCTTCTTGTGCCATATCCATCATTGGATGTTGGTGATCGGGTTGGCAATCCTATTTTTGTCAACAGCTGCATGAAAAAATGCTGCTGAGTTTTGTCCAAGCCAGTCCCTTAGGTTTGGAAGCCATGATCATCTTCTTATGCCTGGACCTCATTTGTCTTCAATCTTTCCCTGGAGGATTAAGTGAAGGATGCCGTATTTTTCTGGGTCTCGCACCACACGTCCAAAATATTCTAACATTCACTTTTTAATGGCTTTGATTATTTCCCCTTGCTTTCCCAGACGGCTTATCACCTCCTCCTTTGTGATTTTGTTAACCCAGTTTATACGTAACAGCCGTCTGTAAATCCACATTACAAATGCTTCTAGTTTCTTCAAGTGGTTTTCTGTCAGTTTTTTTTAGCTGGGTTGATTCCCCCCCCCCCATTTTGATATTTTTTTTTGTTCCTGAATGGCAGATGTGTGTATATGTGTTTGTGTGCTTCTCAATAGATTTGGGTTCTCTGCTAGATGGATGGGATCCTTCTGCTTTTGGCACTACTAAAGGCCCTAATGGCTCTGTAGTTGGGAGAGTGTCTGGAAATTGCGCATGTGCTACTAGGGAGAGAGAACAAAAAAAGTCAGTCCAGTACAACAACTCATAACATCAGGATGATTAACTTGAGATATACAGTGTGTGGTAGTTGAATAACAGTCCAGTCTTTGCTTTGGGGAATCGTATTTACTGATGAAAAGGTTCCATGTTACAGGTAGTCCTCCACTTACAACAGTTCATTTAGTGACCGTTCAAAGTTACCAAGGCACTGAAAAATGTGATTTAAGACCAATTTTCACAGTTATGAAAACTGTGCAGCATCCCATGATCATGTGATCAAAATTCAGATGTTTGGCAGCCGGTCAATATTTATGACGGTTGCTGTGTCCCAGGATCATGAGATCCTCTTTTTGTGACTTTCTGACAAGCAAAGTCAATGGGGAAGCCAGAATTCACTTAATGACCGGGTTACTAACTTACCCACTGCAGTGACTCACTTAACAACTGTGTCAAGAAAGGTTGTAAAATGAGCCAAAAGTCACTTAATGAATGTTTCACTTAACAAAAGAAATTCTTGGGCTCAATAGTACGTCGAGGACTACCTGTATTATATATTTATGGGAAGCATTCCTTTGTTGTAGCTATTAAATGAATTTGATTTGGATAGCACCATGAACGTCCAGGGTAAAGAAGTCAGTGGCAAAGATCTGTTATATTGTTGATAAACAAAATTATGTAGATATTTCCATGTAGTCATCTGGAATGGGTTTGCAGGAGATTTTACCTGGATGAGGCGGCATGATTGATCAGTGTTTAAAGACACTGAGCTTGTCAGCTGGAAAGCTGACAGCCTGGGTTCGAGAGCGGAGCGTCACCCAATGGGGTGAGCTCCCATTCCTTGCTCCACCTCTTGTCCACCTAGCAGTTTGAAAGTGTGCAAATGCAAGTAGATTGATAGGTACCGGTTTGATGGGAAGGTAACAGCATTCTGTGCACCTTTGGCATATAACCATGCTGGCCACAAGACCATGGAAAACATCTTCAGACAATGTTGGTTCCCTCAGCCAAGAAACAGAGATGAACACTGTACCCTAAAGTCATTCACGACTGGACAGGGAACTATTTTACACATATTAGTATTAGAGCCAGTTTGACATAGCGGTTAAGGCACCCTGCTAAAAACTGGGAGATTGTGAGTTCCAGTTCTGCTTAGTCATAAAGTCAGCTAGGTGACCTGGGGCCAGTCTTATCTCTCTCAGTCCTAGAGGAAGTAAGCAATGACAAAACAACTTCCATTATTGTTACTGTGGACACTTCATCCAGGTAGTACCAGAAGTAAGTTTGACTTGAACACATACACACACACATATACACACAAACACACACAATTCTTAAATCATCTGTAGCCTTTCCCTCTCTCCCATTTATGTTCCATGGACTAGAAGTGCTGTACGATAAAGGCTTATATTAATGAAAATGTAAAACAAAAGGAAAAAAAAAACTAGGAGCAACAGGAGAGATGATATAATGGTAAAAAAAAAATCCAATGCAATTCTAATCGTCTGAACAATTTTCTTTCTAAAAGCAGGAAGAGAGAAGCATTTTGCAATGCTACAATATCAAGAGGAAGATATGTGCTGGCTATATGTGTCTGAGAGACATAGCTGGCACATATGCAAGAGCATTGTTAAACTTTGTAAGTTTATAATGGCTTGTAAAGGTCTCTATCAGTCAAGGTGAATCCTTGGTCTTTTCAAACTTAGGCAGAAATGAGAGAGGGATGATGCTGTATGTTCAGTGATCCATAAAGTGAATATTTGGAAGTTATTTGTGTGTGGGGGGGGGGGGGTTTCCCATGTTTTGTTGCTTGACAAAAATGATTGTTTTTATATTTGGAAAGGAAGTTTGTTGGGAACCAGGAGAAATTATTCCAGCTAGAAATTGGGCCAGAGGGAAGGACTAATGGTGACGTCATGTGCATATGTCTTTTCTGAAAATGATTTGTGAGTGGGGAGAGAAGGGTTTAGTCAGTGTTGACATCGCTGTGACTATTATGAGATACAAATGAAGTATCTATAACAAATGCACTTCTCTCCCCTTCCTGTTCTGTTTACAGTATTTTTCTGCAATATTTGTACATGTTACTGTTTTGGTGGGCTTGCTTGTTTCTTATTTGAATAGTGTGTTTTGAATCATGATTTGATATCTTGCCAGCTGTGTTTCTGTCTGTGTGTTGTGTAATGAAAGAGCATCACACACACACACCACACACCACACACACACACACACAGAGAGTCTTCAGGGGCCTATGAGAGCCAATTTGGTGCAGTGGTTGAAGCTACCAGTCTAGAAACCAGGAGACTTGAGTTCTAGTATTCTCATAAGGACAAAACCAGCTGGGTGACCTTGGGCCAGTCACCCTCTCTCAACCCTAAGAAGAAGGCAATGGTAAAATGCACCTGAAAATGCTGCCAATAAAATTTCATGGATATATCTAGGTAGTCCCCAAGACTGACTTGGGGAGACACCTCCCACACATACATATACACATGTGCACATACACATATGCACACGCAAACCTATTCTTAAAAACGCCCCTTACTATCCCATTTCCAAAATCTGAAATAATCTCCTTTTTCTACTTTTGCATTCAGTCTCTCTGTTTTATTTCTGTGCTTTTAAAATTAGCTCTCATTAGAACAGTAGAATTTTTCAGTGGATTCAGGATGAGTACATCTAGT
Source organism: Masticophis lateralis (assembly GCA_030761175.1). NCBI lineage: Eukaryota > Metazoa > Chordata > Lepidosauria > Squamata > Colubridae > Masticophis > Masticophis lateralis. The sequence goes on along the minus strand of JAUDYJ010000002.1, from coordinate 191,828,526 downwards.
ACTTCAGGAAGTTGTCTCAAACCATATGCTACGAGTGGCATATGCCTGGCAAGTGTAAAGCACATAAGCTTGTGACAAAGCTACACAGCATATAATATGTGTAGGTAGCTCTGAATACTCTACACTCATAGGACATTTTTATTTTCAGAAACAGTCCTAAAATCTTAAGGGACGGGCAAATACTGCCTTTTATTAAACAATAAAATAAAATTTGCTTTAATATACCAAAAAAAAAAAAAAAAAGACCAAAAAAGTAAATTGTTTTAACATTTGTATTCTTGAAAAAACTCAATAGGACTTTTAACCATCTGTTTATATTGATTTTTCTCTGAGATAAAAACGTTGATGGACTTACATCCAGAAATAAAAATGTTTTCTTGGAATAATTGTATTTTAAATATGCAATTCTCTCCTTCTCCCTCCCTCTCTCTCCCCCTCTCCCTCCCTCTTTCCCTCCCACTCTCTCTCTTCCCCTTCCCTCCCTCCCTCCCTCCCTCCCCATCTCTCTTTCTATGTCATATAGTTATCTGAATGTTTGCACTGCAGTGAGCAATAGCATCTTTGTGTCCTTCCTAAGGCTAGATTTCACATTCTTCTTTGCGGAATATGCAAACCACATGCTTCAAGGCCTCTGTACATTTTATAGACCTGCACAGCACATGCAGGCAATTTTTTTTTCAAAGAGCAAGAATCCATTGCACTAGTGGGGGTGAAAGAGTTTAGTTTATATTAAGGCACAAACCGAGAGGAAAGGAACATCCTCTGTCTAAAATGGAAGGCACGTGATGGCAGTCTTGTGAGAAAAATGAAAATGTTTATACGTAAATGCTAAGCTAGTTGCTCTGTCTCTGCTTGTGAGAGACAGAGCAACTGTGAAACTAATTATGTGTAATTTAAATGCATATGTATGAACTGGTGCAGATACAAAATCCAAATTATTTCCAACCGTTTCTTAAAAGCTTCCTCGTCATTTTTCTTCGTTAAATAATAGGGAATGTAAGGCAATCATGCTCTCACTTGCCTTTACTCATGGTATACTTTCCTTTCTCCCCATCATAGCCGAAAATAGGTGTTGGTACTAATATGAACTCTGGTTAAAGGCAGGGTTCTTGTTGTTGGACCACAGACCTTGTTCGTGTGAAGAAACATCAGCTTCATCATGTTTATTGTCATTAATTATCCTTAGAACATCAGGTTTGTCTAAAGTATTGGCTTTAGGATTACCAAAAGTATAATTTGACCGTCTACACTTAAGTGCATCCTTGGAGGGGCCAGAATGATATCATACCAGCATGTGCTTCTTTCTGTGTTTGGATGCCTTGGTGCTATTTGTACCCAGACATATCTAGGCAGAAATTGTTGTTTATGATTGAAACAGTGCCCTCATTGCTCATGCCATTTTGCCAAGTTTTGTAAGCAAACAAGCCAAGATAGAGCTATGTTCTAATAGGGAGGAATACAGCTACACAGTAAGGGATGCTGGAGGGGGAGGGAAAGAACTTTTGGGAAAGGGAGGCTAACATGGGAGAAAGGCTTCACGAAAAACTTGAATAGAGGACATCCGTAATTCAACATAGCTGATCTGCAGGGGAATTCCAGATAACTGGGAGCAACGGAGCGGAACTGCAGTATCCTATTATATGAAGCCAGAACCATTGAGGATGTTGAAATGACCATAATATCCTATTTAGATGAATTTCCATTCAGTGTCTGCATTGGGGGCTGAGATGAGCTGTCCTTCACAACTTTTGCCCTTGACTTTGGAGGGCTGCATTCCGCCCGCCCCCCTCCCCCCCGCCCCCGTATTGAGAGATGGTTTAATGGGCTTGGCAGTTGCAGGAGGCAACTGTTTTCAGAAGCGGTGGCTGAAGCAGCACAGCTTGCAAGAACAGAAATAAAAAAGCAGCCAGCTAGGGCGTGCTATAGCAGCCGGATCTTCTCTTGGTCTTAAAACCAATTAACTCTTTGCTGCTCCTGCTCAGGAGCATGAAGGGCCAATGGCAAACGTGGCCAAATGTCCATTAGATACACTTGGCTGTAAATTGATATTTGATAAATGGCATTCCAGTGACTGATTTTCTGCAGTAGAGCATAATTTGCAAAGGTTGGGTTCTTTACCGATGATTGCTTGCAACATGTACTCTTGAGGGAATCAACTTCATTGTCTACCACCTTATGCCACTGGTTTAAAACTTCATTATTCATTAGGGTTCTATTTTGTTTGTTTTTTTACTAATTATAGTTAACTGTTGCTATAACACTGCTCTGTATTTATTCCAATTATTCTCTATTTACACGATACTCCTAATTATTCTTTTGTGCTTGTCATATTGTAATTAGATTATTTTTATCCCATTTGTTATCTAGTTTGCTTGGGTTTCCTGACTTAGGCAAACCTAAGTAAGTAAATATTCTGAATAAATAGTTCTACTCTATTGACATATACACATACCCATTTCAGACTAACAGTCCTGTATACCTATTTTTCCATTTAAAATATGGAATTTTTGTTTTGTTTGTTTGATACCAAAGTGCATAGATAGAGATCTGCCTTGCCTCCAAAGCTATAACTGCACTGGATCAAATTCAGGCAAATTACATGCCTTACATTCATTCAATGCTTTGGTTTCACCCCATCTGATGAAATAAATATAGCTTAATCCTGAACTCAGTTTGTATTCTACTAACAATATTAATCCTTGGGTTGCACTTTCTAGTGATGCTATAGACTTGGCCATGGATAACTCATAGTGTTCCCGCACAGTTATCTTGGAACCTACCAAACTCCCTCATGACCTGCTTTTTAATAGGTTTTTAAATTAAATAAAAAATGAAATCCTGGCATGTTCCAAAGAGTTAAGCTTTAGTATAATTTTTATTTATGAAAAGGCCTTTTGTCTCCAAGCAGGCCTCTTAACATCTTTAAAAGTTACTTTTTCTTTGAGCAGCTTCCCTTGCAAACAGGGTGGATGAATTTCAAGGAGCAACCAGATGAACTGAAGTGGAGGAGAAAATGCACAGTAGTCTTCATTTAAAATAACCAAAGCAGGAGCTTCTTTCAATAATTTAGATATTGCTTTTTTTTTCTTTGTATAGCGTAATGCTTGAAAGGCATTGACTAGGAAGGCATTGGTAGGCATCGCTAGGTTTTTGTAGGAAGCAACAAAGGACTGAATGGGAATTTATACTGCCTCTGTTTTTATCTAAAATAAGATTCTCAATCTTTTCTCCTCAAATTAGCATTTAGATTCCCATTTTCTTATTGCTTACTTCAGTTAAGTCAAATAATTTAGTCCGTTAACACAAATGTTCAATTTTAAAAAATAATTCAAACAAAGTTTCCATATGCTTATACTATGTTAACATGAGGATTTTGTACATTAGTTTTAGTTTGAAGCCTTTTTTAAAATAAAAGACCTTGCTTTTAGTTTTGTAATATATGTAGTGTTTTTCCCAGTTTCCTTCTTCTGTTTTTTAAAGTACCAATTTCCTTACAGCTTTTGAAAAATTCTAAAAATTCATCTAGCATTAACTTCAAACATGGGTCATCATACCAGAGGAAGCTATTTTAAAATTTCCCATCTGAAATGGAACTGAATCATTTGAAATGATTCAAAATAGTTACAAAACTTTTACTCACCTGATCAGGAATCATACTAGAAAACAGCTGAATAGAAACAGCTTTGAAAGAAAATTCATAGATATTTCAAGTCCCTGAAGTCTCAGAGTCTGCCAACATTACATCTGACTGAAATTATGAGCTTCAAACAGATGAAACATACAATGCAAAGCATTGGGATCAGACAGATTTACTCTTAAGTCTTTACTGTTATTTTAAAAATCAACTCATGACTCAGAGAAAAAGTTTGCCCAGTTTATTGTTAAATTTGGAGAAACACTGAGAAATGTTTCCATAAACCCACATGGATGTCCGCTGAAGATGTCACGACACAAAGTGTGTGATTTATATACTTGGGATGCAAGTACAAAACACTGGGATTTTGTTTGTGGCATTGCAGTGCATGTTTTGTTACTATTATTATGTTGGTCTTTGTGATTTGCAGCAAATGCCTGTGAATTTTTCAGTGATTCTCTCTGAATCCAAATGTCCTTTTAATGGGGGGGGGGGGAAGGAGGGGGGAGAGACATATGTCCTCTTCACTGTTAACACCTATTACTTGCTAGCAGAATAACTGGGATTGTCACTACTTATTAGAATATGCTGTGAGCCTGTGACATTGGGACACATATTATCCCCCCTGCCCAGCTAAATTTTCAAGACCAGACATTGCAACAACTTAAAGCAAAATTTAAAAAAAAACATTAATGGTTTCTGTTGATTGTTTTGCTTGTCAAAATACATCTGGCATGGAAAGACCCTCAGAGATGCTAAAATATATTAAGTATATGAGAGATAAAATGTAACGCAAACAGATAGGTGATGGAGGTGGTACCAGCAGTGAGTTATACTATCCAAACCTTTAAATTCTTGGTTTCCAGTGGAATGCAGATCCTATTTTGAAGCAAATTATTGTAAGCCAATTCTTCATTTTCGTAACAGATACAAGAGCTTGCTCTTGCTGTTTTTCCTCACCAGCAATTTCCTTTTTGGATACTACAGACAGGCATTTATCTCATTTTGCTGTCATTCCCTAGCATTTTAATTAAAGATTTCTTTGGCTTCTCGTTTTGTACCTGTCATGGTCCTCTCCCTCTCCCAGACATTGAAAAACAAACCATTGATTAAAGTGATATTAGTAACAGTGTGTTTGATACAGTCCATTTATTTCAGATGCCTAATGGAAGAAGTGAGCAAGATGCAGTCATAAACCTGCTGTATTGCAGTCCTCAATGGGAAGGCTGCTGTGCAGACACCTGTTTTAGAAAGCAGCATTTTCAATACATAGTCCTATATGGGCCAGAAGATCTTTGGAAAATCTGGTCTTGTATCTACAAATGTCCAAACCCAAGAAAGGGAGTTTATGGGATTGTAGACCATGGAACCATGGAGATCATCACCTATCTCTTGTAAGTTTGCTGATCTGGATCAGCTGACCAATAGGGAACACAAAGCTGGGTGTTATTAACAGTAGTAGGAATCAGGCCTGGGAGGGGAAAAGGATTTCACAATCCAACTATACTGCTCAAAAGCTACAGTTTTCCACAGTGGAAAACGCAGAGCTCTGCAAGCAGGGTTCGTCGAGGTAAGGAATGACAAACACACATTGCTGTTTCCTTCCGCTGTAACACTGTACTATTCTGGTTTGTTTAGATGGAGAAAAATGTGTGTGTCTGAGAATCCCTGAGTGCCCATGCGTGAGCATCCCCCACCAGAACAATTTATACCAGTCTCTGTTAAAAAGGTCACTTACGCCTGCACTGAAGAATAGCAGAGGGCCGTAGAGTTTCTGATCTAGGAAAAACATTAATTAGAAAGGTCTTTGATGTATCAAATTAATTTCTGGAGCAAGTTATTAATTTAGTTACATTGCGGTATTAAGTATAATTCTGGATACGGAGCTTGGTTTTTCAATGTCATTGTGACTAATTTTTTTAAAAAATGTTCATTTATCCCTTTTTTGATTCTTCGTGTTATGGTTTTAGTCTGAGTTTTAAGGAATTGGCAAAAAAAAAAATACTCTGTTACTGTTCCTTATGGTGAATGTTGTGGGTTAGTTTGCTGAAATTGGTGGTATCTAAGTTAAATACTTAATATTTTAATTAAGTTCAAGTAATATATATATATATATATATATATATATATATATATATATATATATATATATATATATATATATCTTCAATGAATAGAAGTCAGGTTAAAAATCAGTGGCCATCTATGTAGATACTTTATGGCTGGGGTCCCCAACTCAGAGTCCATTGACCGGCATTGGTCCACAGCATGCTAGAAACCGGTCTGCACAAATAATTGAAGCCCCATCCACGGGATGCAGGCAGCATATGAAACCATGCCCTCTCCCGTCTGCAGAAAAACTTCTCTCCATGGAACCGGTCCCCAGTGCCCAAAAGGTTTGGGGGCCACTGCTTTATGGGACTTGTATAATAATGGAGATGAACTCAATACTATGCTTTCGCTAGAGTTTTATCAAGTGCTATTCTGAATATGTGATATGTTTTGTAAATTGTCTCTGGAAGCACATTGTAGTCATGGTGAGTGTTAGCTGCAAATGCTTGCTGAGCTTTGTAGAAGACTATAATGACTAAATACCATTTTACGTTCTAGTTCCAAATCAATCCAGAATTCTCAGTTGTAGCACAAATGACTAAAGCCCAAATTATTGAGACCTGAGCAATCCACAAACACCTGGACTGCCATTTGAGCACCATCAGCATTGACAGAATCATCGCCAATCAATTGTGAAAAGCAACTTTACTTGAAACAGTTGACAATCTGTGACAATGCCTTTAACACCATCAAACAGCATCTGCCTGTCCCAGGTCCTTGAGAAGGATTCAGTAAGTGGGCAAAAAATGCCAGATCCAGTCTAAAGATCTGGCTGTTGCTGTGTGACCAATCATAATACTTCATTAAACTTACATGCCTTCCACCTCTCAGCAACTCTGCGTTATCTTGCAATCAAATGAAAAAATCATAATCAAATTAATAAAAGATAAAGATAAAAGAGGGCAAGCACAATGAAGCAAGGGGTCTCGTTCTCCCTTACTGAAGCCTGGGTGAAGAGACATGTTTTCACTGCTCTGCTAAACAACAACAAAGCAGGGTGGGTGGGTCATCTGAATCTTGGGTGGGGGGGAACCTCATTTCAGCAAGTCCTGTACAGAAAAGGCACCCCAGCCCTCCAGGATCAAATCAATATGCAGATGTTTTGGGAAACAGGCAGACCCTCAAGTAACCGGGCCCTATGTGCCATGTAGGACTTTTGTAGAAAACAACCAGCAAATTTATATAACAAATCTATCTTTATAAATAGATAAAAATCATGCTTGGAAGCAAACCGGCAACCAGTGCAGCTTGCAAAACAGAGATGTTTATGGGTATAGTCACATCTTGAACTGGTTGAAGTGTCTGGGTAGACTACTTCAAGGGCAGCCCCTTGTTGCACATGTTGCAGTAATCAAACTGTGAGGTAACTAGGGTATGAGTGACTATTTGAAGCCTCTCCTCACTAGATCTATGAAAACGCATACCAAACAGAATTGGATAGCGATGATACCAAACCCTAAACCAGCAGATGCCCTCACCTAGCAGTTTCAGTACAACTATCTCAGTGTTAAATCCTGGCCTGAAACCAGACTGAAAGAGAAAATCTAATCTAGATAATCCATTTCTCCAACACTTCTCATTAGCCGCAGACTCACCATCTTCTCAGTAACTTTTCCCCAAAAGAGAGACAGGGGTAAAAGCTGTAAGCTAGACAGGGGCCTGATAGCTCAGCAGACTAAAGCATTGTGATTAACACCAGCTGTCTGCAATTACTGTAAATTCAAATCTCACCAGGCTCAAGGTTGACTCAGCCATCCTTTCTAAAGTAGGTAAAATGAGGACCCAGTTTGTGGGGGCAATAAGTTGACTTTGTATAAATATACAAAAGTATGAAGGCTATTGCTTAACACATTGTAAGCCGCTCTGAGTCTCTGGAGAAGGGCAGCATATAAATAATAATAATAATAAAAAACAGTCTGATAAGACAAAACTGAGTCCAAAGGAGATATGGGCTGGAGAGAGAGCATCTCAGAAGGGGTCCTCTCTAGGTGTTTGGAATATAAATTCAGCAGAGATGTTGATATAGGAAAAACGTTAATTAGGAAGGTTTTTGATGTACCCAATTAATTTCTGAAGCAAGTCAAGAGTTACAAGAGTCAGAATTACAAGATTATGTAGTTGCTACTTTACAATAAAGATAGCATTAGTATTTTTGGTTTTGATTTCCTGATCAGGACCACTTTGAATGTCTGACAATTAGAGACTGGTTGATAATTATCAAAACCCATTGGGTTCAAGGATGACTTCTTGAGAAGGAGCTGCAACACTGTGATAATAAATCATCATGGTGGGTAAATATGTAGTTCCTAACAGTCAACATTTGGCTAGATTAATAGATCCAAGCATTGTAACCCAACGTCTTTTAGGAAGGTACATTTGCAAACATTAATCTTATCAAAAAGAGCTTTAATTGAGGAAAAATCCAATTTAGCTTATGGGTCTAAAGGTTCAATTGTTGTATTGAAGAAGCCACTACAGAACTGTAGTTTAACTATTTAGGAATACTGTTTAATGATATATTATCTTGGATAGCTCATGCAGAGTATGGTATATTAAAATAACAGCAGTTAAGATAATTGGGGCAGTTATGAAATACATATCATATGGAAGGCGTCAGATTAATATTCATTAAAATGTTCTATGGGAAAATCATCCCACAAATGTTGTTTGGAGAAGAATTTATGTAAGATATGTAGAAATGATACAAAAGCAGTTCTGATTAGTATCAGATATACAAAATTCACACTGTTGAAAATGGAACTTTCGGAATTCCTCAATAGTGGGATGGATGGCATATAAATAAGATAAGTAAATTTATTCCATTCCATTCCTCCTCTGAGCTTTGCTGAATCTCCTCCAAGACCATGGAATGTTTTGGTGGTTTCTGGAACCTAAAGTGAAACTACACTGCTCTTCTTGAATGGAGTGGTCATTAGGAGGTTTTACTTTGGGGATGGGGCACAGAACATTCTGGAATCAGTGAGTTTTGCACTTCCCTAGCTAGTGTTCCTTGAATTGTCTATTCCTCTTTTAAATCTGACTGTGTTGGTGATCTTAATGACATCAATCAGAATAGACCTGAAAGGGACTTTGGAGGTCTTCTAGTCCAACTCCCTGTTCAAGCAGGAGACCCTATACCATTTCAGACAAGTGACTGTCCAATCTCTTTTTGAAACTTCCAGTGATAAAGCACCCACAATTTCTGTAGGCAAGCTGTTCCATTGGCTAATTGTTCTCACTGATAGGAAGTTTCTTCTTAAATACAGGTTGTTTCTCTCCTTGATTAGTTTCCATCCATTGTTTCTTGTCTTGGTGCTTTGGAAAATAGGTCAACCCACTCCTCTTTGTGGCAGCCCCTCAAATATTAGAATACAGCTATCATGTCACCCCAGTCCTTCTTTTCTCTAAACTAGCCAAACCCAAATCCTGCAACCTTTCTTCATATGTTTTAGTCCCCAGGTTTCATAGTATGAAGAATCCCACAGCTATAAAAATTGCCCATTCCTATCATCGTAACTATGTCATATACCTTTAGAGTTACATCAAAGTCCATTCCATGATGGTCCTGAAGTATTTTCCTGTCATAAGTTTCCCATGACAGCCATTACTGTGGTATATGTGGAAAGCAGATTTGTAGATATTTTTCACTTAAACAGAAAACCTGGGAGGAATAGACATTTGCTCTTGTTTAAAACTTATTCTTTCCTGAAAGGAAAAAGCTGGAGCTATCCTAAACTTATCTGATTCTTCTGCTGTTCACAGTGTTTCAGCTAGTGTGAAGCATGCAAGCCATTTTCTGTTTCCTGTTGCTCAGATATTAAATACAACCCACTTACTAGAATCCATTTAAAATTTGTAAGAGATGGTTTTTGCCAAATTACAAACTAGGAAAATGCATAATAGAAACTACATAACTTGCATGCCTTACTTAGTCTTCTCCCAGATCTTCTGATGTAAGTATATCAACCTTACGCAAGCACAAATTTACTGCCCAAATCTGGTTCTTACATAACATAGAATAAGATGGCTACCTCAAGACTGATGAGTCTGAGTGAATAAATAAATATCCCTTAATTCACGGAAATTGCAATTCCTAGGTGAAAGCACTTGTGAGATTGTTTTATTCCTTTTCTCTCCAGTCCTGAAATGACTTGACAAAGCCATTATCTTCCAGATCTGCAGCCCAGAAGAGCTAGCACTGAACTTGGGTCTCTATGATGACTCTTTCTGACAGCTTGCTAAGTCACAGCATGAAGTCCTTGGTGCTCTCTGAGGTTGGTTGTTTTCTTGCGGATGATTCATTTCCCACTCAGTACTAGTGAGTGTGGGCTTTGCTCTTTGTTTATATACAGGAGCTTTCCCTGCCAGTGTTGGTGGGAGTGGGGTTTTGTCATTGGCACTTCCGTGATTAGGTTATTGTATTCTGCTCATACACAGAATGGAGGCCTTGAGTTTGACATCATGCACACAATCACATTTCTGCAGAAATAGGGCCTGATGTGGATCTCTGGAAAGCACAACCAGCCCAAATAACTTTTACAGAAATAATGTTTTAAATAACATTTTGAGCAATTATAACTTTGATCCCCTCCCTGTAAAATCTATGTGTGCTTTTTTGTTTGTTTGTTTATCTTTATGTGTGTATGTGTTTTAAATATTGGCATAAATTTTGCATTCCTGAAGATTGCAAATCTTTCTTTGGAACAGGGAATTCTTTAATACAGTGTCTCAAACATTCTAGTCCCTGTGTGACATATATAATTTTCACTTCTATTTGGGAAGAAAACAAATTTCTGAAACATATTCTTCCTCTTCTCCCCTATCCAACTAACATTCCTTTAGGAGAAGAAAACCAAAAACAACTGATATAACTGGTTGGTATTTAGATCAGAGGTGGGTTTCAGGAGGTTTCTGGAGAACTGGTAGCGGAAATTTTGAGTAATTCGGAGAACTGGTAGTAAAAATTCTGACTGGCCCCACCCTCATCTATTCTCTGCCATCCAAGTCCCAGCTGATCGGGAGGAAATGGGGATTTTGCAGTAACCTTCCTCTGGAGTGGGGTAGGAATGGAGATTTTACAGTATCCTTCCCCTGCAACGCCCACCAAGCCATGCCCACCAAGCCATGCCACGCCCACCAAGCCACACCCACAGAGCCGGTAGTAAAAATTTTTGAAACCCTCCACTGATTTAGATGTTGCTTTTTGTTGACTAGTGTTACCCGATAGATATCTATCATAGCACAATTAACCCCGTATTGATACAATCAAGCAATCATTAAATCAGAAAGAATAGAGCAAAATTTCAGTGGTGAACATGATTAGGTTTATTGTCTCTTGATTCAGGAATTGTTCCTTCTCTGTGGTTGGTCTGCAGGATAGAAAGATCTTCTTCCTTATGCAATGCAGTATGTTTGTTTTATGACTTGTTTTAATAGTTAAGCTGTTTAGTTTTTGATTTTACTGCAGGTGAAATAAGGGTAATGCAGTCTTTTCCAGTCTGGTATCCTTCAAATGCAGGGTTATAATTCCCTGAATCCCTTACTGATAGGAGTGCTGAGATTTGCAGTTCCAATGTACTGAAACCATATCAGATTGAAAAATAACAGAGCTGGAAGGGACCTTGAAGGTTTTCTAGTCGAAGTCTCTGCTCAAGCAGGAAACCCTATACCAGTGACGGCTAACCTTTTTGCCATCACGTGTCAGGAGTGGGGGCAGGGGGGGGTCGCACACATATATGTCCACACCCATAATTCTATGCGCCCCACCCCCGTGCATGCGCGCATGACCCCCCCTACTTCCCCCCCGCTTCCGGCACGTGATGGCCCGGTAGGCCTGTTTTTCTCTCTCATCTGGCTCCAGAGCCTCTCTAGGAGTCTGGGGAGGATGAAAACGGCCTTCACACACACACACACACACACACACACACACACACACACACACACGAGGCCAGAAATGGCCCTTTTCCCAACTTCTGGTTGGACAGGAAGTGACTTTTTTGCTGTCCCCAGCCTCCAGAGCCTCTCTAGCCCTATACCATTCCAGGCAAACTGTCGTCCAATCTCTTCTTAAAAACCTCCAGCATTGGAACACCCACAACTTCTGGAGGCAAGTTTTTCCAGCAATTAATTCTTCTAGGATCGGGAAATTTCTTCTTAGTTTCTAGGTTGCTTCTCTCCTTGATTAGTTTCCATCCATTGCTCCTTGTTTTGCCTTCAGGGGCTTTGGAGAATAGATTGACCCCCTCTTCTTTGTGGCAGCCCTTTAGATAATTGGAACATTATCATATCCCCCCAGTCCTTTTTTCAGCAAATTAGACATACCGAATTCCTGCAACTATTCTTCATAGGTTTCATCCTGATTCTTTGCAAGAAGACAGTGATAAAGTTATCTGTATTGCAGAAACTCTGTAGAAACTGAAACTGCCTTGGAATTGGGAGACACTACAAAGCCAGTTTTATTCCTTCACTTCTTCACACACTCTTTCTCCTCTCCTCTTTTTACTGTGCTTTTCTTTTCTTTTAAATTTGCTTCCTTTTGCTCCCTTAAGTAGAATGGCCTCTGGATTTGGCAATAGTGTAGGTGAAGTAACTATGGTAGAAGTGTAGATGAGAATCTGTAAAAGAATGCCTTCTTTCATCGTGTCCACAAATATGTGGGAGGGAGTGACCTTGTTGATACTTTAAACTTGGACTTTCAAAATACTTTTTAACAAAATTCCGCATTAAAAGTACCAATGAGTACTTGCTTAGCAACCATGGAATTGCAAAGGACTCCTCCGCTATATTGGTAATTGGTTGAGCAAAAACAGGAGGCATACATGGGCAATTGGAGGAATGTAAGAAGAGGAGTACTGCAAGGATCTTTACTGGATCCAATATTATTCAACGTTTTATAAACTATTTAGAGTTAGGCATATCCAGTGAGGGGGCAAAATTTGTAGATGGTTCAAAGCTATTTAAGGTGGCAAAGACAGAAATGGACTGTGAACCCTCCCAAGCTCCGTTTTCCCTGGCAGAGGGTTGCAGGAAGCCATCGCAGCTGAAAATGGAGCTCGGGAACCCGTTTTTGCTGGCAGAGCATTTGGGCCACTATAGGTGCCCCCAACGAGTGACATTGAGCTGGCCACGCCCACCCTGGCCCCCCGAGGTCAAATACAACCCTGATGCAGCCCTTAAATGAAATCGAGTTTGGCACTCCCGAAATAGACTGCTGACTAGATGGGCCTAAATCTAATTCACCAAATATTCTCATTTCTCATGTTTTCCAGTGAACTTTAACATCTTCTGAGGAAAAATATTTTATCTGAGGAGAACTGGAGGCAGCATCTTTTCATTTGTATAGTAGATACAGAACATTTCCCTCAAGGAAATCAGTCAGATTAGCACTCTTCCAATATTATAGACTATTTTTAAATTAGCAAAATGGATTCTCTAATTTCAAATAAAATATGTTGTTTGCTATTAATCTAGAAATTACTAGATTTAAAGCAAAGAAATAAATTTCCTTGGGGAATTCATAAACCCAATGATGATCCTTTTCTGTATTCATAGTTAGAACTTGGTATAGCTCCATTATTTGGCCTGTAAAGTGTATTGGAGTGTACTTTTTGTTGTGTCACTTGACTGTGTACTGTAATGGATTCTGCTTCTTTTGTTTTCATAGAAAGGAGAGCTCTTCTGAAACTATAGGTAGAATTTCTCCAACTCTATATCAGAAAGGCCATCTAAGATTTCTTTCAACCATGCAGGGCAGATCTTTAGACCACTGCCATAAGTTGACAACTTTGAGTATAGGATTCCATTCATCTAAGCTAATTTAGATATCCAGTTCAGCCTAATTTATACAAATGGCTTGGGAGACTTTCAAAACATAGAGGAGACGTGGAGTGTGGCTTACACAGAGCCATTTCAGTGTCTTTAACCCTGCATGGTTAAGGATCTGTTCATCTCAGTAAGTGCCTCTCCCTAGGGTTATGGGAAACCCTAGTGATATGAGAAACCCTTTTACCTTCCTATTTCATATTTCAGGGGGAAATGTATATGGTTGGGCTATATCCCATGCATATAAATGGATATGGAATAAGGGTTCTTTTGACTTTGTGTTGAAATAATTGAATAGATTTAAAAATATATAAAGCAGATTAAACTGAACTGAATTGTTCTTTACAGTATTATTTTTTTTGAATCTATCAATTCCTGTTCACAATCTATGCATACTTTTGGATCCAAAAAAGAATATGTTTAATACATTCTTACCCTTATGTCATTTGACCCCTTTAGTTGATGCCCATTGTTATAATGTTGGCTTCATGTTTGTTTTTTGAAACATATCATGCCTTGAAAGACCTCAAACTATTTGTACATTTTGTAATTTACCGTGTTTCCCTGAAAATAAGACCCTGTCTTATATTTTTTTGAACCCCGAAATAAGCTCTTGGCCTTATTTTCAGGGAGGTCTTATTATTTTGGGGCACGTGGAGCAAGATGGGGCTCTTCTTGCCTTCTTACCTGATTTCCAGCTCTGCATTTAAATATTTTTGGGGAGGGTTTATTTTTGGAGGGAGGCTTATTTTAGCGCATGCGCTCGAAAGCACGATTGGGCTTATTATCAGGGGATGTCTTATTTTTTGGGAAACAGGGTAGCTTTCAAAACAGGAGTTTTCTATCCTCTTAAAAACTGACCCTTTGGTTTGGTGTGGCTGATTCCAAAGTAGCCCCATAGATTCAAATTTGTACTTTTTGAAGAATTTGCTCTTTTGAGAAGCACTTGAAAATGAATAATATGAAAATCAGGACACATTAAAAATGTATTATTTGTACATCATTTATTACAACTATGAAATTTTCTACCACCACATGTAATGATGATTACCAAGTAGGTTAGTTTTGAAGTTAGACAAATTCATTAGGAAGAGGGAACTAGAATAGTGGTTACTAATGGTTATATTCCAATAGCGGAGTAAAATGCTTCTGAATATCAACTACAGAAAAAAAGACAAGAAAATCTTGTTACACTCCGACTGCACGACCTGCATTGGCTACCGGTTCCCCTCCGGGTGAGATTCAAGGTGCTGGTTATTACCTATAAAGCCCTACATAGCCTAGGCCAGAGGTACCTGATGGACCATCTGCGGCCAGCAACAGCTCAGCTCAGCTCAGCTCAGCTCAGCTCAGCTCAGCTCAGCTAATAATTAAATTAAATTATAAATAAATTCAGTAAAAGAAAGGTTTTTCTGTCACATTTCAGGCTTCCTGCTAATGGATTTTCCATAGGAATCTAATTGGCCACTATGGATTTCAATAGCTTTTGGTTGAAACCGAAGTGTAGTAATGTTCTTATAAGACTAAATCCTGATCTTGTATCTGTGTGCAAAAGCTTATATTAATTTGCAGATCAGTAAGCTCTTGTTAAAATAAATTATAACTCCCATAAAAATATTAATAAAGTAAGGATACACTTTAAATTATTTTACATGGACAAATCCATGGATTTGTATTTATTTTAATGCCATTATTTTAATCCATTATGTGGTTACATGCGGGATTCTGTTGCCTTAAAAACGTAGTTGTTATGATTTTGGCATTAGCCAGGAAAGTATTGGGATAATGTACATGTAAGTAGAAGTTAAACTGTTGGTGAGAAGGCAAGAGAGTGATTTAGCAAGGTAGAGAAGGTGATAATAACAAAGCCAGAACAAAATTTTATTGATCTGCAAATGCACCCAGTAGCAACTTTTCTGATTTGCTTGGCTGCAAATCACCCATCCATGGTTTGCTTTAATTCAGTATAACAGTTGCTTCCAGCTGGGAAGGAATCTGTAAATGGCTTTATTTAACAGACCTAAAGCAATCCATAACCTAATACTTTGCCGCCATGCTGCATAGGGAGTAGTATTATTGGTTCTGTCTTTGGATAAGGCAGATTTTGCCTTAACCATGATGTGAAAATCTATTTGTAAGTTTTCATTCCAATGCAATGCATTAGCAGAGAGTTTCTGGGGAGACAAAAATAAGTTCCACATAAAACATTAGTTTTGGAATTCATTCACATAGGATGTTTTGGTAGCACTAATGTGGATATTTTAAAAAGAGAAGTAGGTATTATCATGGAAGAGAGATTTAGCTAACTAAATAGACATCTTGTGTTTAAAGGCATGATTGTTGGTTTCTGTTGATGCCCTTCTCAGAAGGATGTGATGTACATAAATACTGGTCTTGATAGGCCCTTGAGATAATTTAACAAGATTTCTCCCCCTTTTATTTTAGAATGGAGTCCTATTCTGAAATATAATTAGAAAGAAACATAATCAGCTCTTAAATTGAAAAAATATAATGAGCAAATAAACACGTATGCACGAACTAGAAATATTTCAAACCAAAGGCAACAAAAATAGTGGATTATTTTTTGTATATCAACCAAGTTCTTATCAAGACTTTTTGTGTGTGTGTAATTTAGCTGAAACTATCCGGTTTGCATATGCATCAACTTCTTTGACTGCATATGCTTCAACAGTAGAATTGAAAGATGTTTGCTTAATTATAAACTAATTCATAATTAATTAAAAGCAAATCTGTTTAATTATTTATATCCTGCCTTTTAGAATAACTGTCCTCCCAAAATGATGTACAAACATTGTAAACAATGGTAAATAAAAGTGCCTCAGCAGGTGGCAGCACTTGGCTTATTTTGGTCTAAAAAGCTCATCCTAGGGCTTGTAGGTTAGTCTGGAAAGGCAAAACCAGCCAGGAACCAGGCAGTAGCAAATCATTATATACCACTGCCAAGAGAACTTCATGGGTGACTAGAAGATGACTAGAGGTGACCTTGCCTTTTAAAATAAGAATTGTAATCAATCTGATTTGTAAAAGCCGCAAGAAATTTGTATGATCTTTCTACAATAGCAATAGTGCTTAGATGTATATACCACTCAATAGTGCTTTACAGCACTCTCTGAGTGGTTTACAAATGTCAGCATATTGCCCCCAACAATCTGGATCCTCATTTTACCGATGATGGAAGGAGGGGTCAACCTTGAGCCCATCATGATGAAACGCCAGATTGTGGGCAGAGTTAGCCTGCAATACTGCATTCTAACCTCTGTGCCTTCTCTGTGGTAGTAGCTATGGGGGGAAGAAGCTATCTGAAAAGATTTTTGTAATGATGGTTGCCTGTCTACCATAGCTATCAAATGTTATTCTGAACATTTACACAATTACAACTGCCTGTAATGCCTTCCAAATGATCCTTTGCCTTCTGCCTTGAGTACAAACTAGCTCTTATTCCTCCTAATGCCCTCTGTTAAAGCAAGTGTTGTAAATTACCATAGACATTACTGAAGATTTGAGTGGACATATTTATAAGTAATTATGGCAATCAGGGACTATTAGAGCAATCCTTATCTCATGACATCTAGTTGGTCTAGACGAGTCAATTAGCCATTGCCTTTGATAGACAGTTCAGAGTGGAAAATTGGACCCATTGTCAGGATGTGAATCATCTTAATGGTTCAAGGAAAGGTAAAAAGGCACTATTCGGTATATGAAATGGTAGCTTTTAACAAATGTAAAATGTGAATGCAAAAAGCCCACTATAAAGTAGAGACCATTGGTACAGATATAGAGAAGATTGACACCCCCCCCCCCATTTTTCTCAGAAAAAGATGACTTTTTAGTCAGAATGCATTCCTTCTCTGTCAGTTAAAAGACAGCCTGGTTACAAGCTGTCAAAGACTGAGCACAACTTTCTTGCCTCTGTGTTTGCAACAGAACACTCTTCTCATGGGAAAATCTGGCCCTCAGGTTCCTAGTCCTACTCTAAGGATGATGATAGATCAATAAGATATCAATTTCTGCAACAAATCAAGATACCCATCTCAAATGTGGCTATAAACAACTGGTTGTGAGTAGGAGAAAATATTGACTAGCCAAATTTTAACTTAGTTTGATGCTGGTAGAAGAACCCTAGGTTCTTGACTACCAGTACAGACTTTCTTATAAAGTCTGGAATGGAAATGGAAAATGGAAAGAACTATCCCTTGTGTCCTTGTAAAGAAAGGGGGAGGCCATATTCCTCCCCCTTTCATTTAAAACAGTTTTCCAAGCAGACACTGTCAAACTATTAACTAAGACTGTATTACTATTATTCTTCTCATCCTTCCTATCTCCTCCTACTCATGACTATAACCATGTTGCTTGCATTTTTATGATTTATATTGTTCTTTTTGTTTCCTAGTATGATTTGATTGCTTATTAGTAACCTATGACTATCACTAAGTGTTATATCATGGTTCTTGATGAATGTTTTTTTCTTTTTTCCCCTTTTATGTGCACTGAAAGCATATGCACCAAAGGCAAATTCCTTGTGTGTTCAATCACATTTGGCCAATAAAAAACTCTATTCTGTTCTGCTCTGCTCTGCTCTGCTCTGCTCTGCTCTGCTCTATTCTATTCTGTTCTGTTCTGTTCTGTTCTGTTCTGTTCTGTTCTGTTCTGTTCTATTCTATTCTATTCTATTCTATTCTATTCTATTCTATTCTATTCTATTCTATTCTATTCTATTCTATTCTGCATTAATAAAGATAGAATAACTCCTGTGTGGGCGATAGCTGATGATATTACCAGTGGAAAATTGAGCCTTAAAAAGCTGTGAGCGTATCCAAGTAGGATATGATTCCAGAAGAACATTTATTGCATCTCATGAAAAGTTTACCTTGTGTTGGGTTTTTTGAGCTCTGCAAGTTATTCAGAGGTGGTTCTCAATGCATTTTTAGGAAGCACATTTAGTTTGATCTTCAAACATGAGCATTTGATGCTCATTTCTTTTGTTTGTTTCTAGTCTCCAACACCCAAATGCTGTGTCTAAATATTGAGATTCCTAACTTCCATGTTCATGCACTGGATCATGCTGCTACAATGTCCAAGATTTGGTTGATGTGATTTAGCCATTGATATTTTAAGAAACTACCACTAAACCCGGTGGAATAGCACCGTTGATAATTAGCTTCAAATCTCAGAATAGTTCGTTTCCACTGTTGAAAATGGAAAGAATTATCCCTTGTGTCCTTGTAAAGAGTAGGAAAAAGATTACACCTGGCCTTTCCATATAACTATAGATAGATATGCTGGTTGCAATATATCACTTTTTTGTTAACACCTGTCACAGTGAGGTTCTTAGGGGGACAATTGGTTTCTGTTTTTTGCAATTAGAATAGGAAGTAAATATAGGCTGGAAGTTTTCTTCAACTAAAAAACTTTCCAGTGATGGAACATTATAGCCACTGAAATATAGAATACATTTTATAGAAGTAGGTATAGAACCCCAGCCGAGCAAAAAGATTTTATAATCCCAAGGACTTCATAGAAATATTTAGCTTGTGTATGCCCTGCTGGGCTGTAAACTCATTTTATTCTGGAAATATCAATTCAGCAAGGAGTTTATTATTAGGTTTTTATAGCACCTTTTTATGTCTGGGTATACAGTATAAAGCACGTGGTGGCTCAGTGGGTAAGATGCTGAGCTTGTCAACCGAAAGGCCGGCAGTTCAGTGGTTCGAATCCCTAGTGCCGTGTAACGGGGTGAGCTTCTGTTACTTGTCCCAGCTTCTGCCATCCTAGCAGTTCAAAAGCATGTAAAAATGCAAGTAGAAAAATAGGGACCACCTTTGGTGGGAAGGTAACAGCATTCCATGCGCCTTTGGTGTTTAGTCATGCTGACCACATGACCACAGGGACTTCTTCGGACAGCGCTGGCTTTTCAGCTTTGAAACAGAGATCAGCACCGCCCCCTAGAGTCAGGAACAACTAGCACATATGTGTGAGGGGAACCTTTATACAGTATAGAGTATTTTTCTTCCTCAAAAACCATATTTATTGAAATAGGAATAATGAACCCAAAGCATATGTAAGACCAAAGATACAAGAGTAGATTTGAAGTTCCAGTGTTTCTTAGTTTGAAAAAAATCTTGGATAATAGGATTACACTTAGAAGAGGTAAATTAGATAGCAAAGTGGAAGAAGTAAAGGATGGAATACAAAGGATCTAAGCAATAGAAATGAAGATGTTGCCAATAAAGGAGCAAGATAACAACAACAAAAAACCTCTGGCTCTGCAGAGATGAAAAATGCATTCTTATATTTTAGAATTAGTAGGATATCTAGTGAAGAAAGGGGTAGGCTTTTGGGCATAGGCTGCAAAATTCTGGATGTCCACTAACAACAGCAAGAATAGTTCTCGTGGGTTATTTGAATTGTTGCAGCCTTTGGATTACTACAGAACAGTGTTTTTCAACTTTGGCAACTTTAAAATGTGTGGACTCAACTCTTAAAATTCCTCATCTAGTCTTGCTGGCTGAGGAATTCTGGGAGCTAAGTTCACAAATGTAGAGGTTGCCAAGGTTGAGAAGAAACAGTGCAGCTGAAAAACCGATGCCACTTGAGTTTGACACAACAAATTGGGAGTGATAAAGAAATTCTGAAAGCATATTAATTTCTGTACAAGAAGAAAAGCTACCTCTTTGCTCTGTACTTACCAGGCCTTGCATTTGGAGGTTTTAAAAGAAGACACACACACACACAGAGCCGCCATATGCAAGCGCATAAGAAAAAGTGCCCTCTTGTCAGCTTCACTAGATAGATCAGATTAAGGAATCAACTCCACAGAAGGCTAAAATGGCTTCTGTTGAAACTGATTATAATAACAGAATCTTGAAAATTTGATAGTGGTGTACTTCTTCTTTCTTCTTATAGTCCAATGACACAGGCTGGTGTCTGCCTCAGACACTTCCAGTAGTTACCTCATGGTTCTGGACTTAAAAAATGCTTTAGCCCTTTTTGCCTAGGTAATTTTTGCCTAGGTTCCTGCATGTTTCTGTCAAAGTCATCTTCCTTGCTCTCTCTACCTTGGGCACCACTTCTTTTATCAGGAGCTGGATTGAGGCACCAACATCATTATTTGATGTTGACTCTTTAATTTCACAACATACGAGCAGACTTAATCGAAGTTTCAACTGGGAATCCATGACCATCCTAGATCAAGCCAATTCTCAAAACACTAGAAAAACACATCTGCAAGAAAACAACGAAGCTCAGAGAGGACCAAGAACTCCTTATTTATGTCTTGTTCTGTCAGGTCAGACAAAGTTGCAATGAATCTTCTGAACACTGGCAAAAGCAATAGTTTAATTGATTTAGTTGATGAGTCTGCAAAGAAGCTTTAGTTGACCTTTCAGTTTGGGTGCTCAAAGAAACAGTTTGTTTTCCAAAAGATTTATCTTTCACCTAAATGAAAAATACATTTCTTTTTGTGCATTTAAATCTCTGAGCTCCATAAATTCTCTTTCTTCCACTTTGTAAGGCATAGAATTCTTTCACTTTCATCTTAGAAACACCACTGATTTATTGAAAATCAAATATCTAATCCTATTTTCCTATATCTACATTTTAAGCAACTTAATCATATCTTAAATTAAAACATCCTTTCAAAGTAAGTTGCCCACCATATGTACCGTATTTTCCGGGGTATAAGACGACTTTCTAACATGCAAAAATCTTCTCAAAAGTTGGGGGTCGTCTTATACGCCAGGTGTCGGTCTGCTGTAACCAGGCAGACCAGCCCGAAAGGCTTTGATGAGCCTTAAATGGCTCTAAGGAGCCAAGCTGAATTGCCTGCTGAGTTGCCGCTAATCAGCTGAGTTACATGCAAGCCCCCTGTAAAAGGGAAAAACTTCCCTTTTACACAACGCTGGCCATCCCAGCTGAGTTGCCTGATTAGCAGGCAACTGAGCTGGGATCGCCAGAGCTTGGATGGCCAAGCCCCGTTTAAAAGGGAAAAACGTCCCTTTTACACAACGCTGGCCATCCCAGCTGAGTTGCCTGATTAGCAGGCAACTGAGCTGGGATCGCCAGAGCTTGGATGGCCAAGCCCCGTTTAAAAGGGAAAAACGTCCCTTTTACACAACGCTGGCCATCCCAGCTGAGTTGCCTGATTAGCAGGCAACTGAGCTGGGATCGCCAGAGCTTGGATGGCCAAGCCCCGTTTAAAAGGAAAAAACGTCCCTTTTACACCACGCTGGCCATCCCAGCTGCTAATTTTTGCCTGCTAATTGGTACGTAACAAAAATCCCCCCCCCTCCAGCTTGCTTACCTTAGCTGCTAGCCGCAATGCTTGGCTTGCCTTGCCTGCAATCCATTGCATCAGCAAGCAACTAAATCTTATACAGCAAGTATAGCCCAAACCCTATATTTTTACAGGAAAAGTCAGGGGTCGTCTTATACGCCCAGTCGTCTTATACGCCAGAAAATACGGTATTAGGATTGTAATTTCTAGAATTTTCAGCCAGCATAGCTAATTGTTGTTGTAATCCCAACCAATTTGGAGAAAGTTAACTTCAGCATTTAGCATTGCACTGAAGAGTCCATCAGTGCTGAAATGAATGCTGATGAAATCTTTTGAATGAGATTTCAGAATTCAACAAATATCTCTTATTTTTGTACTCAACCATTCTTTGATTTGCTTGGTTTAGGGTTGGTGTATTATATGAACCCAATAATTTTGGTTTATGTCATAATTAATCTTTGGAATATGAATGTGACTATTATAACTTGTTCAGAGGATATGTGAATTCAACATTGATAAACTTATATTTTCATGTTTGACTCACAAAGAAAAATACGGAAACTATTGTTGGTATGCTGAAACTATTCCTGTGCACATAGTAAAACACTGAAAACCAACTTTGTACTTAGTCTTCATTATTCTTATCCTTATTTTCAGCTCAAATCCATTCACTACAGAATAATTCTAGGACTAATCTACCATACAGGTTCAGTACCAGTTGGGAGATGTATGTTTTTTGACTTAGCAGTCTGTGGTTCAGAAAGCATGCTAAAAGAAGTCTAGTATCTGTGTCCCCTTATCCTAGACTACACCTTAATCACTATGCCATGCTAGTATCTTTGCCTAGTTAATGCAGAAGGGCAATCGATGCACAATGAAACAATGCCTTTGTTCTTCAGCTGACTTCTTCTAGAGCTTGATTTGGAGCAAGAAAGAATGACTGGCCAAAAGGCTACTCACCTGGATTTCATGCCTAAGCCTTTATACTTCTAATAGAGTTTCTTAACCATTGCATCTCATTTATCTCATAAGAGCTGTGGTGGAACAGTGGTTAGAATGCAGTACTGCAGGCTAACTCTGCCCACTGCCAGCAGTTCAATTCTCATTGGCTCAAGGTTGACTCAACCTACCATCCTTCTGAGGTTGGTAAAATGAGGACCCAGTTTGCTGGAGGCAATATGTTGACTCTGTAAACTGCTTTATAGAAGGCTGTAAAGCACTGTGAAGCAGTTTATAAGTTTAAGTGCTATTGCTATTTGTATAGTCTCCCATTTATTCTCCCATCTATTCATTTATCCTTAATAATCTTAGATAACTACAGTATTAGAGATTTTCAAATGTAACTAAGTATCTGAACGTCTAAGCTATATAAAGGTGCCTGTTTTTATATTCCAGAGGTTAATTCTTGTTCTCATCTGTGTGTTACCACATGACACACCTATGCACAGGCAAATGTATGTCGTAAAATCTACTTGTCTGGAAAGATGCTTTTGGGATGACTATTACATAGCACTAGGATGAAAATATCATTCCCATCTCTTCCCCTCCTACATTTTAACTTCTAGAAAGCCAGGCATGGTGGGCTGAATCTGGAAGAACTCGAATCAAAATGATTTTAATGAATCTGTTAGTGCACACTAACCAAAAGAGGAAGAGGGAGAAAGAAGAAAATATACCAAGAGCCTCCACACAGATACAAACAAATCCATTGATTTGATAATTAGTCTTAACAGGAACCCACTGAGGCAGTGAGGGGTAACTCTGAACACCTGTCCTTCCTGGTTGTGGGGACTGTATTCCTGCAGACTAACTTTCTTCCTTTACCTATTTCAACCAGTGATGCCAGCTGACTCTCCTTCTGTGCGCAGGCAGGGCATAGTAGAGACGGTTCTCATCTGAGTTTGGTTGCTATGGTTACATGCAATCTGCTATGTTCTGGGTCTCTAGGAACTAGAAATGATTGAGGGGAGGCGGACATGAGAACCTTTAGATAAACATCACCCATCCCTTTGATGGAAGAGCTCTCGATCAAATTTACTTCTCCTTTCATGCAGGAGTTTGCTGCCGGTAGCAGCCACTGGCAAAACAGAACCAGAGTTGTAGAAGCAGCGTGCACCTGCACCTCGCAGCTTTGTCACTGACTGCTGATTGGAAGACAGAATTGACGGGATTTACTCTCCCCCCCTCCCCCTTATTCTCTGAAGTTAACTTTGAGAACAAGAGTTGTCGGCTGACAAGAATACAATTTTTGCTGACTGGACTGAGATGAAATGCTGTTTTATTTTATTTATTAGTTCGATTTATATATGCCGACCTTCTCCGGAGACTCAGGGTGGCTTACAATGCATTAAGCAATAGCCTTCATACTTTTGTATATACCTGCTTAGTAGGGCTTTTTGCCCCCCCCCCCCCCCCCAGCGATGTTCTATTTTATACAAAGTCAGCTTACTGCCCCCACAAACTGGGTCCTCATTTTACCTACCTCAAAAGGATGGAAGGCTGAGTCAACCTTGAGCCTGATGAGAATTGAACTCGCAGTAATTGCAGGCAGCTGGCAGCTAAGTACTACTTTAACAGCAACAGTTTAGTCCACTGCGCCACCAGGCTCTTGGATTGTGTGTGTGTGCGTGTGTGTGTGTGTGTGTGCGCACGCGTGTGTGCGTGTGTGTACGTGTACACGTGGCATGCGTGAGAATGACCTAATGTCTTAGCTAACGAATCTAAAGAAATGAGAACCAGCCTAAATATTTTTTTTTTGCACAATTTGTTAATCCTTGCAAATCAAACTTCGAAAGCGTATAAAGGTAGAGAGAGGTACCCTGTAAATTAACTTAGCTAGACTCCCTCTCTTAATTTCTACTTTAGTTTAACTTTAGTTTTGCTTACTATTACTTGCTCTTTTTCTGTAGTTTGCGTAAACTTCCTCCCCTAAGTGGGATGGATGGATGGATGGAGGCACATGTTCTCTTCCACACATGTGATGGATATATACGTATGTATCTATGTTAATAACTTTTCACCTCACCTCAAAGCTAGAGCATTAAAATCTGCTACAAACATCTTGTTTTATGCAAGATGATCTGAGAGTAAATCCCAATGAGAACAGTAGGACTTTAGTATTCAGCACAATGCTGCCAGGATGGGGTCCCCCAGCTACGTGGGAAGGCAACTCGTAATTCTCGCACAGCATGCCAAATTGGAAATTATGTCTGAAATACGTATCTGGTTGAGGAAGGCGGTTACTTCTCGGTAATCCCTACAAATGAGATAAAGCCATTTGCAAACCTGTCCCCGTACCAGGCTCTTAGGATATATTTTAGCAAAATGAGATTTGAACTGGTGACTTTCCAATTGGTAACTTGCTCAGTTTGCTGCTGTGCTACACTACCCCTCCCTGCTTATTTCCAGAAAAAAGAAAAACCATATGCTAAAGAGGGCTTGAAAACCTTGCCTCTCCTTCTAATAAAGGATAGCATGGAAAATCCTCAGGATCATTTCCGCCCACCCCCTACCCCCCCAGGAGCTCACCTCTCCTAAGCTGTTTAGGAAATCATTTAACCAGTGGTTGGTTTTTTTTCCTTCCTTTCTTTCAATCCTTGAGGCTTTTCTTTGATTCATCTCTATTTTGTTTGAGCTCAGTTAATGCACTTTGACATGGCATTGCTGGAATTACAAGTGTAGCCTGTCTGTAGTCCAAAATGAATTACTTTTTACTTGGCTTTTCGCCATCTGCTCTGCTGTTTGAAACAGACACTCTTGAGTCCTCAGTGTCGGTGTCGGTCTCTTTCTCTCTCTCTCTCTCTCTGTATCTGTATGTGTGTGTGTGTGTGTGTTGGAGCAGGATGGCGATATCTGCTGAGCAGTAAGGGAGCGTGGAGGGGTGGGGTTTCCACCCTTTTATATTTTTCAGCCAGTGACGTGAGCCATGCCTTGAACAATCACGCTGCCTCAAAACACTGTAGTTGAAGATGCTTTGTGTGAGAGAGACTGTGTGTTTGTGTGTGGGGGTATGTGAGGTGGTGGTGGGGGAACCAGCTTGGTGCATCTTTAAGCAAATTGCTACAGCCTGAGCTTCACGGAGATTCCTCTCTTTCTAAAATTACCCTGAAGAGAATTATTATTATTATTATTTTTAAAAAAGGGTTCCTCATTACTCCCAGTCTCCCCTGATACTGTCATAGATACCAAATTCTATAAAGATCATTTATTTACTTTGCCGAAATGATTGGAGTTAATAGCGTGCAGAGTACCAGCAAAGTCCGGGTGAGAGCTACAGGTTCAGTCAAATATCCACGAGAAGACCCCGTCTGGCGGCAAACCCACCGCTCAAAGTCTATGAAAATTTCCAACTCCACGGAGTTTTCTGCTAAGGATGCTAAGGTAAATGAATAGATTGTATGGATGTCTGGACGTATGGATGCATATAGATTGCCTCCATATTTGTGGCAATTGTAGAAGGGGAGAGCCAGGAGTATTATCAGTAATACTAAGTTGATAGTTTGTTTTTTTTTTTTTAACTTGAAAGCATTTCTTAAAAATTGCTTTGGGGAAGGAATCACCTGGAAGGGGGGGGGGGTCAGTTTTTTTTTTTAAAGGTATAGGATAGATTTTCAGAGTGCTTCACAAAACGTACCTGCATTGCACTGGTAGGTGGATGGGTGGGTGGGTGACAGAGGGAGGGAAATAAATCCCTTCCGGCACGTATACACCAAAATCTTCCATATATTGAATGGAGATTCCTTTCCCTTCTCCCCTGGCTCTGTGTGAGTGGGTTGTATGATTCAGGTGGTATTTTTATAGATAGCAGAGGGCTCAGTATTGCTATGAAACATTCATTTTTACATTTGGTATGTTTCCATATGGATGGGGATTTTTAAAAAAATTGTCATCTCTGTATTGTGTTTGTCACCATAGATATTATCAAGCTGGCTCCATCTACCTGCCTCAGGAGCTACTTGAAGTGCTTTTAAAGTGTCGTAGTGTGTTCATTTTAGCTTGTGCGTGTGTGTGTATATTGTTCCCTTTAAAAGCAACAATATATGGTTTTAAGAGTTCAGTCCGTATAACCGGAATATCTTTAAAGAGATCGATTCCCAGTTTGACCATTTCCCCATCTGTCTCTTCCCTTTCACTGCAACATGCTACTAATGTTTCACAAGTATGCTAGTACGGAGGTGCCATAACCTGTGAATCTGCAACATTGCAAGTAAGATGCAAAGAGGCTCTTAATGCTCTCTAAATATGCAGGAGGGTTTATGCACCTGTTCTCTTTTCTCTCATCTGTTCCCTCTTGGGTTTGATACTACCATCCGAGTGCCATGTTCTAAAAGGTCCATTCACATCGGAAGCCCACAAATTGGGATGAGATAGGTGTCAAAATCTTGAAGAACTATAAGCCTCCCTAATATTGCTGTAATCGTTCTTTTGTAATTCTTCAAGAAATAACATTAAACCTTTCTTGCTCTCTTGCAGGAGGGGAAAGGAGTGGAATTCTTAAGGTTGCTTACATGTTCGTAGGTGTTCAGTTTGCTGGTGAATTCTTCACCCTACCAAGCAGCGTAATTAGGATAAAAAATAAATAGTACAGTAATGTCCGCAGCTTGTGGCAGACTAGTTTGCAGCAACTGAATAGTTTAATCAGGTGAATCTTATTGATAACCGAAGCTTAGCACATCTACTTGGATGATTGAAGCCCCCCTGCCCCCCTCCCAAGGATTTCAAATGATTCCACTCAAACTTTAAAAGTATTCCTAGGAAAATGGCAGTCTGTGTTAACGACAGATCACATGTGAAGGCAAAAGGGTCTGTCTCTAGTTTCTGGGATCTCCAAGTAAAATTGGAAGGACTTTTGTTCTGAAACTCTGCAGAGCATTTGCCAGGAAATATCAGAAGCAGTGGGCTGGGTAGATCAAAGATCTGTCAAAATAAGGCAGTTTCCTACATTAATACCCTTTAATTAAGTGCCACCAGATATGGCGCCACCCCTTTTTCTGAGAGAAGACCAGAGCTGGCTGATTGCGATGCTGATCTTGTTGCTTAACCCAACTCACACATGCTTATCACTCACTATCATAACAACATCAGAGGTTATTCCTCACAGACGAAACTTTCATATCATCTGACGTCATTTCAAGCAGGTACTTTTTAATTCAGGGTTGTTCACTTGCACAGCAGATTAATATTAAATGTCATGTTCTAGAGAGGCAGACGTCTTCGTTTTTTGTTTTGTTTTTTTGCAGCAACAGCAGAAGAAAAGTGGCATATGGCATCCTAAAGATGTAAGGTTTGATGATGTCTGGATAAGTTATCCAACTGAATTTAATGAAACTCCATATGGGTATATTTAGATGATTCTTTTTTTTTCTTCCTACATCAAACATTATCAAGTCTATGATTAAAACGTATAGAAAATAAAACACAGAAGAATTAAAGTCTAGATAAAATCTAAAATAATGAAACAATTAAATCATTGAGCCGATATAAAATATCAACTGGTAAAATATGTAAGTTGAATTCAGGAGGGAATGACAACTGACCTTCAATATACTCTGGTGAAGTCATTTAAATATTCGGTGACATAGTTTCTTTTTTTATCCTTGTCCACCTGGACCATCTATATCACTCTTTATACTTTGAGGGTGGATAAGAAATAAATGACTAAAGGGGAGGGAGAAATGAAATAAGAAGAAATGGCTTCTAAATAATAACTCCTTCCCAACCTCCATCCTGTCTCATATTAGTAACATATATTAAGATCAGGATGAGCCATACCAATGTGAGCTCTTAACCACTGGAATTTGGGATTATTGTTATATATCCTGGAGAAAACAAGGAAATACATTAATACAGGATCAATTTATTATTGCTATTGCACAAACTTCCATTGATCAGTCTATTTCAACAAATGAATGGAACATAGTGTAATTCTAAAAAAAAAAGTGAGATGGAAATCTCACTTTTTCATATAAATCAGAGGTATCCAATCTTGGGAACTTTAAGACTTGTGGTTTTCAACTGATTGGGGAATTCTGGGAGTTGAAGTCCACAAATTTAGTGGTTAACGTATCAGGCTAGAAAGCAGGAATCTGAATTCTAGTTTTGCCTTGGCCATAAAAGCTGGCTGGATGATTTTGGGCCTATTACTTTCCCTCAGTCCTCCTGCAGGGTTGTGTTGTAAGGAAAATAGAAAGTGTATTGGATATGTTTGCGGCCTTGAGTTATTTGTAAAAATAATAAATGTGGGATACAAATAAATAAATAAATAAAAATCATAATGTGCTATGCATTCATTTCCTACCTGATCCAACACAGGATGGTAGATAGATGACTGATTGTCTATTTCCCATTTTAGGGTGAAAGTGAGGCCCAAAATTATCCAGCTGACTTCAATTCCTAAGGGAAGAAGACAATTTGGGTCTTCCTGCTTGTATTCCAACACTTTAACCCTTACACCAAAATGGCTTGTTTTGTCATTCGTCCACACACAAATACATATTTAATCTTTTCTTAGTTCCGTAATTCCCAATCCTGTACTGACATTGCAGAAAATTCTGGAGTGGAAGCCCAGCTATTTGGAAGATACTGTGGTTGAAAAGGTGGTTATCAGAAAAGTTTTTTACAACCTGATACTCTCTGGAACATTGGTTCTTAAACTGGGGTTAATTACCTAAGGGGTCATTTGGGTATATCCTGGGAGTAATGATAATGGAGCAATTAGCAGCTGTTTGTTTGTGAATTGAGGATCCAGTTTGGGACTGCCTCTGTCGTATAAAACAATCTCTTTTTCTTTTTAAAAGGCAGTAATAACATCATTTGAACGGGAAAACAGTAATTGGGACTTGATTTAAATGCTCTAAAAATATTGGTACTACCATTTTTGGAATTCCCTGACACAGTGCTGTTGCCTGGGGTAAGCTGGAAATTTTGACAGCTGCAAACCAACAGCCTAGGGCAGACTGAAGAATCTATTACCTCCTGCCTCCATTTTCTATATTTATTTTGACAGCCAATGTTCCATACATCTGAGAAACTGAGCTAGATAACTATGGAGTTCCCTTGGTCATCGCTGGAGTTTTGGCCAGATTGCCCATTTCTTAGAAGATTATTTTATTTTTCTGCAACCTTTTGATTATTTCTAGCATGTTGATTTCTTCATGGTCTCTCTGTGGAACCTAGATCATTATTTAAAGGAGTATAAGAAAATGGATTCAGATGCATTTTTCATGTGCTATTTATCTTCGTACAGGGCTGCTATATTTTGCGTCTGATATTTCCAGATATGTCAGATGGAATATCTGTGGACATACACATTATGTTTTCCCTAGTCAAATCAAAATGGTTGAAGTGTATATGCTTAAAGTCTGAAGTGTTAAACCTGTATTTGAGTATGTACAAAATGGCCCCCCCACCCCCCCACCCCGTTCTGGAAACATCTTTTTAATGGCAACAGCAAACTTTATTGTGAGAGGGTGCTGCCTTTTTTTTTTTCTTTAAAGTAATCCACCTAAGGAAATATAGCATCATAAAAAAACTCCTTTTCTTTTTGGTTTATATATTTTTGTCTTCTAGCCAAGAGCATGATGGCTAGACATTTGGAAGTCCTACTTTCCCAGACTTTATATTTGACCTCTGCAATTCAGTATTGTTCTGAATGTATTTAAACCTAAGATTCTTCTTGAGGTTTCATTAACATGATAAATTGTATGAATATTATCTTTTTCAAGAGGTGGGAGAGGTATATGACTTAAATCAAGAATGCCTAAAGATTTCGTGCACAGCAAATTAGGGTGGAGCTGGAAACAGATGACAGCTTTCTCAATTCCTCTTCATTTCATTAAAACTGCCAAAATATCAACCGGGGAAAACGCCTCCCTTCTGCCTTCTTTTTTCTGACACATATGCTTAGCCTCAGTTTAGCTAAACCAATGGTAGCATCAAATCCTTTCTAACAGGCAGAGGCATCAAATTGCCTCATCAGTTGGGTTGGTATGTGAGTAGGACACTGAATGAATGTGGTCTCCACCTCCTGCATACTTTGGTCCATACCATGTGAAGGACATACTGTGCTCACAAAGAACAAGCTGGAATTCCAGTCTCAGCATTGAGAAGTCAGTCATGAACAGAGATAAAATAGAGACTTTGCTGGCATTGCTCTAAGTGCTGCAATTCAAGGCTTTGACTTAGGCAAATCTGAGTCCTGAACAGTATGTGATTAGTAAATAGAAAAATAAAAGCATTGCAGATGTAAGATATGCTTTATTCTGATCCATTGTTGCCTCATAGAACTCAATTCAGTTGGTGATGTTGAATGTCACCCTATTTTCCTTCCTTCACTGAAGCCTTTGGTGGAGATTATCTCTATCAGATCTTCATAAATAATCCCTGTGGTCATATGCAGAGATCTTTCCCTCAGCAGATTCTGTTCTTAGCCATGATGAGAGCAATTTTAGCAGTACTGGTCTCTGAGGAGCAGTAGTGATGAATTAAGTATTTTATTCTATGAATCATCACATATGTAGGCTCTTGATTAGTAAATTGCTCAAACTTCTAAAAGAAAGAAACCCAGTGCCTCCTTAAAACATAAATATCTAAAGCTCCCTTACTCTTTTATATCAATTTTAATATTACTACAAATATGGTTAATTTCATACATTACCGGTCACTTGCTCTATCCTCCTGTTGGATTAATTAATTCATTGCCTTTGGTCACGACTGTACTGTGATTCGATAAAAATCTTGTAGAAAAGGTATTTTCAGTATTTACTTTTCTTTAAACAACTTTGATGATCTCCTCCTTCTCAAGTCTATTTAGTTGCTAAGGAATGTTTGAAAATACTTAGGTAATGTCCAATGAAATCTCAGAAACCAGAGAGCTGATTAAGATCTAACGTGATGGGCCACAAGTAAACCTTTGTTGTTTTGATAAACAGCAAAAACTGTAGAAAGTAAAGAAATAGTAATTATTATTTGTAACATGACAAAATTTGCAAAACCTTAAGAGATTTTTAAAAGTCGCAACCCTATAGAAAGATATATGCCAGTTTACAATCTGATTTTTTAAAGATTTGTGCAATTTAAGAAGCATATCCAGGGAAACCGAATTAAGCATTTCATGACATAAAATTTAACTTTTCTCAAAAACCACAGAAAGATTATGTAAAGTGATGAAGAGGCTGAAAGAAAAGGATAATCCAACAGCAAAAAAAAAAAAAAAAAAAAAAGAGAGAGAGAGAGAGAAAGAGAGAGAGAGAGAGATTATTAAATCCTTAATAATTAAACAGTTGCATGAAGAAACGGTAAACTAGACCACTAAACCATATGAAATATATCTATTCATTCCTATGTCTGCTTTGGAATTGGTGCTGCTTCAGACAGCTAGATTTTCATTGCGCCTAACTATGGATCAAAAAGGCAATATAATTATTTTCATTTATCATATTCTATAGTTGTGCTTCAAGTGTATTTCAGTACAAATATACAGTTTTGATCAGTATAGCGTAGCTATGGCAATTTTTAAGGCAGGCTTTGCTTAGTTCTTGGTTTCCATCCCACCTCTGATGGCACCCAAAGCACACAGTTGGTTATGATATTTCAACTTCAATTTGAGTGAGGCATTTTCTAAAATTCAACAAAGTGCTTACTCCTTTGCACAGACAAACATTCTTAACCAGCAGTCTATTGTCCTTCCTGAAACAATTCAGTCCAAGAAAAAGCATTATTATTCTATTTGGAATCTGTATAAAGTGATTTAGGAAATTAGAGACTTGAGAAACAAAAAATAGGTTTTTGTTTTAATACCTACACTGATAATTGCTTATCATATTTGGACAATCAAAAATAGAGGAACGGGGGCCGGGGCCCTAAAGCTGAAATTGTTTACCTAGAAAGAATATGGCCTGGTCAGTCTGCCCTCCACAAATTTTGATGGGTTCTTCCCCAGTTTTTTTAAAAATGTATGTTGTTTCCCTGAAAATAAGACAGCCCCGTATAATAAGCCCAATCAGGCTTTTGAGCACATGTACTAAAATAAGCTGCCCCCTGAAAATAAGCCCTCCCCGAAAATATTTAGCCGCATGCGCAGCCAGTCCCTGCCATTTCCTCTGGTTAGGGTTAGGGAGACAGAGCTGGAAATCAAGTAAGACAGCAAGAGGAGCCCTGTCTTGCTCCATGTGCCCCAGAATAATAAGACTTCCCCGAAAATAAGGCCAAGCGCTTATTTTGGGGTTCAAAAAAATATAAGACAGGGTCTTATTTTGGGGAAAACATGGTATATTTATTCAGAGTTGGTTCCATAGAATAAAAGACAAATTGAAAGGGGAGAAAAAGAAAGAAAAAGAGAAAGGAATAAAAAAAGTGAAAAGAATTAAAAAGAGAGAGAAAAGTAAAGAAATATATGAATGTCTTTCAACATTCTTTTCAATAGATAATTACAATTTTATTATCCCTCCTCTAGCTCCTCCTTTTCTTTTAAGTAAAAACTGTTTAAAAGGACAGGGCAAAAGTCATTCTCTCCAGGTTATATATGAAGCAAAATTTCATTTTTGCAATAATTTCTCTCTCTCTCTCTCTCTCTCTCTCTCTCTCTCTCTCTCTTTCTTTCTTTCTTTCTTTCTTTCCCCAGTAAGACTTTTCTCTTTCAGATTGACCTTTGCTGAATAGAAGGACTCAGGATTTTTCGTTATTTAAATGATCTATCTTTCGCCATATAATCAGCTAGGATAATTTGTTGACCCGCCCCTCCCCCCTCATACCTGGCTGCACTTTTTCATTTTAGCACAATGTAGATGTATTCAGTGCTTGTTTGGGTAGATCTGTCAAATATTTACAAACACTTCAATTCCTTGGATTTGAAAGTTTGAAAGGATTTGAAAGAAATGGAAAAACACCAAGTTTCACATACTGAATAAAAGCTCTAACAACAATAGGTCATTGCAGATATACATCAAATTTTCTTTGTGCCAACTCTTCAATGAAAATAACTCTATGCTTTCCAGTGGAAATCAAAATTAGTTCAGTGAGGATTGTGATGACATATGAATTAAAAGTTTGCTTGGAATGACTTCAGGGATTTCATAACTGTCAAGAAATGTACATAGCCTACTGATCAACAAATGGAATGGTGAAGATGGAATCAATAAAGTTAAGAATTTGTGTATGAATAGTGCGATAAGGCTTTTGGGATGATGAACTCTAGTAAACAGGAAGATGTGCTGAAACGTGATATATATTTATATTTATATTGCTACATTCTTAGGCATATAGATTCATGGCTGATAGCATTATTGTAATGAATCATTAGTGGTTATACAGAGAGAGAGGGAGTTAGCTACATCCTTGGCAACCCATGTATGTGGACTTCTTCAGTTACTATACTATGATCAATATATATTATAACTGTTGGGCTTCCCGAAGGCTTTCCTCTAATAACATCATAAAAACTCTGACTACTAAAAGCTAGCTCTTGCTCTTCTCCAGTAGAGCTACTACCCAGCCTGGAGGTTCCACTGTTAGTATCCATTTCTGAGTCATGTTGAATTATTGCCATAAAGTGCTCTGGTCAGATTTTTTTACAGAGTAGTTCACCATTGCTTTCCCTAATCCTCCCCATTTATTTGGGCTTGGGACCGGCATATGATTGATGACAATCATGTCAATGGACTCAGAACTGGAAAAGATCTGTTTTTATCCCATCAGTAAAGAAAAGTGTAAGGATGCGGTGGCTCAGTGGGTAAAATGTTGAGCTTGTCGATCAGAAGATTGGCAGTTCAGCAGTTTGAATCCCTAGCACCATGTAATGTCCCAGTTTATGCCAACCTAGTAGTTTGCAAATACATAAAAATGCAAGTAGAAAAATAGGGACCACTTTGGTGGGAAGGTAACAGCGCTCCATGCGTCTTCAGTGTTTAGTCATGCTGGTCGCATGACCATGGAGATGTCTTCGGACAGCGCTGGCTCTTCAGCTTTGAAATGGAGATGAGCACCGCCCCTAGAGCTGGAAATGACTAGCACACATGTGCAGGGGAACCTTTATCTTTACTTTTACCTTAAAGAAAGGTGGTCATAGAGACTGCTCCAACTATCACACAGTTGCATTGATTTCTCATGCAACCAAGATTCCATTAAAAAACATTGAAGAGAGCTACAGAATGTCATCGATCAAGAGTTCCTGATGTACAATCTGGCTTTAGAAAGGAGAGTGGCTTCAAGGCACTTTGTCCATTTTAGATGGAGTATGGAAAAGGTATGTGAATATCAAAAGGAACTTTATATGTGCTTTATCAATTATAGAAAAACTTTTGACTGTGTAGAACACAATAAGCCATGGACAGCTTTGCATGATCTCGGTGTCCCAGCTCACGTGATCAACTCTTTACAGAACACTGTACACTGAATCAGGAGGCAACAGTGAGAACACTTCATGGTGACACAGTTTTTGTTCAATCTGTATGCTGA
This sequence comes from Masticophis lateralis, assembly GCA_030761175.1. Taxonomy (NCBI): domain Eukaryota; kingdom Metazoa; phylum Chordata; class Lepidosauria; order Squamata; family Colubridae; genus Masticophis; species Masticophis lateralis. The sequence continues at coordinate 191,793,214 of JAUDYJ010000002.1, read as the reverse complement.
AATGATCTTGTGGAAATTAGATCTGGAACTTCCTGATGTTGGAATGAAGATTGCGGGGAAGATCCATAAATAATTTGAGGTATGAATGCAGATGATATACCACTATCGGCTGAAACTAAGGAAGACTTGGAAAAAATAATCTGAAAAATCAAGGACAAAAGTGAAAAAGTAGAATTGAGTCTTAACATCAAAAAAACAAATATAATGACAAGAGCTATAATGGACATTAGATGTTTGAAATCAACAAGGAGGAAATTGAATTAGTTCTAGAATTTATCTTCCTTGGATCCAAAATTGTTCACAATGGCAGCCTGAAATCGAACACAGCATAACCCAAGGTTGTGGTTAACATGAATAAGAGCTGGAAAACATATTGATATAAATACAAAAAGCAGGCTAGTTAGAGCAATAGTCTTCCCTGTAATGGTATATGGGTGTGTGAATTGGACACTAAGAATGGCTGATCGAAGAAGAATTGATGCCTTTGAATTGTGCTGCTGATGTAAATTATTGCATATACCATGGACATCCAGGGTAGCTAACAGAAAGATGTTAAATCATATAAAACCAGACACATCACTAGAAGCTAAAATCGTAAGACTATGTCTGATTTACTTTGGCCATGTCATGCGTGGAAATTCATTGGAGAAGGCAGTGATGCTAGGAATGGTTAGTGGAACAAGAAGGAACAAAGAAAATGCTGGCTTGATAATATCAAATCTGAAAGTTGAACATCCTACAATTGAAAGAAGCTGTGCCTGATAAGATAGCATGGAGGGACACGACTGAATGGTTAAAACAACAACATAGATTAATACAAACTGCAAGTGCAGCTGAATATAATACACAGATAGATCTGATAGGATGATGTCTGGATATCTGTATGACTTGTTATTAAATATACCAAATTATAAATTAGGGATTTCTACTACCTGCCAGTAGAAAGTTGGAATATTTTGGACGTACAATGCAACAGCCAGAAAAATACGGCATCCTTCACTTAATCCTTCAGGAAAAGATTGATGGCAAATGAGGTCCAGGCAGAAGAAGAACATCATGGCTTCAAAACCTAAGGGACTGGTTTGGAAAAAACTCAGTAGCACTTTTTCATGTGAGTTGACAAAAATAAGATTGCCAACATAATCACCAACATCCGATGACAGATATGGCACAAGAAGAAAAAGACTATCTGCCAGGTAGATAACAACATCATATATAGCTGACATTAGGTGATAATGAAAAATCTATCCAGATTTTTCTAAGATGGCATGGACCTGGTTAGTATTTGAATGAGAGATCATTAGGAAACCCCAGGCTCCAAAATCAGTGAAAATACAGCTTGCCTCAGAAGGCAACAGCTGACCGTTTGTGGCTGATTAAACTACAGAGACGACCTATAAATTCATCCAGGATTGAGCTTGACCTAAAGAATTGTTTGCATCATCCCAATGTAGCCGTCTCATTCCAACCCTTTGTGACAGATAACACAGTTTAATCACCATTGCCAATATAACTTTAGCTATCCCTTTTGTATTAAGAATAATTTTGAGGTAAAGTTGTTTTGACCTCAGTAGAACTATGATTAGAGCAATGCTGAGACTTCACCTATCTAAGTCTTTCTCTCATATCCCTCCAGGGTATCAGGGTATAAAAGCCAAACATAAAAAATGAATGATCAACAGCTTCCTCTTCCTTCAAACAGCAACAACAGAAAGAGCTCTCTGGGCCTTAATAATCCATCTACATATTTGTCAGCAAAAACCATTCTCTGGGGCTTAAACTAGCAACGCCAGCCGTTTACGATTCCAATTAAAAATAATTAATTTTCTTGTCAATTTTAGGCAATGCTTACTTCAAGCTTTTAGCGCCTTCTGTCAGTTACACTTCCTTTAAAAAAGGTCATATTTTTTAAAGAGAGGAGCTTCCTCAAAAATAAAAATTTAGGAGCTCAAAAGAGCTTAGAATCCATAAATGAACAATGCTTAATACTTTGGAGGATTTTCACTCAATCTCAGCACCATCCCTATTAAAAAGCAATTGGTTCTGTTGGTTCAGCTGGGCAAGCACACAATGTTTCTTCAAAAATGATGTAGACTTTGTGTTAAATATTCTCTTGTAAGGTTTGGCCTGCAGCCACAATATGGATTAATTCTTTGCATATATGAAAAACATAGGGAACAGCTGTCTTGAGTGTGGGCTGTAACTTATCTTAACCATAGAGATAAAATACAGACGAGAACTCTGAAGCAGACGAGAACTCTGAAGCTTGCCTCTGAGAAAGGGTATATTTGAATAATGGCAGGACTACTCATATAAAAGTTGCTTTATCTTTATAAATGTTAATAACCTGACAGCCTCATTGGGTAGAACAAATGTGGAAATCAATTCCACAGGAAGGTTAAAACTGTTTTCATTGAGATTGGCTATAATAGAAATTTGATGTTCATTGTGCTATTTTTCTTCCTTCTTATACTTGAGTGAATTGGGGAGTTATCTGTCCAAGTCACTTCCTGATGTTATGTGATTGTTCTGGACTTTAATGTTTTAGCCCCATATTTGCATCTTCTTTACTGTCTACAATATTGCAGTCCATGTCTTCCTGGTCTTGGTTGGTAGCCCACAAGTAATAGTTAGTTTCGAATAAAGAATCCCTCTTTGACTGCTCTATACTGGTAATTGTTAGTCGAAGTTCTAATTTATGCCATTGTTTGGCACAGATGTTTGTAGCTATGGACAGTGGTGTATTTTGCCAATGCATTAATTTGAGCCATTTGCTAATTTACACATTGTATTTATTTCCAAGTGATTCTGTTGCCATGATTTGGATCCCAAGCTGGCTAAAATGTGGATACAATTTTAAAGGCGGGAATGGGCAGTTACTCAACTAGAAAGATATTTGGATAATTTATGAAGTCATGTGCTTTAATATATGGAGCTGGGTGTTGAGGGAATACTTGTTTATTTCTCAGGCTCCTGTAATTTCAATGCAGGAACTTTCCCCACTTACAGTGAGGCACACATGTTCCACGTAAATTAAATAAGAAAAATGCCACTCTCTTTATCAGAATCTTGCTTGCTGTCCAGCATATTGTCTTTTAATCTTCTCTAAGAATGCTAATAGTTCTCTGAGTTAGTAATTAGTGTAGCTACAAATGTCCCAAAAAACATTTGTAAATAGTCTTGTAATTTTATTTTGTAAATAGTCTTGTAATTGTATTTTTAAACATTACAGGTAGTACTCGATTTATAACCACAATTTGGTTCAGTTGCTATGGGATGGCGGTTTTTAGTTATCATGTGACCAGGTCTAATGTTACTTACACTTTCATTGTGGCCATTAAATGAATCGTGCAGTTGTTAAGTGAATCACATTATTATTAAACAAATTCTGCTTCCCCAATAACTTCGCTTATCAGAAACTGGCTGAAAAAGTTACAAATTGTGATCATGTGATAGCAACACTCTATAACTATTGTAAATGTGAGCTGGTTCCCAAGTGCCCAAATTGCGATCATGTGACCGCAGGAGTCGTGCAACGGTCATAACTTCAAATATGGGTGTTAAGCTGCTTTTTTTCAGCACTGTTGTAAGACCAAACTTCTGTTAATGAATAGTTGGGAACTACCTGTAACATTGTTTTGTTTTTTGCTGTAGTAAACAATCAAAAAGCTTTGCTAGTCACCAGTATCACAAGTTTAATAATGCTTAAGAATAATAATTGACGGATAGTGCTGCCTGAAGGGGGAGGGCAGTCAAAAAAGGCAAGGGGCAGACATACATGATATAAACCTTTTCATATAAGTGCTTGGAGGAAGGGGCAGATTTATTGTGTGACACTGCATCCACTGTGCAGTGTCATATCCACTACGCAGTGTCATATTATACACACATATCATAGATAAGCCGTGGTGGCACAGTGGTTAGAATGCAGTATTGCAGTATTGCACTGCCCGGAGTTTGATCCTGACTGGCTCAAAGTTGACTCAGTCTTCCATCCTTCTGAGATCCGTAAAATGAGGACCCAGATTGTTGGGGACAATATGCTGACTCTGTAAACTGCCTAGAGAAGGCCGTAAAGCACTATGAAGTGGTATATAAGTCTAAGTGCGACTGCTATTGCTATAAATGTGAGTACTTATAGGATTGTTGTTGATTGGGGAGGATACAGTCAAAACATTATATAAATCTTCCTGGGTTATACAAATTAATAATAAATAAAATAACAGTGAATGGAATAACAGTGAAAAGTGTAGGCATGCTTGCGCCGTGGCAGCTGATTTTTAAACTATAAAAAGTAAATCTTTTGTGATATAGCAATGTATTATTTTTAAACAAGAAAAAAGCCAGATATCAAAAATATGGGAAATTGCTGGATTCTTATCTTTTATATTTATTAGACGTCCCCATTTTCATTTAGCACGGTTGAAGATCAGTTAACTAGCTTTAGAATGTTCCTTTTAGTAGCATCTTTCTATTAAAAGCATTATGAGAACTCAGTTAAAATCAGTACGTAGAAACGCACAGTAAATTAAAACTTCAAACTAAATGTTAGTTGATCATTGATATTAATAATAATTATTCAGGAAAATAATTCAGAGAAAGTCAGATGTGCTTAAGGTCCATCTATTTGAATTAAATCTCTAGAAAATGCAGCGTGAGCTTGAAATTTCTTTGCACATGAAACAGCTTGACAGTTTATAATTCTTCCTCCCAACTGAAGTCAAGTATTATGACCCCAAAGTTTTCTCTAGCTCAGATTTCATTCCCAGTCATAGAACTCCTTTCTTACTACCCCAAATACAGGTAAAACATTTATAGATATTACTGATAGTCCTTGGCTTACAAACACAATTGGGAGTAGAACCTCTGTCACTAAATGAGGCAGTTGTTAAGTTAATCGCACCAGATTTTACAACTTTTTTTTGAGTGGTCCTTGCTGCTCTCTGAGCTTGGTTGTGTTTTCTTGCAGATATTTCATTATCCATACTAGGTAACATCATCAGTATAGTTTTGATGATGTGCAGTGCAGTATTTTGGGTAATGAAATCAGTGCAGTATTACCTATTTTGGGCAAGAAAAGACATTTCATTTCCACCCTGAGTTTACAAATATTCTCTTTTTATGGGTGCAGCCATTTTTGCCGCAGTCATTAAAATGAATCACTGCGGTCATTAAGTGAATCATACAGTTGTTAACCAAATCCAGCTTTCCTCACTGACTTTGCTTGGTGGAAACCTGCAGGGAACATTGCAAATGCCAGTCGTGTGAACTTGGGACATTGCCACGGCTGTAAATATAACTGATCCACTGATTGAAAATTTACATATTTAAAACCCTACAAAGGGAGGGGACCAGTGGTGAAATCCTACCAGTTCGCACCGGTTCAGGCAAACTGGTAGTGATAAAAGCTACCGGTTCGGTGAACCAGTAGTAAAATAAAGCTACCGGCTGGTCCTAACAGGTATTTCCAACTATCAGCTGTGCCGCGTGATTTAAAATCGCTAGAAAGCAGGAAATCCTGCTTTCTAGTGAATCTAAATCGTGCGGCACAGCTGTTCCCCCCTCACTGTTCTACTTACCTTCCCAAGTGCCCTTTTTCCACATGCAGCGTGCATTTGGTGCATGCTGTGCATGTGTGTGCACACAGCGTGCATTTGGCATGCACTGCGCATGCATGCAGAGCACACACTCAGTGCACAAACCAGGAAGGATTTCACCACTGGAGGGGACACACATACAAAAAGGTAGAATCCCTCAAGTTCGACTTGACACCTGGCCATCTTCACAGCAAGTATAGAGAAATGAATTTCCAGTTAGACTGGATAAAACCTTTTTTAGGAACTTGGAAAGGGCTACAAATAGATTTGTTTGGCAGGGCAAGAAGCGTTGAATTAAGTTGAAAACAATGCAGAAACCGAAAGAACAAGGCGGGTTGGGAGTCCCAAATTGGAAGTATTACTATAATTCAGCGGTTTTGGTTTGGATCCGTAAATGGATTACACTACAAAGGGGAGGTCTGTTAGCAATCGAGGTCACGATCTCCAACAGGGATGGCATGCCCACCTATGGTGGGAGAGAGGCAAACCCCTGGCATATTTTACGAAACATCACATGCGAGGAATCCTGATTGAGAGTTGGATGGAAATTAGGAAAACATATTATAATAAGGTACCACTCTGGGTTTCACCTGTGGAAGCTGTGATCTATCCGATTCTGTATAATCCAGAGAAAAAGTTGACCTACAAAGAAATATTAGATACGAATGGGAAGTTAAAAACAAAATTGTCACCTCAGGAACAAGGAGTGGACCTAGACTGGTGTGGACGTACATGCAAATTAGTAGTAAGTATATGAGAGATAGACAGAGACTTGGGATTAGCTGAGAGATGCAGATTCTAGATAGGATACTATTGGGGTTGGATGAAAAGGTGTTATCTAGATGTTATAAATTCTTTATGGCTATGGAGGTAGGTGAGGAAGGTGCAAAGACTTCAGTTCATGCCTGGGAGAAAAATCTAGGTTATTCAATAAAGCCTGAGAGGTGGAACAAAATCTGGACTAAGAATATGAAACTAACCCGGTCAATAGGATATAAAGAAAATCTATATAAAATGGCGTATCGATGGCATTTACCGCCGGCCAGGCTTGCCAAAATGTTCCCTGGAACATCCTCAGTCTGTTGGAAATGTGGCATTAAAGAAGGCACATATTTCCACCAATGGTGGACCTGTTGAGAGGCAATGAAATTTTGGAAGAATATTCAGAAGTGGCTTAATGAGATGTTGGGGCAGCGTATACGATTGCGTCCTCAGGTATTTTTATTAGGGATAAGACCCGAAAATGTTAATAGAATGGCATGGTACCTGCTGCTACATATAACAACAGCTGCAAGATTGGCATGGGCCCAATACTGGAAGATGGATGTTAGCCCACCCGAACAAGTAGTAATTCAGAAAATAATGAATTGTGCGGAATCAGATTGGCTTACTGTGATACTGAAAGGACGAGGGGACACAGATTACTATATATCTTGGAGTCAGTGGTATAATTGGATGTCAAATCGAGCTGCAAATAGAGGTATTGGATAAGTATGTCACTTGGTATATGTAATAGACTTTTGTATGTTACCCAATATATGTAATGGGACAAGTTTAGTTTCTTCCCGCGTTGTGATGTAGACCGCTATAGATTTAATGTTTGTTGGATGTATAAGATAAAAGAAAAGAAAAGAAATGGGTTTCTGTTCCTGTTCCTTTTTCCATTTCTTTTTTTAAAATCCTTCAGAATCTTGACTATAGCTCTGGGATGTTTTAGTAATTTTCTGTCCAAGCAGGGATGGATTTTGTTTATTGAATTGTTTATTCATCTACCCAATTTATGTAGTGGCCTATCTCCTGACGGGTGATTCGATGTACTTCTGATTGCTTTGTTAATGAGAAATCTTTTAATATTCTATTAGAAAACAGTGTGTTGGGGGTTAATGTTTATCCTAGCTCAAACTATCAGGGTCTTTATTGATGGATTAAATTAAGCAATTAAACTGCACAGAGTCTTTGGGAGTTGGTCAGAATATAAAAATAAAATAAATTCTCTTAGTAGTACTAACAGAAAGATAGTGATAATTTAGTGCTGGTTTAAGTAAGACATGAAACAAACCCTTATTTTGCCTGCAGCTTAATGCTTTTTTGCACTCCCCAGTATTTTACAGTTTGCACATCCATTATTTCAGTAATCCTTAAAACACCTCTGTATGACGGTCATTAATATTATTATCCCACTACTAACACAGAGTTTATGTGGACATATTTTTCATAAGCTTTTCATCGGAGAGTTGAGAGATCTGCTATACGAAATACAGTCTGGTGTACTCATGGTGTAATTAACACAAGACAATACTTGGTGATTGTATGGGGCCATTTTCCAGCCTGATGAATAATTCTGTCCAAATTGGCCCAAACCAGGGGTGAAATCCAGCAGGTTCTGATAGGTTCTGGAGAACCGATAGTAGACATTTTGAGTAGTTCAGAGAACTGGTAACGGAAATTTTGAGTAGTTTGGAGAATTGGCAAATGCCACCTCTGGCTGGCCCTAGAGTGGGGTGGGAATAGAGATTTTGCAATATCCTTCCCCCAGGAGTTGGGAGGGAATGGGGATTTTGCAGTATTATTCTCCTGCCATGCCCACCAAGTCACGCCCACAGAACCAGTAGTAAAAAAAATTTAGATTTCACCACTGGCCCAAACCATTCTAAGGTGTCATTTAGTTCTGTTGCATAAGCTGAGAATGCTTGGTTCTTTAAGACATAGGACAATTATTACTGAGGTATTTAGAATTATTTGGAAGCAAAACAATGCCAGGTGTTCCATATTAAATTAAATAGCTTGCTTATGGGATTTATTTATTTATTTATTTTGCAAAGAAGGTTAGATAGGGCAACATTAAATGCTAAGGTACAAGTAATCCTCAACTTACAACCACAGTGGAACCCAAAACTTATGTTGCTAAGTGCGACAGATGGGAAGTGAATTTGGCCCCATTTTACAACCATTCTTGCCATAGTTGTTAACTGAATCACAGCAGTTGTTACATTACTAACAGTTTGTTAAGTGAATCTGGCTTCCCCATTGACTTTCCGTGTCAGAAGTCTCAAGAGGTGATCACATGACTCCAGGACACTGCAACCGTCATAAATATGAGTCAGTTACCAAGAGTCTGAATTTTGATCACATGACTACCATATGAGGATGCGGCAATGGTTGTAAGTGTGAAAAGTGGTCATAAGTTACTTTTTCAGTGCTATTGTAACTTTGAACAGTCATTAAATGAATTATTATAAGTCAAGGGTGTAGTACAGTGAAGGAGGTCCGATCAGGAGATGGACTACTGAAGAGCAGTGTTTTTCCTTGCAATTTGTGTTTGTAGTTTGGCAGCCAGGGACTCCCAGGCGGTACAGTGAGTTCGGATGGCAGCTGTTGGGAAGGATATATCGCTTGGTTGCAGAATTAAATCTGAATGGATTTGATCTGCATGTTTATTCCCTTGTTAGATGACTCGCAGAGGAATATGTCATAGAAGTGGCAGACTGGACTAGAAAGTTTCTGTATGCAAGAGCATGTTATTGCTGTCAGAACGAGTTCTTTTTAAAAAGAAAAAACCACACACACATAAAACCCAACTTGAAAATTGGTTAGAGCTTCAAGTCAGAGTCTTCTGTCATATCAAATCAGTTAAATGCAGCTATTTAATCTTTATTTCGTGAAATGTATACCGTTCAGAACAAAAAGCTTCAGGACCTTGAGATTATTTGCTTTTACATCATATTGTATTTATATTTAAAAGGAAAGTCGGTCTTAGATTTTGCTGAGTAGTAATACATTAATAGAGACAGGTAGGTTTTTTTTAAAAAAATTCTAAGCTTATACTTAGAACCTTGTTTTAGGTAAATACAATAGCGGTACTTAGCAAATGTAACATATGTTGGACCCTTAGAAAATTGAAGGACACGTATGACATCATTTGGAAAAAGTTACCAGTTGAGATGCCTAGATGATTATCTGTTGCTGTAAACAAAGGATGTAGAGAGAAAGTATTGCTGTTTTTAGAGGCACTGCTATTAGCAGTGCTATAGCCAGTGCTATAAGTAAATAACCTTTGAGGGTTTGTGAGGGTACTTTCCTCTCCAAAGATTGGACACAACACAGCCTGGCAAAATTGTATGCAATGCTTTATTACTTACCCAACAAGAGGCTATTTTTCTGGGTCAGCCTCACCCTTCTAGGACTTTGCAAAGTGATGTTGCCAAATAAATATGTGTTTAGTACTTCTTTTACTATAAGTTTTACTATTGCAAACAAAAAATCCCCAAGCCTTAAAAGTACAGCTACAATACTCCTCAACATACGACCACAGTTGAGCCCAAAATTATGTTGCTAAGTGAGAAGTTTGTTAAGCGAGTTTTGCTCCGTTTTACGACTTTTTTGCCACATTTGTTAGGTGAATCATTGCAGTTGATAAATTAATAATATGGTTGTTAAGTGAATCTAGTTACCCATTGACTTTGCTTGTCAGAAGATCGCAAAAGGAGATCACATGACCACGGGACACTGCAACTGTTGTAAATGTGAGACAGTTATCAAGCATCTGAATGTAAATCACATGGTCATGGGGATGCTACAACAGTTATAAGTGTGAAAAATAGACATAAGTCACTTTTTTCAGTGATGCTGTAACTTTGAATGGTCACTAAATGAACTGTTGTAAGTCAAGGACTATCTGCAATACAACCTTTGCCTTTTTCCAAAAGTTTTTTGCACTAGTTGGGATGAAGTGCTGCTTCGGTGTGGTTGTTCCTCATCTAGTTGCTACTGGTCTCCCATCAAAGTTTCAAACTCCAGGCGGGACTCCCACCAGGATATGCTACTCATCATAGCTTGTGGTTCGGGCAGTTGAATGAAAATCATCTCTCCTGCTTGTAATAGCTGCCAGTCTTCAGACATTGCCTCAGCTTCCTTGTGTGTAGGCCATTTGCTTTCATCTTCTGTACTACACACACTTCTCTTTCCACTTGTCCTTAGCATTTGCATTTGTTTAATTTGCTCAATAGACTGGGTTGGATGAGTCTGCCTCTTGACGAGAATACGTCCTTGAAAAAACCATTGTGTAGGGCGCCACGGTGAGCCAATGGGAAAATAGCGGGTCTCTTTGGAGCCCCGCGAAAACTCTGTCTTTGAAGCCACTGCCAGCAGGTCTGCAGACCTACCCGGTCCTGGAGGGGCAGGGGATTAGAGAGGGCAGGTTCCTTGGGGCCGGAGGATTACCCTCTGTGCCGGCGGTGGTGGGAGAGGCAGCCATGGTGGCTGCCCCAAAGCCTCGGCAGCCAGGACAAGCAAAGTGCAGGAGGAGACACAGGAGCAAGATGTTTGAATGCCGGGTGAGTAGGATTAGCCCAGGCGAGAACAGTCTCCAAACATTTAAATACTAATAATGCCCTGGCTCCAACAGCGGCTAAGAACTATTTGGGCAAAGAATTTAAACAATTAACAAGGAGAAGACCCATTAAAGGACAATAGCACCAATTGGCTGCTTTTGGAATTTAACATCCCTTTGGATGGATTTAAAATTTGATATTTTCTTGATCTTTAATGAGAATGGATTAGCTTGGAAGGGGAAGAAGGAGAAGAGGAAACAAGCAGAATGTTTTTTTTAAAGCTATGAGAATAACAAGCAGAGGAAGTTAAAATGGCTGAGAGAGTGAAAGTACAAATTGCAACTGTGGAAAGTTTGCTGTTTAAAGAAGAAACTTTGTCTCTTGCTTACAAAACTGGATTATTTTGAGAAAAAATTAAGGAGGCTTGATTTTAGATGCACTTAAACTGTCTTTGGACTATTTATGGACAGTTGGAAAGAAGAAATTAATTGGAACAATTAAAATTGTTGATTAATGGTGTTCTAATGTAAGGGAAGGGTGGAGCCCCATAAGAAGACATGATGATATCATATATGGAATACAAAGGAACTAAATCCTTTAGTCTTTATAATTTTATTGATATTGGAACTGAAAAGGGAAAAAAGAAAGTTTGGACAGATTAGAGAAAGAAAACTGGAATATACTATGGTAAATTGGTTTTTAAAATGATGTAAAATGTTGTTTTTACATAGAAAAACAAGAAACAAGAAATGGGAGAAACTTAAAGAAAATTAATAGTTTAGGAGAGAGTAGGAGAGAAGATATATACTAAAATGCATTATTAGTTTAAATTGGCAAAGAAGTATGATTTTGGGGATCAGATGGCTAAAGCTAAATTGTGAATTAGTCAAATATAAGGTTAGGAGCGGAGGAAAGCATTTCTGGAGAACAGCTGATTAGGCTGTGAACCAGCCAAAAATAAACCTAGGAGGAGCGGAGGAGGCAATGCTGGAGAGCAGTGAGAGCCAAACTGCAAACCAGTCAAATATAGAATAAGGAGTGGAGGAAAGCATCCCTGGAAAACAGTAAATTATGCTGTGAATCAGCTAAAAATAAATTTAGGAGGAGAGGAGGAGACAATACTGGGGAGCAGTTAAAGGTAAACTGGGAACCAGCGAAATATAGGTTAGGAGTGGAGGGAAGCATCCCTGGAAAACAGCTGAAAAGCTGTTATCCAGCCAAAAATAAACCTAGGAGGAGTGAAGGAGAAAATGTTGGAAAGCAGTTAAAACTAAACTGTGATCCAGCCAACAAATAAGGTTATGAGTGGAGAAGAGCTGTTTAGATTTGAAGTTTAAGTTTTAGGGTGATTACATAATAAAATATTAAATGTTAGAATAAGATGTTAGATTGAATGATCAAAATTGGGTGTATATTTGTTCTTTTTTTTCTTTCTTTTTTTTTCTTTAAGATGTTAATTGATGAAATTTGGAATTTATACTTATTTTATACCATATCAAACCCTTCCTCTAAAAAAATGCTGTTTTATGTTTAAAAATAAATTTAAAAAAAAATTCAAAAAAGAAAGAAAAAAAGAAAACACTATTGTGTGGCTCAATTAGCACAAACAACTGCAACATGGCTTGGATGCCTATGGAAGTTGTGACCTAGGCTTCCTGAGTCATTAAAACACACGAGTCCAGAATCAAACAGAGATGCCGACTGGGAACAGAATTAACAACGTTGCTATCCTGCAAAGGGCCCACGTGCCTTTGGTCCCCTTTTAAGCCTTATGGGAGGGGCCAATCATCTCCAGGCCTTACTCACTAGTTGTCCCTTTTGTTTTAATTGTTCTTCCCTTATGGCAAATTGCGCATGCGCGCACTAGGAACAGGTTCCTCCTGTTCCTCTGCCTCTCTGATGTCCAACTCTGGAGACTCTGGAGTCTGCGCATAACTCCCAGATGGCCCTGGCTCCATTTCTGCCTCTGACGCAGAGCCCTCGTCCGAGCCTTCCCTAGACTCCAGGACTGGCACATGGTCATCCCCAGCCTCCTCACTGTCCGACTCGCTGCCAGCTCCGCAGACTGCTGGCGGACCACAACAATGGGTAACTAGATGAATGCATGTCTGAATGCATGAGGGAAGTGCAGAGGAGTATTTCTGCCTGGCTGCAGCTGCTTTTTCCAAAAGTACAGACCTTACTTCCTCTCAGGAGTTCTGTCATGACCAAATTTCTCCTCAAACTGAAGTAGAAGAATTTATTTTCCAGCCCACATTCAAAGGGTTCAGCTGTTAGAAATTGAAGCTGTGAGCTGGATGTGGGATTAGATATTGGAAAGTTGTAAACTGAGGAGCAGATGTCAAAACAATGTTAGCCTGAGGTGTTCCCCAAAGTAACTGGACTTTAGTTCCTCAAATTATCAGACAACATGTCCTTCAGCCATGCTAGCTGGGAACCCTAGACTAAGTTTTGGAAGGCTGGCTTTTGTGCACAACTGGGAGCACAGATCTTCAGGCTTCCTCATGTATTTTTAAATACGATGTCTTTGTGTGTGATGAAAGCTCCCTATTAGTGATAACATCTAAACAGTACATTACAGAAACAGACTCAAGGGATATCAAAATATGTGTCGGATAATAGCAAGAGACAGACTGAATGAAATAACAATTGATAAAAAAGGGAGCAAAATGATGCAGTTAGGCTCCATGGGGAAAACAGAGCAAGATTTAGCACTCCTCAAAGAATTTGGGAAGTCCAGTTTGAAATAAAAAAACAAACCACATTATAAATATTACTAGCTTCTCCTTTGTCATACTCTGATTTATATCATTTACAGACATTTAAAATATTTTTGTGAAGTATTTGTCAGCTCTTTGTTCCCTTAAAAACTATACAGTATTCTAAGTGTTTACTGTATATTTGCCTTGTTGCATAATATATAGTATGTATGGAAGCCATTTGGTTATACATCTGTTGTGAATACATGCTGTTGATTTTACCATTACTACATATTCTCCAAGTTTTAGTTCCCAATCTGACATCTTCAGTGATATATTTCTTTTTCAATATTGTGCTAAAATTTATCCTTATCACTATAAACATGTATCCTAATCAACTGGGATAGTTCTTGCTGACATGTTTTGAAAATATACCTTGTAAAAAGAATTGTGATTTTCTTTGTATTTTCAAACAACAAATAATGGAGATTATGACACCTTGGTCAAAGATTTAAATTCTTACATTGCTAAAATAATTCAATGTACTTAAATAAAATTTAATGTTTTATGGTTAATTTCTAATCAGCAATATACTGAGCACTAACTGCAATCTTGGTAATTCTTTTGTCCACTTATACATATTTCTGTACTATTCTTTTCTCCTTTTATGCGCTTGCTTATTTGCTTTCTTTTCTTTTAAAGATTATTAAGAAATGGTGTTTTGTTTTGTTTTTAAGAAAAAGAACCTAATGGTTTGGTGCAGTGATTCTGGAACAAAGTGCACAGAATACGTAATGTGGCTTACTAATAATGATTTAAAAGAGCTGTATGGGCTTCATTTAAAAAACCCGTAGCCCTTTAGTAGGAAATTATATGCAGAAATATTTTCACAAAGACAATGACCTTATTTGTGCATAAAATTAAGTGTAGCATGGTTTATAAAGCCCAGCCATTGTGATTTAGCATTATGTGAATCCCTGCTCCCAATGGACGGTAGCAGGAGATGGACCTAGGACTGCGATGGCGAACCTATGGCACGCGTGCTACAGCTGGTACCCAGAGCCCTCTCTGTGGACACACAAGCCATCGCCCAGCTCACGTCCACTGCACATGCGCGTGGGCTTCCCGCCGGCCAGCTGATTTTCTAGATGCGCAGGGGGTGGAGTGCATGCGGGAGACACGCGTGCATGTGTAGGGGGTCGCGTGGACATGTGGTGGGCAGCACGAGGGGGAGTGGCGTGCATGTTCCAGAAGTGTGGAAACGGGCTCATTTCCAGCCTCCAGAACCTGGGGGAGGCTGTTTTCACCCTCTCAGAGGTTCAAGGAAAGCCTACAGAGCCTGGGGAGGGTAAAAACGCCCCCCCTCCCCACCAAGGTGCAGGTTGATAAAAATTTTAATCCCATCCTTCGCGTGCATGAATGGGTGGTGGGGTCACATGGGGGAGTTGTGTGCGTTTGTATGGGGGGGTCGTGCATGCATGCACTGTGAGTACCTATGGAGCACTCAACAGTTCTAATAGGGACTGAAATCATAGTTCATATAATAGAATCATAATTTCCAATTATCAAATAGCTTTTTATCTTCTTCTCAAGAATACTGATGAAGTGACCAGATGAGAGCATGAATATGCATTGATTTTATCATATCTACATGGAGAAAACTGTTCCTCTTTTTGGGGTTCTCAATATTTAAATCCAAATTACTGCCCCTCATTGGGGAAATATTTTGCATGTAATGGGAAACCTTATATGAAAAATGAAATGTCATCTCCAAATGCATTATTGATCTTTTCAAAGATTTAACATGCAGTGCTCAATAGGAAGCAATTCATGATTGTTGGAGGTTCATGTTATCTTCATTAATAACAATTGTTAGAGTAATGACTAAACTTAGAACTTCCTAAACACAGTATTTAGTACTTTAGTCCATTGGTTTGCTGAATCTTGCCAGCGTACCAGAATTTGGATGTGGATATTACTTGGAGCTGGATAAAATATGGCATAAAAAGATTCTGCAGTCTTGAAGTCAACAAATGTTGAAGGAAACATAAAACTGGAATAAATATCAATATTTTGATAGCAACATGTTATTATCTTACAGTACTAGTAGATGTAAAACTACCTAGTCAAGCTCACACATACCCCACACACTTAAGTATTCTTCTAGAATAAAGTTGAAGGTAGTGTACATCTAACACATTAGTCACAGTCAGATTTAGAATTATACCTAATATGAAATATTTACCCCACTCAGATTCAAAGCAGATGGTTTCAGAAATTCCTGCCATATTTTGTTATGCTTCTTTCCTAGAGCAAAGAAAGAAAGAGCTGGCTAGAGAGGATTACTAACTGCTTTTTCTGACTTAATGATCAAATCTTTGAGTACTAACTTGTTGGGCAATTAAAAATAAGAATCTTTGGAAATGAGGAAGCCTATGATGGTGAAATGCATGCCATTAATTGTGAATTTTTAACATGGCTATGATGATTTCATGGGTTTCCTGATTTGAATCAGCCAACCAGGAAGATCACGTAAACTCTGAATAATCTGGCTGTCACCTGTAAAGTTCTTCATGATTTGGAACTGAGTTATTTATGGGACCAGCATTCCCCAGTGGCGTCTACCCTACCTATTAGATCCCCAGATACTGTCAACCAAGGAGTGTTGGCTGGTGGGGCTAAGAAGGAACCTCTTCTTTGCCATGAGGCCCACTTTGTGGAACATCATCCCCTCTGAGATTAGATTGGCTCCTTCCTGCTCAACTTTCAAAGAACTTGAAAACTTGGGGTTTTTTTTACCTGTGTCTTGGGTCCTAGGTGTGTAATGGATTCCATCTGCTGGCTAAGTTGATAGTTCTTTGAATGATGCCTGGCTACTTTGTGTTTTATTTTTTACATTATGTATTTTATCTATTTTATTGTAAGATACCTAGATATCTCAAATATGTGAGATGTGTTAAGGATATTGTTGTTGTGTAACAACTAGCAGAGTGAAGTGCACAGAGAAACGTTGCTGAGAGCAATGAGATAGGAGATACATACAAACTGGTGTTATCAAAAGTTTTCTTTATAATGGAAAATAAACAATCTCGTAGTCTTCTAAACAGTCCAAGTCTTTACCGGTTAACTCCAAACAAACAGTAGTTGGTTCACAAACCCCGGATGGTAGCAGATCCACCCACGCACGCACGCAATGGCAGCTTATCATCCAACTGAATACCTTACAGTACCTGGCTTAAATACATTGTCAAATTACAAGTAATTATAGCATGACTCAGCATTACAGCATGATGCAGCATTAAAACTTAAAATCACAGAACACATATATTGCCTGGACAACTGTTAGGCCCAAATCATATCCTAACAAGATGTATGGCTGTATAAAATGAATGAATGAATGAATGAATGAATGAATGAATGAACTTTCTTAAAGCTGCTGTGCTAAGAAAGAGAAACAGTTACATAAGCAATCTAGGCACCTTTTTCTTCCTTTGAAATTGATTTCTTATCAATTGTTGATATTTCTGGTGGATGAATGTGACATAATAAAGGGTTTGATCTGAACCTAATCATTGTTCTGCATATATGAAATATATCCTGTAGTTACAAACCTCATCATTTTCTGCATATATGAAATAGATCCACTCTCGTGATACTATTATAGGCAGAACTCTCAACTAAACAGCCTTCAGCCTGGTAATCTCCAGATGTGTTGCTGTTGCAGACAGTAATCCATACTCTAGCAACATTTAGGATTTTCTCTTCAGGCTTATATGTTGTGTTTCCCCCTGGAGATCTTTGGCTCTTTTGGAAGGCTTTAGTGATAGGGTGGAAGGATGACACGATCCCAGGAGTATGGACACCACAGACAGATGCTTTTGAAGTATTTGTTTATCGTTGATTATTTTTGGTTTTGTTGTATTTCTAAAACTTACAGGAGCTGTAAGACATTTAGTTTTCAGTGACGCAGCTTAGACACTTGAATCACTCACGCTCACGCACACACACACACACACACACACACACGCACACATCTTTTGAAGGCTGCCATGAATTTACACTTAACTCAGAATACAGCTGCTAGGGCCAGATGGGAAGCTGGTGTTGCATGTTAGGAACTATATTGAGGTATTTCAAGTTGTTAACTAACTGGATGGGCTTCATATTTCAAAGCACAGATGTTGGTGTCATGTTTATGGAATTCCTTTTCTAGAGAGGCTCGTCTAAATATAAATTATCTAAAAATAACAGATACTGTTATTTTTATTTTTATTTTTGGAAACCAGATGTTTTTATTTTCCCAAGATTACATGACTTCGGAGTAAACGACTTTAAATAAATGCAGAAAATGCATAAAGGTTGCATTCTATTTGTATATCGGGAAATTTTGCAAAAGCAAACTGGTACTAATACTCAATCTTTTAAAGGCTACCTGACCTGCTGATTAATGATATGGCTGAACAAGTTTACCAATCATACTATTCCCACCTTGTCTGGGTTTTCTACCAAGCTATATTTAATAGTAATAGATAAAATGGTAGGTGAAATGGCTTTTATGATATGCCTGATATGTGTCATTTTAACAGCTCTTATCAATGTGATTTGCAGCAGGAGGGTAGAAATTCAGAATATGCTATATGAATTTAATGTCATTTTATTTGGAGACTTTACTTACAAAATATCAAATATGAAGTGCAGTTGACAAAATACAAGTATAGAGTTTTAAATCCCTTACTTGCCAGAACAAATAGATCGGCATTGATGCAACATCTTCCATTCCTTTTATCTCCCTTATTTGTGCATTTTTGATCTATAGAGTTCACCTCTTGTTCTAAATAGAGGTACCATAAGCTCTGATTCCAAATTTTAAATATTAAAAAAAAATTGTCTAAGGGGCATAATAATAAAAATGACCTTAGAAACTAGAATTTCTGTAAGGACTCACAGGGAGAGTTCTGCTAAGTTCAGAATCAGCTTGATGGATTGTTATTGACTTAGCTTTCCTATAACAATACATGAACAAAATTTACCTCATCTTAAGCCTCAGTATCATTGTTCAGGACATATTTTTGGTCTCTGTTAATTTGAAATTAATCCTTTGAGTGAATGGGTGAGTTGATGTTTTTCTTCTTCTTCAGCATTGAGAACTGAGATCTCTAAACCAGGCCCTGTGCTTGTTCCCAAATGACCATGTAGGTTTTATCTGTAATAAAATACTAAATATGAACCCACTCATCTTCTCCAATTCTGCTCTAGAGCAAAAGCACTTGAAGAAGACTTCTGTGTAACAAGCTCTTAACTTTTGGAACCTCTCCAAAGTTAGAGAAGGGTTGTTAAAAGCCTTTCCTCGTCTTCAGGCTTAAAGGGAAAAAAAAAAATGAGTTCAGCAATGTTAAAACACAACAAAGACTTTTATGCACCCCAGGCTAAGGAATAAGGCTTTAATCCTTAGTGCAACATGTATGTGGTAATTTGTGACGTTTGGATTTTTTAAAAAAAGTTATCTTCTATATATGGTCATTCAAATCCACTTAATTTTTTTTTATTTCTTTCCTATTCCAGGCTCTTTACAACTCAATCAAAAACGAAAAGCTTGAGTGGGCAGTGTAAGTATCTTATGTTGAACTAATAAGCTTCAAATGATTCCTTTTATGGTATTCCACTTGATGTACCTGCAGTATATGGAATAGATTCTAGAAATTGCAGAGCTCTACTCCAGCAGTTCAGGAGAGGGAACCTCTTACAGTTATTTATGGGTAGTCTTCGACTTACGACCACAATTGATCCCCAGATTTCCCTTGCTAAGCAAGACAGTTGTTAAATGAGTTTTGCCTCATGTTATGACTTTTCATGCCTCCATTGTTAAGGGAATCACTACAGTTGTTAAGTTAGAAACACAGTTGTTAAGGGAATCTGATCACAGGACACTTCGACGGTCATAAATATGAATCAGTTGCCAAGCGACTTAATTTTGATCATGTGACCATGGGGATGCTGCAGTGGTCACAAGTGTGAAAAACAGTCATATGTCACTTTTCTCAGTGCTGTTGTAACTTGGAATAGTCACTAAATGAATGGTTGTAAGTAGAGGACTAGCTGTATTTATTTTTATTCTGACTTTATTGTCTTTATATATCAGACATCTTTCATTTTCCATTAGGCAGTCTTAATTCATTCATGATAACTAAACTAGTACGGCCCCTGAAAAGGGCTGATTTAACCTATTAAATATATAGTTTAGGCAAGCCATTCTTCATTAAGATCAATTCCATTTGCAATGTGAGGATAATAACTGGAAGAGTATTACTGGTTAGATTCCATAAAATAATGTCTCCAAATTTCTTGTAAGGAGATTTCTGAGCTTTGTTTTCTGCTAATAGATGTTTCATTACCCAATTAAGATACAGCAGTACAAGATAACAGAATAGTGATGGGTAACAAAACATCTGCAAGAATGTTTTTCTCTTGGAATCTTTTTACTTATTAAAAATTGTGCCACCTGTTATCGATATTCTCAATATGGTGTACCTCCATGGACATATACCATTTGAAAGTGAAGTTGCCTGAGGATGGATTGCAGCACAGGTCCAAAACCTCAGAAGAGTAAACCTGGTGATTGGATCCTGAAATAATTTTAAGTTGAAGACCACTTGTAATTTCTTGGAGAAGAGAAATTGGTGATGCCTGTTAGTTGTATTCATAAAGTTTGACACTCCTTGCTTTCCTTGAGAGGATATAATTGGCCATAGATTGGCACAGAATGAGATAGGGTTACTGCATAGGCTGTTATTGTTCCAGAATGCAAAACATGCTGGAACATCCAAAATGGTACTTTTTCAAGCCTACAACAGTCTTCCTCATGGCATTATTTCTGTTACGTGCTTAATAAATCTAGGCCCTGTATTCTGTAGAAACAGATTACTTAAGAGGTGCTTTCCTTCCATAACATCTACCCAGCTAATTTAATTCTGCAGAGTTAGCATGCTTCGAGTTCCATTGATTAAACATTGTCATCTGTCAGGACCTTGGAAGCACACCTTCTCTATTGCAGCATCTGACCTTTAGTTTGAGGTTCCCAAAAAATCTAGATGGCCCCCTAACTCTGCTGTTGTTTAGAAGAATAACGAAGTGTTTTGGCAAGGAAGTGTAAGACTGGTTTTTTTTTTTGCACTTGCCAACTTTTATCTTTATCCTTTTACATTCCAATGATTTTACTGCAGTTTCTTTGATTGTTGTAAGCTGCCCAAAGTCATTGAGTTGGGTAGCATACAGGTTTTATAAATTATGGTTGGTTGAACTGTCAGCCAGAAGTTTAGACAGGATTTGGGATTTTTAGTCACCTATTGCTGGGATGTCAAACTCGGGTTGTCACAGAATTGTCACGTGATGTATCACAACTTTTTTCCCTTTCGCTAAACCAGGTGTGGGCATGGGAGTTTGACAGCCCTGACCTATTGAGTCCTTCCCAAGGATCTGGGATTGGCAAATGTTGTTGTTTGATGGTGCTGAATGTATCCTTACAGGATGTAAGCTGTTCCAGGTCAAGTTGTCTTTTACAATTGACTAATGGTGATTTTGTTAATGCCAATGTGTTCAAGTAATGCTCCAAATGTTTTAGGACTGCACCTATCATTCCCCATTGGGATTACTATTACTATTAGTAGTATCTTTGTTTTCTTTTGCCAAAGCCGTTCTACTTCTATTTGGGGGCCTTTATATTTTATGATTTTCTCCAGTTATTTCTCTTCTCTTCTGCTGTCCCCAGATACTACCACATCCACTACCCAGACTTTGTCTTTCTTATCAACAATTAAGACCGGGATGCTCTGTTTGAATTCTAAAATCCCAGAGCACTTTAGCCTACTCATTTTCTGTTACATTGTCTATTTTGTGGGCCAGTTTTTGGTGGCAGGGAATTTGTACTTCTTGCAGATATTTCAATGCACCTTTGTTGCTACTTTGTCACGCCGTTGTTTGTAATCAGTCTGGGCAATCTTCCTGCAGTAGCAAAAACAAGATGGTCCTGTCTTTCTTTTGCTTCTTTGCAGAGGCAGCATTTGCCATCCGTCGATGTCTTCTCAATTCTGGCTTTGTATGCATTTGTTCTTAAAACTTGATCTTGTAAAGTCAAAATTAGCCCCTCTGTCTCTTTCTTCAATTTTCCTGCTCTTGGCCACTGCCAGGTCTGGTGTTAACTGCTTTGCCTAATATATTTTTTTATTTACTGTCCACGTAATACTTTGCCTTGCTATGTCTCCTTTCTATTCTTTATTTGGTCTTATAGGCCAGTTCGGTCTTTCCAGTAAGCCTTCATGGCATGCTAGCTTCGGTGTGTCTTCTTCATTTTCCTTCATATATTCTTTCAATGTCCTTTTTATTTCTTCTTCAACTGTCTGTTGTACCCTCACCTGTTTTTCTTGGTAAGAAGTGCCTGTCAACATCACTGCGTGGATGAAGGGGATTCATTGTCATTATTTCACTGGTCTTTACTCAGTCTTTTACTCAGTTCTACTCAAGTCCAGTCCACTATTCCAACTGGGTATCTAATGACAGGAATCATCCAGGTGTTAATTGGCTTGATGCTATTTCCTGAATTGAATGTGGACTTTTAAATCTTCTTCACTTTTATGATGTATTCTCTTCTAACCCTTCCTGACTTCGGTGTGCTTGACGTTGTCAGCTTAAAGGATGCCCAGGTATTTATAGTGATCATCTTCATCCAGACTCTTGATATTGTTTCTCTAGGGCATCTTCAGTTTTCATTATTTTTCCCCCATTTGATGATGAGTGGAGCACATTTGTCCTGTCCAAACTTCACTTCAATAGCTTGGGCTATAAATACAGTGTTGAGCAGTGATTCTATTTCAAATGTTTTATTTTCATGCAGCATTAGATCTTTGATGTAAAGGAAGTGTGATAGCCTGGCAGATGTTTTTTGATGTTTGATATAGCTATGGCCTGAATTATTCAGTATTGTCTACAGAAGAATCAATCCAGTGACAAACAGTAATGGTGAAACTGAGTCTCCTTGAAAGATTCCTCTCTTGATATTAACCTGTTCCACTCTATCACCATTGACCAGCAACTGTGTCTTCCTTTGTGCCATTCACCTTTGCACAAAGCCGATGTTTCTGCTCACTCCTGTTATTTCTAGGCACTTGATTATCTAATCATCCGGCAGGGAATTGAATGCCTTCTTGTAATCCATGCCACGTTCAAGTTGGTCTCCCTTCTGTTGCAGTTTTCCAAAATCAACGTGTCAATTAGAAACTGATCTTTTGTTTGTCTGTTGTTTTGGCAGTTCCTTATTGTTGTTGTTATTTTAACTTTATTGAAATACAGTTTAATACAATGCAAGATGTTTGATAAGTCGGAGAATTTGGTGATGTGCCCATTTGGTCATCAGACTCGGTCCCATGTGGTGGGGGACAGAATTTCCTGAATGTATAACAGAAGGATAGGTTGTCAAACCAAATTATCTCTTGCAAGCCAGGTGCCTGCTTGTTATTCTAGTAAGCAAAACGAGTTGTTAATGATGAAAGGCTGCTTGTAAGGTTGGAAAGACTTTTTTAGTTGGGTTGGAAACATTATCTTAAAGATAGAAATCCAATCCTCAGTTAATCTGCGGCGGCATGAATAAACCCATGCTTAGCTTTCTCCCTTTTATCTTTCGAAGCATTGTGTCAGAACTGCTGGTAGAAGAAACACGGCTCAGCTCAGGTTTCTTCCTGTTGGTTTGGTGTCTGAGGTTTGTCTTATGATTAACAGTGGACAGCTTGACAACAAACCAATATTAAAGATAATTCATTGCAGAAGGCCTTGTGTGCACTACTTCAGCTGCATTCGGGAAGCTCACCATTTTATTTTATTTAATAGATTTATATAGTCCCCTTTGTCATGAAATGAGGCTCTGGGCAGCATACAATATATTCACAATTAAAACCAAAGAATGAACAATGTAAATAAAGGATAAAAAACCAAGGATGTGGGTGAGCTTGATCATTTAATCACCCTGCAGTCTCACCATGGGATCCCTATTGATATTCAAAGCTAAATATGAGGAGTTGAGAGCTTGCCAGCACATTTTAAACACTTATCGTCCTTTCTCCGTTCATCCTTGTTACTTGATTTCCTTTTCATGCTGAAGGGAGTCATGTCTGTTGGGTAGAGATCTTTTTTGAACAGAAAAGAAACCCAAAAAAATGCCTATATTAATATCGATAAGACTGCTTTTAGGGGGATTATCTTTTGCTATAGTCATGTATGCAAGTTCTCATCCTACACCAATAAAGTCTTTAGAAGTATACTACCATGTATTTTCCTGCACTGCTGGAAGCTGCTTAAATTAAAGATACCGTAATTATTTCTTGTCTCTTTCCAAGACACTTCTAGTCAATAGGAATGATGATAAGAGAAGTTAATTGTTATTATTTTTTTTAAAAAAAATGTTATTGCTTTTAAAGACGTTCCTTGTTAGGAAAACATGACAGATCCTAGCCTTCAAAGAGTTTGAATTAAGGCTTATTAGCTATCAGATGATGCTTGGCTTATGAGAAAAGGAAGTATAAATTAGTATAAAGCATATAAATTAATTTTTTTTAAAAAAGTAATTGGAACCAGTAGCAGTGAGAGAGCAGGCAGTAATGTCTCAATTGTGAAAGGCACATGGAGAGAATCTAGAGGTAGACTTCCCTCAGGGAAGGCAGATTTGGCATTTCCAACGCCCAATGCTTAGCTCTAATGCTAAGTTTTGCCTCCGGATCCTCAGTGTCACTCCCCTCCAGCTGCTGCTAAATGCTACCCTGTTTCTCCCAAAATAAGACATCCCCGATAATAAGCCCAGCTTTTGAGCACATGGCAATAAGGCCAACCGCTTATTTCAGGGTTCAAAAAAATATAAGACGGGGTCTTACCTTCGGAGAAACTCAGTAGGTGAATTTGTAACAAAGCTGTCTCATCTATGATCTGGATCAAGCAGCCAATCAGGCATGGATGAGTCCAGACTAAGGATGTTTCCCACCCAGAAGCCTGTATGGGCCCAGGCAGGGATGTTCTATTCTCAGAAATGTGTTCAGGCTAGGGGGCTCAGCTGTTATTATCAGCCCTGCTAGATAGATCAGACTAGGAAATCGACTCCACAGAAATGCTAAAACTATGCTTGTCGAGAGTGGCTAGCAGAACGTTGAAAGTCAGATTGTATTGAGTATCCTCCTTCTCATACTTCAGTGAATTAGGGAGGAATGTGTCCAAGCATTTTCCCAATATTGTCCTCTCTGTTGTAGACTTAACATATGTTTCATCCCTTGTTGCTTTGGTAACATAGCTTGCAGATCTCCATCAAGGTCATCCTCAATCTGTACAATTGTCATTCAAAGAGACGTAACGACTCTCTGAGGTATTGCATCAGAAATAATTGAATGTGATACTCTGGTTGAAATTGGGCTTGAGGAACAGTTGGATTTATTGTTGGTGCACTGGCCTTCTTACTGCTCAGTGATAGCTTTGCCTAAGTTGTTCATTTTCCATTGCTGGATTAGCAATGAAGATAGGGAGGTTATTAGTTCCTAGCAATTTTAATCTATCCTAATGTAGCATTAGGTTCAGAGGTTTGTAGCCACCATTGTAAGACCCTATCATGAAAAGTATAATTGCTTTTCAACTGACTAATAAGTTAATTTATTGACCCATATAATGGGCCCAGATGTATTCTAGAGGGAACTTAGGGGTCTTAGTTGCCATCTGGAATAGATTGGTAGAAGGGACTTTGGTTTGGATTCTTCCTATATGCCTTCTCCCCATTTGTCAATGGAGACTTTTGGTTTTCACAATATGCCGTTGTCACAATAAAGCAATAGCCTGATTTAAGATAATTTACTCAGGAGGCACAGAACTATATTCATGGCCACTGTATGAATATTCTAGGCTCCTGTCATAAAAAGTCACTTGGATTCATTCAGAGTACAATTATGAATGAGTGAATCCATGTGAGTTGACTAAGACATTAACTTGTTTTGTTACCTTGGAAACATTTGATTTTCTGGTTTCTGAGGAAATGGACAGAATCTTCATGATTGTTAACCCAGACATCTGTCTTTAGATTCATTTCTTTTCCTGGTTAGTTAAGGTTGTCTGAAGGGGACGTATGATTGAGTTCATGTGGTGGTGAATATATCCTTGGGTGACTATATCACCAGATCAACAGTCCTAGACAATTTTCATCCAGTCTTTAACCCTCCTATTTTAGAGAAGATTTTTGAGAAAGTGTTCAGGTTGCAACTTCAGATGAGCAGAGATGAGGTCTGAACTTCCTTCAGTTGAGTTTCAGAATGGGACTTATTACGGAATCAGTGTTGATCCTAGTTGCTGATAACTGAGGATAGCATTTATATCATAGCAGTGTATCTGTTCTGGTTTTCCTTGGTCTCCTAGCAGCTTTGAGATAGTATCATTGATCATGGTATCCTTCTCGACTGTCTGTTAGAATTGGGGAGTGAGAGACAGCATGTAGTGGTGGTTCTCCTTCTTCCTCTATGGATGGTTTCAGTTGATATTGCCAACAAGTAAAGGTTGAGTTGGAGGCCTCCAATTTGTCGAGTGCCACTGAGCTAATGTATATGTGGTGCTAATATCCATTTGTACATCTCAATCCCAGGCTGGCCAAGTGATTGTCCCAGTCTTCAAGATTGTCCCTTGAAGACTATCAAAGTCTGGATGGGGAGCCTAAGCTCAGGACAAGACTGCAGAGCTTTCTGTTTCTGTTTCTCCAATTCAGCTGCTCTTCTAGGTTTAGTTCTGAATGGAGTGTCACTACCTTAGACATTGGTGTGTAATTTGAGTGTCCTGGCCTCACATCTTTTGTTTTTCTAACTGGTGGTAGCTGTGCCTAGGGGCCTTTTGACCAGGTATGCCTAGAACTCCAGTTGTGTGATTCCCTGTACTGGGAATCCCTTCTCACGGTCCCTCATTCCTTAATCACTTCATATGTGGACTACTGCAGTATGGTTTACAGAGGGCAGCCCTCGATGACCACTTGGAAGTTGCAGCTGGCACAGAATATGGCAATGCAGGCAGTTATGGGTGCACCTCAGTAGGTCATGTAACAATTCTGCTACATGAACTGCACTGGTTATCAATGAATTGGGTGCAACTCAAGATGCTGGTTGTAATCTATGAAGCTGTTCTTGGCATAAGGTCTGATCATGTGACTGATTGCCCTTTTCCCGTTGTTTCTGCCCGTATAGTACGTATTGGTGGAGTAGGCATGTTCGAGGTCTCTTCTTTAAAATAGTGTCTTCTGGTGGGACCAAGGCAGCTTGCCTTCTCTGTAGCAGAGGCCCTGCCTTCTGAAACAGCATAGCATCTCCCCAGAGGTTGGAATTGCCCCTGCCTTCCCATCTTTTAAACTGGTCTCGAAGATTGGGTTCTTTCAGCTGGTAGTCCTTGACTTACGATCACAGTTGAGGTATCAAAACCCCAATCCATCAGTTCAGGAGTGGGAACCTCTAACGTTTATTTGCAGGTAACCCTCGATTAACAAGCAAAATTGAGCTACAAATTTCCTTTGCTAAGCAAGACCGTTGTTAAGTGAGTTCTGCCCCATTTTATGACCTTTCTTGCCATAGTTGTTAAGGGAATCAATGTAGCTATTATGTTAATATCACAGTTGTAAAATGAATCTGGCTTTCCTCTTGACTTTGCTTGTCAGACAGTCGCAAAAGGCGATCACATGACCCTGGAACACTGCAACCATCATAAATATAAACCAGTTTATATAAATATAAACCAGTTGCAAGCCATCCAAATTTTGATCACATGGCCAGCGTGAAAAACACTGTTATAACTCACTTTTTTCGGTGCCATTGCAACTTCAAATGGTCACTAAACAAATGGTTGTAAGTTGAGCAATACCTGTAATATCTATTATCTGCCCTGGAGGGAATTTTATTAAAGTTTTAGTTCCTGGGTTTTCACCTTTTTTGGACTTTTTACTATAATCAACGTTGTTTCAATTTATATGCTGTCCAGAATCATGACTAATGTAATTTATAAACATAAATAGTTATAAATATGGGGTGAATACAGTTACATTGCTATTTAGATACAGATCACTATTGATCACATAATCCAATTGCCAATATCACCTGATGCTCTTGAGAATATAACATTTCTCTGCTATTGAAATTAACTGACATACTTAGATGACTGAGCCCTGCCCCTACTCTATGATTAACCTTGGTATCTAAAGTCACTTTTTTGTTTCACTGTCTTTTGCCATTATTTTCTCTCGATTGGCTGATGAAGCTGAGCAACACTTCAAAGATATTTATTAATTTATTAAGGGGAAGCATTCTTTGGTTCTTCATAACACCATCTAACAGAGCCTCTGCTATTTTTGGACATTGGTGATATTATAAAGTGAGCCAGTTTGGTCTAGTACAGAGGTGCCAAACTCAAGGCCTGGGTGCCAAATCCGGCCCGAGGGGTGCTTAGATCTGGCCCACGGGGCTGTCCTGGAAACAGCGAAGGACTGGCCCGTGGTGCTTGTGCCAGCAAAAACGGAGAGCTCCGTTTTCGGCAGCAGAGGGTTGCAGGAGGCCGTTGCAGCTGAAAACGGAGCTCAGGAGCCTATTTTTGCTGGCAGAGTGCTCGGGCCACCACAGGTGCCCCCAACACAAGTGATGTCGAGTTGGCCATGCCTACCCTGGCCATGTCTCCCGTGGCCCCCCAAGGTCAAACACAACCCTGATGTGGCCCTCAATGAAATTGAGTTTGACACCCTTGGTCTAGTGATTAAGGCATCAGGCTAGAAACCAGGTGACTGTGAAATCTACTCCCATTTTAGGCATGAAAGCAAGGTGATTTGGGCCGGTCATTCTCTCTTGGCCCACAGTGTCAGGTTCAGACAAGTCAGTTGATCATTTCTGGATACAACCAATGAATCAACACTCAGCTGATATTCAAAAAGCAGAAAAGCTTTAAGAAGAAGAAAACTAGTAGTGTGTTAGAAATACTTATCTGAATTATCATAAAAAGAAATCAGGAAACCATTGTGGAATATCCTATGGTGGGACAGAAAACAGGGCATATTGCTGTTCTACAAAGGAGAACCACAAAAACACTATTCTGGCTGCATAGCTTTTTTGTGGTTCTCCTTTGTAGAACAGCAATAGTAAATAATGGAAAGAGCCACTTTCCCACTTGTTCAGTATTTCTGTAGTTGGCCTGTTAATGAAACTTCTAGGTACCTTTAGGGGGACTTAAATTTAAGTAATATCTGAAGATTTTCATGGAAAGCTGTGGAGGAGACTGAGATTGTATAGGTACACTATATGACACTCATAAAATTACTTAGTTTTGTTCTGCATGTCTATGGAGATTCTCAGTCAACTAGGTCATGGGTGTCCCAAAGGTGCTTTTTCAAAAGGCAACTGGACTTTCTTGTTTTTCCTTGAAGGCATTTCACTCCTCATCCAAAAAGCTTTAGTCAAAACTGAAGAAGCTTCCTAGATGAGAAGCGAAACGTCTTCAAGGAAAAATAAGAAAGTCCAGTTGCCTTCCGTGCTACATGATTTATGGACATCTTAACATTTAAAGAACAAAACTGCCTTTCTTGATTGAAGGCAAGTGGTTTGGGGGAAAAAAAATAAGTGTGAGCTGACAGAAGTTAAAGTAAGTAGCTGCTCCTTGGTTTTAGTTTTGAGAGAAAAGTTAAGATGCAGAAGAATTATTGCATGACAGAGTGTTGATTTAGAACGCTTCCATCTGAGGATACTGACAGATAACCTGTATCCGAGGGTACGATCCAAAAATAAAGCAGAGACCAGTTCCATTAATTCATGCCTGGACTGTGACAGATTTCAGCAGAGAGGAAAGGAGAAAATGCCCGTCTTGCTTTGTACAGCTGCGTCAAAGCTGCATGTGGTGATAACAGTGCACATGTGATAGAGGGATAGGGTGCACAGAGGGAGTCATAGTTCAGAGGCAAAACAAATGTACAATTTCCCCATTTCAATCTATAGCACATTCTTTCATCTTGGAGCCACTGGTTGTATATGGATTGTAGTATGCTAGATTGTGGTATCTAACTGGATGCTAAATTCTGGGATCTATTGAATTTTTTTTTTTGAATTAAACAGTATGGGCTTAATAGATTCTAATATATGCAGGATATATGGAGCAAAATGGAGCAATAGCCAAACTTTGAATCAGAGGAAGTTGCCTTCCAAGAAATAGTGAGTGATGATAAATATGAACTAAGGCAGTGGTTCTCAACCTGTGGTCTGTGGACCAATGGTGGGTTGCCCCCAGTTTGGACCGAGTCTATAGAACCAGTAGTAAAACTGGCAGGAGGCTCTGCCCACCAACCCCAACATCATCAGGACGCTTCTGTGCATGCGCAGAAGGGCGTGTGTGTGCGCGAATAAAGCAAGCACACACGTGCGCCCCCTTGCAAAACAGTAGAAAAGATAAGTAGAACCCACCCTTGCTGTGGGTGCAATGGGAGGAGTCGCAATGTCATCACAAGGGGGCCATGAAGGCTTGAAGAAATGCTAGGATTTAAATCTTGAGTTAAGTTTTGGGGGTCTGTGGCTATGGTCCATGGCCACAAAAGGTATTTAAAGGGGGGGTCCATGGTGAAGAAAAAGGAAGTTTGAGAATCACTGATCTAATTTGTGTAGGAAGCCATGGAGATGACCTTGGAGAAGGAATTCAAAAGCTTTCAGGTGCAAAAGGAATATCTTACGTTTCAAGAGACAGAAGAGTATTATAAAGTCTCAGACATAAAACCCTCTGGAGGAACAAGGAGGAAGGAGGAGGAGAGATGGACAGGCTTGCAAGGTTCTGTTACTAAGACGTAGCTCAATAAAATATAATTACAGTCCTGTGGAGTCTGTTTTCTGATCTGGTCTAGGTTGAAGGGCTGACCATTTCCTTGTTACTGATTATAAGAGAAAAAGGACAAAAGGAAAGGCTGAAGGACTCTGGGGTACAATAGGGACAGTAGGTCAGAACAGTTTATCCACTGGGTAGGATGGCAATTGTCCGTACATTGAAGCTCCAGGGCTCAATTACAAGAGTCTTTGCCAAGCCTTTTTGAACTTGAATCAACAATGTCCAGCTGTTGCAAGCTGCTCTTGCCAGAAAATCAGGAACTTCAAGGTCCTCATCCCACCCCCGTAATTTAAAATATAAAACTCTTGAAATAGCATATTAAAATATACGAACCACCTTGCTGCTGAATGTAACTCCACCAAGGTTTCCATCCCCATTCCTCTCCTCAAAGATACATCTAAACCATCCCGCTGAAACTAATCAGATTTCTTGCGGTTTAATATAAGATATTCACGAAATGTCTCTGCTCATTTTAGAACCACAGGTCCTCCTAGCATGAAATCAAGCTTTCCAGCTACTCAGTAAATAAAGGCGATCATAACCAAATATGCACCTTTGCTTAATCTGACTAGTAAAATAAAATGTGCACCAGTGAATGTGAAGTTTGTGTTTGAATTTGTTTTAGAGATGAAGAAGAGAAGAAAAAATCCCCTTCTGATGGCACTGATGAGAAGGATAATGGAAACCAGTCCAAGTCTGTCAGTCGCATCGGCAATTCCAATAACCCCTTCCTGGATATTCCGCACGATCCCAATGCTGCTGTGTACAAAACTGGATTCCTGGCACGTAAAATCCATGCTGATATGGATGGAAAGAAGAGTGAGTGTCTTTCAGAGGGAGCTGTTCTTTTAAGAAAAAGAGATAACTGGGAGAGGGAGGGAGGGAGGGAAGTGGTAAACACAGAAACTTAAATATGCACAATTGTGTGTGCCTGTTTGCTTGCTACTGGGAATGTAAATAAGAGGTGCTACTAGAAGAGTAACTAGGAATCTGGCAGCCCAGAAGGAAAAGCTGAGAAAATGCCTTGTGCAAGTATTTAGGAAGGTTAAGGAGAGAAAAAGCTCTAGCAACCCATCTGAGAATTGCTCCAGGAGATGAAGGGGGAAGCAGCACACAGCTGCAATATTCTTTCTCTTTGCTAGGCTTTGCTATTCCCTTGCAGTCATTTCACTTGCCACAGATATGCGGGAAGACTTCTCTGTGACAGAGCTCAAAGGATGAGTTTGCTCTCCTGCTTAGCCTCTTCTTAGTTCAAGCCCGGGAGAGCCAGTTTGGTGTAGTGGTTAAGGCAGCTGTCCGCAACCTCTCTGGCTTGGTGGAGAAGTGGGTGGGAGGAGAGGGGATGGTTCAGGGGTGAAATCCACTTACCTTCATTACCAGTTCACAAATCCTCCTCCATGCATGCGCAGAGCCTTCTGCGCATATGCAGAGGGTCAAAAACGGGACGTGATGGTGTCCGGGCAGGTGGGCGGAGCCTCCCTCCGCTGGCACTACTGGTTCGCCCGAGCTAGATAGAACCGGCTGCATTTCACCACTGGGATGGTTCTCGGAGAGCAGCAGGCGCACACCTTTGCATGCACAAATGGAGCTGCATGTGTGGCCCGGTTCTGAACGGCTGCAGTTGAGTATTAGGCCCCAGCCTGGGGGTTGGGGATCCCTGATTTAAGGCATTAAACTCAAAACCAGGAAGAATTCTAGTTCCTCTTCTTAGGCACAAAGCCAGCTGAGTGACCTTGGCCATCCTTCCCTCTCAGTCTTAGGAAGGAGGTAATGGCAAACCACTTCTGAAATCTTCCTGAGAAAACTGGGACTAAACCAAGAGCCAATTTCCCCCCCACACACACCAACCTCCCCCCCCCCCCCAGGGTTCTGAAATAGGCTGAAAAGCTTTCCCATTGCTTTAGTTTTTACATGTTTCTGTTCATTGCGACCATTTTTGTAGCAGGTAGCTCCAATTTTTTTTTTTTTTTTTTTTTTGATTTATATGCCGCCCTTCTCCGGATACTCAGGGCGGCTTGCAATGCGTTAAGCAATAGCCTTCATACGTTTGTATATTTATACAAAGTCAGCTTATTGCCCCCACAAACTGGGTCCTCAATTTACCCACCTTAGAAAGGATGGAAGGCTGAGTCGACCTTGAGCCTGGCTAGGATTGAACTCACAGAAATTACAGGCAGCTGGTGTTAATTGCTGCCTTTAGTAGGAGGCATTAGCCCCCTATGCTACACAGGCTCTTGTATACTTGTATTCTCAATGAATACAAGGCTGGTAAATATAGGAGAGGCGGAGGGAGAGAATATTAAGAATTTTTCTTTTGGAAGGGACAGATATCGAGTCCCTATTAAGCATTGCTGCTTCTTTGGACTACCCTTCTCCTGCAAATTTTTTTTTAAAAAATTATTTTATTATGATTTTTAAATAATATTTTCTTGCTTTTTTCTACACTTTTGGCTTCCTCTTTTTAATCTCTTTTTTTCTAAATTTTAGTTTCTATTAGTTTTTTTTTATTATCAAAACTAGTTTTTAGAAGAAAGGGGGGACTAAGAAAGGCTTTACGACAATCTACTATATTTTAAACAGAATTTGTTTTTGTGTGTGTGTGTGTTGTGTTGCTTTCCTAGCTCCACGAGGAAAAAGAGGATGGAAAACCTTTTATGCTGTCCTTAAAGGAACTGTGCTTTATTTGCAGAAGGTAAAACTTTGTTTCTTTCAACTCTTCTTGGTTAAAAAGCAGCAGCCTTGTTGTTTGTCCTTCTTAGGATTGCTTTGTTGAGTAATGAACTCACCATGCCCACAAGTTAACTAAGGACAATATAGTCTATCTGAAGAACCGTCCCATGGTTCTAGCCTACTAAACTAGGCTACTGCACTTGTTCTAGCAGAAGCGGCCTACTTTGGATCCCATCAGTCAAAGAATTTTGGCTGGCAGGGTTCAGGGGAAAAGCCATTTCTGCTGTGGCCCCTGCTTTCTAGAATATTCTCCCACTGAAGATGAGGTTTGCCCCCATACTACTGACCTTCTGGAAGAACCTGAAAAACTTTACTCTTCCAACTGACCTGGGGCCACAATCAGAGTATGCTATATTGGAGGTGGCTGATGGGCTAGAGAGAAGATCCCCACCTCCAGGCCATCCATCATCTTGGATTTTAGCTTTGCTGTTTAATTTTCTAATTTTATTTGTAATACCTATTTACTTTTTATCATATTGTAAACCATCCAGAGTTCCTGTATCAGTGAGATGGGCACTGGATAATAAATAAACAAAGAAACAAATAAATAAATAAATAAACAAACAAACAAACACACACACACTTGGATGCTTACTGAATTGCTTTGGGTTGTTTCAAGAGCATGTGTAATTTGGATTTTTCCCCTTTGTACAGCCCGAAGCAGAATACATTTCTGCTTCCAAACTTAGGAGTTATATATTCTGTCGTCATACTAGAGAAGTGTGCAGTTTTTTCACTGGAGTTCCAAAATCTTACAAAAGCAGAGTTAGTTCAGTCTGAATAACTCATCTTCTGTTGCTTCCTTGAAACACTGAAATATATTATATTATTTGTCTACTGAGGTGATGTTGTGCAGTGAACTATCACTTATCTACTTGTGGATTGGTTGATCTTAATAAGGTTACATTGATTGTATGTGTTCTGCATCTTGTGTTCCTTAAGATCAGTACAGGAATAATCACCAAATAGACTTTTCCAAGCTTTATCCTTCCGTGTTATTTATTAAAGCAGCAACTGGAAACAATTGAATGGATAGTTTGATGTCCTTCAGATATTTTGTGTTACCATTAACAATACTGGCTAGAAATGATTAGAGTTGGTCTAAATTGTCACAAGGCTGACTTCTTTACATATTTTCATGGAAAATATAAGGATGACAAAACCTTCCTGATCATCTTCTCATAGGAAGTTTAACAGATTAACAGAATTGGAAGGGGCCTTGTAAGTCATCTAGTCCAACCCCCACCACCACCACCCAAGCAGGAGACCATACACCATTTCTAACAAATGCCAGTCCAATCTCTTCCTGAGAGCCTCCAGTGATAAAGCTCCCACAACTTCCGGAGGCAAGCGGTTCCATTGGTTGATTGTTCTTGCTGTCAGAAAATTTCTCTTTATTTCTAGGTTGAATCTCTCCTTGTTCAGTTTCCACCCATTATTCCTTGTCTGGCCTTCGGGTACCTTGGAAAACAGCTTGACCCCCTCCCTTCTGTGGCAGCCCCTCAAATATTGGAAGACAGCTATCATGTCTCCCCTGGTCCTTCTCTTCACTAGACTAGCCATGCCCAGTTCCTGAAATTGTTCATTGTATGTTTTAGCCTCCAGGCCCCTAATCATCTTGGTTGCTCTTCTCTGCACTCTTTCTAGAGTTGCAACACCTTTTTAATAGTGTAGTGACTCATATTTAGTTGGTTGTCCACTAAGACTCCCAAGATCCCTCTCACAATTACTGCTATTAAGCCTGGTTCTAGTCTAAATGTGTACTTTTGTTTTTTCTTGCCTACATTCTTTCTCTAATAATTGGTTGAATAAAGGTATTTGATACTCAGTGTTTATATTAAAATGGTTTTTTGCTGTGTTTTCAAGAGCAAAAACCCAATCATGACTATTATAAAAACTGTCAGACAAACTACTACTTTGGTAAGAAAAGTATTCTTTTCATGCGAATTTTAGAATTATACATCTGTGAAAGGTCCTGGATTTCTCTCTTTATAATATCTCATTCAATTATAATTCCAGGATTCTCTAAAATTACAACAGTTAAACTAGAATTAATCTGAGAAAAGATTGTGTTTGTATGTATGTACATATACAAAGATAGATGATGGTTGAAAATAAAAAATAGTTTTATGAACAAATGCCAAATATTTCAGTTCTGAAGAAAATGTATAAAGATTGACATAGAGATTGAAGTATATAGAAAATATCTTTTCACTTTAGAAAATAATTTACTTGGACTTCAGGAAGGCATTTGATAAAGTAGACAATACCCTACTGCTAGATAAAGTAGAAAAATGTGGGTTAGACAGCATCACCATCAGATGGATTCGTAACTGGCTGACCAACCACACTCAGCGTGTAGTGCTCAATGAAACTGCATCTACATGGAGGGAAGTATGCAGTGGAGTACCCCAAGGCTCTGTTTTAGGCCCAGTACTCTTCAACATCTTCATCAATAACTTGGACTAGGGGATAGATTTGGTACTCATCAAATTTGCAGATGACACCAAGCTAGCAGGAATAGCCACACTCCAGAAGATAGCCTCAAGATAGAGAAGGATCTTGACAGACTTGAACATTGCGCACTATCTAACAGAACAAAATTCAAAGGTGAAAAAAGTAAGGTTCTACATTTAGGCAAGAAAAACAAAATGCACAGGTACAGTATACCAGTAGTAACTGTGAGAGGGATCTTGGAGTCCTAGTGGTGTGCAGCAGCTGCCAAAAAAGCCAACACAGTTCTAGGCTGCATAAACAGAGGGATAGAATCAAGAACATGTGAAGAGTTAATACCACTTTATAATGCCTTGGTAAAGCCACACTTGGAATACTGCATCCAGTTTTGGTCACCATGATGTAAGAAAGATGTTGAGACTCTAGAAAGAGTGCAGAGAAGAGCAACAAAGGGGCAGGGGTGGGTTCTAAATTTTTTTACTACTGGTTCTGTGGGCGTGGCTTATTTTGTGGGCATGGCTTGATGGTCATGTGACAATTCTTTAGGATTTAACAGTGGTCCTGGTCTACCAGGCTTTTAACTGCTTGCAGAGCTGTACCGGTCTACCCATTTATATTTGCAGGTACTGGTATACTCATCTATTTTTGCAGGCACTGGTCTACCCATGTATTTTTGCAGGCATTGGTCTACCCATTTATTTTTGCAGACACTGGTCTACCCATTTATTTTTGCAGGCACTGGTCTACCCATTTATGTATTTTTGCAGGCACTGGTCTACCCACTTATTTTTGCAGGCACTGGTCTACCACTAAACTGCCTTTTACCACTGATCAGCTGTAGGGTGGCCCTTTGAAGCCCCACGGCAAGAGTTTAAACAGTTTTTTTCCTTATAGCCCATCAGCTTGGACTCAGGAGGCAGCAATAGATTGGGGGTGGGGCCAAATAAAAGGTAAGAATAACGGGGGTGGGGGTGGGCAGGGGAGCAGAATCAGTTTGGTGATGTCATATCATCACCGCTACCGGCTTGGCGGAACCGGGCCGAACTGGGAGGAACCCACTACTGATTAGGGGACTGGAGGCTAAAACATGTGAAGAACAGTTGCAGGAAATGGGTATGTCTTCTTTAATGAAAAAAAGGACTAGGAGAGACAGGATAGCAGTGTTCCAATATCTCAGGGGTTGCCACAAAGAAGATGGAGTCAAGCTATTCTCCAAGCACCTGAGAGTAGGACAAGAAGCAATGGGTGGAAACAAATCAAGGAGAGAAGCAATTTAGTTCTAAGGAGAAATTATCTGACAGTTAGAACAATCAATCAGTGGAACAACTTGTCTCCAGAAGTTGTGAATGCTCCAACACTGGAAGTTTTTAAGGAGATGTTGAATAACCATTTGTCTGAAGTGGTGTAGGGTTTCCTGCCTAAGCAGGGGGTTGGACTAGAAGACCTCCAAGGTTCCTTCCAACTCTGTTATTCTATAATCCTAGTTGTGCTTATAATTAAAAATGACCAGATGATATTAATCTTTCCCTTCACTTTTTTATTCCAGTATTCAAAGCGATGACATCCTTCTTTTAAGAGACAGGGAGTGTGGGCTATGAGTTATGTTGCTGATGTTATGTCTTAGCTAATTCCAAAGTCAAACTTTGCAAAAGCTGTTTTTCAAATACTGCAGTTTTTTAAAAAAAAAAACAGTATGTTTTTGCTGTTAAACTTGATTTATATTTAACAGAGCTCTTTAATGACACATGAAACTTTGGAAAAAATAATCACTTAGAATTTAAAAATGCACAAGCTTTTTGTAATGATTCCTCAATTGTTATTTGACGCCTTTATTCTTCTTGAAAAATAGCTACACTTTATAATTGCTTGCTTTTATTTTTATATCAGTGATACTCTATTTTTAAGGTAGGGTTTCTAGCCATAGACAATGAGCTGGGAAACAGCCTTCCCAAGAATTTTTGGTTCCTGTTTCAGACAATATGGAGAATAATAGAATCTGCCATTATGTTTCTCCTCCCAGTAACAGAAGCTTAGTTAGCTATAGATTTCTTTGATAATAATGTAGAAAAATCTCTCCTTAGCAAACTTATCTAGCTGCAACTCTGCTTACAATGTAACATATCAACAAGAATATTGCTTTGTCCTCAATTCGCCCTTCTGGATGATATCTAGTGCTCTCCCCTTAGAGATTAAAGTCAAAAGATTATTAATTGTAGTATCTTGAAAAACAATGATTCTAATATGCCCCTTTTCCTGGAAAAAAATACCTTGCTGAAAAGAAAAATGCACTGAAGAAAAGAATACAAAATGGTCTTCAATGTCACAAAGTTAGCTTTTAAATTCAGTTTTTTACCTGGGAAAAATCAGAAAATGGAGCAGAAGCTAGAAAAAGAGAGGACGCTTATGACTGGTCATCAGAAATATTTTTAAATCCTACCAAAGAGAGAGAGAGATGGTATAAGTGAAGCCAACGGTAAACATGAAGCAAACATTTGTATGAACCAGCCTAAAAATGGGGGAATTGAGGAATGGAAAGACTCTTAAATGGGATGATTAAATACAATTTATCATTATGCACTAGATTCTGCAACCAACTTGTGAGACAAGGAAAGGTTTGGCTCCTTGCTTGTTGGAACATACTGTCTGTCTTCCTTCCATTTTTCAATTCTAGAAATTTTTAACAGCATAGGAGAAAAATATAAAACAGGACAAGAAATGCATTTCTTCAGTAGCATAGCTCAAAAATGGAAGAAAAACAGAGATAACACAAGATAGGTACCGTAATCTATCAAAAAGCTGGCTTCCAATATTCTGTTCTATTTGCCCAGCATTCATTTATTAGTGATCTAGGAAATTAATAGAAGTAGCCTTAATTCTTAATGATTGAAACCTTAATGATTGGAAATAGTTACAATGAATGGGAAGGATGCAAGTAAACCATGGCATTCTATTTATGTTATAGTGAGTAGAGCAAGTGTATGTTCAGAGTGATATTAGTGAGGATGTGCTTGGGAATATTAGTATTCCTTGTAAAAACTAATTCCATTGATCTAAGTCAGTGTTCCCCAAAATGGTCATTATTGACCCCCCCCAAAAGTCAATGGGACTATTTAAAAAAATGATAAATGACTGGAGGTCAATATATTATGGAAAGTTGATTGGGATCAATTAATCTTTGGGATTTTTGTCTCCACACCAATCCCTAATCCTGAAGATGAGGTAGCTAGTGATGAGACAATATTACTCAGGGTTGGTTGGCCAGCTACCAGTGAGAGCAGCCTTGGATTATCTCATTCAGAGCACTATTTAGTTATAGTAATATTTATAAATAATGTTCATATAATGTTTCTGGCTTGATAAATATGAAATTCCATGAAGGGGTCAATGATCTGAAGAGCTTTGGGACCACTGCTTTTTTAAGTGAAAAACCATACCACTGAAATGCCATGCAATAAAGTTTGTGGGAAACTGTGTCTGAGGGACAAGTTTGGGCACTTTTCAGCCTGTCAGATTTTTCTGAACTAGAGTTTTCAACTAGCCAGATAGCTAATAATACAAGATGCTAGACGTTTTTAATACAGCATAATCTGAAGAAACACCAGTCCTCATTCCTGTTTACCATCTTATACTGTATGTGATCAATCTGAAATCCTCGTTGTAGGAGAGTTAATATGTTACAGATCTGTAGTTAATGGTCTCTGAATTTCAGTGCTGAACCAATTAAATATTTAGGACTCCATTTATTCTGTTCGATAATGAAGGTTAATATTAAGGGTACAATGGGACAAGATCAGATTTAAAATTAATCTTAGCCTACACTTTATGCACATGTTGAAAGAACTACTAATACTTATTCCTCTTAACTATTCTGTTGTTAAATTAAGTTCTTTATTTAAAAACATTATATGGAATTTCATAGATAAGCTTAGAGTTGCCAAACATGTAGTGCTACTGGTGAAATCTAATGTTTGCTACATTTGTCTCTCTGATATCAAAATATATACCTGCATATACATATTACATGTGCACGCGCGTGTGTACACACACACCACACCACACACTACACACACAGTCAATATACCAGATGCTTTTGAAAATACTTGTGCCATTTGAACCACATGCGTTCACTATATTTTGAGAAAATAATGGCTTTATTTATTGAAACTTAACCTTATTGCTTTATAATTAGGACTTTCAAGATAACCTGAAGTGCAGTGTAAATTTATTCGCATTTAGTTGAATTCTGCTGCCAAAATCAAAGATCTACTTGGGAAAAGTGACGTTCAGCAAATATTATTACTTTAACCTAATGAACTCTTTAGAAAAAATGCAATTTTTTTTCTTTTACAAGTTTTTCTTATTTCTTGTAATTTTGTAAATTTATTGAATACCTAGATTTTTTTTTCTAAGTTTATGGTTCATGGCCCCTATGGCTTCCTCCTACCCTGATATGGAGGAGCAATAAGTATGATGGATCATCTGAGCCATCTTAATAACAACTATTTATATTTGAATAGAGCCAATACAAATGGCTACAAATTTAGCAAATCTTAATAAGAACAGTACCCTCCAGCATGTGAAACCTGTATTCAGTATTATTTAATGCAGATGCTCTGTTGACATCTTCTCCTCTGTGCAGTCTATTTCATTTTATAATATACTTTCATATATGGGAAGACAAAATAAAAAGAAAACCAGTTCTGAAACAAATTGGCAAAAAGCAAGCTGAGAGCTTTACTGGCAGTCTTAAACTACTTAAGTTGGCCTGCAAAATGCTATGAAATATGGCATATATAACAATAATTAAAGCCAATAATTTATTAGTTCCCCCATGAACACCTCTGGGCTCAGGTTCATTCTCTCTTCTTAGCAAGATGAAACGTAATAAAAAACATACTGTAATGGACCGTAGTGAGAGTAAATAGTTTTGACTTCTTGAGATAGTAGTTTTCCACCCAAAAAACAGACTCGTATCTTCCAGATGCGTTGGATTATAAGAGCCATTGGTTGCACAGATTGGTGATAATGGGAGTTAGAGTTCCACATGTATGGAGGGTACCTAATCTGTCTAAATCAACATTTTTCAGTCTTGGCAACTTTAAGATGGGTGGGCTTCGGCCCCCAGAATTCCCCAGTCAGCATGTAGTCCATACATTTTAAAGTTGCTAGAGTTGAAAAAGACTGATCTAGATAATGGTCCAGAGATCAGATGAGTAATATATTTCTATAATGTGGTTTGTCCCTTTTATGACACATTCTTATATACAGACAGGTAGAATTTGGGAGAATGATGTACCAAATCCATAAAAGTGCTGAAACATTACGGTGTGGGCTAGCTCAATTTTTTTTAGAAATTTGAATTGATGTTCAGATCCATCCAAATGAAACTGCAGGCAAATGTACTGTCACCCTTTGATTAAAAGTTGATGGAATTTTATAGCTTCAGGCCCAGGATTCAACTCTAAAGGCAATGCCTGCACAGAGAGAGTGGGGAGGAAGGGAGGGAGGGGAGAGGAAAAGAGATTGAGAAAGAGAGAAATGTTGCAACTCAGTGTTGGTAGATGAAATGTGCTTTGCAGGAATTTCTGGCAAAAGTACAAAAAAAATGCAGGGAGCAAAATTTTGATGCTTTTCTCAACTGTGCTCCATGCTGAAACTTCTATCTGTTCTGTGGTATCCTCTGGCAATGCTTGAAAATGGAGCCTGTGTCTTCATCTCAATGTTCCTGCCCTTCAGTCTGCATTTTGATCACAAGATTTGGCTGAGTAATCCCCGGAATAGGTTTTTACATTATGCCTTGGGTGTATGAAATAGCCTTCATCTTGCCAAATGTAAGAAAAATGGAGTGATGTCTCTTTTGTCTGTCTGAAAATTTAGAGCAAATGTTGGCGCTGATACTTGACTGCATTTCAAAACGATTTTTGCTTTGTGCGTAAAAGAGACTTTTAACCACGCATACATTTTCTGGTGGTTTTTTTTTTTTAACATAATCAGATGCCTGCTTGCTTTGAAATGGTCCCCCTGCGTTCAGTGAAAATTCAAGATAAATTTGTACAGAATTTCTAAGTCTTGTTCAGCAAAATCTTAGGCACTAGTTGCAATTCAGAAATTGTAATAGAGCTTCTGTGGTTCTATTCTAAGTATGCGAAAGCATTCTTTTCCTCAAAGCAAAGTTGCTTTGCTTCCCACTCGAGGAAATCCAGAACTGCTATCTTTTCTAACCTACTACTCTGCCCTTCCTATGCATATAGTAACCAGAATGCCCAACCATTTCTGACCTTTTCTGTTGACTTCTATTAGCACCAAAAGCTTTTCTTCCCTTCTCCAAAACCCCATCTTAAATGCAAATGAAGTGTCAGTTACTAATATTAGTATAGGATTGGGAAGTAAAAAGGTAAAGGAGTCCCTGCAGATTTTACTACACTAATCGTTGCCGACTTTAGAGGGTGGTGCTCATCTCTGTTTCAAGGCCATTTGCTCATGTGGCCAGCATGACATCATGGAATGCCTTATCTTCCCACTGAAGTGGTACCTATTTATCTACTTGCATTTGTATGCTTTCAAACTGCTAGATGGGCAGGAACTGGAGAGAGGGTGGGAGCTCACCCTGTCGCGTGGAGCTCGGGTCTCAAACATGGGCCACCAGCATTCCAGCTGACCACCCCAACATCTGAATTACCACACCGCCCTAGTACAGGATTGTCTTTGCTAAAATCCTCAACTGTTCAAAAAGAGTGTCAGTATTACTGCCATGCATAGTTTACTTGCAAGTTTTAACATCCAGATAACTTCAAGATCAGATATGAAAATGATAGTTCTCCAGCACTATTCCTGGTTCTGTAAAAGAGGCATGAAAAGGCTTAGGACCAAAAGAAGTCATACCTTTCACATTTGTTTTTCCTTCTGTACAGTGGCTAAAAGCGCAGGCACCTGTCCTCAGTTGGCTTGGCTGAATTTCTGACTTGCCCCGTAACTACTAATGGGCATCACTCTACCTGGACGATACATTTACTTGATTTTGTAGGCTTATTTCCAGCCCTTTTAAAAGCATTTCTCTCATTTGCTTTGACTCCTAATTTGCCACCCTCTCTAGATATTTAGTACATTATTCAAATTCACCGCTGAAGCCTGCGGGGAATTTTTATTT
This sequence comes from Masticophis lateralis, assembly GCA_030761175.1. Classification (NCBI taxonomy): domain Eukaryota; kingdom Metazoa; phylum Chordata; class Lepidosauria; order Squamata; family Colubridae; genus Masticophis; species Masticophis lateralis. Next base: position 191,750,364 of record JAUDYJ010000002.1, on the reverse strand, counting down.
ATCTGGTTACAGATTTTGGCAGTGGACTGTTCTACAGTGAATTTGCCATGGATCAATGCTGTGTTGAAATGGATTTAATCAACAGCTGACCTGTAACAACTACACTGAAGACTTTGGGTTAATTAGACTGACTGCTACTGGAAGTATTTTCATACATCAGTGCTGATTTGGAATTCTGCTGCACATTTTCTATGCCATTTCCTGGCGTGGGTTTTTTTTTTCTTTTTTCTTTTGCTCAGAGTTCTCTATGACATTTTATCTTAATGGTCTTTTTGTAATTGAAGATGTCAGTTGTACAGAACATTCGCCAGTTAGATGTAAGGGAGAAAAATCGCCATAGCAAAATGAGAGGGATGCTGGCTTTGTTTTTATACAATAGATCTGTGCTAGGTGCTTCTAGGATATTTCTTATAACTCATCTGAAGGTTTTGGAAGTGGGAGTATATCAGCCAATGTGCTATAGTGGTTAAATGTTGGTTAATGTTATTCAACCATAGAAAATGATTGGCTGACTTTGAGCCACTTACTCCTACCTTTAGAAAAATTGGTAAAAGTAGGTATCTCACTTTGAGCACCCAGAGGAATGGTTGGAAGGAAGAGAGAGGAGAGGAGAGGAGAGGAGAGGAGAGGAGAGGAGAGGAGAGGAGAGGAGAGGAGAGGAGAGGAAAGGAAAGGAAAGGAAAGGAAAGGAAAGGAAAGGAAAGGAAAGGAAAGGAAAGGAAAGGAAGGTTTTCTAAGAATAGGTGGTATTGAACTCAAAGAATCTTATTTCTGAGTAGACATATGCTGAATTGGCTTTCTGGTCCATGAAGTGTCTATGTCCAAGACAGCGTGCCATTCAAAAATGCCACAATATGCCATTTTGAAGTTGCCACACACACACAGATGGGTGTCGGGTGATGGGACTCACGCTGAGAGAGGAGCCAGGAAGGCAAGCCAGCTGCAGTTGGTTCAGAAGTCATTGTTCTGACCTAGGCTTCCTGAGAAAGCATAAATCACAATCTTAGTCCCAAAAAACCTCTTTTATTGAGAAAGCTGTGATAGGGTCATTCACAGCCCGTAATGATTCACAAACAGTCTGTGAAGATTCTGACAGCTGTCTACTTGAGTTAACACAGTCTTTCAGGGTAATGTTGATAAGCATCCCTTGCTTATCCCTTATCTTCCTTGAAACTCTGCCAGAGACCTAATTGCCAATTAATTTTGCAAGGCCAAACGAGCACAGAGTCAAACGGACTTCTCAGAGCTTGACTTGATTATAGAAACTAATTGCTTCCTGCAGAGGTTCACATCTGTTTGCTCCTCTTTTATGTCTTATGGGAGTGGCCAGTCATCTCCAAGCCTTACTCCCGAGTCACCCTTTTTTTTCCTTAATTGTTCTTGCCTTCTGGCAGCTCTGCGCATGGCATGCTCACACTGGGAACAGGCTCACACTGTTCTTCTTCCTCACTGATGTCAGATTCCAGAGGCAGCACATAACTCCCAGATGGCCCTGGCTCCCTCTCTGTCTCCAACACAGACCCTCATCCGAGCCTTCCCCAGACTCCAGGACTGGCTCACGTTCCTCCCCAACCTCCTCACTGTCCAAATCTGCTGCCAGCTCTGCTGGCGGGTCACAACAGCCATCCAGGCCAGAAGAGTACTTGTTGGAGCCAGCCCGGAGCAACCGGGAACAGGAAGATAGGACATGATGAGTCCATATAGCCATCTGGCTAGCAGAAGCCAGTAATGCTGGCTAGAAGCCCTTTTACTTGTATTGTTCACCACATGCCAAACTGAGACTCCAGTAAAGAGACCCGTTATATATATATATTTATTTCCAATTTGTACATTTATTGGAACCAATGAGGTGTGATGGTTAAGCAGCGGAGGAGGAGTGGAGAGATCTGAGTTCTAAATACACCCTCAACCATTGAAACTCATTGAGTGACTCTGCCAGTTGCTCTTGATCAACCCAACCTACCTCACAAGGTTGCTATGGCAGGGACAAATAGGAAGAAGCTTTATATACGCTATCTTAATTTCCTATTCAAAAGGAAGGATATAAATCTAATAAAAATAGCATACATGAAACTTCTCTCAACAGATTTCCATATTAATTTGTAATTTAAAGGAAAGAGTAAACCTTTGTTCACATATCAATCGCTTAGATGTACTGATCTTTTGAATCATTTTTTTCTCTGCTGAATGTATTTTTCTCTGCACTCCTGTGGGTATATTAGGCTTTCCACTTTGGATATGTTTAATAAGAGTGAATGGGGTAATTTCATATTGTAAGCTAAGCAAGATAAGTTACTTTCTCACCTATCCCTCATTTGCAGTAAACATGTATAAGATTGTAACAACATGCTCTTGCCTTTGTCACTTCTGGTGGTTGTTTAAAAAACAGTTTGGTTTCTTGCCTGTTTTATTGCAGCCAGGGGTCAAAAAAAACCACACACACAAAAATAAACTTGCCCTTTTAATTTTTGCAGGACGAATACAAACCAGAGAAGGCTTTATCAGAGGACGACCTTAAGAATGCCGTCAGTGTGCACCATGCGCTAGCATCAAAAGCAACCGACTACGAGAAGAAGCCAAATGTCCTGAAACTGAAGACAGCTGACTGGAGAGTGTTGCTTTTTCAAGCTCAGTAGGTTCCAGTTTGGTTGTTTGCGTGGCGTGGTTCATGAAAAAAATAATAATCTTAGGAACATTGGGCGCCTCTCCAAAGCCTTGTTTCAAGTTTGTTTTTCCCTTCTCCCTTTTTTCAAACTATATATATTTTCCAGTTCTGAATATAAGTCATAAAAAAAGGACTGCAGGCTCCATAAGTAAATACTGAAACTATTAGTGGTCCATCCTTGGTCTATAAAACGGTCTGCAGCTTCGTAGACGTTTCCATTGCCAATCAGGTGGTCTATGACAATAAGGCCAACTTGTCAAGGCCAACTCACCATGGCCAATTTAGCTACAGTCAACTCGCCACAAGACAATTCACTGTGGGACAAGAGTTAACACTAATATCAAACAAACAGTGGAATAGAATCTTTAAAGGAAGGATAAAAAAGGAGGGACAGAATGAAATGTGAATGACGAAAATTAAAATTATTTTAAATTTATTTTAAATAATTTTAAACAATTGAATTGAATTGTTAAATTGTCCTGTGGCAAGTTGGCCTTGGCAAGTTGGCTGCAGCAAGTTGTGTCATTCCAAATCAGGCAACCCAAGTAGGAGAATTATTCAGTAGTTGGAATGCTGTCTTGGCCTTAAATCTGTATTGCAGGTCTGCTATAATGTATACAGGGGTGAGGAAGAAAAAGCACACCTTAGCATACATGGTACTACATAACATGCAGCTTTTAAGCCTACCTTAACAATCAAAGTTAAGGTCAGGACATGGTGCTCAAGGTCATATCTTTAAAAAAACCGAATCCTTTTAGTCATTTAAACTTTAGAGGAAAAAAGCTACAAAAGAGACATGCACGTGACTTTTGTAACTGCTGCAGTGCAGATAATTTTTCTGTTGTGTAGAGCCAGAGTTTAGAAGCTATAGGGGTGTATTTGGCAGATCACTGAAATGCATCAAAATATTTGGGGAAGGCTGATCCAGTCCCTTATCCACCTTACTAGCAAAGAAACTAGAAATGTAAATAACAAGGTTAAAATTAAATTTGGGGTTAGGGGTTAATTATAAAATTCAAATTATTGTAATGGTTACTGCTGGTTGGAAAGAAGAAAGAGAGTGGCAATGTCCCCAGATCTCTTAAGTGGACTTTAGAGAATATTTGTAGTTCAGGGTTGAAATGAGGTTGAATTGCAGAAAACAACTCAAACTGTGCACTGATAATGTTACCTAGTTTGGGTCATGTAATGTCTGCAAGAAAACACCCAAGCTCAGGGTGGACTAAGGACCCCTCATAAATGGACTTTGAAGTCATTAATTAAATTCCTTGTGTGTCCAATCACATTTGGCCAATAAAGAATTCTATTCTATTCTATTCTATTCTATTCTATTCTATTCTATTCTATTCTATTCTATTCTATTCTATTCTATTCTATTCTATTCTATTCTATTCTACTCTACTCTACTCTACTCTACTCTACTCTACTCTACTCTACTCTACTCTACTCTACTCTAATTCTAATTCTAATTCTAATTCTAATTCTAATTCTAATTCTAATTCTAATTCTACCCCTACCCCTACCCCTACCCCTACCCCTACCCCTACCCCTACCCCTACCCCCACCCCTACCCTATCAGACGCCTAGGTTTGGGGACAGGAGGCATTCAGTGAACTGTAGGAATGACTCCAGAAAAGATTCTGCTTGCCATGGTCCCTTGCCATACTTCAGAGTGTCTGCAGGGTATGATTAAAAAAAAAAGTCAAAATGGCAGCTGTGACGGTGTGATCAAAATTCTGCCTGAGTACATGAAAAACAGGCAGAGTTTTGATCAGCCCTTGATGGCCACCATCTTGATGTTTTTTTTAACCATACCTTGCACACCTTGCTTGACTCAGTCTTAAGTTAAGGTTGTTACTGTCTTCTGAAGCTTAACAGGAAAGCGGTCATTACAAGTAGTCTGCATTCAGCAACTGCCTTGTTTAGTGACCATTTGCAGTTGCAGCGGTGACAAAAACTTCATGACCTTTGCAGGTCTGTAAAGCAAAGGAAAGCTGAAGTAAGGTCAAAAACTTGTGTTGTTTCTCTTCAACTGCTTTGCTCAACAATCAAGTTGCTGGTCCCAGTTGTGGCTGCGAAAGAAAGATTATACATATTCTGCAAGAAAAAAAGATTGTTGAACAAAAGATGGAAGGAAACAAGAAAAATATGGGGATGGATCACAGATGAATAGAATTTTCCTAAATGTAGCTTACCCTCAGGAACAAATCCTGCATTGTCGCAAGAGAAACTTATTCTGACGCAAGAATATATAAGAGTGACCTAAACTAGCCGTTCTTATTATGTCAGTGCAGATATTGAAAAGAATGTGCAAGTGTTATGCCTGAGGCCATCCAGAGTCACTGATTAATCTGTCTCTATTCCACAGGAGCCCTGAAGAAATGGAGTCCTGGATCAATAAGATCAATTCTGTGGCAGCCGTTTTTTCTGCCCCACCGTTTCCAGCTGCAATTGGATCCCAGAAGAAATTCAGCCGCCCTCTCTTACCTGCCTCCACCACCAAATTATCTCAGGTGATTGGGGTTTTGTGTGTTTCCCCCTCTCCTTACAGCTTGCACAAACAGGGTTTCCAGTATTACTCTCCCTTGCAATCATTCTCAAATAATCGTACACATATGGACACTTGATTCATTAGTCCTAACACCAAAGGTAATGTGGAAGCTGGCTATGTGATTTCACGTTCAGTGTACATAGCTGTTCTTTCTAGGCTGAATGGGAAATAATAATAGCACCAGCCAATAGAGTGAACTCTCCTTTGGAACCCATGATATGACTACAACTTAGGTAGTCCTTGAGCCTGTTAGGGAGGCTGTCCATCCTGGTCACAACTTGTGATGGTCATAATTCAGGTCATTCACGTGATTGGCCTGATTTTATAATCTTTATGTGGGGGTTGTTAAACTCTGTGGTCATTAAGGTAACCTTTGCTATGGGCTAACTTTGTTGAAAACCGTCATAAAACATGATCATATGACTGTGGGATGCTGTAAATGGCCATAAATGCAACCTGAATGCTGAGTGTTTAAAGTGCAGTCATGCAATCACTCAGGAGGGAGGAACTGAGTAGCGTAAAAGGAGCCTGAGTAGCATAGAGGAGTAATGCCTCCTACAAAGGCAGCATTTAAGATCCAGCTGCTGCAATTACTGCTGCGAGTTCAATCCCAGGCAGGCTCAAGGTCGACTCAGCCTTCCATCCTTTATAAGGTGGGTAAATTGAGGACCCAGTTTGTTGGGGGCAATAAGCTGACTTTGTATAAATATAAATATACAAAAGTATGAAGGCTATTGCTTAACTCATTGTAAGCTACCCTGAGTCTCCGGAGAAGGGCGGCATGTAAATCAAATTACACCGCCCTGAGTCCACTAGGAGAAGGGCGGTATATAAATTTAATAAATAAATAAATAAACTGATCAAACTTTGGATCTAGGTTGCAAGAACCACCAAGGGAGGTCTCTTGTAAATATGAACAGTCACTAGGTAACTGGTTGTAAATTGAGGGCTACCTGTACAGATCCAGGTCATATGATGGATGGATCTTTCCCAATTTTGTTTAGAAAATTCTTGTTAATTTAAATAAAATCCATGTAATATTTGAAATGCTGGTTTAGGAACCAGGAATAGTTGAGTTTCAGATTTAGGAACTGAACACTCCTAAAAGCAATAGAAATGAGCTTTTAAATCATTTTATTAAATGCACTAGAGGTGCATGCTAAACCATGTAATTACCCTCTTCAGGATGACCAGCTAAAATCCCACGAGAACAAACTGAAGCAGGTCTCTACTGAACTAGCCGAACATCGTTCTTACCCACCGGATAAGAAACTTAAGGGCAAGGAGATTGAAGACTACAAGTTGAAAGACCATTATCTGGAGTTTGAGGTAGGTTCTGGTCAACTAAGACTGGGCCAGTGGTGAAATCCAATTTTTTTTTTACTACCGATTCTGGGGGCGTGGCTTGGTGGGCGTGGTGAGGCTTGGTGGGTGTGACTTGGTGGGCGTGGCAGGGGAAGAATACTGCAAAACCCCATTCTCTCCCCATACCTCGGGGAAGGATATTGCAAAATCTCCATTCCCACCCCACTCTGGGGCCAGCCAGAGGTGGTATTTGCCAGTTCTCCAAACTACTCAAAATTTCTGCTACCAGTTCTCCAAACTGCTCAAAATTTCCGCTACTGGTTCTCCAGAACCTGTCAGAACCTGTTGGATTTCACCCCTGGACTGGGCTCTATTTTAAAGGTAGTCATTGTAGAGATCATAGCACTTCAGCAAGTGAGTAGTGAGAGTTTATATCTGCTTAAAGTTTTTAACTCTATAATTAAAATGGAGGAAATATTGCTACATGCTTAATCAAAAAAGTCTAGGTGGGAGAGAATTATCCTGTTGATGTCTATGTATTATTTAGATTCTCATGTCTGTTCCATTGTTTGTAACCTTCAGTTGGGAAAACCAGTGGATCACAGGACAACATTTTAAAATCAATTGACCTTAAATGACTTAATTTACAGAATGCAACCAAAATCTAGGACCTGAGGTTAAAATTTGGCAAAGTTGTGGCTGCTTCATTGCTGCTGCGCATCTGCAGTCAGCCTTGGTTATGTGATTGTCATTTCCAGTGCTCCAAGTCAGCTTCCTACAAAGAAAGTTAATGGGGAAACCAGCAGGTTAAGTTAAAGGTTGTTCCCATTCCCACTGTTTTTTTTTTGCCCACCGGTGATCATTCTGTTTGTTTGTTTTTTAAAGTAAGCAAATATCTCTGTAACAATGACCCAACAGAGCACAGGTTGTTTAGTAAAGCATAAATGTAGGATGATGAACTGGATATGTATTTGCTTTGTTTTGAGCTAGGCTGTTTTTGAAGAACCAGTCTGTAATAATATAGGAAGAGGGTGATGTTTTCATGTTGTTACTTTTTTAGTTCTGCTTCTCTGTCTTCATCTGATACTGGAATTTCCCCCATTCTTTATAGGGTTAACCTGTGCAGGTAGCTTCTTTTCATATTCATTTAAATTACCAGGAACTACCTGTATGCCACTAGAGATGGAACAACAGTAGTGGATGCCATGTCTGGATGGCAGTGAGAGGTCCAACAAGCCTGACGACTACAGTTTAAGTTCTGGAGTTGAACTAAATTATGGGTAGCGCTATTCCATACTTTTCTAGAGCAATTGTTTTCAATGCTTTAGTTCCCAACAAACCATTTATATATGGATTAGCCCGCTGATGAATTCTGTTGTCATGAATTTTGGAACATAGTAGCTTGGTTTGTTGGTAACACTGTCTGAACTGCAGAGGATGTATAGCAGTTAATACCCTGAGTTGGTCTCTGATCAGTCACACTTTTAGGTCAATCATCGTCACAGAGTTAATGTGGGGATAAAATGAAGGGAGATCTCCATGTAAACTGCCTTAAGCTCCTAGAGAAATGGCAGAGTTAGAATGCAGTATTGCAGGCAAACTCTTCCCACAGCCTAGAGTTCAATCCTGACTGGCTCAAGGTTAACTTAGCCTCCATTCCTTCCAAGCTCAGTAAAATAAGGACCCAGATTGTTGGGGGCAATATGCTGACTCTGTAAACCACTTAGAGAATGCTTTAAAGCACTATGGAATGGTATATAAGTGTAAGTGCTATTGTTATATAAATATAATAGATTAAAAAAATATAAATTCATTAGAATATCACCTGCCAAACATGGCCAATATAGCATTTTTTAAAAGAAAACTGCTGTTTATTTGTTTGTTTGTTTAAAATTATTTGCCACCCATCTTGTATCCAAAGACTCTTGGTGACTTACAACATTGAAAAACATTAAAATCAATCCATCATAAAGAAACACAGCAGATAAAAACATTAACATATTAAAAAAACCATAAACAAAAGATGGAAAAGAAGGGAGTTGGGGACACACCGGGGGGGTGGGGAGGAGGTGGGATTGAATTTTAATTAGTCAACTACTTCCAATATGAAGCTCTCCCATTGGGTCCTCAAGCCATCTGGCAGAGCCAGGTCTTAAGGCTCTTATGAGAGATTAGTAACATGGGAGCTACCCTCACCTCAGGAGAGAAGATATTCCAGAGGGTGGGACCTGTTACTGACTTTCTAAGTCTTGTTTCCAAAGATTCTCAATTTTAAAATCGTTATATTATAAATTTGGAATAGAGGCAGAAAAACTCCATGGCTGAAGAATAGTTGCTATATAACAATCAGCATTCCTGGCACCATTTCTTCTCTGTTCAGTTCTCTAACATATTCATTATCTGATGAAGCATAATCAGTTAAAAATGCTATCAGCATTCATCTCACTAGTTCGGTATTGTTGAGTGACATGCTTATATAATTATTCGTCTTTTCACCATTGCTGGAAGTATAAATACTAAGCATGTGACTATTTCATTTAACTGTCAAATTGATTTTTTTAAAAATAATCAGTCCCTTCCAATCCATAACCATTTCTTTCTCTGTTGTGTTCTTTTAAAGAGACCTTGAAATCTTCCTGCATTTGTATAGCAACACTTGGCTGAGTCATGTTTTGAAATAAGAGAAAGCCCCTTTTGTACTTGGTTGGAGAACACAATTTTGACAATAGATTTTCCTTTAAAGAATGTATGGCATTTGGTAGAACTTCATCAACATTTGTCATGATTCATTGGGAAGGGTCATAATGCATGTCATTAAATAAATATTCCTATAAATTCTAGAAACTGCATTTTGCACTTCTTAAAAGCCTTTTTCTGAATGCTGGTAAATCACTATTAGTGTATTTGAGTTAATCACAGCACCACTGAGTGATGTTGCAGATGAAACTGCCTCATACAGAGAAGTTGTGGTTTTCTAGAGAGTGAACAAATTCAGCAGTTGGCATTTTCAAAAATACGTTAAATCTTACTTTACATTTTGTATTTGGTGCCTGATGGGCTCAGAAATTTGTGGCAGTGAAGTGATACATTAAAATGCAATGGTCTGCCTAGCCGAAGACCAGCAACAGTGTCTTTTACAAATAATTAGAAATCCATACCGTACTGGATCACATGGCATGGAGAAAAACTTAAGTTCAATTCTATAATGATCATTTTGACATCATATTACTGAACCATTATATTCATAATCATGGAAAGATGAGAAGCTAGTAGGCACCACAATTAAAGTTCTGTATTTTATATGTAAATGTATATCCATTTGCCATTGCTAAATTTTCTACTTTACATACTGATCAGCTGGGCATAAAATGAGAGGTATTCTATTGTTTTAAGAAAGCATCCCCCCTGCCCCCCGAAATCAAGTTGGGATAAAGGGGGAAGTGTAGGAAAGGACAAGATGAGGCAACAATAAAGATCCTTCTTAAGCGTCTTTAGCCTGCCTAAGTCTTGTGGGTGGACTGAAGATAGCAATAGCACTTAGACTTATATACCGCTTCATAGTGCTTTACAGCCCTCTCTAAGTAGTTCACAGAGTCAGCATATTGCCCCTAAAAATCTGGGTCCTCATTTTACCCACCTCAGAAGGATGGAAGGCTGAATCAACCTTGAACCAGTGTGAATCGAAGTGCCAAATTGCTGGCAGTTAGCTGAATTAGCCTGCAATTCTGCATTCTAACCACTGCACCACAATTTGTTGCACACTTCAAAATCCACTACTTTGGACAAGATTCTTTGCATGTCTTTTCAAAATACAACATTCAAAGTTCAAATGCTTCTTCTGAGAAAGAAAACCAAGACATGTCCTTCAGTTTTCAGTGTACAAGACATTTCAGTATTACTTCTGAATGCCCTTGTCACCCACTGGCTAATATTGCTTTGCTGGTCCAATTTACTTGCTATGAGTCCAATTTGCCATGACAGATTTCCACACACATCGGAGACGTGACACTGTAGACTGAGTCTTTTCTTTCTTTTTTTCCAGAAAACCCGTTATGAAATCTATGTGTCTCTTCTCAAAGATGGAGCAGGAAAGGAGTTGCTGAGTACCAGTGAGATTGATGGTCCTGGACTGAAGAAATGCCACTCCAGCCCTTCATTAAATCAGGAGTCTCCTGTTAGTGCCAAGGTGAAGCGCAATGTCTCTGAGAGGAAGGACTATCGACCAGAAACTCCCAGCATCAAGCAGAAGGTTACTTAAGGAAACTAAGACAGGCTGGAGGATCACACACCACTCTCTCTTTGATAACCTGTCCTTTGCGAAACAAACAAAAATTAACACATCTGCCTGAATGGGTGTTAGTGACATTTTTCAGTTGTAAATTTTGTTGTTTCTGTACAGGTTGTTGGAAATGTTTTGGCTTCTAACTTGCATTTGCCTAGTTAAGTTATCATAGAGCAATTGATCCAGTCCTCCTTTAAAAAAAAATAAGAAAAGAAGTGGGGGGGGGATTGGAATGTGACAGGAGAGATTTCATGGTATATTTATCTCTCTGTCATATGTTGGTCTTCTTTTGTTGGCTTGTAATTTTCATCTGAACTGCTGCTGCTGTTCAGCCATGGGGGAATGATGAGACAAATGGAGGCTTATCAACTTGTTAAGCCTTGTCATCGGATAAGCTAAGATGTAAAAGAGACTGAGTAAAAAATGTTCAAGTGTTGCCAAGCTCGGTAACAACGCATTGTGGAAGATATGCCAGTAACTAGATTATTGAGTGATCAGTCATTGTGATCTCTGAGTCCAAACTTTACAAGTTACCAAGTTAATATTTTGGATATAGAAACAGATGAAGGCCTTCGGTGAATAGAAATTATTTCAACTGAAACAGGTCTTATTTTTTTCATGTTCCTGGGTGGAAACTTTCTACCATAACCTTCTCTGTTTTATCTACCGTAATGATTCTCAACAGCAAATAATCATATATTCGTTGTACTGATAGCAGTAGCGTGTAATGTTTTTGTTCAATTGGCATTATGATCCTCCTTCATATGTTTAAGTATTTTCAGGCACTTTATAAACTAGTTGATCAAAATCTGGTATCATTCCAGTCCCATTTGCTAACCAACAGATTCCCTATGCTATAGAATTGCCTGGCAGAGATGTCTGTCTATCCCCATATCCATACTGTATTTCCTGGTTTTAAAAAGAAAATGACCCAAGAACTGTCTCATTATTACAGTTCCTAGAGTGGTCTCATTTCCGTTGCAGAGGAGGGTATTACATCTGTCTCTTTCCTGGGGATGAAAAACATCCTGCAATGCAAACCAAAGAGAAAAGAAATAACCAGAACAATGGAGGTTGAAGTTATAATCAGAAGCCTTGGAAAAAAGGCTTTCTGGGGAATAAGAAGTTTCGAACATTGTTGAAGGGCACCTCGTTAAACCCAGAAATGGCAGCTCGAAGATAAGAACACATGTTCTAGAGGGGCATTATTTTCTAGGCGGGGTTTGTACATTTCTATGCCCACTTTTTTTTTTTTTTTTTTTTTTTTTGAAGAGGATAAATTGTGTAAAAAAAAGTCCCGTCCCCTAGGCTCTGTCAGGTTGGGAGATAAGAAAACGACAGGGTGACACATGTGAAAGCACTGAATTAGGCTCCTAAATTTAGAATACTAAATAAAAGCTGTCAGTAGTCAGGACATTCTTTATAAGTGCAATTGAGGTATTGTTCTATTTCAGTACTGGGAACTTGCGGCTGTTTAGATGCCACAAATATTACAGTTCCCAGCATCAATCACTATTAGACCTGCTACACCTGCAGTTACATATCTTTGTATGTAAAAATAAGTTACATATCAGAAGTTCATTAAGATAGGATTCTTACCACCTGTACCTTCATAAGAAAATTTCCTTCATTTTTCAGTTATGATTTATCATTGTATGTCATGAATACTAAATTGGTGTTTAGGGTACTGGATAAGTTGCTAATGCCTGCCGAAATAGAAAGACTCAAAAAGAGTGGCACATGGTTTCAACAAGACTTCAGAAAAGCCAGCAAACTCTCAGCCTTGTTGAGACAAAAAGAGGTTGCAGTAAAATGATGGTACCGATTTGCATCTTTTAAAAAAGTGGGAGGGGGGAATTTGTGTAAATTCAATCTATGCTTTGTATTAATGGAGTACAGGGGGAAAAAATGAAGAGGCTGTAAAAAATATTTGGGAAGAAGACCTTGGTAAGACTGGGGAGAGAAACATATGAGAAAAGTTAAACTCATCCCTTGAAACAGAGAATTGTTTTTCTCTACACATGGGTGAGACAGTGATACTATATTAAGGTTGTATATGGCATTTCCATAGCTAAAGTAGACTAAACTGAATTATTCAAGAGCCTTCCAGGTTGAGTGTTACTGATGGTGTTTGCAAACTCTAGGATAGCAGGGTTTTTAGATTTGCATTTTGGAAAGACTACAGCATGGTAGGAATTAGGTGTAAGTGATGTACTCCTTCCATTAAAATACAGAATTTGTATTTGGATGCATTCCGTTGCACTAAGGTGTACTTCGTTGTTCAGACCACAATAGCTAGATTCGCCAGTATACTGAGCCAAAGTCAAATGAAATGCACCCTGGCATAAAACAATGTGTGAACCCATCTACATAGTGACTCATTCAATATTTGTTCTCATTCATAAAGACACACTTTGGAAAAATGATCAATGGGGAAACAGTGGCTGCTCTTTCTTTCTCTTGCAGATCAACAAGCTCTGTAAGATTTTGGAGTAACCCATGTGGCAGTCAGGGAACAGCCTATATATATTCCGCTCATCTAGTAGAGTCAGTGCCAATGGACTTTCTGATGACCTAGTACAAATTTGGTCAAGATTGCATACAAAGATTGGAGAGGGTATTAATTTTCTTCCCTTGAGCTCCTGGAGGGAAAAGCAGGATATAAAACTAACAAATAAATAAATAAATTCAGAAGAGTGTTCCCTCCAACTGCAAAACCTCTCCTCTCCCCTTAGAATACTAGTACTTTTCCATTTGTGTGAAACTGTAGGTTGCTTCGTAGTCTGGATTTGGTCCAGAGATTATTCAGTCAGTTGGAAAGTAAGGAGCATGATTTAGGATAAGAGCCCTAGAAGTAGAGAAAGAAGAAACCGCCACCTAGTTGTGTCTCTGTGCTCAGAGGAAGAGAGACTGCAATTTTCTCCATAATGCACATAATGACATGTCAGAATTAACTATCTGTGTCATGTTTCCATTTTCACTTTCCCTGTCCCCTTTAACTTTCTAAGAATCAAGCCCTAGTCAAGCCCCTTAGGCTTAATATTAAAAGTATGGTTCTTGAAAGAGATTTGATAACAGTTGGAAGCTTTCTGGTGGTTTTTTTCCCCCCTGGATTCTTTTGTGATGCTTCCAGAAGGCTGAAACAAATCCCAAGATGGCTATTCAAGCCACACAATTAAAAGCTGGAATGGGCTTTATATGCACTCTTGTTCTCAGTGTGCACCTCGATGACTGTTGCCTTGGGGAAACAGCAGTGCAGCCAATAATTGAAATGTTGCAATTCATGAATGTATTTGTGTCTATTTCTTTTCAGAAGCAGAGGGGAATTCAAATTATATATTACTTCCAAGGTGCCTATGGTGGTGGCAGGCAGAGGGTGTATTGTAAATTACCAAGACTGCAGTCAGCTCCTCGGTTGCATCCCTGAAATAAGTGGTCAAGCAGGCTTTGGCTTCATTACAATCTTAGTAGGTAGCTTAGTAGTTTTTCTCAGAGGAATAAGTCTGCTTTTACTTCACATTTATTTGTATAGCAGAACATCAGAGATTGCACTTGTGAACCTATCTGGGGTAAACATAAGCTGCCTTTTTGTTGAAGTTTGACTGCAGCAATTCATGATTAAGCTTCTCCTATGTAACCACGTTATGAATCAGCTTTTATATATAAGCTATTTTTTTGTCTGCTCACTTGAAAATTAAGGTGTAGTTACACTTACCTTGCATGGGAGATATGGGTGCATTGCTGATGCGGGTATACATATCTAGACAAGAGCATGCATCAAAATAGTTGCCTATGCTTTTGTGAAATATGTATACTGATAGGTACAATTACACTTAGGTCTTTTGCAATTAAAAGGTTTTGGCTGGCATTGGATTGAGACTAGGTACTTACATTAACTTTGTGCTATACTTCTGTTTTGCTGTTTGCAAGCATTGTTTTCTGTAAGAATTGGCACATTGGCATTCAAATGTATGTACACAATCCTTACAGTCGTGCCATGATTGTCAGGTCTATGGCAAGAAGCTCCTATAGAAGTATATTCACTGGTCTCTGGTTATATTTTTATATGTCAAAGGTTTCCCTAATGTTATTTCACTTTGCCATTGAAGCTCATGGCAAAATAGCCAGATCTCCTACAACCTTATGGCTTTTTTTTTTAAAACATCCCTAGGGATCACTTTTTCAATCCCAGGGGTTTTGAAACTTGGGTGGGTAAGTAAGAATAATTGTACATGATCTAAAAATTGCTTGTGAAATCCTGCAGCTCATATCAGCAATTACAACACCCACAGGAATAGGCTTGCAGGCTAAATCCCTTGATATTTAAACTATTGCTGTGTCTGGAAGCGGCAAGAACAGCTTTCCAGAACAACGTTGCCCCCCTCGGTCTCCCACTGTGTCCTTGCCAGTTGTACAATGACTTTATTTCTAAGTCTTGCTCTTCGGTTTTGACCACCAACCCTGTTGTCACTCCAACAACTGCATTCCATAAGACAGTTCAGCACTGTGGCCTCTAGAACCAACAGGCATAGCTGATTTCCTTTCCTGGGTACAAACTTCCAAGCTGAACACTTCAGTGTTTGATAACCAGCCTATAGAGTTGTTATTGTAACTTTTTAAAGTCTTGGACAGGTGCATCCCTAAATTAAATTCAGCGAGGCTGAGATTTTCAAAATGATCCTATTTCACCGAGTGGAATGCATTTTGAAAAAAACAAGTAAGCTCTTATTTTAATAGATTGCCCCCCAATTGGTTGCTCTTGCGTGTTATTTTTCTTATGCAGCAGTATCTTGCGATGTTTATTATTTGGGACCTGTTTTGAGCCAGATTAGAAGTTATCTTCAAAGTGAATCTCTGGATGGTACATTAATTCCATTTAATTTTCAGCTGTACAATACGTTCCCAATTCTATTATCTGCAAAGCTGCAATGCATTCACACTCCATAACAGACTGAGAAGTCTGAAAAATCAGCACTTTAGTTTAAATTCTGTTTAAAAGGTTGCTTTATCTCAGCATATCCAAACTTTTGAAGTATAACTTTAACAGCACTGTACTGGAATTTAAAGAAATTAACAGATACAGTGGCAAGTTTTAACTATGTTGTGAATTTTTATGTTTGTAATCAAGCCTCATCTTTCATTCTTAGGTCTCCATCTGCATATATTATATGTTCAAAGTGTTGTGAGGATTGCTAGAAAAATATTTTAAGTATTTTGACTATTCTGGGTAGTTTGACCGTTAAGAATTGTTATAGTTTGAATTCTGCTTTTCATTTTGAGTTTGCATTAAGGTAAACAGAATAAAATTATCTGTATGCAATGTGAAAGATCATTTGGGGAGGGAAAATCTTTTGGAGATATCACCAAGCAAATTAGGCTAAGACTATGACAGAAACAGATAATTTTTAATTTTTCCCAACTGAAAAAAAAAATGGAAAAAATAATTTTGCCATTGGCCACTGACTTTTCAAAATTACAGAAGTGTATTTTTTTTTAGCAGCAAGGTGGAGATCATGCTGCTTATATCTATTAACCTATAATGAGAGAATTTGAACAATTTGGCAATATTGAAATTAAAGTTCATCTTGCACTAGTAATGCACATAATCCATTTTAAGTGAATTTCTGTTATGTGCTATGCAATTGTTGTGATTGAAAATATTACAGGTTTGGAGCTGATTGGAATTTCTGGAAGTGTATTTATAAGCTTAGGAAATTTGAACTGTTAATTTATTAGAGACTATTGTTTTTCCTTATTACCCATATTTAAAATTAACTGTGTGGACTTATCATGGGCATTCATGGTTTCTGAAATCAAGAAATTATTGGTTCCCCAATAGGCTCTTCCTAGGAAATTCGGAAAAGGCTTGTAAGGAGATTGGTCTGCTATTCAACTATACAGTTTTGATCAAGTCTACCATGTAGATTACCTAGAACTGAGTGATAAGCTATATGTCTTGCATGTAAGGTGGATTATATTCAGTTCTCAGTATCTTCCAGCTTAAAGGGTTTCAGATTACAAAGTTTGGGAAGAAAAGAATTCCTTGAAAACTGAAGGAGTACATTTGGAAAACATATTGCGACTACATGAGGGAATTTTCTAGTTCAGACCTTGGCAGAGATTTACAACATTAATTCACTGAGCCCAAACTATTTCTGAATCCATTGAAAACTTCTTGCTCAACTCTGGCTTGTATAGATACAGCAATGCAACATTTTCTTTAAATAGTAATTCCTATTATCTCCAAACCAACAAGACCAGCTCCAAATCAGCATTCACCCGCGTTGGGTGGGGATGATAGGAATGGCAATCCCAGAAACCTGAACAATGCCAGATCAAAAATTGGGATTAGTTGAGAAGCCTCACCTAAAATTAAATTAGAAGTAAAATTCACCAAGTATATTTGAATGTAATTAGTATATCTGTGTGTCTCAACAGATTGTTATTACTGCAGAGGTATAATATGGATAAAAACTAATTTGTTTCAATCAAATTAGCAAAGATGGAACTGATACTTGATTGTTTTCTGATGAGGAGACACAGGAGATAATGTGGCTTCTTCCACTGGTTCCAGATGAGGTGGCCTCAGTAATAGTTGTGGCTTATATTTAAAGTTTTGTTGTGCTTAGGTTATCTTTCTGCCTTGAAGTGACTGAAAATATAGTAGCCATCTTTGTTCAGCAGAGTTCTGCATCATCTTTTCCACTCCATATCTTGTGCAGAGTTTAAGAATCTTGCATATTTGTTTTCCCATCATTTGTATCACTTGAAGAAGTAGCATGGCTGACATTTGCAGCAGCTCTGAGGCTCAGTTTATATCTGTCACTTTTAACAAATTAGATTTGCCTATAGGTGGTCTCTCTGCACCATTCGTCTATGATTATTTACATAATCGCCTATGGTACAGTTCTCTGTAAAATCCGATTGTGTGTATATGATATTTGTTCTTCTTAAGAGCTTAAAGAAGAAGCTCTACTTGGTAACAAACCAGCAGAAATAGAACATGCTAGCAGAGGTAGAACATATAAATCCATCAGGCCAATGTAGAAGTGTTCTAGTTTACCCCATTTCCCTGAAAAGTGTAAAAGAGGATTAGCAGGGAATGTGTGCTGTATTTTTGCTTCTTTACATCTGTGGCACTTTATTTTTCCACTGGAATTAAAGAACAAGTCAGTACTAGGCCAGATGCAAGTTTGCTCTATTTCTTGAAAGACCAAGTCTTGAGAAAGCTTCACTATAGAACAGAATCTCAGAAAAGGTATCTCATTTTATTTTACCTCATATCGGCCTGGAAGATTGGTCAAGATTTTAAGTTCAAGGAAAATATCCTGTTTTTATAATGTTGATTTTTCTGAGACCTGTTCAATAGAATTAAAATGGAAGAGATACCACTTCAATATTTCCCACATTGAGAGATGGTACATTAAAAAAAAGGGAGAGGACTTGCTTACCTCCAGGGGCTTTTTGATGCTCAAACAAGGAAAATAGGGCATATCTTATAAAAGAAGGAATGAGATGGGTGGTCCTAAATCAGTGTTCTTCAAACTTGGCCTCTTTGCATCATGTGACTAAAAAGCAACATTAGTAAAAAAAAAAAGTTCATTGTGGCAGGTGTGAAGAAGGATTCTGGGCAGCCATTTGATCCCCCTGCCTGTAATTTGAATACCTGAGTTTCCATTCCTTTCACTGTTAGTAACAATTGGTATACCATACTTGAAGCTGAAGCCTTTAACAATTTCATACGCAGTTAACTTCCATCAAAATGATTTGTCCTTACTGCATTGGTACAAGTTTATATAATGTGATATTTCTGGGAAATGGAAATTGAGCAGAGGCATAATTCAAGACGGTTATAAGAGGGAGGTAACAATATTGATTGAAATTCCTTGCTCAAAACCTATCTTTAAATTCTTTCCAAGAGTAATTGCCTCTCTATGTTCCTATGTAAAACCCAAGCAACAATTGCCCTCAGACTGTAGCTTATGCTTATTTTGATTCCTTTCCCTCAAGTGGAGCCTTTAGCAAACCAAAACTCAAAAATGAATTTACCCAAGTTTCCATCAGCTGACCTATAGGCTACTCTTCCCATAAATGTTGATATTCCCCAACTATCCACTGGACAATTGAACTGTTGACCAAACTTTTCTGAAATACAGAGTGGATTATGTTCTGCCAAGCAAAAGCCAGAAATGAGCATCTGGGGGAAGAGGAAGGATCTGGCTTAAGAATCTTAATCACTCCCCATGGGAACATAAAGAGGCAAACCCAAACTTCCTTTCATCATACAATTAGCCAAAGGATCAAGAAACCTTTTCATACAGTAAATACACTCCTGTTTTTGGACTACAGGAAAATACATAGTCCAATCTGAAGGGCATCAGGTTGGGATAGGCTGCCCTGTCAGTATCACAGAATTTCCCTTGAAATCATTATTCCCTTTTTTTTCAGGTACTGCAAAGACAATTTTCACATTAAATGAAGGCACTTAGAGAGCTCCTCCACTATATGGAAGGAGGACTCTCACTTATGTGGATATTGTTTTTATATATCATTGAAATAATATTTTTGAGATTAAGTTTACATTTGTTTTTATTTTCTTCTGTACATACAGTAAATACATTTTCCTGTTTTACCATTGCTAGAGTTAACCCTCTACAGTCTGCGGACAATTTGCTAGAAAAGCTGTGAGATATTATACTCTCTTCTCATCCCCTTTTGTGTGTGTTCATATTCATAATGATTACTATCTTTCTTTTTAATAAGTTGACATAATGTTGTTTTGGCACAACAAAGCCTAAAGTCTTCTGAATGGATTTTTATGTTTCTGACAATGAACAAACCAGTGAAGGATTTCACATATGTATATGATATATGTATATGTAAAAAAAATAGAAAAGAAATAAACCAAATGTATTTCAACTGCTGAAGCTGACTGTGCTTATTTGGAATCACAGTGTATTATTGCTTACAAAAATGGCACCAGTGTCTTGTGGGTTCACTTACTTTAATCATCCTCAGATGGAAAATCATGGACAACAATAAAGCAGAAACCCAGAGTTTAAACACAGTAAACGAAGTCATTATTCATTTATTTACTGCTATACATCTCCTCCCGATTTTTCTGTGCTCAGTACCTCTGGTGGGTGATCTCTGGAAGAAAAGAAATATTTTATATTTTCCCATACAGAATATCTGCTGGAATATGATTGAAAAAGCCATTTTAGTTTTCTTGATTTCCACAATGATGGATATATTTTACAGGCCCCACTTTATTCCAATCAATGTTAATCCTGCTTGGATTCTGGTGCAAGATATTCAAGGCTACCAGGTGGTGTGGAAGTTTGCTTATGTCATAAAGACAACTGAAAGCAAGAAGAACTGAACAAGTTACTACAGATAATGGTGGCAAAATATTTACATACGATGGTGTGGCTGTTTAATAACCCACACATATCTTCATTCATTCATCCATCCATCCATCCATCCATCCATCCATCCATCCATCCATCCATGCATGTATGCTTCAGTCTCGGTTATTGACTAGCCAAGCATTTTACTCATTAGATCTTAAAGCTCAGTTGTTATACAACACACACACAAACACACACACAGAGACAGACAGACCAGGTGTGGGTTCTAAATTTTTTTACTACTGGTTCTGTGGGCGTGGCTTATTTTGTGGGTGTGGCTTGGGGTAATGTGATGGTGGGCGTGGCCAACTTTTTTTCCCCTAACTTTTAATAGCATTTTTTCTATAACCTTACGAGGTTGCAGAAAAAAAATGATTTTAGAAGCCTCTGGCAATCAGGCAAATCAGCTGGGATCGCCAGAGGCTTTTAAAGGCATTTTTTTTTCTACAACCTCTTCGGCCAGAGGTTGCAGAAAAAAATGCTTTTAAAAGCCTCTGACGATCCCAGTTGAGCCGCGCAATCATCAGAGGCTTTTTTTTTTACTTTTAAAAGCATTTTTTCAGCTGAAGATTTTATAATTTCCACCACAGCTGTTGTGGGAAAGTAACCAACACTGTAAAAACAGTAGGGGCAATTCTGTAAGGAGGACATACCAATGATGAAGTTACAGAAAGCTAACCACATACATTGGTTTAAGCACCCATACTACCATCGTTTAGCAGGGAGAGAGACAACAATAAATTCTTTACAGGAAAATTCTTTACGTACATGGCACTGAAGTAATATATACTGTATTGCCAATCTGCTATGATGCCTACATTAAAAACTTTTCTTAGGAAAAGTTGATCATATCAAAAATGTTTTTGGGGCGGTGTCATGATGGAATGTGATAGACTTGAGTTGGAAACACATTTCATAATTGAAAGGTTCCTGCAGAAAAGAATCACTCCTTTAATCTACCAACCTGACTGGGAATCAGCTATGTCCCTCTCATAAAGAGCAAGCAGGCTGGACGGATAAAGGTACTCTATAATCCCCAAATCTTTAATAATATAAATAAATCATGCCAGAAAGGGAACATTATGTTTAAAGCATTTTACAGTGTTCCTCCAAAGAGTCACCTGTTCCTGCTATTACAATCTAAAAGGCATAACACAAAAGAAAAATGAATTGGGAGGAGGAAAAAAAAAGATAAGAATCTTTATTGTCACTTTTCTGTGTACATAATGGCACCCGTTAAAATGAAATTCTGATGCCCATTCTCAAAAGGAAAAAAAAAATACCCATACAAACATGCACATATATTGTATACATACATACATATACACACACACATATATACCCCCTCACACACATAAATACATATATCTATATATTAATCACAGTCTATTTTGAATACATAGTGGAAAAAAGAATCTTGAGAGTTAACAGGGTTGATACTATATGGTACAAAGCTATTACAGAATCTAGTTGTTCTGCTTTGGATATCCCAAGGCACTAATTTTAAACTTCATGGGTTCTTTAGGTTAGAAAGGAAATATACACCCTAATTTCTTTCTCTGGCTGATGTATGAGGCTAGGTTAGTCTCCACTTTGTCATGATTTTTTACCTGAGAAACAGCATCTCAGTAGCCTTTGGTCTCCCGCTAGAAAGGTTACAAAAGAATTGTCTGCTAGGTAGGTGATTAATAGGTTGTGAATAGGCACTGGAGGCAATTTGCAAAAACATCACTTGCTCAAGATTTTAAATAATTCAGAAAGTTGATTTTCAAAAAATGTTTATACGTTGTTCATTCTCAACACCCATATATTCCATATGCCTGGCCAACATTTAGGCAGTGTCAAACCAACTTCAATTATGCACATAATACTTTGTTCCAGCGATACAAAAAAAGTGGCAAAGAAATATACTGGCAATGTTCTAATATATTTTAAAAACTATTTGGAATTACACTAGGTTTGAAATTGCTGCTGCATTTTACATTTTTTCAAACAAAATTTAAGTCCACAAATAATAACCTAATAGCTTATTTCTCTGGCAGAGAGGAACTAATCACTGCTGCTTTCACATTCAGTAAGCATGCAATATGGACAAAAATGCATAGGGAAGCGTTAAAGAGTCAAGGGAAACCATTTTGCACATGTATTAATGACTTAGATTCCATAAATTTGGATGTAGGTCTCATTCATCTGTTTGACATTAATGCCATAAAAGTATCTAGGTCAGCCTTCTATGGTCACAATGACGCTAATCTTATTTCAGCTACATGAATCTAATTATACAAAAATAGATTTAGCCCTAAAGGGTGATGCAAAACTCCCACACCTCCAGCCCATTAATTGTGGTCAGAATGGTTTACATTTTTTAAAATTATCCTTGCCAAATCCGTAAGCAGCTCACAAAACAATAATCGAAACTTTCAGAATCTGAGAAGGCTGCAACAGTGTTATGGAATGAAGTGACCAAGCAACATTCCTGGGTCAATCAGAGAGAGAGTTTATTTGCGCAAAGACTCGTAAGCCAGGTTCCAATCTTGGCTTAGAGTAAAGTCTCCATGCTTGTATGACACATTATATACTTTTCTAAACAAAGGATTCTGCTAACACAGCAACTTTTCCATATATGGTTAACATACATTTGTCATTTTTAATTGTCATTTTCCTAATTATTAAAGTTTTACATTATCTCATAATTCTTCTTGTATTTTGGCTGAAGTACAAATTTCTTCTTGTTGAAGGACAAGTTTTAGCCCATATGGATGCCCATGACCTAACCACCTTTAGCCATCTGTCTTCTGACAAGCTAGGGATGCTCCTTTCTTCTGACAGGTCAGGGGGGCCTTTTTAGAATATCAAAGGAAATAACATGTTGGCATTGTACTCTCTGCAGCTGCACATATTTCTTGTCTTCAGAATATAGTTGCCTTTAATATATTTTATAATGAATATATAAAGTTATCCAAAGATCATCTATCCGGTTCTACTTTTACATTATCAGCAAATAAAAGATAAATTACATAGAACAAAATCAGAATTAACCAGAATGTAATTAGAATTCCAACACATTCCAGAATAGAATGAGATAGAAGGAACCAAGAGATTAAAGAGAGAGAGAAAAGCAGACTTTTAAACTGGCAAATTTGGGATGTTTAGATTGCATTCATTCAGTTGCCTCAGAGCAAGCCATTCAAGGCCTGAGTGGGATTAATTTTTGAAAAGATGGATTTAACAAATGTCTCTAGGGCTGATGCAAAAGTGGCTATTCAAAAATAAAAGGCTGTTGAAGAAGGGGACATAATAGTAACTGCTGGTGCTGAAAAAAACAATTTGTTGATTAATATTATGAAAAATGAATGATGTGAAGTTGCTATTTGTGCCATTTTCTTTTAGGCCTGAGCAGAGGAAAAACAGGCAATGAATGCCCTTTCTCTCCGCTCGTTTTGAACATTGTAATGATCAGCCTCAAGCATTTTAATATCGCCAAACATTTAATATCACTGTTGTCTCCAAACTTTGGAGACTGGGTTCAGTCTCATCTGATCGTTTGTTACTGTTAAGAATAGGTTTATCTATCATTCCATACATATTGGATCATATTGCAAAGAATCTGGAGAGCTTGAAGTCAAGGTAGATGGATTAGTAACTTTAATAATAGTTTGAAATTCATAGCTTTTCTCTCTCACTTAGCCTCTTAATGTAAGGTGACCAGACGTCCCACTTTTGGCGGGACAGTCCCGATTTTTAACAATTTATCCCGCAGTGTTTTAAAAAAGTCCCGATTTTTGCCGGTTCCTTACCCCGCCCACACCCAATCTATTGCTGCCTCCTCAGTCCCAACTGATGGCTAGAAGGAAAAAAAAACTGCTTAAACTTTTGCCCTGCGGCTTCAAAGGGCCGCACTACAGCTGATCAGTGTCAAAAGAAAACAAATGAGTAGACTGGTGCCTGCAAAAATAGAAAAAAAGCCCCTACCTATGTTGATTAGATGGGCCTCGGACTCTCAGCTGATTTGCTCTCAGCTGTTTTGCACAGGGGTCTTTTGCTAGCTGCAAACAGTCGTGGAGCAGATTTTTTTTTTCTCCTTGTGCAATTCAAGCTGAAAACGAAAGCAAAAGTAAAGCAGGTCGTTGGCTTTGCTGTTTGCTTGCAACGTTGAAAAGGCAGATTTCTTTTTCCTCATCAAAAAAGGTAGGTGCAAACAATGGGAAATTTATGGCAAATGGCAAAAGAGGAGAGTTCAAGATTTTAAAACACAAAAGAAAAAAAGCTCTATTTAACTAGGGAATTGTAATAATTGAGATACTATTAATTGTATATTATGTTGAAAGCAGAAATGGTTAAATTGTGGAAGAATATATGGGGGAAATTATTTGGTGTATTATTATTGGTAAATATAATTAATTGATTTGTAAGAAATTGGATTGTGACTTACGACTGTCCTCACATTTTACGTTTTTTGCCCTATCTTGTCACCATGGTGAAGAGAAATAGTTGTGAAATGAGTGACATGGTTGTTAAGAATGCTGCACGGGCATAAATGTGAGGATGGTCATAAGTGTGAGGACTAGTCAAAAGTGCGAGGACCTGTCAGAAATGACTTTTCAGCCCTCTGAGTAGTCCTTATACACATAGCCATGCCCACCCAGTCACATGACTCCAAGCCACGCCTACAGAACCAGTAGTAAAAAAAATAGAACACCCCCACCCCCCACCCCCCCACCCCGTCAATGGTGTCCCTCTTTACCAATGTTAAAATCTGGTCACCTTATCTTAATGATAACTATGAAGGCCTGGTTTCTGCAATCATCCTCAATGTCATCATCATTGCCATTGTCATTCTCTCCCTGCCAGACTCCTGCTCACCTTACAGAGAGGGAATTTTTAAGGTAACCAGCTACAATCCAGACATCGTTTTTCTTTTAAAAATAATGTTGGCAATATGAGGCTGTTGCTGAAGCCATTCCCCAATGTGTAGCTAAAATGACAAAACTGCCAATTAGATTCTTGCAAACATAGCCCTGATTTTAGGCAAATTGGATTGGGCTGTAAACTATCCCCAAATACCGGTACCCTTCACATGAATGCTAATGTCACAACTATTGACTCTTTGTTTTCTCTCCGCATCCACTACCAGCTCCAAAAAGTGGTTGGTTTGTTTCTTGTTTTGCTAATTCTTTTAATCCTTATTCATCTCAATTGCTCAGAATATATTACACATAGGCGGAATGAAATGAAGTATCAGTTTCAGCTTCATATACAACCAGGGTGTATGTGTACGTGTGTATGGTGCCTGCATTATTTCATGCTGCCTCTTTGCCTGGGTAAATATCTACATTTCTTTAAGAAATACAATGTGTGTTCTGTCTTTCAAGGCAGTCACCTCCCAATCAAGGCGTTTAAAACTAGAACAATGATTTAAATATAGTTAAATCCAGATAAAGACCAGTGCAGCTAAATGCTACTATGCATAATACTGTGTGTAGCAGTGGGGAGAAGGGAATAAAAGGAGGATTTGGCAGGAAGGGGAAGAGACAGAGGGAGTGCAAGAGAAGGAAGGAGTGGCTTGGCTGGAGGGAGGGAGAAAAAAGCGGGAAGATGAGGAGGAGGAAGGGATGCCAGGGGGGAGAGGAGGCATAAGGGGATAGGATGGGAAGGCTTCTGTGAGGCAAGGCTGAGGAAGAGAAGGGGATAGGAGAGCAGAGGTTTCTGTGGGCCAATCCTGAGGGAGATAAAGCGATAGGTAAGGAGAGGCTTTTGTGGGGCAAGCCTGAGGGGGAGAGAGAGGAGAGGTTTCTGTGGGGCAAGCAGAGGAACCCACAAAGGAGCAGAGGTGGTGAAAGGGGAGCTCAGCAAGCAATTCAAGAAAGAGAGAGAGGTAAGAGAGAGAAAGGAATAAGAGCCTGGATAGCTCTGCAGACTAAGCATTGTAATTAAACACCAGATGTCTACAATTACTGCATGTTCGAATCTCACCAGGCTCAAGGTTGACTCAGCCTTCAGCCTTCCTTTTTTCTTCTTTCTTGGCATCTTAGAAGTTAATTGTTTAGTGTTCCGCAGTCACTAAATCAACTATCTGTCTAATTAGCCTAGACGGTCATGATCAAAAGTAACAAGTCAGGGAAAGCCATAAATTAACCATCCTCCTGCTGCCATTGTCAGAGCGGCAATTACCCCACGCAAGGTAACGGGGCTGATTGCCGCTCTGACACATCCTTTCTAAGGTAGGTAAACTGAGGACCCAGTTTGTGGGGTAATAAGCTGACTGTATAAATATATAAAAGTATGAAGGCTATTGCTTAACGCATTGTAAGCTGCCTTGAGTCTTTGGAGAAGGGCGGCATATAAATCAAATAAAAAAAAAGAACCGAGTAGCCACATGAATACCATCTCATTATGAGACCCACCGGCTGCGAGGAGACTGACCATCACCCCATTACTTGACCTGCCTGCTGAGAGGAGACTGACCACCACGACCCTATGTGACCCAAGCCAGTAGAAGTGCCTGAGCGAGGGACTAGTGTGGACTGGTGGCCATATAAAAAAAGGCCAGGAGATCACAGACTCCAGTGGCCCTTACAGGGATAGCGCTACATGTACAGTACATGAAAAATACGATACATATATGGAACAATTCACAAGTATTGGCAAAACTCAGCCAGCCCAGGAGGGGAGCTAAAAGGAGGGGAGGAGAAAGGAAGGTTGGAAGATGTACATAACCGTAACTTTTTGTAAAACTGGCCTGTGATCGCAATAACATTTGATTTAATTTAATTTGATTTGATTTAACTTTCTGATTTCTCTGTGTGCTCAGCTGCCTTTGTGGTATTTGCATGTCCAGTAAGAAGAGCAGACAAAGATTTTGTAAGTATATTTTGTAAATACAAGATTTTAGAAGGCAGAAGACAGATTAACAGAGTTGGAAGATGGCTTTGTAGATCATCTAGTCCAACCCCCTGCTCAGGCAGGAGACATCAAGACAGCCAAGCATGTGGGGATATGCATAAGGCTTACATATCCTCCCCCCATCCCCATACACACATCTTTTAGTCCAGAGATGAGTTTCAGCAGGTTCTGACCAGTTCTGGAAAACCGGTAGCAGAAAGTTTGAGTAGTTTGGAGAACCGTTAATAAAAATTCTGACTGGCCCTGCCCCCATCTATTCTCTGCCTCCCAAGTCCCAGCTGATCGGGAAGAAATGGGGATTTTGCAGTAACCTTCCTCTGGATTGGAGACAGAATGGAGATTTTACAGTATCCTTCCCTTGCCATGCCCACCATGCCATGCTCACCAAGCAATGCCACACCCACCAAGCCACACCCACAGAACTGGTAGTAAAATTTGAAACCCACCACTGTTTTAGTCCCAGTTATACACAGGCAACCCCTATTTTAGGGCTCAAGAGACAATTTTCAAGTTACATGCCTGAAGAGATCTCCCAAACCATTATCACAGAAAGGGCTTTCGTGGATTGTCTCAAATCTGATCCTTTACAGCCACTTGACTTTGCATTATCTGCTGCCCCTCGTTACCAGAACACAAAACAAATGGTTCATCTATAGATGAACCCCCGATACATTGAAAAAGGTAGAGAATGTACTATTGTACATAAATAAGCAGGACTTTCCCTCCTTTAGGTAGCATTTGATAGAGTTGTGAAAGTGCTGGCCTGGAAACCAGGAGACTGTGAGTTCTAGACCTGCCTTAGTCATGAAACCCTTATTCTCTCTTTAAAAAAAAAAAAAAAGATTTATATGCTGCCCTTCTCCGGAGACTCAGGGCGGCTTACAATGCTTTAAGCAATAGCCTTCATACTTTTGTATATTTATACAAAGTCAGCTTATTGCCTTCACAAACTGGGTCCTCAATTTACCCACCTTAGAAAGGATGGAAGGCTGAGTCAACCTTGGGCCTGGTGAGAATCGAACTCGCAGTAATTACAGGCAGCTGGATGTTAAATGCTACCTTAGTAGGAGGCATCAGCCTCCTACGCCACTCAGGCTCCTTAGTCCATTGCAATTTACAGTTATCATGGTGGGGCAAATAGGAGGCAGGATATGAGTGTGATTGCCACCTTGAGTTATATGTAAAAAGAGGTGCAATAAAAATTGTTACAATATTTAATAGCCAGAACTGTAAAGTGTATAACGGGCCAGAACACACAGTTGTAGTTGATTATTGGAGAGGACAGGATCCTGCATGAGGCAATTTACATTATGATTGGTTGCTGGGTGTAAAGGGGGAGTTTCCTTTTCCCCCACCTTTTTCTTCTGTGTGCTCTGTATGCTATTCTGTGATTTTACCTGATGATTTACCTCACGATGTGCCTGACTATCCTGTTTGCTGTAAATATAAATGCAAAATATATTTATTTATATAAAACTACAAATTTGTGTCAGTTTCTTGGATGCCATTTGGACCCTGGCTGCAGAATTCCCTGACAAAAATATAACAACAATACAGGTGCTTGGGAAGGACTTGATAGGTGGATAAAAATGTCAACTCCAGTCTGAACATCTGGCTGACTATGTGACGAATCGTATAATTTGTGAGTAGTTTTTCCAAGCAGCTTCCTGAGAAACATAGTAGCTTGCTACTGGTCATGGCTATGCATGTAGAGAAGCACCATGGCAATACCCAGTACACACATGCCAATGTAGACTGGTTTTATTTACACATTGCTTGAAAGGGGCACAGAAGTAATCCATGACAGAGGTAAAGAAAATGCCATGTAGTCTTCTGTGAATTTTCAATTCAATTTCAATTTAATTCAATTTATATGCCGCCCCTCTCTGAAGACTCAGGGCGGCTCACAATACATTTAAAATCCTAATAAAAAAGCATTTAAAAAATTTAAACATTAAAACTCGTTCATACTATTCATGGAGGGATCTCGCCAGATCGCAAGAGCGAGATCAACGGCCCCAGGCCTGCCGGAAAAGCCAGGTCTTCACCGCTTTTTGGAAGGCCAATAAGGTGGGGATGGTCTGGACCTCAGGAGGTAACTGGTTCCAGAGAGCTGGGACAGCCACAGAGAAGGCCTTCCCCTGCGGGCCCGCCACCTGTCATTGTTTAGCTGACGGGACCCGGAGGAGACCAACTCTGTGGGATCTTACCGGTTGCTGGGAGCGATGCAGTAGAAAGCGGTCTCGAAGATAACCTGGCCCTGAGCCAAGTAGGGCTTTAAAAGTAATAACCAACACCTTGAATTGTGACTGGAGACCAATAGGGAGCCAGTGCAGCTCACGAAGAATTGGTGTAATGTGGGTGTACCTAGATGCACCCACGACAGCTCGCACGGCTGTGTTCTAGACCAATTCATGAAAGAATGTGGACTCCATATTGTTACCGCCATGCTGTAGCATTTCATAGCTGCCAAAGGGGAAGGTGAGTCCCTCCCTCCACAACCTTACTGTTTAAGCTAGTCTTTCCATTTTATTTTTTTAAAAACCCTTTTGCTTTCCTGCAACTATGATAATTCCAAAGATCCTTTTTCAGGAGGCAACTGGACTTTCTTGTTTTTTCTTTTGAAGACGTTTTGCTTCTCATCCAAGAAACTTCTTCAGTTCTGACAGGATAGTGGGGAATGGAAGGATTTCTATTCCTTGCAGACAGCTGGTCATTTGCATCCTTTTAGAGGGTCTTTGAAGCAATTCGAGGTTTATCTGTGTCCTCAGGGTCACCTGAGTAGTGCTCTTGCTTCAACGGCCCTCTAAAAGGATGCAAGGAATATAAATCCTTCCATTCCCCACTATCCTGTCAGAGCTGAAGAAGCTTCTTGGATGAGAAGTGAAACATCTTCAAAAGATGTTTCGCTTTCAGTTGCCTCCTGAAAAAGCACCTTTGGAACAACCATGACCTGGATGACTTCTTGCAACTATGATAGTGTGGATGAGGATGCTATTAGGGACTTGCTCAAAATAGTATTTGACACCCTTGAAAGAGAATGAAAAAATTGGTGTCAAGAGTGAAACATTGGCAGCTACGTGCCTCTTCATTTCAACTTGTCATTAGAGTAATGGGGGAGATATCGATTACAAATGGATGAGTTGGAGAAATAAAACTTCTACAATCCCACTGAAGCTTGTGAGAGTCTGGAAACTTTTCAAGGATATCTTAACAGGTGTGAAGAAGGTTGGAGATGGTTCCCATAACAAAGAGATTGTTTACATGGTCTACGTGGAAGCCTGGGGGGGGGGGGTTGGCTGTAAAAATCATTGTTTAATACTGTGAACTGCTGCCTGAGAATTTCAGAATTAGTTTTACCTCACCATTACTGTGCAATGTATTGAACAAACAATAAGCTTTTCAGAAAATAAATGATCCTGGACATTTATTGGGATACTCAAGCTGGATGTTGATAGTTGGCATTCCCAGTTCAGCTCAGGGGAAACTTCCTTCCCAGTCCTAGATATCAGTAGTGGGATCAGTCTCATCTTGCTGTTCCAGGGGGAAATAAAACCCACCTCATCCGAGCTCTCTCAAGTGAGTTAGGAGCATGTTTTCTGGATCCAAAGAGTAAAACAAATGTTGTACTATACATCTGATTAAAAAGAAAAAAGAGTGGGAGGCAACTGAGCGCAACATGAGATCAGCTAAAAGGAAAAAGAAGGTGATCTCAGGCCATGAGCAAATAATGCTTTCTCTGAAGCAAAGCACGCTATCCTATTCTTTCCTATGGCAGGAGCTTGGGATAATTAGCAGACTTGGGGCTACAGAAATATAAACAACAATTCAGAAGCCTTGCTGAGAAAAGGGAGGGAAAAAATTAATTTGTCTAATTCCCTAATGCTTCATGGCAGTTGCTTTCCCAATTCCCCCATCATTGATGGAATGGTGAAATTAGCTGGATCAAATCATTAATCACTTCTGGTATAATCAATTTCAATCCTAAGGATTATGTTGAAATCTAAAGAAAAAAAAATGAGTGGAAAGAACCCCTATCTGAATTACATTTCTGTCCTTTTAGATTCCATGTCTTAAAAAAGAAATTCTCAACATTTAAACTGGAAAAGGGCTGTGAATCTGGGCATGGCAGGGGAGAATTTCACAGTGAGATTTGTCAAGTGATTTCATCAGCATTCTGTCAAGTTCCTGACTCAATCATGCGTATTCAGTCATTAAATAATTGCATCATTAGTTGTTGAGCTGAATTTGTTAGTCTCGGTTTTTATACCATAAACAGAACTTCCATCCTTTATCCAATGCATTTGTCTACTCTGTCCATATGGTCTGTGGGCTACTCTCAAATGATTGCTACAATTAGGGATCAAAAAACATGCCCCAAATATACACCAACATAATTCTTGCTATGGTTCTAATTGAGTTTCTGCACTGTTTTCCAGTACCTTGAAAATAACTTGAAGGGTTACACAATAGTGCAGTTTGGAGGCTTCATGGTTTATGGAGGTATGTGAAAGTCAACAGTCAATGACAGCCTTTTTTTCTCCCTCCCAAATTCCCAACGACTATGAGTATGAGTAGTTGGACTACACCTATGCTTCAACTATATGAGGAACAAGCAAGAGGAACTCTTGGGTGTAGATGTCGTAAGAGATGTATAGAATAATGAAGCAAGACTATCATGTTACTTTGTTTGATTCTGGTAGTTATCCTGTGCAAAGATTTGGTGAAAGTAAGCGTTATGAAATATGAAACTAGGACAAAGACAAAGGGACTGGAGATTGTGTGGGAGAGCAGAAGAAGAGAAGGTTGCAGGTGAGAAAGAAGCAAACTAGTATGGAAAAAGGGGGTGCAGAATTCAGACACAAAAGAATTCAGACACAAAAGAATTCAGACACTCTGCTCACAACAGAATACCTTAGACTTAGAACTATGCTGCCTTCGGTCTGACCTAAGCACAGGGCATAAAATTATGTGCTACAATGTTCTACCTGTCAATGACTACTTCAGCTTCAACCACAACAATACATGAGCAAATAATAGATACAAACTTAAGGTAAACTGCTCCAAACTCGATTGCAGAAAATATGACTTCAGCAACAGAGTGGTCAATGCCTGGAATGCACTGCCTGACTTTGTGGTTTCTTCCCCAAACCCCCAAAACTTTAACTTAGACTGTCTACTGTTGACTTCACCCCGTTCCTAAGAGATCTGTAAGGGGTGTGCATAAGCGCACCAATGTCCCTACCATCCCTGTCCTAATGTCCCTTTTTATTCATATCCATTTCATGTATTCATAATCATGTTTATCCATTTCATGTATTCATAATCATGTTTGTACTTTTATCTGTAATCTTATATATGCTTGACAAATAAATAAAATAAAAATAAATAAATAAAAATGAAACTAGGTCAAAGACAAAGGCACCGGAAATTGTGTGGAAGAGCAGAAGAAGAGAAGGTTGCAGGTGAGAAAGAAGGAAATGTCAAGTGCAGCAAACTAGTGGTGTGGAAAAAGGGGGTGCAGAATTCAGACACAAAAGCAGCCTGAAAGCTGAGTTGAGCAGCAGAACCAAGCACCCATGCCAACTCCTGCAGTTCTGCTAACAGCCAACCTGCAGCTGGTAACAAATCTTCCGTCTCCCAGCCAAAGACAGAGAGAAAGAGAGAGTTCTGTGCTAAAGTCCCTGCAGGGATTCAGGATGGACAGAAACCGGTCTTTATCTGAAAACACTGAAATGCCAGCCAATAACAAAGCCAGCCAAAATTAAGATGGCTAAAGGACTCCCCCTCCCAAAATCCACAGCTGAGTGGGCAGGCAAAGCCAGTGCTAATTAACCTTTCTGCTTTATACATGTGTAGGCAATTCAAGATGAGAGAAAGAGAAAAATGAGTTTATGAAAAGTTATAATAACTCCAGAATAGACACATAGAACATATAGAAAGAGGTACGTTCATTTTGGGTATAATGATTAGAAATATGTAGGTATCATAAATCTTAAGAGTAGTTATTTTTTTGTATAATAATTTCATTGTAACAAAAGAAAGGAAAAAATACATTTTTTTTTGAGGCCTGAGACATTCTCCCCAAAGAATCCATCACAAATTCCCTTCTTTACACAGTAATCTATAGGGATTCACATTAAATAAGAGATTGAACAACCATTTGTCTGAAATAGTATGGGGTTTCCTGCTTGAGCAGGGGTTTGGACTAGAAGACCTCCAAGGACTGGTCCAACTCTGTTATTTTGTTATTCTGCTATATTTCTGATGTGTTGGAGATCAACTCCTGTAACTTCCAACAGCATTACAGATTCTTTTCTATAGTGTTGTGATACTCTGGATCCGGTAAGTATTTTGTATCAGTAATAAGAACTCATTAAGATTATTGCAATAAAAGGAAGAAGACTAAAACTGATTCAGAGATGGCTAAGCCAGAGGTGTGAAACTCACTACCCGTGGCCTGGATGCATCATGTGCTGGCTACCCCTACCCCCGTTTTAGCAAAGGGGGGGAAAGTTGCAAGACATCACATGACGACATGTTGCACGTTTGACACCCCTGGCCTAAGCAATTTGTAGTCATTCCTGTAAAGATAGCTACTACTTTTAGAAGTTGGTAATTTACTTTTGGGATGCAGTGGCTCAGTGGCTAAGACACTGAGCTTGCCAGTCGAAAGGTCAGCAGTTCAGCGGTTCGAATCCCCAGTGCCGTGTAATGGAGTGAGCTCCCATTACTTGTCCCAGCTTCTGCCAACCTAGCAGTTCGGAAGAACATAAAAAATGCAAGTAGAAAAGTAGGGACCACCTTTGGTGGGAAGGTAGCAGCGTCCGTGCACCTTTGGTGTTTAGTCATGCCGGTCACATCACCACCCTGAAGAGACATCTTCAGACAGCGCTGGCTCTTCGGCTTTGAAACAGAGATGAGTAGTGCCCCCTAGAGTCGGGAACGACTAGCACATATGTGCGAGGGGAACTTTTACCTTTTTAATTTACTTTGCAACATGATAGCTTTCTATTATTTTTAATTAAGGGGGTCTTAAAAAATAAAAGAAATCAGCTAGGAATATAGAACAAATTGAGAGCCAGTTTGGTCTAATGGTTAAGGTAGCAGGCTAGAAAGCAAGAGACTCTGAATTCTAGTCTCACCTTAGCCATGAAAGTCAGCTAGGTAATCTTGAGCCAGTCTTTCTCTCTCAGCCCATGACATCAGGCTTGGACTACAAGCTACTTGGTAAATTACTATTGCAACCAATGGATCACCTGTGGGAAAATGCAGGGGTACAGAACAGAATAAACATCCAGGAAGTTTTCCACAGACATTATGCTGGCTGCAGGCTCTATCTTACATATTCTTTGTCCCTTGTTTTAAGACTAAGGCCTGGCCTTTGAAATGCAAAAGGTCCAGCTTTTCCCCCAGGATCAAAATAACATTATGTTCTGCAGCTACATTTGAAGGACTAATTTTAAATCTTGAAAGAAAATTGAAATAGTTACTGAAGCAAATGTTGAGGAGACAAGGTCCAGGTCTGACATTGTTAGAATGAAAGCCAGCCCCAAAAGCCTAACTATGATGTCTCCCCAGGATAGCCTTGGTGAGTTATTGCCGGAGCAGCCGAGATGCCAGGGGCTTGTGAAGGTAATAAGCATTCTTGTTGCAGGGGCTATAAAAATGTGTATCAGGTTGAGGAACTGAAGCAGAGGATCATGGGATGAAACACAAAAAGACAACCTTTTTAAAGTGGGGGAATGATGAGAAGCAAACATGTTTCCAGAAAGAGCATGATGCTTAGGTGCATAGCTTTTTCTACTGGCCCCAGTTCCAAGCTAGTAAATTCTAAGCATTCTTTTCCAAGGATCTGTCCCTTGAATGCTTAGATCAAGGAATTGGCTGGGGAATTCTGGGAGTGGAAGTCTTAAAACTGCCAAGGTTGGAAATCAATGGGATAGGGAGTAGGTAGAGACAACAGAATCCTGTATGACATTCCTATTTTCAGACACTCAGCCAGAGCATTTATTTAGATATTAAGCTGAAGATTTGAAGGCCAAACAATGGAAAGGATCTCCAGAAACTCACGTATCTCATCTTAATTATTTAATGAAATGTGTGTAAGAGGAAGACTTTTTTGTCAGCAAATGTGATATACTGGGAGAACAGGATGGTAGCTAGATGATTTAACACAACAGCTTCCATCTCTACTACAGGTAGTCCCCAACTTACAACCACAATTGAGCCCAGAATTTATGTTGCTCAGTGAGAAATTTGTTAAGTGAGTTTTGCCCCATTTTATGACTTTTCCTGCCACATTTGTTCAATGTATCACTGCAGTTGTTAAATTAGTAACACGGTTGTTCAGCGAATCTGGCTTTCCCATTAATTTTGCTTGTCAGAACATCGCAAAAAATGATCACATGACCCCGGGACACTGCAACCATTATAAATACGAACCAGTGGTAAAGCATCCGACTAATTCATATGATGTGGGGATGCTGCAACAGTCATAAGTTACTTTTTTCAATGCCATTGTAACTTTGAATGGTCACTAAATGAACTTATACACCAAATACAGCCGTTTTTGGCCTCCTG
Source organism: Masticophis lateralis (assembly GCA_030761175.1). Taxonomy (NCBI): domain Eukaryota; kingdom Metazoa; phylum Chordata; class Lepidosauria; order Squamata; family Colubridae; genus Masticophis; species Masticophis lateralis. The sequence continues at coordinate 191,714,665 of JAUDYJ010000002.1, read as the reverse complement.
AAGCCTCGCCCCACACATCCCATTTTGGGAGGCCTGCAGAGTGCTTCTGTGGGCTGGGGAGGGCAAAAAGGCCCCCATTTTTGAGAAAAATGGGCAAAAAATGTGCCCGTTTTTTGCAAAAACAGGAAGGTTTGGGAGACCTGCAGAGTGTTCCTGTGGGCTGAGGAGAGCAAAAACTTTTTTTTCTTGCTTACCTCTTCGAAATCTTGGTGTGTTTTATACACCGGTACGTCTTATAGTCTGAAAAATAGTACATTCCTCTTTCAGCAGCTGTCCTATTTCAAGGGGACCAAAAATGATTCAAAGCAGGAGAAGGTGGTTGTGTTGGAAAAAGGAACTGGAACAACAACTATTTTTAGTGCTCAATCAGGCTGAAAAAGCCTGTTGTGATTTCTTTCAATTCACAAAAAGTCTACCTCCTAGTGCAGGCAGAGCTGAATTGAAATGATGCTGGAAACTGTCATGGGCACTAAATAAAAGGATGTATTTGCTGTACTGTAACTTATTAGGCAGGCAGCTACTCACATAGCAGCTGAAACAAAAAGTACATATGGCCAGATTAAGTACAGATTCATTCATCATACAACACACATTTTTCATCTCATATAGCAAGGAAAATCCATACTTGCAAATAATGCCAAAACAGAACTGCATGCATGAATGGGTAGAGAGATGGATAGGTGTGCGATTGATAAATACATAGATTTTTGTTAAAAAGAACAATTTCCCCATTTTATGGTGGCATAATCGTACAGACAAAATATATCAGTAGCAGAGGTAAGTCAAATGTGGTCAGCCAAGGCAAGGGTTTAAAAAAATGCCTCAAAAACTACCATTAATAGTTCCAAGTGCTATTCTGAAAATTCATGTAACAATAGAAGAAGGCAGTAGCCATTCTTCTATTGAATGACCTTGATTATTCCTCAAAAGAGTCCTCAGAAATTTTCTAGTGGTCCTTTATGGGAGTGAAATTGTTTCTTTTGGGGTGGGGGGTAGGAGTTTGTTTAACTTAGATATTTCTATTTCATGAATTAATAGTTTCTTTGTTTCCTGTCAGAAATTGGAATTATATATTTAGTTTTCAACAAACTTGCTTAGAAAGATTTCTACAGGTTACAAAATGTACTAGCAGGGGCTGCATCTCTTTCTAAATCCACAAGTTGCCTATCTCTAGATTAACTGTAGTTTTTTCCCCCTTAACAGTTTACATCAGCATTCAGGCAATGAAGTCCATTTAAAAGGCACTATGGTTTGGAAAGCCTACACTTCGAAGCCAGCTAAATGACCTTCTTAAAAGTAAGGTAAGTGCCTTAAGATTGTTAGCTATTTTCTTCTGAATACTGTTCCAATATTGTTTAAAAGGCCATTGCCTGATTTTGCAGACTTCTACAGGACTGGAAATATGGAGCTTCCAAATAAACAAATAAACAATAGCAAATATGACTAAGAGTTTCCTGAAGAAATCTTTTAATCTCTCGATGAAGAAGTTTGAGTATTGTCTTTCTCAGTTTTCTGCTGCTGAAGGTTGATGTATCATGACAGTACCAGGGGTGGGTTCTATTTACTTTTACTACTGATTCACAACGGGAGCCATGCGCAGATCACCCTTGATGACGTCATAGTGAGTGGGCAGAGCCTCCCGCTGGTTTTACTACCAGTTCTATAGAATGGGACAGAACCGGGAGAAACCCACCACTGGACAGAACCCAAGGTGTCCCTCACTTGAGGCATCATTGGTGGAAGGCTAGCCCTATGAGCATTCTCCAACATTCCCACAGTTCAGTGTGGAATGTTTTTTGGGAGAGGGAATATATTTTTATAGGTCTGATGTTAGTCAAGATACCACATAGAGCCAAAGCTTTCTATGCAAAAAGCAATAGGCTTGATGCTGTACAGAGATGCCTCTTCTGACCTGACTCAAGACAGCTGTTTGTTGTCATTATGGTTTAATGGCCCAAGTGGGATCAGTTAACAGATGGAGATAATTCATTTCTTCCACTCAAGAAGGGCAGGCGCAAGGGAGAAGAGTGTATATAACAGAAGGCAGTTTGTGCCGGAGCTGGGTTTGAAAAGGAGACAGACATCTTGTTTTTCTAACCTCAAAGAAAAGGGGGGACTGTGTCAAGCATTATCTTGGCGATGAAAGGAAGCAGGAACAGTATTTGAGGGTCAGAGTTTAAAGCAATGGGCAAGTGTGTGTGTGTGTACTAGCTTTTCAGTCAGTCTTAACTCCTGCAGCTGCCTGGACAAGTCCTTGAAATTTATGTGACAAGATTTCAGAAGTGGGCTATTCTTCCCTCCTTTTAGAGCTGAAAGAAGAGCTGGCCCAAAGTCACCCAGCTGCCTAAAGCAGAACTAAATCTCACATCTCCCAGCTTCTAGCCTTAACCACCCCCCCAACCTGGTTGTCCAGTGGGCAAACAAAGAGCCTCAATTCAAATGTAAGCTGTTATAAGAACATGAAGAAAGTCCATATTCTGTTTAGTGGTATATTGGAAGAGTGATTTCCTATTAATCATTGAATGATAAATGGATATTTATTTCCCTGTTTCTTAATTGAACCCAAGTAGATTGTAATACATTCTTCAGCTTAACAGACTCACAGAATGGTTTAACTACTACTACTACTACTACTACTACTACCACCACCACCTCTACTACTACTCCAAAACAACCTCCAAACATCTGGAGCACCATGTGAACACCATCAGCATTGACAAAATCAGCATCAGTCAATTGCAAAAAACTGCTTTGCTTGGAATAATGTGACCATATGTTTAGCACCATCAAACATACACACTTCTGCCTATCCCAGGTTATTGGGAAGGACTTGATAGGTAAATAAAAGTGCCAAATCCAGCCTGAAGATCTGGCTGACTGTGTGATGAATGGTAATAATAGGTTATGTCCTCAGAAGAAGAGGAGGAAGAAGAGGAGGGGAAAGATAAGGTAAACAAGATAAAACAATTATTTCTATTGTTTCCATCATACTCATTATTGAGAAGCAAGCTATTCAGGAAGACACAGTTAGTGATTACAAGAACTGATGACCGAGACTACGCTGGCCCTTTTGCTCTTCCTCAGAAGTTAGATACAGATGGATGCTGAAAGGAAGATGTGCTCCAGCCCCAAAAGATACTGAAGCAAACCGAGATTATATCTCTTAAGAGGTTTATTATAAAAGAAAAGCAAACAAAAATTGTGGTGTAAAAAAATGGTGGTAGGGAACTGGCCTGGACAGCCAATGTTTTAATCTTCTATGATAGCTCAGGATCTCTTGAGTGAAGACTCAGTCAGTCAAATGTTCACCAAGATTTGATAGACAAAATCATATCCATTTTCCCCTTCAGGGTTTGGACAATATAATCTACTATAAAAAGGGAAAAAGTCCTTTTTAAAACAAGCCAGAGCCAATGTTCTTCATTAGCCAGTATCAAATATCTTACATTTAACAATATTACTTAAGCCCACATAATGTTTTTTTTAAGTCAACACTGTAAATATGTTTTTTTTAATTTTTTTAAAAAACCAACATAGTAGAATATTGCTGCCAAGTTTGTAAAGTCACAATGTGAGGAATTAACATGCTGTGCCTAAATATCAGAATGTACTTGCTTTCCTTCTTTTCTCTGAACCCAATTTGTGCCAGGAAACCGAGGAACTATGTGACTCTTGCTGAGAGAGTTGGGGTCACAGTCTCCTCTGAGAACATTGCCTTCTTAATGCTACCACTGTCATTTGGGCATATTTTTTTCATCTAAATTGTTTGTTATTTTAAGAATGTCAGGCTCGAAACAGCCCAGAGGTAAAGGAAGGTTATTTTCAATTTGGTCCTTCTTGGATTGTTTGAGTTCTTTGATGGTCCCTAAGAGGAATAGCCTTTGTTTATGAATTATGTAACAGCTATAATGTTTTGCTTGATCAAACTGAGGTCCATCTAGTCAAGGATCTATTCTAAAGGCAACAAAACACATCTGGAAAGGCAAAAAAGGGGCAGAAATACAGCATATTTCTATATATCATTTAGTGAGCAACTAATTGTCATGGTTATTTATCGTGATTAATATTTCCAATTAATTTGGAAGTGAGGAACTAGAATTGATTGGATCTAGCTCCCATCTGCCCATGAAGTCTAGATAATGTTGATGAGCAAGGCTTGTGGAAGCTGCAAAAGCAAATAGATGACACCATTTGTTTCCCCATGAGAGATAGGAAGCCATTGCGCCCCATCTTCTCCTATCTGCTGGTTCTAACCAATCTCAAGCATTTTGTCTTTCCCCTAACAATCTCCAGGACAAAGAGGGACCTGTAGACCCTTGAGCAGAATGTCTGTCAGTGGTGGTGACCTTGGGTTCTTTGTGTACTCTTTAAGGAAGATGTGGAAGTATTGATTCAAGATGGACATCTCTCACTGCCAATGTGATTCTGGAACATTTGCTAGACCAATTCTTGAGTACAGCTCATCTGTCTGGAACTCGCACTGCATATTGGACATAAATACAATTGAGAGAGTCCAGAGATATTTTACAAGAAGTGTCCTCCATTCCTCTACCCACAATAAAATACCTTATGCCACCAGATTCCAAATTTTGGGCTTAAACAACTTAGAACTACGCTGACTTCAGTCTGATCTAAGCATAGTACATAAAATTATCTGCCACAATGTTCTACCTTTCAATGACTACTTCAGCTTCAACCACAACAATACACGAGCAAATAATAGATACAAACTCAAGGTAAACCGCTCCAAACTCGATTGCAGAAAATATGACTTCAGTAACAGAGTGGTCAGTGCCTGGAATGCACTACCTGACTCTGTAGTTTCTTCCCCAAACCTCCAGTTTAACCTTAAACTGTCTACTATTGACCTTACCCCATTCCTAAGAGGTCTGTAAAGGGCGTGCATAAGCGCACCAAAGTGCCTACCGTCTCTGCCCTAATATTCCTTTTTATTTACTCTTTTCATGTATTCAAATTATGTTTATACTTTACCTGTTATCTTATCTATGCTTGACGAAATAAATAAATAAATAAATAATAAATAAATAAATAAATAAATAAATAAATGTTGGCTGCCTTAATTTCCTCTTTGCGAAAAAAAATGACCATCATTACAGCTGACAGGAAGTAGATTGAGACACAAAACTTTGTGGAGAAAAAGAGGTCTCACTTGAGATTGTATGGACCAGATTGGCCAGCCTGAGGCACCATGTCGATGTATCTCCTGCTTATAGGGGACTCATTAGGGGTGCAGGATGAAGGTTTTCTATTCCTGTGTTAATGAATCCACATACAATCTCAGTGGTTACTGACATTATATAATTAGTTAGTGACATTCTGCTTCCACAAATCTGAGCAAACTCAGATTTCTGATTTTGTATAAGGCAATAAAGTAGTTCTCTTACTTGGGACCAGCAGAATTTTGTAAACTTTCACTATATTCGTTAACATTTCATGGTTGAAAATAGGAACTCTTCTCACAGGTGAATCAGGAAATAAGAGAATAATTTCACTGACCTTTTTCATTGAGCCCAAAGTTCACTCTATGTGAGTTAGGACTTTAAAAGTAGCTTATAATAAATAAACCCCAGCTTCCATGTTTTTGCTGTCCTGATAAAATAGAGAAACAGAATGGAGACTTCTTTGCATTGTGTGCAGTTAGAAGGTCATAAGTGTCTCAGGCCCAGGTTAAATCCTAGTTTGACCAAAAAAGGCCAGGAAGGAAGGAAGGTAGGAGAGCTGAATTTCAGTCACTCACCACAGCCCATGCCCACGTTGTGTTTCTCAGGCAACACAGACACTTGAGCTGTGGGCGGCAGTTAGCAACTGCAATTGTTTCTAAGAAACCAGAAAAAAAAACCCACCCTGAGATTAGCTGAGATTTGTGACTATACTTAAGACAAGCTGGTGGACAAGCTGGCTGTTTAAAAAGCAACATTTAAAAAAATGGTGAGGGAACATTCGGAGAGTCTGTTGGTCTGGAGCTGAATTGTGGTCTAGTGGTTAAAATGTTGGACTAGGAACAAAGTACAGAATCTGGGTTTGATCCACCACCCTTCAACTCTGGAAGTTCTGATCCACCACCCTTCAACTCTGGAAGTTCTAGGCAGCCACTTTCTCTACCTCACAGGATGTTTTTGGCCTATGATGTCTTGAGTTCCTTAAGGATAGCTGGGTTGAATGAATGAATGAATGAATGAACGAACAAATAAATCTGTTTAATATAAAGCACCACAGAGAAAACAAAGAGGAAGAAAAAAGGACAAGAAGAATCATAAGAAACAGGAAACAGAACTAAAATCAGAAATGGTCTATAAGGAGTAGTTGTTGAGTGGGATACATGTTAGAATGTATTCCAACATAAACAAACAAACATCATACATACATTAAATTTCTGGTATTCATCTATCAATATATAAAGTGGTGCCAGGGTAAGCTCCCATCCTTCTGGAGCCTGGCATCTTTTGACACTTTTTTGGTTATATGCTTGTGCGTATAATACTATTTCTCTGCTTTCTCCTGCCCCAGAACAAGGTATTTATCCTGGTTGGTATTCCAATGAATTGTGTGAAGTCTGATTAATGATCTGACATATAAACCTTGAGGCTGATCTAAAAGCAGGAACTCCATTGCACTACATTCATTCTGGATGCAGGCCATGCTGTTTCAACCAGCTGGTGAGAAATGAATTAATATTTTTTGGTAAGCTTCAAGCTAATTAGCAAAAACTCTGGCAGAGATGATTTACATCCTTCCTTTCTCCACCTTCATCCATCCACTGATTTTTTTTTCAATTATTAATTGAAGGGGAAGAAAAGCAATATGTGCTTGAAATTACAGAAGGGAGGTCAGAAACTAGAGTTGTTCTTTAGTTAGACTTTGCCCAATCTAGTAAATAAAAAAAACTGAATTACCAACTAGCTGCAAGAACCGAGAAATTCCACTTAAAGCAAACCAGTGGGAAATGTTTTGGATTAAGAATGAGGAGGATGAAGATAGTTATGGAGACCTCTCATGTTAGCTTAATAAATGTTGAATAGAATGTAAAGCAAAGGAAATTTGTGTAACAAGTTTTGGCATTTTGGCTTCCTCTTCCTTCATCTTGGCAACTGGCAGCATGCATTTATGAAGGTTGCAGTGTCCTAGGGTGTTGCAAGCAAAGTCAGTGGGGAATCCAGATTCGCTTAACAACCATGTTAATAACTTAACTAGAATAATTCGCTTAATGACTGTGGCAAGAAAGATCATACCATGGAGTAAAACTCACAATAACGATCTTATTTAGCAATGGAATTATGGGGCTCAATTGTGATCATAAATCAAAGATTACCTGCTGTAGATGATACATTACAGACAACAGTTGTATAAAAGCCTGAGAATTAAAGTGTTAAACGAATGTTCTTTCAAACCAGAGGCAGGAGCTTCAAATCAGATAATATGAAGTTGCCTCATTTGCACAGCATAGTATCTGTTTTCCAAGCAGGGAAAGCAGCTTTCAAATGCTTCCAAACTGGATTGTGTATTATGTATGTATGCTAAGCCTGAGTTTATTGGAATATATTATATAAAAGCTCTGGCATTGGCATTCTAGATAAAAAGCAAAACAAGCCATGATATTTAGGCCTAGATCAAAACAATGTCACTCACATTAGACAGGAAACAATAATGGCACACATAAAAATGGAAATTGTAGAAGGGCTAAGAAGATTCTGTTGAGAGAACCTGATTTTTTTTTAGAACTGCCTGTGATTAATCTGTAGCAATGAACAAAAGCATTAAACTCTTCTTCAATCAAAAGAGAAATATGATTTGGAATACAGAATATGGAAATGTATCCTTTACGAAAATCAGCTTGTTGTTTATGTAATGCTTGTGTTGTACATTATGTCCAGGTGATAGTGTCCATAAGGCATGAACAATTTAGTGACAGTGTTGGGTTTGTTGTTATGATTCTCTCACTCACCACTCAATGGGTGTTTATTGTGCACTTCTAAACTCATCTGATGGACTTTGAAGAGCAAAATGGAAAAGAATATTGATGCTTTTGAACTTTGATGTTGGAGAACATTCCTGAGAATACCACGGGTGGTCAAGGAAACAAATCAATCGATCATTGAGCAAATCAACCCAGCAGTATCACTCAGAGCACAAATTACCAGGCATTACTTCGAAAATGTTATGGAAAGACCCAGCTCTGTGCTGGAAAAAGCTGGAAAGAAAGAGAAGAAGACAATCAGGAGCAAGAAAATTACAGTGGTGATTAGTGCACCACTGGAAGATCTAAAAGACCATATCAGAGCTAGATCGTCATAGACAAAATCTGTGTGGTTTCTAGGCGACAGAAACATTAGCACACAATCAATCAAAGTCATTTGAATAGTAATATTGTTATTCACAAGGCCATTCTATCAATGTTGCTTATTGCAAGCCAAAGAGGGGGGAAATTGGACATCTCAAAGAAAGAACAATGGTAACATTTCACAGAAAACCACAATGTTTCAAGAGCAAAATTTTCAAGAATAAATTCCTTGAGGATAGTGAAATGAATAGGACTATAGTTATGACATTTTCATAATTCCTTTTCATCTATAAATATATAAAGTGGTGCTAGGCAAATAAACTCATGCTGGTGTCGTTTGAAATGTGCTTTGCTTTGCCCCAGATATTTGACCCATGCTCATACTTTCTCATACTTTCTCCTGTTGTTAAATTTGCATGAAAAATCACATCTATACAATTAATAACAAAACTTCCAAAGCAGGCATTTTAAAATGCAATGCGAAAGTTTTCTGAGCAGAACTGTGTCAGAGCATTCAAACACTGGTGGATAATTAGGTGCTGATCTGTACATCAGGTCAGGCAATCTACATCACTTCCACTCATAAGAACAGTTTGCAATGACTGCATTGCTTCTTTTCAAAGCTAGTTCAGGCTAAGCAAATCGGGAAAGCAAATCCCAGCACAAATAATAGCCAGTTCTGTTCTTCACTCAAAGCAAGCAGCAGGCAGTGGTGGGTTGCTCTTGGTTTGGTCTGGTTCTATAGAAGTGGTAGTAAAACTGGTGGGAGGCTCCGCCTACCTGCCATGATGTCATCATGGGTGATCTGCGCATGTGCAGAAGTTTCTGCGCATGTGCAGAAGTGCGCACGTATGCTCCTGCTACGAACAAGTAGTAAAGGTAAGTGGAACCCACCCCTAGTAGCAGGTACTTGGGAGTCTTCTCCAAGCTGCAAAATTCTGGTTCTTGCTTTCCTCTTTGTGAATTGCATCCTAGCAATGCAGTCCTTGCCCCCATCCCTCAGTGGTGCAGTGGTTAGAGTGCAGTACTATAGGTTACTTCTGCTGACTGCCTGCTGCCTGCAATTCAACAGTTCAAATCCCACCAGGCTCAAGATTGACTCAACCTTCCATCCTTCCGAGGTGGGTAAAATGAGGACCCAGATTGTTGGCGGCAATAGGCTAACTCTGTAAACCGCTTAGAGAGGGCTGTAAAGCACTGTAAAGAGGTATATAAGTCTAAGTGCTATTGCTCTCCCTATCTGGGCAGATTCAGTAAGTGCTTGCCCAATAGTAACCATCCATTAAGTGGTTTTTAACCATCCATAAGTGGTTTTCTCATCTGGAGAGGATGTCTTGTGATTCTGTACCATACAAGGCATATACAAAAAGAGGAGACGGCAGACCCAGAAGAAGATGGAGAGACAGCATCAAATAACAATGGTTGAGGCTGCCAGAAGAGCAACAGCCAGAACTTTGTATCTCCTGAGAAGGAGGAGGAGGAGGAGGAGGAGGAGGAGGAGGAGGAGGAAGGAGATTATTTTCTATCAATTTGAAGTTAACTAGATTTGATTGGATCTAGCCCACAGGTGTCAAACTCATTGCGTCACGTTGCTATCACGTGATGTATTGTAACATTCTTTCCCTTTGTAGAACTGGGGTGGGCATGGCCTGTGTGTGATGCATCCAGCCCGCGGGCCACCAATTTGACATCCCTGATTAGCCCATATTTTCCCACGAAGTCTCAGTAATATTGATCAGTAAAAGCAAATAAATGACACCTTCTAAGCCAAGGGGGAAAAAGTCTAACATGTAGATTACAACTAAGAGAAAAAGAACATGAATTTAGATCCAGCATGGTCTATTCCAAATAAGTATTACTTTGAGATATAAAATTATATGTGTGTGATGTTTCTAAAAGTTTGTAAAACCTCTCAGCATTTTGAATTTACCCAAATAAGTATTCAGCTACTTTCTGAATATATATATATAATACACTCATTTGTGTGTGCATTCTTGTCAAGAATCCTTTCTTGGTATGATGGGATAATTACATCTGCTTGTTCTCTGATGATTTTTGCTGTATTCATTTGCTCAGAACATATTTGACCGTATATCAACCACATTGCCTCCAAGACTCTTGGGAATTATAATTTGAGATTTCAAATTCTATAATATATAAATAGTCAACCCTTAAACCCGACCTTCTGCCCATCAGTGATTGTTCAAACAGCCTAAGTAGCTATTAATATCTCAGCAGGGCACAGCAAAGGTTTAGCTTGATTTTTTTTAAAAAATGTTTTCAAACAGCAGGGCTTATATTTATTATTGTTGACATTTTCTGAGGCCTAAAAGCAGATTACACCTCTTTTTGACCCAACAAGAAAGTCAACATTTTGTTACAGCAGGTGAGAATATTTGTCTATCTTGCACACCATTTTTAATTTTGATTGGAAGAGAATCCTAGACAGGATTTCCCCACCCCACCCCCTGATTAGTTGATACCCTTGACTGGCTAAGGCATCAGGCTAAAGTCAGTCAGGTGCCTGTGAGTTCTAGTCCCACTTCAAGCATGAAAGCCAATTTGGAGTCAGTCATTCTTTCTCAGCCCAACTCACCTCACAGGGTTGTCATTGTGTACAAAATAGGAGGATGAAATATTGTATTTTTTACCAGCCTATTTATAAAAATAATAATGTTAATAATAATGTAGGCAAATTTGGAACCCCCTCTAAACTTCAATCTCTTCCTGACTACTTGAAAAATTTCCAAGATGTAGGCTTGCTAACAAAAATTGTGATGGCTTGTAAATTTTGCACATACATATGGAGAGAGCAATTCTGCTCCCCCCTTCCAAACTAGAAAGAGTGTAGGATGAAATTGAAGTTCTCTTTCAAATGGCAAATAGAACAGGAGGCAACATGCCATGCCTGTCTCCGTTGAGGACCTAATAATGTTAGTCAAAAGCTCAGTAAGTAGAGATGGCAATTTTTAAAAATAAAGTATTGATGTGAGAGAAGCAGACTAGAACTTTGAATTTGAGGGGCCTTTTCAATGGTTGGGGAACTGACGTAGACAATTGCTGGGGAAGTTTTGGGATCAGTCCTTTTTTGGGTTAAACTGGAGAGACACTGAGGCAGAGATGGGCCCAGAAATTCTAGAAAATCAGCCACGTGGCTAGGAAAGACATGGTGTTCTTGATTGCACAAGTTGCCAGATGGCAGATAGTCCTCAAATACTACTTAGGTTTGCACTGTGAAGGCATTTGGAAATTATTAGGTAGAATATTCAGATGGTGAAAGGTTGGCTGCTTGCTCATAATTATGCTTTCTTGGTGTCCCCTTCCCCGCTGCCATATTTCCTTCCAAGACAAACTTCCTTTCTTTCCAAGACATCTAAACTCTTTGATCTTCTTTGAGAAGGAGCAGAAAAAAAAAGGGAACTGAGCTGATGAAATATGAGCAATAGCTGTTACTCCTGCACGGGTGCTTTGCATATTTTAGACCAGGGGTCCCCAAACTTGGGAGCTTTAAGACTTGTGGACTTCAACTCCTGGAATTCTCAAGCCAGCTATGCTGGCTGGAGGATCCTGGAGTTGAAGTCCACAAGTCTTAAAGCTGCCAAGTTTGAAGACCTCTGTTTTAGACAGATGAGTTGATCGGTCCTCCGTATTAATTTGACTTGGTAAGCAGGCATGAAACATTTAGGCTCCGTATGAAATATTCAGGTTCCTCCGTTACAGTTTTTGAAAGGCTTCATGCATAATTAAAAGATTAATGTAATAACACCAATACCATTAAAAGTAGAAGTGCCTAGGCTAACGGCGGATGAGGGAAGAAAAGAGGGAGAACTGGAATGATAAAAGATGCTTAGATGTTTGATTTTTTAAAAAGCTTCTGAATATAGATGATGGACCAGGATCTTCAATCCATTCAACATTTTCAAGCCAAATAAGATCAGCTAGGACTAGATCAATTATTTTCAACCAACTGTTCTTGATCCTAAACCTGCTGGACATTTTTTAAAAAACTATATTATACAGCTAGTCCTCGACTTACAACCACAACTGAGCCCAAACATTTCTGTTGCTAAGCAAGACAGTTGGTGAGTTTTGCTCCATTTTACAACTTTTCTTGCCAGTCAAGTGAATCCAGCTTGCCCATTGAGTTTGCTTGTCAAAAAGTCACCAAAGAGGATCCCATGACCCTGGGACACTGCAACCGTCATAAATATGAACCAGTTGCCAAGCATCTGAATTTTGATCCCATGACCACGGGGATGCTGCAACGGTCGTAAGTACGAAAAAAGGTCATAAGTCACTTTTTTCAATACCATTGCAACTTCAAAGGGTCACTAAATAAATGGCTGTAAATTGAGGACCACTTGTAATTAAATTTGTTCTTTTTTTTCCCAAACTAGGTTTCCAAACATCTGTTCTGCCCCAGCTATGGACCCCAAAGAACGCAGCACACACAAACTCTATACAAAGCTTATTTTACTCAAATAACTTAGTCTTTATCATTCAAAGGCTGTTAATGAACTGTCTTAACAGCCTACCAAAATTCTAAGATAAGGTAATCACAGTCTTACTAGAGTTGGCAGAAGCAATTTTGCAGACGCGAAGGAGAGTGAACTAAAGTTGTTCTCTACAGCTTGTTGCAAGCAGTGTTCCTCTTTAAATAGGCTAAGGGAGTGGCCAATTAGCCCCAAGACTTACTCTTGAAGACACCTCCTCCTGAGGAGCCACTCCTGCCTTTTGGCAGCTCTGCGCGCCTGTGCATTGAGAAGAGGCTCCTCCTCTTCATCCTCTTCACTTAAAGGAGCTTCTGGAGGTCCTGAAGGCCCTGGCTGAATCCCCGCCTCTGGCACCACATCTTCTCCAGCCTCCTCACTGTCCGACTCAAGCGCCAGCTGCACAGGTTGCTGATGCAGCACCACACCAGCCTTCTCGATGTCAGAATCAGCTACAATCTACACAGGCTGCTGACGGGCCACAACAGCATCAGACATGGAATCATAACTCTTTATTTTCAACTACCTTATGTGAAGGGGCGTGCATAAGCGCACCAGTGTGCCTACCATCCCTGTCCTAATGTTTTCTTTTATTTGTATCCTTTTCATGTATTTATAATTATGTTTACACTTGTATCTGTCATAAAATACATGCTTGATGAAATAAAATAAAATAAAATAAATAAATAAATAAGTTATTTGAAAAGTTGAGAGATGTCAAATGACCCTCAAACTTTGCAACTAATGAACACAGACATATTCTTTTATTTTGTTAGTCAAACTTCTTTCCTTAAAGGCAAGATTAATAACCACGAATGGGAATATGGCATAAGCACGAAAAATGGAAAAATTGTTGAAAATGTCAGAGTTTGTTGCAGAAATCAAATCCAGAAAGCACACACAGGTAACTGATTCAGCAAGATTCATTAACTTCACTTTATATATAATAATACATGAAATAAATATACAATACCAATGGCAGATTCTCCAAGTGGTAGTAGTTACAAGCAAAACACAAGCAGAGGAGAGAAGAGTTTCAGTTTCAGTTCTCAGCACAGCACTCAGACCTACAGAGCCACGCCCAGGCTCCTTCCTTTCTCAGCTCCTATTGGCTGACCTTGTTACTAAGACCTATTCATTGGCTGACCTTGCTACCATGTCTCTGCCAGTCATGAATTCTCTGACAGAAAAATCTACTACTTGTTTTTTGGGCATAATTGCATACAACTCACTGCCAGCTAATAAACAATAATAGAAACGAATACTTTTTGTAGATGGGGCAATACCTAGAGACAGCAGAACTGAAGAAAAAGAATAGGGAAAAAATTACAAAATACAGAGATGTATTTATCAAAATGGTTAGATGATATTAAAAAATTGGAAAATTATTCTTATTGGTGCAATAAGTAGAATATCAAATTATAGATCAAACACATTTTTACAAGAACTAAATATAAAAAGAGCCTTGGTGGCGCAGCAGCTTAAGTGGTGCTAAAGTGACCAGCTGCCTGCAATTATTGCAAGTTCGAATCTCACCAGGCTCAAGGTTGACTCAGCCTTCCATCCTTTCAAGGTAGGTAAAATGAGGACCCAGATTGTGGGGGCAATAAGCTGACTTTGTATAAAAAAAAGAACACCGCTTGGGGGAGGGGGGTGAAAGCCCTACTAAGTAGGTATATACAAAAGTATGAAGGCTATTGCTTAACGCATTGTAAGCCGCCCTGAGTCTCCAGAGAAGGGCAGCATATAAATTAAATAAATAAATAAAAAATATTGGCTATTTCAACAGTGGATTTACAAGAAGCCATCTTGCTAGGCATATATTTTATGATGTTACCCAGATTATTCCTAGATTCCTGGCTGGGAATAAGATTCTCAAACAACACTCATTAAAAATATGTATCCTTGCATTATGTTATACCTTGATAAATAAAAACATAATTGTCATCATAATCACCATACGAGGGCACAACAAATTTGATTAGCAAGTTTGGTTAGCAGAAAATTTCACAGAAGGTCTCTTTGAGGTCAGCTTCTAACAAGGCCAGCATTAAGCCCCAGGGTCAAATTAACCAGCCATTGATCCCTTTTGCACAAATAATATGTAGCAAAATGTTTTTTCTGTATTTCCTCCATCCTTTTGATGGCCAAGAACGGACCAATTATTCATGCAGAGTTGAGGAAAGTAGAATTCAAATGCTTTCTTTCTAAGCAGAAGCAGAGGGCACCTCTGTTGACAGTTTCAGTAAACTTCAGCAGAAAGAAAGAGGGTCAAAAGTCAGGTTTACACCAAGTTTTTAATACCATTTGCACAAAGAAGCACAAGATTGCATTTTCATTCATTGGCTACTTTATTTATTTATTTTATTTAATCAAATTTGTATACCGCCCTACTCCCAGGAGGGACTCAGGGTGGTGAACAGCCAGGTAAAATACAATGACATACAAAAGTTAAAAATATTTAAAATAAATTAAATAATTAGGCTGAAACAATTTAAAATCCAATTATATAAAACAATTAAAAACCCATCTTAAAACCCATTTATAAAGGGAGGTTTAAGCCAGACCAGCCTGATGAAATAGGACGGTTTTTAGGGCGTGGCGGAAGGTACGTAAGTCCTGTATCCTCCTTATCTCAGGGGGGAGCTCGTTCCAGATGACAGGTGTCCCCACAGAGAAGGCTCTCCCCCTGGGGGCCGCCAGTTGACACTGTTTGGCTGACGGCACCTTGAGGAGCCCCTCTCTGTGGGAACGGACTGGACGGTGAGAGGCTATTGGTGTCAAAAGGCGGTCCCGAAGATACCCTGGTCCTAAGCCATGGAGCGCTTTGAAGATAGTAACCAAAACCTTGAAACGCACCTGGAAAACCACTGGGAGCCAGTGCAGCTCGCGCAGGAGAGGAGTCACATGGGAGCGCCACGTCACTCCCATCACCACCCACACGGCCGCATTCTGGACCAGTTAGAGCCTCCGGGTGTTCCTCAAGGGGAGCCTCATGTAGAGAGCATTACAGTAGTCCAGGTGTGAGGTGACGAGGGCATGAGTGACCGTACATAACGAATCCCGATCCAGAAAGGGACGCAACTGGCGGATCAGGCAAACCTGATAAAAACTCCTCCCGGCCACGGCCGTCATATGCCCTTCTAAAGACAGCTGTAAATCCAGGAGGATGCCCAAGTTGCGAACCCCATCCGTGGGGGACAATGACTCGCCCCCAATAGTCAGAGATGGCGTCAGCTGACTATATCTGGATATCAGAAACCACAGCCACTTGGTCTTGGAAGGGTTGAGCCTGGGTCTGTTCCTCCCCATCCAGATCCGTACGGCCTCCAGGCATCAGGACATCAATTCGAGGGCATCGTTGGGGTAGTCTGGGGTGGAGATGTACAGCTGAGTATCATCAGCATACTGATGGTACTTC
Source organism: Masticophis lateralis (assembly GCA_030761175.1). Lineage (NCBI taxonomy): Eukaryota > Metazoa > Chordata > Lepidosauria > Squamata > Colubridae > Masticophis > Masticophis lateralis. The sequence goes on along the minus strand of JAUDYJ010000002.1, from coordinate 191,698,455 downwards.
ACCCCAAAACCACGGATGATCTCACCCAGCGGCTTCACATAAATGTTGAACAGGAGGGGCGAGAGGACCGACCCTTGTGGCACCCCACATACAAGGGGCCTCAGGGTCGACCTCTGCCCCCCTGTCAACATAGACTGCGACCGGTTGGAGAGAAAGGAGGAGAACCACTGTAACACGGTGCCCCCCACTCCCAGCCCCTCCAACCGGCGCAGCATGATACCATGGTCGATGGTATCAAAAGCCGCTGAGAGGTCTTAATAGGACCAGGACAGAGGAACAGTCTCTGTCCCGAGCCCTCCAGAGATCATCAACCAATGCGACCAATCCCGTCTCTGTGCTGTACCCGGACCTGAAGCCCGACTGGAATGGATCTAGATAGGCCGATTCATCCAGGTACTGAGGTAGCTGTCACGCAACCACACTCTCAACAACCTTCGCAACGAAGCGAAGGTTGGAGGCGGGATGATAATTTACCAACATTGCAGGGTCCAGGGAAGACTTCCTGAGGAGGGGCCTCACCACCACTTCCTTCAAAGAGGCGGGGAAGACACCCTCACTCAAAGAAGCATTTATAATCCCCTGGAGCCAGCCTCGTGTCACCTCCCGGGAGGCCAGCACCAGCCAGGAGGGACACAGGTCCAATAAACATGTGGCTGTGTTCAGACTGCTCAGTATCCTGTCCACGTTTTCTGGAGTCACAGAGTCAAACTCTTCCCATATAATATTCTCAAGACCTGCCCCAGTCACCTCCCCTGGATCTACCCACTCGGGGTTAGAGTCCAGCTGTTCCCGAATACTTACCACTCCCTTGGGTGTACTGGCTGAGCACACACTCCACGTAGCATGTGAAGATCAAGGACTGAAAGTACTGAGTTTTTGACATGTTCATTTCTCCTCAGTTTCCTTCTTCCACATTTATTTAGTGTAGGGCATAAAATACCTGGATAGCAACAGTAAAGATATATGGAAAAAACATGCATAATAAAATGATACACGTAAAATGGAGATGTGTGGTCAATTTTGCAAAGTATAAGAGATTCAAGAAGTTACGATATATATTAAGTTACAAATTACATTTTAAAATACACTACTTTTAAATTAAATTAAAATAATTTTAAAATTGAGTTTTAAAAGAGTTTAAAAATAATCTTCCTCATTAAATTGTTCTTATTCAGAATCATGAAAGGCAGAGGGAGAAGAAACAACAGCTCTTTTCCAAAGCATTGAGTTTTGTGACTAAACTTCTCAATGCTTTGCCTGTTGATTCTCATGGTAAAAATAGCACTAAGCTGTGCTTGAAAGTACCGTGAAGCAAACTCCAAGGGGTTGAATGAGCTCCACCTGGAATTTGAACTTGTTCCAACTTTCTAATCAGTAACTCCCCTTGATGGTGAGAAATAGCTGCCGGCTCTTACAATCCCATAATTCTGGAATCTGGTGAGCATTGGAAATGGGGAAGAACCCACAGCACCTCTAGGTTAAAGTTGGGAAAGAATGTCCTAATATTTTGGGGCATGTCCAGGGGTGAAATCCAGCAGGTTCTGACAGGTTCTGGAGAACCGGTAGCAGAAATTTTGAGTAGTTTGGAGAACTGGCAAATATCACCTCTGGCTGGCCCCAGAGTGGGGTGGGAATGGAGATTTTGCAATATCCTTCCCCCAGGAGTGGGGAGGGAATGGACATTTTGCAATATCCTTCCCCTGTCACCCCCACCAAGCCACACCCACTAAGCCACACCGACAGAACTGGTAATAAAAAAAATTGGATTTCACTACTGGGCATGTCTAATAGCAAATGTTTTCTATTCACTTTTGATCTATAATTCAAAAAGCTCAAACACGAAAAATACACCATGGCAGCAATGGAGAGACAGAAGGGAGAAATGGTTGGGCCTCTTCTTTTTGTCTGAAGTAGGAATGAAAGGAGAGTCAGGCTAGGATTTTTTTTCCCCTTGAGTTCCCTTGAGTTGGGTACAACTACAGTCAAGTGTTGGTCTTCATAGTTAGTTGCAAACCTAGCAACAGACAAGCAATTGTGCCAAGAATGCCAACTTTGCTTTCCCCGGGTTTCTGATCGGCCATTCATTTTCCATGAATATTTCACTCCCTGTAATGGGAAGTGAATTCCAATGACACTAAGGCCCCAACATCATCATTAGCTCTGGCTACCTTGTTCTTGTCACAACATTTAGCCAAGGAAAATAGATTCCCTCCTCAGCAGACTGCCTAGTAGATGCTATTAAACACCCCATCATGGGAGGATGTGACCTTCACAATGCATCAGACAGCCATATTAGTAAAAGGACATGCAGAAATGCTGCATTTGATTGGATCACCACCATCCCCTTAATATCTGCAGGTCTAATAAGAGGCCAGAAGCATCTGCTATCATTCAGATTTACTTGCTGATCTAGACTTCCCCAGTCTGGCATCTACTAGATATAATGGACTACATTTCCCCAGAATTCTTAGAGGGCTATGTTGCCTGGGTTTTCTGGGAATTGCATCTCTCACAGTGGAAAACATCAGACATGCTTCAAAACCTGCAGTGTCTTCATTTGTCACAGACATATACCTGTTTTGAAACACCTGTCTCCAAAGATAGAAAAATAATATGCTGTCTAATATACGTGCAGGATTTCCATAAACGAATTGTCTGAGATTGGCATGAAATCTTTAAGAGTATAATTTGGGAAATTCTTCAGATTTTCTTTCTTAGGCTATCAAGCATGTTATCATCTACTCAGCTCCCTTGTTTTTCTAGTGTGCCATGCACTTATAATTCTGGTCTATTCCACAGAGTTGTTGTAAGGGAGGGAGGGAGGGAGTGGGGGGAGACCAGTGGTGGCATTCAAAATTTTTTACTACCGGTTCTGTGGGTGTGGCTTGGTGGGCGTGGCATGGCTTGGTGGGCATGGCTTGGTGGGCTTGGCAGGGGAAGGATACTGTAAAATCTCCATTCCCTCCCCACTCCAGGGGAAGGTTACTGCAAAATCCCCATTCCCTCCCAATCAGCTGGGATTCAGGAGGCAGAGAATAGATGGGGGTGGGGCCAGTCAGAGATGGTATTTACTAGTTCTCCAAACTACTCAAAATTTCCGCTACCGGTTCTCTAGAACTGGTCAGAACCTGCTAAATACCATCTCTGGTTGAGACTCTGGAAAGAGTGCAGAGAAGAGCAACAGGAATGATTAGGGGGCTGGAAGCTAAAACATGAACGGTGACAGAAATTGAGTATGTCTAATTTAATTAAAAGAAGGGGAGACATGACAGCAGTGTTCCAATATTTGAGGGGTTACTACAAAGAGGAAGGGGTCAAACTATTTCCCAAAGCACCAAAAGGCAAGATGAGGAACCATGGAGAAAAGCAACCTAGAATTAAGGAGAAATTTTCTAACGGTGAGAGCAATCAACCAACGAAACAGCTTTCCTTTAGAAGTGGTCAGTGCTCCATCAATGGAGGCTTTCAAAAAGAGACTGGACAACTATTTATCTAAAATGGAATAGGGTGTCCTGCTCGAGCAGGGGTTGGACTAGAAAACCTCCAAGGTCCCTTCCAACTCTATTAGTCTATATTCTATCACCAGCAATGCTTTTCCTTCAGTGATAATCTCCTCTCAGGAAGAAGGAGGGAGGAAGGGTAGAGAAAAGAGAGATGTGCAATGCTGTGACTAGACAGAAAACAATATTGTATAGAAAACTTGTTCTGTTGATGCCAGTGGTTTTGGCAGAGGTCTATTTTAGCCTATCTTTTCAAGGGCATCCTTTTTATTTTTGTAAGTTTTTATAGCGGTATTGCTTAAAAATGCAGATCATATACCAAAGGAAAAAAATGGTTTACAATGTGTCATTTTCTGCTCCATCTTTTAGCTGCCAGAAATGTAATGAACTGGAACTTAATGGGTACTGGGGACTGAAATGCCTGTCTGTCCAATCTGATGTCTGCAAAATTCATCAGCATGAACTTTACTGTGCATTTTTGGGGGGGAGGGGGTCGTTGGACTCAAACTGATAGCTGAGGGAGGAAGAGAAACAGAGGCGTATACATTTAACACTGGTATGGAAATAGGCTAAGAAAAGGCTTTCAAAGAGACTTCATTATACATTCAAAATTAAACTTGCTGTGATCCTCCGTGGGCTCCCTGCTGCAATTTGCAAGAATTATGCAAACATTTTTTTTCCCAGCCAATGACTAATACGTGGATTAGTAAGCAATCAGAGTCGTCTTTATGTGGCAGACGATCTTTAAATCAGATATCAACAGGCAAGTTGCCCTGAGAGAGGTCTGCCACCTTATGAAAGAACTACATTATTTGTTAGGCATTAACCACACAAGTCTTAACTCATTATCCATATGGCATAAATGCGCACAAAACTGGCATAGTGTATACAGATTTTTAAAAAAACAAAAACAAAAAACACCTTGAGGGGCATGGGATTAATTTTGCACTCCAGATTATCAATAAGGTTTTCTGGAACCAGTTTATAAACTGGAATTTAAGTTGCAACCATATATGTGATGATAATAATAATATTGGACCTTCTTTCAGAGTGACTGTTAAGCATGACTAAAGTCCCTGGATATAAAGCCTTGAAATGTGCTAGATAAGTGCTAAGTGAGCGCCATAATGTATACCACATTGTGTGCTCCCATAATTACAATATTCAACACTTGCACAGTTCAGGCGCTTGCTTCCAGAAATTGTGCATGCAAGGCTACTTGAGTTAATCAAGCTTTAAAGAACCACAGGAATCCTGGCCTGCCTTTAAAAAAAATTTTCATCAGTGTTTCTGTAGCATTTTGTAGGACCTGAAGCTAGTTGTCGGCTATTATGTCCCCTTATGCATGTGTGTGTGGCGGCATTGTTCCACAGCTTGGAATGAGAAGAATAGGGCTGTCACTTTTTATTATCCAAAAAAAAAAAAAACCCCCAACCCCAAACCTGACCACCACCACCAACCAACCCCCAACCCCCCCAAAAAACCTTGCACCTCAAGCACTTTCTCTTTGAGTGTAAAATGCTTTCCTCTGGGAGAAACAGAGCTTGAAGGCAGAGACCACACAGACACACTCCACAATGCAGCCTTTCCGATCAGGGTTTAATTTTGAGAAACAGCAACTTTTTTTTTTTTTTTTTAAAAAGAACAATATAATAAAAGTTAAGTGCTTTGAAATATAATCCAAACCCTCCTCCTCCATTCCCAGTATTTTAAGAGAACCCTTCTACATAGGGTGCCAGCTGGAAAATTCTATTTTATTTGCAAGTGTGCGTTTAGAAGGGAGGATATTTTTGGGGTGCTGCAGCATGCAAGGGGGAACAGTTAATTAACCCTTCCTTCCCGCTACCATTTTCCCTGAACAATTCAAGCTAAGCTTTCCTAAAGTATTCCTGGCAGTGCTTTTTAAATGGCAACAGGGAGATATATATTCCAAGATACGATTGCCTTCATAGAAAGGTGTGTGGGGGGGAATACTCTTTCTTCTGCATCTGTGCCCCCATAAATTTTCCATCCTACATCAGCTAACCTTAGATAATATTTTATCTGGGTCTGGGACAACTCATCATGGCCAGCTCAAGAGTTATATTTATATCAAAGAAATGGTGGAACAGAATAATTAAAGAAAGGATGCAAAAGGAGGGACAAAATGAAATGAGGACAAAAATTAAATGTTTTAATTATTTTAAATACTTCAATTATTGAATTGTCCCACAGCAAGTTGCCCCATGATGACTTGGTCATGGTGAGTTGGCTATGGAGAATTGGCTGCCCCAAATTGTCCCATTCTGACTTTTTCTTACTACTATTATAATAAGCCCAGCTGACCCATAGGAGGATTCTGGAGACTGTAGTTTGTGGGGGAAAGGAGTGCTTAAGCCTTTCTTCTATAGCTTCAAAGCACAGAACCTGAGTAAAGTAGGCTCAATGCAACTATTGGTTTGCCTTCAATCACTAACATGGGACAGTTCAGCTCTGCATAATGACGCCATAGAGCACTGCACACCAGAACAACTAAACACAAGAACAGTTTTTTCCCGAACGCCATCACTCTGATAAACAAATAATTCCGTCAACACTGTCAAACTATTCACTAAGTCTGCACTACTATTAATCTTCTCATCGTTCCTATCACCCATCTCCTCCCACTTATGACTGTATGACTATAACCTTGTTGCTGGTATCCTTAAGATTTATACTGACTGTTTCCCTATGACTATCATTAAGTCTTATGATTCTTGACAAATGTATCTTTTCTTTTTATGTACACTGAGAGCATACGCACTAAGACAAATTCCTTGGGTGTCCAATCACACTTGGCCAATAAAGAATTCTATAATAGAACCAAGACAAGTCTATTGTCCTATGCCCAGCTATTCTCTGAGGAAGAGAAAGAGAGCATTTCTAGCTCTGGGTTTCTTGTTCTGACTCAAGAGTGTCCAACCTTGGCAACTATAAGACTTGTAGACTTCAACTCCCAGAATGCTCCTGGCTGAGTAGTTCTGAGAGTTGAAGTTTACAGGTCTTAAAGTTGCTAAATTGGACACCCCTAGCCTGACACTTTCCTTGTTTTCTCTATGGTGCAGAGCAATGGTGAGTTTCAAAATTTTTTACTATTGGTTCTGTAGGTGTGGCTTGGTGGGCGTGGCTTGGTGGGCGTGGCTTGGTGGGCATGGCAGGGGAAGGATACTGCAAAATCTCCATTCCCACCCCACTCCAGGGAAAGGTTACTGCAAAATCCCCATTTCCTTTCAGCAGGTTTCAGCAGGTTCTGACCAGTTCTGGAGAACTGGTAGCAGAAATTTTGAGTAGTTCGGAGAAGCAGTAGTAAAAATGCTGACTGGCCCCGCCCCCATCTATTCTTTTCCTCCCAAGTCCCAGCTGATTGGGAGGAAATGGGGATTTTGTAGTAACTTTCCCCTGGATTGGGGAGGGAATTGAGGTTTTACAGTATCGTTCCCCTGCCACGCCCACCAAGCCACACCCAGGAAGCCATGCCATGCTCAGCAGGTCATGCCCACAGAACCGGTAGTAAAAAAAATTTGAAAACCACCACTGTGCCACTCTGTAATGTGCCACAAAGGGGACTGCAAGGGAGGAAAGTTTTGGAAAATGAACAGAACCTGGCTCAAAATTCCCCCTGTACAATGGGAACGCCGTATAGAGGAGAGTTCTGTATGTGACATTTAACACCAAAGTCTTTTCCATTTCCATACAGAGACATCCTTGGGCACCCTCTCTAGCCAGACCTCCTCTTCTTTCATCTGCCAGGCTGCCAATCTCTGAGCATAGTCTCTAGCATTATAAAGACCTACATATCTGCTGTGAATTTAATTGCTTGGGGTTTGTTAAAAGAGAGTATCTCTTTTAGATGTGCTTTGTCACATGACAAAACATTAAAGACATTAGCAACCAGTCAATCATCTGGAACAGCAGGTCAGTGAGTTGTTCGCTGTAGCCTTCAGAAGCATTCAGAAACTTTACAGAGAAATTAAAGTAGGAATTACAATTAGATATCCTTCAGGAAAATTTTCAAAGCTTCAGCCCTCCTTTTCCACCTGGGGTTGCTACGTTGGCTAAATTCTGGCAACATTCAGATGCACAATCTGCAAGAAGTAGAGAATGTTTTAATTCAGTGACATCCAAGGGTCAAAGGTTTCCTCCTGGTTGTAATGACTTGAATAGGTATATGTGATCGGTAACAGTCGGTAGTTGAGTAGTGTTGGAAGAAATAATAATAATTTTATTGTCATTGTACGGGTATACACAGTATACCCATACAATGAAATTCACCTAACACCCAAAGACCAGATCCAACACACATAACAATCCCCAAATACATTCCCACCCACCACAATTCCCCAACCTCAAACCACCCAAACATCCACACAACAGACCAAGTAATGCTGTCCAGCAGCTCACTGCCTTTAGTTCATTGTTGAGTGCAATTATAGCTCTGGGATAAAAACTATTCAGAAAACGTGTCCATCTGGGTTCAGTTCCAAGTGGGGAGAAAGACACTGGAAACGTGGAGGCTGCTTGGAATGATGGTTTAATGGTGAAGCAGAACGACCAAGCACATGTGATTCTGGGTAGCTGACCACATGGAGTGGAGAGAGAGAGAGATATTTATATCCACTCTTGGGCCTTGCCCTAGAGCTTCCTGTTCTTGTGCAATAAATGTATCCTATTGGTTGTCAGACTCCCAGGGGCTATGTGGGGGTCCAGGTGAGGTTGTCTGAATTAAAGTCGGTTGAACCTTGCTGGGTGATGTAATGTAGGGGCTTTGTTGTGCCATGTGGTAGATAATCTAGGGGTGAAATCCAGCAGATTCTGACAGGTTCTGGAGAACCGGTAGTGGAAATTTTGAGCAGTTCAGAGAACCGGCAGAGGACATTTTGAGTAGTTTGGAGAACCGGCAAATACCACCTCTGGCTGGATCAAGTCTGGGGTGGAAATGGAGATTTTGCAGTATCCTTCCCCTGCCATGGCCACCAAGCCACACCCACCAAGCCATGCTCATAGAACCAGTAGTAAAAAAATCTGGATTTCATCACTGAGATAATCCTATTATGTCCTGGAGGGTCATCACCCTGGAGCTGAAAGCTTCTTGTTTTGTAGATAGGATGGCCCAGTCTTTCTATTTAACAAAGGTGGGGCTGCTTTCCAAGAGCATGTTTCTCCTTTTCTCATTCAGGGGGGTATAATATTCTGCCTTTTTAATATTTCTAAAATATTTCATTCTTCTAGGAGGGGGTGGGTGCTGACTTTCTTCAGTAGGTATACAGGGAAACTGTATGGGAAGACTTCCCCATAGAAAAGGGAAAACAACCTGAGTTCAATTTTGTATGTGGTCAAAGACTCTGCTTGAAAAATAGGCGGTCTGCAACTTGTTAGATCCTGCTAAACTACAACTTCCAAAACACCCAATCAGAGGTGAGAATGTAGTTCAGCATCAAAGGAAAAGCCACAAGTTCTCCACACCTCATTTCACCAAGGGAGCAATGTGGTCATATGGTTGGAAGTTAATCTGTCAAGACATAGTAGGAGTAGCAGCTGAAGCTGAAAGCAATGAATTGCTATTTCTGGTCTAGTCACAAGGCCCTCCCAGCAAAGAGAAAGATCCACAGGAAATAACTATAGGTTTCCTTTTCCCAACCTCACAGAACACCATGGTCCAAGGCAACAGGGGATGATGGGAATTCAACACCTCTTGTGTGTGTTTTGTAACTATTGGCTTCATGCTTTGTCTGACATCTGCTGTCTTGTCCTCTTCCTTCAGTTTAAAGTTCACTTTTGACTCGCCCCTTCCTGCAGCAAACAAAAGGCATTTGCAGGTTAATTTACATCTACACGAGGATTTCTCTGGCTAAAATATAAAGGCTTACTGTGCAAAATGGCTGCGGTGCTGGTCTTAATCAATATCTGGCTGATGGATGGCTTGCCAAGACTCTTTCAAGCACATCAATTTGACTGCTAGATTTTCTGCTTGCTCACGGCTTAACAAAATAAATAGAGATGAATCAAGGCATTTAAACACTGAGCTCCAGCTCAGGGTTTTGGCTGTTCAAAATGCATTGCAGCTCCTGGAGGTTCCTATAAAGAAGATTAAGCTCTGGGTTGTTGTTTGTTTGTTTGTTTGTTTTTAAAATCTCTCTCTCTCTCTCTCTCTCTCTCTCTCTCTCTCTCCCACCCTCCCTCCCTCCCTCCCTCCCAACGAGTGTGCATTTAAAGGCAGCACAGAACTACAGTACATCCTAAATATAAGTCTGCTTGGGTAGTAAACCACTTTTGGAAAAAAGGAAATCGGTTCCTCTGTTTGAAAGAAACTATTTTCAAAGGTTTTGCTTTTCAAAGGAAAGCTGTCCCTGTAAGTTTCATGAACCCTGATTTCTTATACCAATAGAAGCCAGAGGAAACCATGGGAAGAAAGAGGAGGAGTGGAGAGGAAGGAGGAGGCAAGGACAAATCCACCAACTTAATCTAGCACTGCCATTGTCCTATTTCATGGTAGAAATTGGTCCTCTTTATGTCACGTTCTGTGGAGTGGAGCAGATATGTGATAGCACCCATCTGATCTTCAAAAATTAAGCAGGTCAGATCTAGTTAATTCTTGGATTGGAGGCCACTTGGAAACCTCAGGACTCTTATGTAAATGAGGAAGTGACAAAATTCACTCCCATGTTGTTAACTCAAGCTGAGCTAAGCTTAACAGTCCTTTTTTCCTTTGGGGAAGGCAGGAAAATGCTGGAACTGCAGTCACTGGGCCTTAAGGCAACTGCAAACTTAAGGATAATAGCAATAGCATTTAGACTTATATAGCTTCACAGTGCTTTACACTACTCCAAACTATGCAAACTATCCATACTCCAATTCTAAAATTCCAAAGACAAGAGCAACAAAGATGGTGGAAGGCCTTGTGGGTGAAATTCTATGAAAAACAGTTTAAAAAACTAGATATGTTTAGCCTCAAAAAGAGAAGGCTGAGGGAAGGCATGAAAACATTTTTTTTAGTTTTCCAAGGACTTTTACAAAGCAGAGGATGTGAACTGAATATCCACAATTCCTATGAGTAGAACAAGAATTGATGGATAGAAGCTTTCAGAGGGAGAATGAAACTTGAAATGAAGAATTTTGTTACCTAAACCCCTAAAAGAACTACCGTTAACTCGTCCCAGTTGATCTGTTCTGTAGGATCCATAGTGCTACAGAGAAGACTAATTGGGGGAGATTAGAAAAGGAAGATAGTAGCTTCATACAAAAAGTTTCAAGGGGTTGTCACAAAGAAGAGGGTGTGTGTGTCAACCTAATCTTCAAAGCACCTGAAAGCAAGACAAGGAGCAACTAATGGAAATTAACCAAGGAGAGAAGCAACCTAGAACTAAAGAGAATTTTCCTAACAGAGCAATTAGCCAATGGAACAGTTTGCCTTCAGAAGTTGTGAGTGCTCCATCACTGAAGGTTTTTGAGAAGAGATTGGACAACAATTTGTCTGAAATGGTATATGGTCTCCTGCTTGAGCAGGGGGTTGGACTAGAAGACCTCCAAGGTCCCTTCCAACTCTGTTATTCTAATATTCTGTCCATAAATAGAAAAAAAATGGTGGCTGTCCTTGCCACCATTCTCTCTTTAAGTCTACACCAGTAGGAACAACAATCCTATGAGCAATACAATCCACTGATTCTGAGCCTCACAGGTTAAGCAAAGTGGAATAGCAGGAATATAAGTGTCTTGGATTTTTTTAGAGTTTGATTTCTCAGGATGCCAATCAGCGAGCAACCTCAAATATCACAAACGCAATACATTTTTGTATAAAGTAGAGGACGCTTCAATGTGATCTTTTTAAAATGTCAATTTATTTCAGAAGAAAAGATCATGCTATCTTTTAGACTAGTGCTAATGCGCCACAAACCATAAAGCATGTCCTTAGGACTCCTGATCTTTGAGAGAGGATATTGTCCTGCTACACAAACCCAGACTTCGATCTATTTCACTGCTTCCATTATAACCACTATATGTTTCCAACTTGCTGTTCATCCCCCAGGGGAAGTTTCTATAAATTAATAGCCCTCATTCATAAAAGGCCACTGGCGCTCATTTGTAATTTGGTTATAAGCAAATTCTAATCAATTCTACTAAGTTCATCCATGCACAATAGCGCCGTCTCAGTGAATAATGTTTGACTTGCCAGTGCCTGATTGCCTTTTGCTATTGAAACACATTGAGAAAATGCCAGCTCTTCATTTTTGTTGGCGGTAACACAACCATGTCCTTCTATCAATAAATCCTAATGGAATCTCCTCTGGGTTGTAGTGAATTCCTAGGCTAGGAGGAAAAGGTCATGAAAGACACAGATCCAGAGATGTGCTGCCTTTTCCAGCAAGAACAGGAGAAAGGGAGCCCTGGAGGCCACCCTGAAATAACTAGGGGCAGTGACATCTAGTAAGTATGCAATAGTGGTGAATGTCTCTATTGATACCAAACAGCACCAGTTTGATTGGAGCAACACAAAAATCATCAGCCATGTTACCACCTGCCACACTTGTGAGTTCATTGAAGCCTGGCAATTCCACCAACAGACGATTGACCTACAACCAGCCTACAAACCCCTCAGAATCCAAAGCAACCGCACAGCCAACCAAAGATAGCACCGAACCTCAACCAAACCATGCAGGATCCCCTAATCAGCACTTCACCTCCCAATGACCCTCACCTGATGTAATCTCCCTACCACAAGACCCATCACAAGACTCTCACTGATGACCCATCACAAGATCCTCATTTGACACATCCACACCTGACCCATCACAAGACTTCCTGACCACATAAAGCCCTTATAAACAGAACACTGACATCCCCTAAACTCGACTGAAGATGTTACCTAGCTTGGTAATGAAACATTTGGAAAGCAACCCACAAACTCTGAGGCCAAACCTTCACCCTCACCTAGTAAGAAGCCATGTTATATTATCCTTATGTTACAGTTGGTTAAGAAGTGTGGGGGTTTGATGGATTAAGAAGAATGAGGTTCTAATTTTTTCTTTAGAATAAAATAGTTTCATAACCAGAGTTTCTCCATGCAACAAAATATAGGTGGTTGCTGATTTACAACAGTTCATTTAGTGACTGCACAACAGCATTGAAAAAAGTGGCTTATGACCATTTTTCATACTTATGACCATTGCTATATCACGTGATCAAAACTTGGCAACTGGTTCATATTTATGATGATTGCAGAGTCCCAGGGTCATATGATCACCTTTTGCAACCTTCTGACAAGCAATGGGAAAGCCAGGTTTACTTAACAACTGTGTAATTAATTTAACAACTGCAGTGATTCACTTAACAAATGTGGCAAGAAAAGTCACTTGAAATGGGGCAAAACTCAGTTAGCAAATGTTTCACTTAGCAACATTGGGTTCAATTGTGGTCGTAAATTGAGGACTACCTGTAAAAGTAAGTTCTCAAGAGATAGATAACTTGTAGGCTTGATGGTGGTATACTCCAGCTTTTTGAAGTATTAGCTTTAGGAAGCAGGGCTTTTAAACATTTTATTACTTTTATCCCACTTTTATTATTATAACTCAATAACTCAAGGCAATGAACATTTCTGTTTTAGAAATGTCATTTATTTGTAAGGCAATGTATGGTTCCCTTGCAGAACTTTTTAAAAGTCTTTTTAAAAATCTCTTTATTATTTTTATAAACATACCCAACATATCTTCCCTTTCCTATTTCCCCCCATACAACAGCCCTGTGAGGAGGTTTGGACTGAGAGAGAGTGACTGGCTCAAAGTCATCCAGTCGGCTTTCATGACTAATGCAGGAATAGCTCTCCACAATCTCCTGGTTTCTAGCCTGATATTTTAACTGGAGTTTTGGTAGTGAAATGTCTCGGAATTGCACTGTGAGCATTGGACTGGAAGATCCTTCTTCTGAACTGGCAATTATTTTTGGATAATGGGATTTTGGATCAGTTTTCCAGACATTGGGAAGAGGACCTTGAAACCACACCATGAAAGAATAGAATAGAATAGAATAGAATAGAATAGAATAGAATAGAATAGAATAGAATAGAATAGAATAGAATAGAATAGAATAGAATATAGAATTCTTTATTGGCCAAGTATGATTGAACACACAAGGAATTTGTCTTGGTGCATACGCTCTCGGTGTACATAAAAGAAAAGATACATTCATCAAGAATCATAAGTACAACGCTTAATGATAGTCACAGGGAAACAGTCAATATAAATCTTAAGGATACCAGCAACAAGGTTACAGTCATACAGTCATAAGTGGGAGGAGATGAGTGATAGGAACAATGAGAAGATTAATAGTAATGCAGACTTAGTAACTAGTTTCACAGTGTTGAGGGAATTAGTTGTTTAGCAGAGAGATGGCGTTTAGGGAAAAACCTGTTCTTGTGTCTAGTTGTTCTGGTGTGCAGTGCTCTAGAGCTTCGTTTTGAGGGTAGGAGTTGAAACAGTTTATGTCCAGGTTTCATTCTATTTATATTCTGGCTTTTCCCTGGGAGCTTCCTGAGGTAATTTTTGTAAATTTGTTACTGTTCAATGTCTGATCACCAGCATTCCACAAAGGTCCTTTTATTAGAACAAAGTCTAGTGGTAAGAGTAGCACAAACTGATGGATGCTTTTTTTCCTTCAAGACATACCATATCTGGGCAGCTAAGATCCAGACAACCACTAGATGTCCTGAAGAAATCAAAATGTTCGGTATCTCTTTGCTGCCATCTAGAGATCATTTGACATTTTGCACCCCAGATGTAGTAGTACTTTAAAAAAAAAATTAAATCATGTGGTTATTCCTCCCACTCTTGTTAATTCCTTGCATCAGGGAATCAATATCTTTATGGGAAGTGGGCAAACAGAAGACAGGAGAAACAATTCTTTTAAATTAGTCTAAGTGCTCTAGGAGCATCAGTGCTTTCCTTGATGTATTTTTTTTCTTTTGTCCTACTGCTGATTTTGATCAAAATAAAGAAAAATCTATCAAGTTTGTTTGATCAGAGGAAACAATAAAACAATACGCTTAGGGGAATGGAGGTTAAAACATATGAAGAATAATTTCAGAAACTGGATTATGTCTAATTTAATGAAGGACTAGTAGAGGTGACACAATAGCAGTCAAATATCTCAGGGGCTGTCACAAAGAAGATGATATTGGAAAAAATATCCTTCTGGGTTCAGTTCCAACTGGAGAAAAAGCCCCTGGATTCATGGAAGTTGCTTGGAAAGAAGGTTTATTGATGAACAGGATCACATACCTTGGAGATCTTGGGCGAAAAAAGGGGCAGAAATGCTGAGAATCCCTGGGTTTTATACCCTCTCTGGCTTTGAACTTCCTGGGGCACAGGAAGAGTATTCTGATTTGTTGCTGTCAGAGGTCATAGCTAGCTTTTTAGGTTGTCTGTGTATTAAGTTTGGTTGAATCTTGCTGGGTGATGCAATGAAGGGCTATTAAATGGCTCTGCCTGAAGGAGGTAGATCTTTGTTATGTAGAATAGATTGGCCCTGCCCTTAATGGCCCATTAACAAAGGGGTGTGTGAGAGAGAGTTTCTGCCTCCCTTTTAGGGGAAATATTCTGCCCTTTTAATATTTCCTAAAATATTTCATTTTCTAGGAGAGGGGTGGGTTTTAACTTCCTACAATGAGTTCAACCTATTCCCAAAGTATCTGGGGGCAGGACAACAAGTAACAGATGGAAACTAATCAAGGGGGAAATCCGATCTAGAACTAAGGAGAAATTTCCTGACAGTGAGAACAATTAATCAGTGGAACAGCTTTCCTCTGGAAGTTGTGGGTGCTCCATCACAGAAGGTTTCTAAGAAGAGATTGGACAGCCATTTGTCTGGAATGGTATAGGACCATGATAGCAAACCTATGGCATGGGTGCCACAGGTGGTATGCGGAGCCATATTGGTGGGCACGCGAGCTCTGCTCTGACACGCATGCGTGTGCCAGCCAGCTGATTTTCAGGCCTTCTGGGCCCACCAGAAGTCAGGAAACACACTGTGCCCGGCCTCCAGAGGGTCTCGGGGGTGGAGAGGTGAGGGAATGCTGTTTTTGCCCTCCCCAGGCTCCTAGAAAGGCTCTGGGGCCTGGGGAGAGCAAAAATGGGCCTACTGGGCCCACTGTGCCATCAGGTGCCAAAAGCAAGGGGAGCACGGGGGGCGGGGTGCATAGAATTATGGATGTGGGCAAGGGTGCGTGTGACCCCACCACACTCCCCCCACTTTTGGCATGTGACGGCAAAAAGGTTGGCCATCATACTATAGGATCTCCTGCTTGAGCAAGGAGTTGGAATAGAAGACCTCCAAGGTCCTTTTCAACTCTGTTATTTTGTTAAGAATGTTGATATTGTGTTACTCGGCATCCTTTCAGCAATCTGAAAAAAATTCACCTCTACTCAATTGTTCTCTCCCAGCTTAATGTGAATTCTTCTCTGTAATGATTTCCCTGGAAATCAAGCCAATTTCTCCTGACATTTTTTTTTACACAAATCAACCTTTTGTGATTACTTGGGCTAGATCCTTTAATATGCACCAATCACAATTTCCTCAATGGATCGTCTAGCCTTACCGTTCAGAGAACAATGGTATTTTTGCCAGCTGCAAATAGCTCTTATACAACAGTAAGGCCATAATTTTACAAGGCATTCATATTCTCTGTGAAACTACAAGCTAAATAAATCAATGGATTGCTTTCTTGTTTAGCCTGCTTCTCAAGGTAAGTGGCTTCTTCATGATCATTTGTTTTAAATCCTTTTTTAGATGGTTTGGCCTTTTTTGAGAAGGACTAGTGAGTGACATGATAATAGTCTTCCAATAACTGAGGGACTGTTACAGAGAAGAGGGAGTTAATCTATTCTCCAAAGCACCTGAAAGCAGGTCTAGAAGTAACGGTGGAGGATCATTAAAGAGACATCTAACCTAGAAGTAAAGAGAATTTTCCTGACAGTGAGAACAATCAGTGGAATGGCTTGCCTCCAGAAATGGTAGAGATTTTAAAAAAGAAACCTGACAGCCATTTACTGCAGAATGGTATAAGATCTGTCATGGGCAGGGGGTGGGAGTATTTAAGGTCTGCAACCTTAAATACTCAAAGAGCCATTTGGGCTCCTTTCCCACAGAAAATAAAACACCGGGAGCCACAAAACCTGGGTGGGCATGGTCATCTCGATGTCACTCACTTCCACTAGTCACATGACCCCGCCCTAGCCACGCCTACCCAGCCAGTCATTAGGGCAGAGAACCAATTGTTAAAAAACACAGAGAACCACAAAATCCTTTTGACATATCTCTCCCCTCTCTCCCTCTCTCCCCCCCTCTCCCTCTCTCTCTGTATCTTTCTATGTCTCTCTCTCTATCTCCCCCCTCTCTGTATCTCTCTGTCTCTGCCCTGGCCACTTCTCCCATCCCCCTCCGTCGCCCTTACCTTCTCAGGCCAGGCAAGGAGTGACTGGGAGGGGAGGGCAAAGGGCGGGGCCAGCCAGTGGTGGGATCACCTGACAGGGAACCACAGCAGAGGGCCCAAAGAGCCGCAGGTTGCTGACCCCTGGTTTGAAGATCTTCAAACCTATTATTCCATGGACCAAAATGCACCATCCTGAAAGTGAAAGCCACC
Source organism: Masticophis lateralis (assembly GCA_030761175.1). Lineage (NCBI taxonomy): Eukaryota > Metazoa > Chordata > Lepidosauria > Squamata > Colubridae > Masticophis > Masticophis lateralis. The sequence continues at coordinate 191,681,310 of JAUDYJ010000002.1, read as the reverse complement.
ACAATGAAACTATTGACTCTCTTGCTTTTAGAGAAAATGATCTGGGAATGTTTTTGTTGGTTCTTCCCCATGCACACAGAACGTCATCTCCATATCACAAACAAGGAACTGACGATCCTTCATATATTATTAGATTTTTAGTTCTTATCACCACAGAGACTGGTTATGTTGACTGAGGGGAAATGGAGTCCAGCAACTGCACACAACAATTTCTGAATCAAAAAATTTCAGAAGTGAGACTAGAAAATATTGCTGTTGAGAAGTACCGATTTTTTCCCCCTAGGAGGATTGAGGGAGATTAGAGAATGGATTTATTATAATTAACTGGGAATCACTTCTATTTGCAATTTGTGGGGAAGATAGACTTACTGTGGAGACTAAATTTATTATGTCTAATTAGATAACAATTGATAAGAGATGCCATTAAAAACAATGTGGCTATATGATCCAGGATGTTTAGGACATTTGGGATAGATAAGATGCCACGGCAAATTTTCTACGAGTTGATTACAATAAACAATTGGTTAACATAGGCTTTTGGAATTTTAACCTTGTCTATTGTTGTTGTTTTTATTATATACTTTATTCATTAAACATGACACTCAGTCAACTGAATGTTCAAAAATAATAACTTGTTGTTATTATTATTATTATTGTTATTCCTGGTAACTATTTTGTCATCAGTACAGAATATAGATATAGTTTAAAATTTTTGGAGGGTTTCAAAGGGGTGGGAACCAATATTGCAGCAATGCATTAATCAGTATTCAATTAAGCAGGATAACATGTATATGTGTTGGTTTTCTTTTTCTTTTCAATGCACCTTTTAAATGTCTTAATTGTTTTGGGGGTTGTTTTTTTGTTTGTTTGTTTTGAGTTTGTATTTTAACTTCCCGTTGAATAAAGTAAAAAGCAGAGAAAGGAAAATCAACAGCCGTTTGTTCTGTTCCATCACAAGTGAAGATTTCTTGTTGAGGTTGTTTACTGAGGAATCTGAATCCGATCAAGAGATAATTAATCCAACATGGAATATTGATCTCAGAATTGGTTCTTATCATTGAGAAGTCTGTTATGCATCGATCCTGCACACAGCCATCGATAATCTTATTTATTCTTTTATAGGGAGAATCTAAGAACCGGGATCTGCATCGATTCACTTCTTCCAGCCAGATAGCCATATAATCAATAGAGATCTAATTGAGAGACAAATGGTAGGTCAGTAGACCAAGGTGAAGTGGCTCCTAGAATGACAAATGAGGCAAGTGCAGAGAAATGCTCTAGAGTAGACCATTAAGTGTACAACTGGCAGGAGAGTCAGTTTCTTTCAATGAAACAGGAGAAGGGATATTTTCTTATCTTTTACCACAAGCATTCAAATATTGTACTTGGCTGACCTCGAGTCATGGTTTTTGATCTTCTTAGTTCTTCAGACTCACTAATCAAGAAAACTTGGCAGGCCATTAATTCTCCAGTGTGGGCAACTCCACTAAAAAGAAGTAGAGGAAATGAAAGGGCAGCATCCTGGCTGTGTTGTAGAAAGATGGAGCAAGACAACGAACTTTTATTAACTAAAGAGTTATAAAATTCATACCTACCCTACATAGTCTGTAAACGCTTCCAGGACAGTTATATTGTGAATACTGTTCCAGATTCAATCTCCCATAACTCAACAGAATAACAATTAGAAGGGACTTGGGTGGTCTTCTAGTCCAGAGATTGGGAACTATGGCTCCTTATGACTTCTGGACTTCAACTCCTAGAATTCCTGAGGCAGCACGACTGGCTCAAGAACTCTAGGAGTTGAAGTCCAGAAGTCATAAAAGGGCTATAGTTCCCCACCTCTGTTCTAGTCCAACCTTTGCTCAAGCAGGAAACCCTTATATCATTTCAGACAAGTGGTTGTCCAATCTCTTCTTAAAAACCTCCAGTGTGGGAGTATTCACAACTTCTGGAGGCAAATTGTTCCACTGATTAATTGTTCTAATTGTCAGAAAACTTCTCCTTAGTTCTAGGTTGATTCTCTTTAATGATCCTCTACCTATTATTCTTAACTTGCCCTTCAGGTGCTTTGGAGAGTAGATTGACTGCCTCTTCTCTATGACAGCCCCTCAAAACAATTTAATGTTTTGCCATTGAATTTACTGGCTGGGAATTATGGATGTTGAAGTCTAATGCATCTGGAGAGTGTCAGGTAGAAAAAAAAATACTAATTTCATTGGAATTCCATCGTTGGGTGCTTTACCTCTTTGTTTTAAACTGATATTAGTTTGCTCAACACAGCCTCAAAGAAATGTGTAGGGATCATCCACCTATATGTTATGTGACAATGTTGAGGTAAACATTGGTTAGTTTTCTTTGCATGTTAAGATAGACATTGATTGGTTTTCTTCATAGGTTGTTTATTTTGGCTTATTTCATTTTTCAAGCAAGTTGCCTATATAGATTATGACACAGGAAAGCAGAGAGAATAAATAGAGAAGAAAAAAAAAAAGAAACAAGAGAAGCAAACTTGTTGTTTCTTCACATCTCCGGTTTTCTCCATTGGCATTTCCAAACTTTCAACAATCAAAGTTAGACTGAACTATTTTTTTCATTGTGTACAATATGTAACTGAGTAGCTGTTGGTTCCAATATCTGCATTCGGTAACTTACTCTCTTTGAAATGTGTTGGGCAATGATTCCTATCATTTTGACATGGGAGTTTTAGTCCAATATATTTGGAATGCACCATACCATAGCTGTTGCCAACTTGGGGGAGACCTCTCTAGGCTTGAACAATGGAGAAATAACATTCTTCACTAAAGTCAGAGAGGTAATTCCATATATAGACCCAAGGCTGAATTTGCTGGTGTCTGAATGGGTCACTTGCCCTTGTGGACAGTTCAGTTCAATGACGGAACCTTCAAGCAATGCCTACCAAACGTTAGGGAGAAGAAGATAATTGCAGTAGCATCATCTCCATATTTCTCTGTGTAATCAGGTTATATTTGGGGGGGGGGGTCTACTGGATGCTGGGACCAGTGTCCCACTCTTACTTGCCTTCTTGACCTTCACTTGTAGAAATTAAATTATAGGGAGAGGAGTGGAGGAATCGATGACCTTCTCCATAGATTGCTGCACAACTCCAATGGCGAGGAATATCTGCAATTGTGAGAAGTTCTCCACCCCTGCTCTGTAGAAGAATTTGCTCCTCATGCTGTTTATTTTTCCTGAGTTAATGGAACTATTCTGCAATAAAGTTTCTTTGATACTGGGAATAGCACGGAGAGTTCCTTTTCAGCCAAGTGTCTTTCATCATGTGAATGGTTCACCACTATTTCTTGTATTCTAAGAAATAGACTCGATAAGGAAGGCCTTCTACATTCCCCATGTGGCTTGCTACAGCCTCAGATTTCTTCCCAGCATAGTCAAGAGTAATTTTATTTATTTTCTCACTTATCTTGATTTCTATTCTGTTCTATATTAGTCCCAGGAGCCTCAAGAAAACATAATAAAAGAACAAGAGAAAGGGAGGAAATCAAAAAGCAGAATGTTACTTTATTTCATGTGAAAATTGACCAAAAAATTTATGCTGACACAGATGAAATTATGCATTTTGTGAACGACGAATTACTATTTTGCTGGCAAAAGCATGCACTTGCCATAATCATTCCATTGTCAGAAAAAAAAGGGGGGCTGTGCTTGTACATTTTCTCTTTCTCTCCTTTTTCCTGCTTACGGTATATACCATTAATTCAAAAATACCTTTTCTCATTGGAAAGGCATTATACAAAATACCCTTTGGAGAATATGCTTTTTTTCCCCAAAAGCCTTTTGTAATGTTCAGTCCTCATCTTGATATTCCCCAATATTTTCTTCAGTGTTGCAAATTGTCTCAAAGGAGATTCAAAAGGGCTCTCTGGAGAGGTTTTAAGAACAGAAAATGACGAGAATGTGAGTGAGAAAAAGATCATCCCTCGGCTTCTTTCTTAGCTCCTAGGAGTGCATTCAATTCCACCCCCATTCTTATTGCAAAGGCTCACTCTTTTAATGCTGAGGTCATAAGGCCTTCATCCCACAGGGACCCTTAACAAGGCCAGAATTAATGCATCATTCTGATTGGCAGCCAAAGAAATGGGTGATGCGATTGAACTGTAATCATCCCAAACATTGCATTTTTAGAATAAGAGGATTGTTGTAAAGTAGGCAGCAGCAATCACAAGAAGCATTGGACATAGGATAAGAAATGACAGAGATTAGCAGATTTGGGATTTTGAATGCCAAATGTTCATGTGACGGAGCTCAGAGGCCATTGTTTTTTCAGATCAATCTGTAAACATCCTTCTTATTGTTTTTTTTTAAATTGCACATTATTACATTTACCAAACTGATCCACATCATCTTGGTTTTTTCCCCCTATCTTTCTGAAATAATCTCATTACTTTTTTTATGTGATTATTTCTGGTATAGATGATGAATTGTTCTATCTCATAAGCCTGAAGAATTTCAGAAACAAGGGGAAGTATAAGCACTTAATGTGCCTAAACTAATGAATATCCTTACCGTTCTTTAGATACATATTTAAAACATGAAAACCTTTCCATTTCATCATTATCACAATGCCCAAGGAGGTGTATAAGGAGTTAAAAATAGCATCCAAATACATGATTAAAAAATGACAGAGACATAAAAGGAGCAAACAATAATTCTAATTTCAGGGAGAAAAAAATTACATAGCTTCAGTGGAAAATAGTTTAGTAGTGTAGCAACTGATTTCTAGACTACTAAAGGAAAAAGTACAATCCAGTAGTCATATATATAGTGGTATCTGCAAATTTAAAAAAAGTAAAAGTGGCCACAATCAGGCAATTGAAGTCGTACCTTCAATTGCCTTAGGAATAAGGAAACATACAAAAGAATCCAGCATACGGCAATAAATTGCCATATGCTGGAAACCCTAATGAATTTCAATCTGATGTAAATGAATGAATGAATTGAATTGAATTGAATGTATCTGAATGATCTTGGAGAAAGAAGAGAAGAGATACAGTCTAGGAAACAACCAGACAAAAGAGTCAGGAGCCCCTAATGGCTTAGGAGACAGAAAAAGAAATTTAAGAAAGGACCCACCAGTTGAAAGTTGAGGTGGAAATGTGTACCTCCAGACTTACAGGATTCTATTGATATAGCCTTACAATAAAGTAGAATGAATTCATTTAGTTGAACTGTGATGGCGCAGTGGTTAGAGTGCAGTACTGCAGGCTACTTCTGCCGACTGCCGGCTGCCTGCAATTTGGCAGTTCGAATCCCACCAGGCTTAAAGTTGACTCAGGCTTCCATCCTTCCGAGATTGGTAAAATAAGGACCCAGATTGTTGGGGGCAATATGCTGACTCTGTAAACCGCTTACAGAGAGCTGTAAGGCACTGTGAAGCGGTATATCAGTCTAAGTGGTATTGCTATTGCTAGTTTCCTGTCTCATTTATCTGACAGGGCTGACACCGTCATTGTAATAGGAAAGTACTGTGCTGTTTGAACCTATTGGGTCATAGCAGCAACAACCTGTCAAAGACACAAACCTCACCCAACAAACTAACAGACGAATTAAACATTTGCAAAATCCTTTACTATTACTACTACTACTACTACTACTGTTGTTGTTGTTATTATTATTATTGTTGTTGTTGTTGTTGTTGTTGTTGTTGTTGTTGTTGTTGTTATTTTGAGGAATCCACTGGAAGAAATTTGAGTGAGACTTGCAGTTTTTCATTTAGATACCAGACCAGTTAAAATAGTGGCCTAAAGGCTGAAAGGACCATATACTTCAGTAGAAGAAGAGTATTCTGTCTGCAGATGCATTGGATACAGTAGATGGGGTTGCTGCTTCTGAACACGAAGAAAGGCATCCAAAAATCTTTGAAATTGAAAATGGTTGAGTGCACTGTTTTTCAGTTTGACAAAGATAAATATTAGAACATATTCAGTGCAATGATTATTTCAGAAATTCAATTCCAAACAAATGTGTTGCTAAAGTTCAGTCAGTTGTCATTGTCAGCCTCTGGCTTCCAGCAATGGCCTTTCTGCCTATGTAGGAGAACCCTGGCTGAGTGAAGATGGCTATGTAGCCTTTATCTGAAGTTCATCCAATTGGGCAGTAGGTCCTGACTAATCACAGTGTCAAGGTCAAGGGAATGGCTCCATATGAAAGTTTCACAGTAACACAGAGCATTGCCTCAAGAGTGAGAGGTTGCAAGTGCTTTTGATTGAAACTGGGCCACTGCTGGAGTACCAACTCCAAACTGCCCAACAGTGACCCTCCGATGATCCCGTCATTGGAATTTATTGTATTAAATAAAATTTGTTTTACAGTAACTAAATTGTTTTATCCTATGATTTGCCATCTGGAGTCCTTCCTAACACTATAAAACAGAGAGAAGGGGGAATAGATGGGAAGTGGATAGATAGATGGAAGATATAGATGATGTCTGTCTATCTGTCTGTTGTCTGTCTGTCTGTCTGTTGGTATCTATATATTCATCTCTCTCTCTCTCTCTCTCTTGGTAGATAAGTAGGTAGTTAGTTATGTAGGTAGATAGGTAGTTGATAGGTAGATAGGAAGATTGATAGTTAGGTAGATCGATAGCCATCAGAGTGACATTTGAAGCAAGGACAACTCAAAACATTTTGCTATCCTAGACGTTTCCCATCAAGACCATCCAGGTCAATTTGGTCTATGAAAAACATCCCAGAAGTACCTCTCTCTATTCTTCAAGAAAAACACAGTAACTATTGGCAAACTACAATTGTTACAGAATGTGGTAGCCCAATTGCTAGCCAGTTAGTGTTGCTACAACCATGCAGTACAGTTTTATGGGTATTGTCCTGATTTCCAAGCAAGGATGACTCAAAACATCCTAGACTCTTGCTATCCTAGACTCTTCCCATCAAGTTCACCTAGGTCAATTTGCTCTACAAAGAACATTCCAGAAGTACCTATCTCTATTCTTCAAGAAAAACACAGTCACTACCACCATCGTCTAAAAACTTGCATGATTTCCCACTATGATACCTGAGGAAGCCAACTTCATTTTATCTCCATGAAGACCTGGTTCTTTTCTGAAGAATCACTTTGTTTTGAAGGAAAAAGATGAGTGGCAGATATGCCATTTCTCCAAAACAGAGACATGTTTGTTTGCCCTTTCTGTTTATTAATCATTTATTCCAATAGCTTTGTGAGGCCAGCCTGAAACACCTTATACAAAAGCATCCCATGAAAACTAAACATATCCTGAGAAGTCTTTTTCAGTGAAGTAATTGCTTTTGCAGGCTCCTTTCTGGACCAGACGTAGCCCAGCCACAGGCTGTGACTTAGATAAACTTCCTCTGTTTAATAGTGTTAGTTTGCATTGGCCTGAAATAACACACATTTTCTGTCTGTAGTGCTGTGTCTGTGTGACGATTTGATTGAGAGTGCCCGTTCAAAGACAATTGGATTGAATCTCCAAATCAAATTGACTTTTGGAATTGACAGTCTGATCCCTGTGCAAGCTCTTTCCCACCAATGCAATCAATTTGATGATTTGATTCAGAAAATAGTTTAGCTTCCAAATCAATATGATTTTAATAGAATTATTCAATTTTATTCTGTTCAATTTTTGTTGAAGAAATCAGTTTGCCTTTCTGAAGCAACCTGAGGATTCTATAAGAGTCAGTTTGAATGGGATGAAACCTGCTCCCCAGAGACCATGCTAAACACACATCTTCAGCCAAGAAGCATGTTGAATATTAGGGCTTAAACCAAGAAGTTGATGAAGTTGAGGTATGAACCAAGTTTCATTGATCCGTCAATACTTCATCAGGTACTGATGACATACAGATGTTAGAGATTTACTTTGGGTCCTTTCTTTGTCTATTGTGGATTTATCTTAGCTCAAAAGATCCCAAATAATTTTCTTTTGTCTCACTTCCCTGGCCTATGCATTCATGTTCATAAACACATGTACATGTTTTGACGATCCTCCTGGTAGGTGCCAGGTTTCTCTTATTCCTATCATGTGTTTCTTTAAATACATCTCCTTTCTGTTCTTATTATCTTCCTTAAGCATTGCTGAGGCCAGATTCCTGTCTCAGGAATGATGACACAGACAAGCAAAAAAGGCTTTAATCTTCAACAGGGAGGTTCAAACTTAATCTGGGAAGTGTTTAGCTTTTGAGAAGAACAAACGTCCATTCTCGAATTCTCCAGGAAGCAGGAGGGGGCAGAGGCAGAGGTGGGTTTCAGCAGATTCTGACCAGTTCTGGAGAACCGGTAGTGGAAATTTTGAGTAATTCGGAGAACCGGTAGTAAAAATTCTGACTGGCCCTGCCCCCATCTACTCTCTGCCTTCCAAGTCCCAGCTGACTTGGAAATGGGGATTTTGCAGTATCCTTCCCCTGGAATAAGGTGGAAATGGATATCTTACAGTACCCTTCCCCTGACACACCCACCAAGCCATGCCCACCAAGCCACGCCCACAGAACCGGTAGTAAAAATTTTTGAAACCCACCACTAGGCAGAGGCCATATTTCAGTTCAGTGGTGGAATTCGATTTTTTTTACTACCAGTTCTATGGGCATGGCTTGGTGGGCATGGTGTAGCTTGGTGGGCATGGCAGGGGAAGGATACTGCAAAATCCCCATTCCCTCCCCACTCCTGGGGGAAGAATATTGCAAAATCTCCATTCCCACCCCACTCTGGGGCCAGCCAGAGGTGGTATTTGCTGGTTCTCTGAACTACTCAAACTACCGGTTCTCCAGAACCTGTCAGAACCTGTTGAATAGCATCCCTGCTTTAGTTCTGCTTCTTGCTCTTGGTGATTTCCTTGCATTGCTCACGTTCACTTTGCATTCTGCCTCTGCTCATCAGATTTTTAGATGACACACTGTGCTAATGTTGCAAGCAGAACTTCCGGTTCCATCTTGTGAAGAGGTCAAGGACAGCAAGGGAATCATGCAGCTGGGATAACTGTATGTGTGCAGCAATGACGCTATGCACAGCTCCATTCCCCAGCAATCTCAGCAGGACATAGTCAAAAAAGTCAAGGTGTAGTAGTATGATCAACGTTCCAACTGGGTTTTTTTTACATGCTGCGCCTTGATCACTCCATTTATAGCTGCCATCCTGACTTCTTTGACTATACCCAGTGGACACCCCTGCCATCTTCTGTTCCAGTTTTGTGTGATGAGAACTCAGAGAAGAGTAGCATCAACCTCAATGCTGGGTGACACTTCTTAATAGATTCCTAAATAGAATTCCTTCTTCACCATCCTGAATGGGGTAGACTTCCTTTTTCTGTTGGAGAGGAATAAATGCAGGGGTGAAATTCATCAGGTTCTGACAGGTTCTGGAGAACCGGTAGCGGAAATTTTGAGTAGTTCGGAGAACTGGCAAATACCACCTCTGGCTGGCCCCAGAGTGGGGTGGGCATGGAGATTTTGCAATATCCTTCCCCCAGGAGTGGGGAGGGAATGGGGATTTTACAGTATCCTTCCCCTGGAGTGGGGTGGGAATGGAGATTTTGCAGTATCCTTTCCCTGCTACAGAACCAGTAGTAAAAAAAATTGAATTTCACCACTGAATAAATTTTGGACCTCGAGAGGATGCATAAAGTTGGCACCCCGATGAAAAATATTGGAGGAGGAAGATGCAAATCCTCATATTTCAGTTTCTGTATGGCTTATTGCACACTTTCTAGATTAGTCTGTGGCTCAGAGTAGGGCAGCATTCAGATCACATCCTCCATCTCTGCCCGTAATGGCGGGATTTATGCAAATACAGTGTGAGAGGCAATCTTCAACTAGGCTGATTTAATTTCTTTCATCTGCACAAGCAGATCCAAATAGGCTCTCGACATAAACTCAGAAATCATACCATAGCTGAATGTAACAGTAATGGGCTGAATTGCTGGTTGGAAATCTTCAGTGTTTACTGTCGGTAGGGAAAGGCTGGTCAAACGATGCTCTTTGAGTTTTATCCAGTTTTTTCAAGCAGAGGAAGATTTTCAGGAGGGAAAGGAATTGCACAGGAAATGATCTTGCAATCTTCCAGCAACTCTGGATATTTTATCTCTGAAGTGAAGGCTGGTCAGAATTTTCAGAAGGGAAATGAGAAAGACAAAGCTCCTGCATAGTGGTGCATAGATGTGATCCAGATTTATGGCCAAAGTAATTATATACTTTATACTCCTTAGAGTGGGGGGCCTTGGTGTGGTGACTCATTCTCTTTATCACTTAAAGGTTAGACTATTGCTGCAGTGTGGTATACATAGGGTTGCCTCTGAAGACTATTGGCAAACTGCAATTTGTTACAGAATGTGGTAACCAAATTACTAGCCTGTTAAGAGTTGTAGGGTTTTTTTTGACTCATAAAACCTTACATGGCTTGGCTCCTAAGTCTCTCTTAAAGCGGGATCTGCTCATCCTGTTCTTTCAGCCCATGAGATGTTTTGGATCTTCTCTGTCTGATAGGGATTTGGTAGCTGGGCTTTTCCATTGGAACAGTCTTCTTATGGAGTCCCACATCACGGCTCCAAATATATTGGCATTCAGAAAAGCAATTATTCCATTTCATGGAGTCTTAGGGTAGTGCCTGCTATGTTGCTTATGGATAGGGTCTGCCAGGGGCTGTTTTATAGAGATTCGTATTTTATCTTTGAAGTGGGTATTACAGATCATTTTAGGGGATGAGATTTGTATGGCTGTATTATGCTGCTGTGCTTTTAATATACCTGGGGTCATTTTGGAACATGGCAGCATAGTCAAATTGTAACAAATTAATATTATGTGCTTTTGATGCGCACGTTCTCATAATGGAGTACACAGGAAGCTTTAAAGCAGCGGCGGCCCTCACAATCAAAGGGCTGGCTGTTGAAGCAAAGTTTGCTCAAATGCTCCAGCAGACATGTGGCATATTAAGTGATCCATCTCCAGTGCATCTTACTCCCTGTGAAATATCTACCTCCATATGCAAAGCAGCTGTGTCAAAAAGATTGTTTCCAATCATATACAGGGATTGTGCTCCATGGCAAAAATCTGAATTTTTGAGGTAGCTCTTTCAATAAAGATTTGGTTGCTTATTGGAAGTGATCGTGTGGCGTATTAATATGTGGTTTCTTTCTAAAATGAAAATCCAGTTAATTTTATAGTTGTTTCCTAAGTGCTTCAAGCTGATGGCATGTCCAGCTTTATGGGGGGTTTTTTTGCCATCCTCTGTTACCACCAGGGGGCGATGTTTACTTTTGTTACCACAATAAAATTCACACCTTTAGAAAGTTAGAGTGAAAGGAATTGTGGCTCCTTAAACCTTTCCTTTCCTTTCCTTTCCTTTCCTTTCCTTTTTGTGTCTCTGTAGTGGATAGAAGCCCAAGGCCAGTATGAAATATGTGGATCAGAAAAGCCAAGCTGGATCTGCAATAAACTCCTCATTCCTTGACAGGTCTGCTTTCCACAGGGTGTCAGTCAATCAGATATTTCATTTTCTGAGTACTGAGACACCCTACCAAGTCAATTCTGTCCCCCAGTTTTGTGAATTTCCTTTTCCAACCAACATTCTGTGCTTCCTGGCGTGCACATACCATGTTTGTTCTTCACTGGGTTAATTGGTGATTGAATTTTTTCACCCCTGCTTTTCGAGCAACTTGTACATTGCTGAAGGAGCCATGCAAACTTTGAGGTCGCTCTGCACGGTATCCCTCTCTCCTGTTGCTCATTGTACCTCTTCTGCTTCCAATCTAGTTGGCATGAGAGGCACTCAGTTTGCTATTACATTTGCTACCCAAACTAATTAAAAATCTATTAAAATGTTGCTTTTGTTCCTTGGCTAAATTGTCTAATGTTTTCTCTATGATATTATTGTTCAATTACAATGCCAAGTCCAATGAGCAGAGGAGGCCAACTGGTAAAGAGACACGTTTATTTAGCAACAAAGGCCAGATCTGCCTTACAACAGCAGATAGTAGTGTTGGCAGAGTCATAGAGGTAGTGTTGTATTTACAACAATTAGTTTGGTAACTGTTCAAAGTTACAGTGGCACCGAAATAAAATGGGACTTCTGACCCATCTTTGCACTGATGACCATTGCAGCATCCTCACAGTCATGTGATCAGAATTCAAGCACCTGGCATGTATTTACAACAGTTGCAGTCTCTTGGGGTCACGTCAGGGCTGAAATCCAGCAGATTCTGGAGAACCGGTAACGGAAATTTTGAGTAATTCTGAGAACCGGCAAATACCACCTCCGGCTGGCCCCAGAGTGGGGTGGGAATAGAGATTTTGCAATATCCTTCCCCCAGGAGTGGGGAGGGAATGGGGGTTTTGCAGTATCCTTCCCCTGGAGTAGGGTGGAAATGGAGATTTTGCAGGATCCTTCCCCTGCCACGCCCACCAAGCCACGCCATGCCATGCCCACCAAGCCACGCCCACAGAACCGGTAGTAAAAAAAATTGAATTTCACCACTGGGTCATGTGATCACTATTTGCAATCTTTTTAACCAGCTTCCAATCAGCAAAATGAACGGGGGAAGCTAGACTCACTTAAAAACGGGAGTGATTTATTTAAGAACCTTGGCAGAAAAAGTCATAAAATCAGGCACGATTCACTTATGTGTGCCCCCCTCCTAAAAGAATGAAATATTTTGAGGAATATTAAAAAGGCAAGAGATTATATTTCCCCAAGCAGATATTTTGTGCCCATTAAGAAAGATTAGGCCAGCCTATCTACAAAACAAAAGACCTTCAGCTTCCGGGTGATGGGATTAAAAACAGGATATAATTCTTCAGGACATAATAGGATTAACCCATTACCATTTAGCAGAAAACTCCCTAGCTCACTACATTGCACAATCTCCTAAGGGTATTTCAGTCATTGCATCATCTAAGAGCAGTCCAAACTTCAACCAAACCTGAGAGCTCAGACAAACACCTAGAATTTACATTTCCTTGTTTGCCTATAGAGCCAGCTATGACCCCTACATGGCTCCATGGGAGTCTGATAACAGCCAATAGAATACATGTTCTTGCACAGGAACAGGAAACTCAAGTGCAAAGCCCAAAAGAAGGTATAAAACCCCCTCACTCTCAACTCCATTTTGTCAGCTGCACCAGAACCATGTGCTTGGTGGTTTTGTTCATCAATAAACCATCTTTCCAATCAGCCTCCATATTTCCAGTATCTTTCTCCTAGCTTGGAACTGAACCAGATGGATATTTCTTCCAACAATTAACATCGATCTTGCTTTAGTGTTAATTCTGGGTCCCAATTGTGATTGTAAGCTGAGGACCGCCTTTACTTCTTATGCATACATAGGCTATGTCCATTTTTTCATTGGTTTACTGTCATGGTATGATTAAACTTTACAGTTTTTGTACATTTAAAGATTTCTCTATGAGGTCAGTTAAAAGGCTGATTGGCCACTTCTCCCTCCTACAATATTCTGACATACTTACTAATTTATTATCTTCATTGCTTGTATGTGACCAGTTTATTTGAAGTTCATGGATAAGGGCTCTTCTTGTCCATACGTACCAGTAATTCCATAATCTTTTTAAAAATTTGTTAATAATATAAAATACAAAAAATACAAAAACAAATAGTAGGAAAAATAAGGGAAGGGAAGAGGAAGGGAAGAGTGCAGAAAAGAAGGGAAAAAGAAAGAAAAGTCATTGACTTCTGACTCCCTTTGATGTAGTAAAATAAAATAGTAACGTCCAACATCAACTTTTTACTTTTACATAGTGGTACAAACTAACAATTTCTATATCAGCGAATCTATCTAATTGGTAAAACCCAAAATCAAATCACCTCAAGCACAAAGTCCAGAAGTGGTTTCCAAGTAGAAACCAGTAATTCCATAATCTATAAGACTATGTGTTAGAATAAACTTTTGGCTTAGACAAAGTTAAGAATAAAATGAAGATGCTTTCTCTTTGATCTTGACTCCTGGTGACCGTAGAAAACAACCATACAATTTTTTTGATAGCAATATTAAAGTGATTTGGCATTGCTATTTTCCTATAACATGGACAGAGGCTGTGAAATAATTTCAATAAGACATAGTCATCTAAATTAATGCAATTGCCTTGGATTATTATAAACAGAACCAAGACCACAATGTTCTTAAGGAGTCTGATACTCCATAACTAAAAATAGACATTAAAGCATAAGACATCAGTTGACAAAAGGCCAAAATGACTGCCTACATCTACAGGAAATGTCAATAGTTGAAATGAAAACGGGAGGAAGCATTATGGGAGAACTGCAGAAAGGTTCAGAGCAATCATTTGTGTTTTCAGATGCTGATGAGAACAAAAAAGAAATACCGATTTAACAGCATTTATAGCTTGAAAATGATTTCTCCCCAGTTCCCTTCTTATCAAGAAATTACATGAAAAATTGCAAATATAGCAAACTTCTGTAGCCATTTCTGTTTCTCTTTTTTTTAATGAATTGGTCAACCAATTGATTAGTCAATCCAAAGCAGGACTTTTCAGACAGTTTCATGTAATGGGAGCAGGGGTGGGCTTCAAAATTTTTAGCAAGGGGTTCTCTGCCTGGTTGCTGGGTGGGCGTGGCCAGGGTGGGCGTGGCCTAGTCAGCCTCCTGCACCACCGTGGGAGCGTGTTTTTGCCCTCCCTGGGCTCCAGAGGCTTTTCCCGAGCCTCAGGGAGAGTGAAAACGGCCTCCTCAGGCTCCAGAGACCCTCTGGAGGCCGGAAACAGGCCCATTTCTGGCCTTCCTGAACTTCCAGTAGTCCATTTTTCATCCTCCCCAAGCCTCTGTGTAAGCCCTGCAGTTACCTGCATCCAAAACGGGCCGTTTGGGGACTCCTGGGAGGAGAGGGGCAGGATGGGCGGGACCAGCCAGGAGTGGGATTTGGGGGTTCTCCAAACTGCACAGAATCTCCTAGAGGTTCTCCTGAACTCCTGCGAATCCCCAGCAGCCCACCCCTGGATGGGATCTTTTTAAAAAATTAAACAAAAAAAACAGTTGGAACCCTGGATCTGTTAAATGGCAGCCATGGAGATTTTTTTACCTATAGGTGAAAGAAACATCCCCTGCCTTTTAAGTTACATCTTTTTAAAAAAATGTTCTAGGTAACTTTGGTCTGCCATCTCATGATCTCATGGAGTTGTAGGCTTCTGTGGAAGACAATTTGAAAAACCCTGGCAAAGCTTTAAGATTGAATAGCCTATCCCAGATTTAATACACGTAATTGAATGCTAGCTTCTGCAACCTGTTTGATGAGGCTTTCCCTTCCCTTCCTTTGCCCATGAAATATTCTTAGGTAGCTTACAATTCCCCCATTAATCCCCATAGCAAAACCACTTCATCAAATTCCAGCTCTTCCTGTATATTTAATCCATTGGTGGCATATCAGTCAGACAAATCTGAATGGATCACTAAATGGCATGGCCAAAAGATACAAAGTATTCCCTTTGCTCCCATCTAGTGGCCAAATAAATGACCAGCCAACTCACAGTTATAAGGAATATAAAATTTTTATTTTATTTATTTATTTGTTGAGTACATATTAGATAATATATATAAGTATAAGCATGAATTGAATACATAAAATGAATACAATTAAAGGGAATGGTAGGACAGGGACGGTAGGCACGCTGGTGCTCTTATGCATGCCTCTTATACACCTCTTAGGAATGGGGTGAGGTCAACAGTAGCCAGTCTTAGGTTAAAATTTTGGGGGTTTGGGGATGAAACCAAAGAGTCAGGTAGTGTATTCCAGGCACTGACCACTCTGTTGCTGAAGTCATATTTTCTGCAATCGAGTTTGGAGCGGTTCACTTTAAGTTTGTATCTATTGTGTGCTTGTGTATAGTTGTGGTTGAAGCTGAAGTAGTCATTGACAGGTAGGACATTGTGGCAGATGATTTTATGAGCTATGCTTAGGTCATACTGAAGGCGGCATAGTTCTAAATTTTCTAAGCCCAAAATTTCAAGTCTGGTGGCATAAAGTATTTTGTTGTGAGTGGAGGAGTGGAGGACTCTTCTTGTGAAATATTTCTGGACACGTTCAATTGTATTAATTCCGATATGCAGTGCGTGTTCCAGACAGAAGAGCTGTATTCGAGAATTGGTCTAGCAAATGTTTTGTATGCTCTGGTTAATAGTGTAATATTACCAGAGAAGAAGCTACAAGATTAGGTTTACAACCCTTAATGCCTTTTTGGCGATGTTGTTATAGTGGGCTTTGGCACTTAGATCATTTGATATGAGTACTCCAAGATCCTTGACAGAGTGAGGGTCATCTACAAGGTTGTGTCCACTCACCTTGTACATTTTGTTCTGATTCCTTTTGCCAATGCATAAGACAGAGCATTTGTTGGTTGAGATTTGGAGTTGCCAATTTTTTGACCATTCTGGCACAAAGTCAGGATCTTTTCGAAGGGTAACAGCATTGTTGGTGGTGTTAAATAGTTTTACATATCGGTGAAGAGAACGCAGTTACTTATAATATGATCACAAAGGTCATTTATATATAGTATGAAGAATGTTGGTCCTAGAAAAATGTTCCATTGGCATGAGTAAAATGAAGAAAACAGCACAACTGCAGTGCCTGTGTTAATCAGAGCACTGGAACACGCACTGCATATCGGACATTAATACAATTGAACGTGTCCAGAAATATCAGTTAGAGAAGGATTTTCATGTGGTGGATGAGGTTGGCCCCAGCTGGGGATTTCAGAGAAGGGAATGACTACCAATTCATGTTCCTTGGGCATGTGGTGCATTAATGCTGCATGGACAGCAGTACGGCCTGGACTCATTTTGGATGCAAGCTAAGTCTGTACTGGGGAAAAGGGCAAGATTTAGGGCAGCATGTTTTCCTCCCAGGTCTGGGAGAGAGGAGCACACCAAAGCAGCTGCATGGAAGTGAACTATGTGTATCAATGAACTCCTACAACAACTCAGTGGGAGGGGAGAGACTTCTCAGATGTGTAATGGTGACTCTCAGTTGAAAATAAACAACAACAACAAAATGAGAGGCGGAAGGTCAGATGGAGTCTCCTGGAATTCTAAACCAGAACATGATGTGCTACAGTATTTTGCTACAGGTCTCATATCATTCCTAGGCTGGATATTTGAAAGTTCTCACCTGTCCCCTCTTACGTATTGATGAAAGCTGCACTCCATCTGCTATACACTGACATGATTTATCTCCTGATTGATAGCATGTCCTGTACTGTTATAAAAGGCAAAATTTAAGATTTTCATTAAAGATAAATTGGTACAATCAGGATTGTCCTAATTATATCATCCCAAGAGTTCAAGACAAAGATGAGGAGGAAAGGAAGAAGAGGAGGAGAAAGAGGAAGAAGAGGAAGACGAAGGAGGAAGGAGGGAGGGACTTCTAGTCAGGGAAATTATTCTGAGGAGGAGGTTGCAACTAGATGTGGAAGAGATACCCCATCCCATGTGATCCACATAAAAACTGAGTGATGCTATCTATAATGAAGTAAAAAAAAAAATGGACCCAAATTCCATAAATCAGTTTGGTCTTCTGCATTTCCCATCTTGATGAACATATATTTTCCTGAAACTCCCGTCATCCATTGACCCTGTTGAGTGGGGATGTTAAGGAATATAATTTTTTTTAAAAATACCTGGGGACATTAGGGTGATTTGCACAGAGGTCCATTAGAGATAAGAAGTTTCCCTCTCCTGCTTAAATGATTGGACTCCGGAGGCCTTTAGACCTGAGAAGATGGCCACATCTTCAAACAACAATTTATTTACGCCTCCAGTTTTCCCTTAAAAGAAATAAAAACAAAATAAAACAGCAAAGAATAGGATAGAAAATATTTTTCACAGCTGGATGCAATTGTGGGTTTCTAATTCCCAGTTCATGAACAGAGGAGAGTTATATTTTACTGAACAGTTGGGAGACAGTTCCTCATCCATAACTATTTCATCAGGGGTCATTATTTGTATACACATTATACTGAGCGAAATTACAGAAAGGGGGACAAAAATGAATATAAAGTTCCGTATTAGCAGTTGAAAGCTGTTGGAAAAACAGACACAAATG
This sequence comes from Masticophis lateralis, assembly GCA_030761175.1. NCBI lineage: Eukaryota > Metazoa > Chordata > Lepidosauria > Squamata > Colubridae > Masticophis > Masticophis lateralis. The sequence goes on along the minus strand of JAUDYJ010000002.1, from coordinate 191,663,249 downwards.
AAGAACAGATTGAAACAAGAATTAATTTGAAAAATTAACCTTCTCTCCCTTAAAAAACAAACACAATGCCCCAAACAGAGACCTATTAAGGATGATTACAAGTCAAGGAGGAAGAGCAAAGTATGTAGTGATTGATTTGGCTTCTAACTGGGATAAGTTGACAGGGAATTTGAAAGCTAAGTGACTCTTTTACTAAATGTACAAAATGCTACATGCTGGTTCCCCCCCACCTTTCTTGAAAAATCCATTCTTTTCCTAGTTCTTAATACATCCCCAAAAGAAAAGCAAGAGTGTGCATTGCTCCAGTGTTTTTCAACTTTAGCAAGTTTAAGGTCAATCAGAATAGAGCTGGAAGGGACCTTGGAGGTCTTCTAGTCCAACCCCCTGCTCAAGGAGGAGACCCTATACCACTGATGGTGAACCTATGGCATGCATGCCAGAGGTGGCACATATTGCCTTCTCTGTGGGCATGCGAACCGTCGCCCCAGCTCAGCTCAGCTCCGCCGTGCATGTGTGTGTGCCTTCCGCCGGCCAGCTGGTCTTTGGGTCTCTGCTGCACATGGAAAGAGGGGTGGACCACATGTGGGGGCTGCACGTGCATTCGTAGGGGGCAGGGGGCATGCATGGGGCTGCATGTGCATGCGTAGGGACTGTGCTTGCATTGCATTTTGGGGGTTCGCGCACACGTGCATTAAGCACTTGGTCAGGAAAAGGTTAGCCATCCCTGCCCCAGGGGTGAAATGCTCCCAGTTCAGACCGGATCGCCTGATCCGATAGCGATGGAGGCGGGTGGTTCAGAGAACCGGTAGCAAAAATCCCTGCCCCCCCCATGCCCAGCTGAGCCACACAATCATTAGAAGCTTTTTTTTTTTACTTTTAAAAGCATTTTTTCTACAACCTTATCGGCCGAAAAAATGCTTTTAAAAGTAAAAAAAAAAAGCCTCTGATGATCACGCGGCTCAGCTGGGATTGTCAAAGGCTTTTAAAAGAAAAAACCCCTTTTTTTCTTTTAAATGCCTCTGACGATCTAAGCTGAGTTGCCTGATCGACAGAGGCTTTCGGCAACTCAGCTGGGATCATCAGAGCCTTTTGAAAGCATTTTTTTTACAACCTCTTCACTGAAGAGATTGTAGAAAAAATGGTTTTAAAAGTAAAAAAAAAAATGGCCACGCCCATCCAGTCACTTACCCCACCCTCCACCAAGCCACGCCCACAGAACCGGTAGTAACAAATTTTAGATTTTGCCACTGCACTGCCCTATATCATTTCAGACAAGTGACTGTCCAGTCTCTTCTTAAAAACCTCCAGTGATGAAGCATCCACAATTTCTGATAGCAAGCTGTTCCGCTGGTTAATTCTTCTGTTAGGAAGTTTCTTCTCAATTTCAGGTTCTCTCCTTGATTAGTTTCCATCCATTCTTTCTTGTCCTGCCCTCTGGTGCTTTCGAAAATAAGTTGACCCCCTTCTTTTTGTGGCAACCTTTCTGAAATGTATTGGCTGGATCAAAGATGATAGACAATGTGAAGATCATGTAATTAACCGTTTATTAACAATGGCTGGGCTAACTGTCACAGCTATAACTGAAACTGCTTAGAACTCTGCCTGACAGCTCTTATAAAGCCAGCTGTCATGCGGCTTAACCAATCACAACAGAACGTTACTTTAACCAATCAACGAACAGAATGTTACTTCCTATTTCAGCATACTTAATACATTGTACTCTCAAATACTGGAATGCTGCTATCATGTCCTGCCTCTCTCATGGATTCTTTCCATGACTGGTTTGCTGGTTATAAGGGCAGAACTCCATACCTTTTAATTTCCCACAATTCATTATATCAGGGACAAAGGAAATGTGCAACTCCTGACTGTTGCTTAACTTCAATTCCCAGCAGCCCATGGTAGATGAGCAACAGAGAAGGATAGTGAAAATTATAACTCAAAAACATTTAAAGTGTGATAGTTACCTTCTCTTGATGTGAGGTTAGGATCCTGATAGCTAATGCAAACATCTCTGCAGTTTCTGCTTGCTTCATTACTTGCATGGGCTACCTACCATTTCTTGAGTGCAGGAACAGACCTGGCCATCTCCCACCTTTCCCCAATCCACCATGAATGCATTCCTATCCATGTTTCGAAGCTCAGTTCTGCTTCAAAACTATTGCGCTAGCTAGTGTCGGAAGAAATATCCTTCTGAGTTCAGTTCCAACTGGGGAAAAAGACACTGGATTCATGGAAGTGCTTGGAAAGAAGGTTTATTGATGAACAGGATTCCATGCCTTGGAGATCTTGGGCGAAAAAAGGAAAGAGATGCTGAGAATCCCTGGGTTTTATACCCTCTCTGGCTTTGAACTTCCTGGGGCACAGGAAAAGTATCCTGATTGGTTGCTGTCAGAGGTCCTGGCTAGCTTTGTAGGTTGTCTGTGTGCTACATTTGATTGAATGTTGTTGGGTGATGTAATGAAGGGCAATTAAATGGCTCTGCCAGAAGGAGGTAGATCTTTGTTATGTAGAATGGACTGGCTGAGGCCTTAATGGCCCATTGACAAAGGCAGGCAGGGCTGAGTTTTTGCCTCCCTTTTAGGGGAAATATTCTGCCCTTTTTAATATTTCCTAAAATATCTCATTTTCCTAGGAGAGGGACGGGTGCTAACTTCCTACACTAGAAAGCTATTATTTTCCATCCTGAGGCAATTTAAGCTCTTCTAGATGAATAGTCAACTGTGCTTCACTTTTGTCTAGCAATAACCCCAATTGTAACCAATTGCCTAGCACATCTCCTTCCTTTCAGTGACTGGTTCATGTCTTGTATCATCATTTAATTCTGGATTGCCATAGTCTCATCTGGTCAGAAATTTCCCTTCTCTCCTCTTCTAATAGATCCAATAGTGTCCCATAAAGTCCTGGAGCCCAATAAAACCTTCTGGTCACATTTTTGCCCTCATGTTTCTATCAGGATATTTCTATCCAACCCATACATCTCACAATGTGTTGGAGGAAGAAAGGTACCAAAATCAATGTTACTCCTTTGCTTCCATGAAGCTGAACCATTAGGTCTTCATTGTTATGAAGTTTCCAAGCATTTAAAGCGGTGGTGAAATTCAATTTTTTTACTACAGGTTCTGTGGGCATGGCTTGGTGGGCGTGGCAGGGGAAGGATACTGCAAAATCCCCTTTCCCTCCCCACTCCTGGGGGGAGGATACTGCAAAATCCCCATTCCCACCTCACTCTGGGGCCAGTCAGAGGTGATATTTGCCAGTTCTCCGAACTACTCAAAATTTCTGCTACTGGTTCTCCAGAACCTGTCAGACCCTGCTGTATTTCACCCTTGATTTAAAGTGAAATAAAGGAATGAAGGAACTACTCTTCCTTTTGCTTTTAGCATTGGCACACCAGAGCAAGGATGGCACAAGAAGGGGATTGTGGGAAAGCAATATGGAGGCATCCATCTAGGAAAGCAAAGGGAAAGAATTGGGATTACTGAGGAGGGAACTGTCCCTAAAAAGAAAGGGCAGGGAAGACTCACCGACATGGAGGCCATCTGCATGGGTTGGAAGGGCAGCAAACAGGAGAAAGATCAGACAGAGCTAAGGCTGACCAGCAACTGGCCCCATTGCCAACCCACTGCGCTCAAGGCAGGACTTCCTGGAGTCATTTTGCCAAAACAAGCCGGAGCAGCACAGGAGACAAATTGTTCTGGTTGCTGTGCAGAATTATCCTGAAAGAGTCCTAGGGCAGGGCATGCAATAAACCCTGCCTGATTCTCATTCTGATTGTGTCTCAGCCCTTCCCATAAACACAGAAAGATAAAAAAGCTCCGAGCAAGCAGTTGTAGCGGGCATTTCCTTTTTCCTCATCACTGTGCTATAATTTGTAGTAAGTTGTTACAAGTCAAGGAGGGGTGGGAGAAGATAAAAACAGCAGTGGGAACTAAAAAAAAGGAGAGGGGAGGAGGGGAGGGGAGGAGAGGAGGGGGGGGGGAGAGAGAGAGAAGAAAGAGAGAAAGAGAAAGAAAGAAAAGCACTTCCAGCTACTGCTAAAAACCTAATAAAATAATCCCACTCTCATCAGAGCGCGTCTTTCTTCTTCACTATTTTTATCTTACTTCATTAGATGATCATCATTGTTTTCACATCTCCCAACTCATGTCATCTTTATTTATTTACTGAGCTATTGCTGTTTCTGGCAATATTTCCCTTGTTTATTTGGCCCCGATACAAGCAATTTGAATCCCTAATCCGTTGACTTGAATTGCAAATAATTTCCTGTATGTTTTTCCATGCAAAAATACATTAAAAATATTATATGTGCATTCAATAACAGGCCCAAGTGTCTTTTCTCAGCAGGCAAAAGCCGAACCTGGAAGAAAATGCTGCATGTGATGCTTGGATCTTAGTTTGTTTCCTGCCTTGATACACTATGTTAGGAAGTCAGTGCACCTAATTTGTAATTAAAGGAGTCTGTATATAGTAGGAAGATATAGAAGATGCCTTTAATTACAAATTAGGCATTCTAACTTCCTAATACAGCGTATCAAGGCAGGAAACAAAGCAAGATCCAAGTGTAATGTGCAGCAAGTTCTTTGTCACTTATATTTCTTTGTCGTATGTGTATGGGGATATGTACACATTGCCAATTAGAATGAATATAAATAGATATAAAAAGAAAGAAGAAAAGCCCTTTTTTTAGTACTACAACAAAAACTGAACCGCACCAGCAATCTTTCATATTTAGACACAAACAGCAAAAGAGATTGAGAGATTTAGAAATGACAAAGAGTTGATAAGAGAACTTTTCAGATTCCTTGAAATCTTGATTCTTACATATAAGATTAGAAACTGTGCTTTGAGCTTTAAAGGTCACGTGTCAAAAGATACCAAATATGCTTCAAACCAGAGGTGGGTTTCAGCAGGTTCTGACCAGTTCTGGAGAACCGGTAGCAGAAATTTTGAGTAGTTCAGCGAACTGGTAGTAAAAATTCTGACTGGCCCCGCCCCCATCTATTCTCTGCCTCTCGAGTCCCAGCTGATCGTGAGGAAATGGAGATTTTACAGTATCCTTCCCCTGCCATGCCCACCAAGCCATACCCACCAAGCCATGCCAGCCCACCAAGCCACACGCATCACTGCTTCAAACAGACGTCTATCCCCATGTGCTTACAATTTAAACTGAACAATATGCCTCCATTAACGATGTTGCAACTAAGCCATACAATTAGTATTGCAGTAATTGGGAGAGTTTACTTAATGTGGCAAATTGCCCCATCCTCTGAACATATATTTATTGCCTCTTTGGCTGCTTTTAAACCCTTTTAAAGGCATCAATAACATGGTTCCTCTCACAAACAGATTAATTTCTCCACAGTGCAACTTTTTCCCATCTCTCCATGATAGCAGCTTACAATTTTGTTTCTACCCATTTGTAACCTCCACTGTTCACCGTGCACCACAAATCTTTCCCTCTTTTGATATTTACTCAAGCCTTAGCAATGCATCACAGTTGCCCTTGGGCATCTCGCCCAGCACATGAAAAGCTTTTGCCGGGATAGGCACCTAGATCTTGTGTAATCTTTGGAAAGTGAGTGTGTAACAGTGTGCTTTGTTGTCTTGACCATGGGTTAAAGTTACATGAGTTCATGTAACTTTTTTTTTAAAAAAGCACATAATTAAATGTCAATTCCGTTTGTCTCTTCATTGGAAGTAGACTTACTGCACAAAGGCAAAATAAATATTAAGGATCGAATTGAGGATACAGAAACAGTGGCTATGGTCCTTTTCAATGAGATTTCTCCAGATGTTCCTGAAGCACAATTCCCAGTCCTGAACATACTATGGACAGGAGGCTATCCTGACTATGGTTTCGCAATGCTTTAGACACGATTGAGAAGTGGTGCTATGGAATCTCTGACTTTTCAAAGCAGCCATGTCTATTTCCAGGGCTGTAGTTGTTGCAGAATGACTTTTCCTACCATCACACAATGGTGGGAGGAAAAAAATGCAGCTGCTTTAATGTGTTGGAAGAAGGTGCTGGCTTTTGCTTGTCCCAGAAAACTTCTTCCTAACTGAATCAGAAGCACTGCACAACCCCAGCAGATCAACAATGTCTAGAACAGGGGTGTCAAACTCACGGCCTGTGGGCTGGATGCTTCACGCGCTGGCCATGCCTACCCCTGTTTTAGCGAAGTGGAAAAAAGTCACAATACGTCATGTGATGACATGACAATGGTCTAGAACAGTGTTTCTCAACCTTGGAAGCTTGAAGATGGGTGGACTTCAACTCCCAGAATCCCCCAGCCAGCGCTGCTGGCTGGGGGATTCTAGGAATTGAAGTCCACCCATCTTCAAGCTTCCAAGGTTGAGAAACACTGGTCTAGAAGAATGTCTTAGAATGACTTCCAACTGATCTCTTCCAGCTCTGTTATTCTGTCAAAGCTAAAAATTCTGCACTCCACACTGCTTTAGCAATAAAAGAATCTCTAGAAAGCTATAAATGATTATGTAGTTTATTTAGGATAAGAGGACTGGTCCAAGGCCAGCAAAGGACAGGGTGATGCTACTTCCCTCATGCCATACACAGGCTGATTTAGTTAGGAGTTGAATCCTACCTTAATAATAGCAAAATGTATAAGGAAATATGAACAGAATAGAATAGAATAGAATAGAATAGAATAGAATAGAATAGAATAGAATAGAATAGAATAGAATAGAATAGAGCAGAGCAGAGCAGAGCAGAGCAGAGCAGAGCTGAACAGAACAGAACAGAACAGAACAGAACAGAACAGAACAGGATAGGATAGAATTTTTATTGGCCAAGTGTTTGGATACACAAGGAATTTGTCTTGATGCATACTCTCTCAGTGTACATAAAAGAAAAAATACGTTCATCAAGAATCATAAGATTAATGATAGTCATGGGGTACAAAAAATGATACATATCATTTTCAACAGCTTAATTTCTTCTTGGGCCTCTTTTGCTTTTCAGCTCCTTTCTGTGATACAGGCCCCATATTTGTTTACTCCTCAAAATGTACTCACAATTATTTTTTTTGCTGTTGTCATCACTGTCCCTTTGTTTGCCTTTAATCTGTTCAGCAACTCAAGTTTAAAAGTGAGCAAACAGTGTTTTATCATTCAGAGGTAGGAAAACAGAAACAAACAGTGTAAACTACTGAATAGCAAGGTGAAGCGACAACCAGAATCGGCAATGACCCTATTGAATCAAAAGGCTTGACACGTGCCCAGAAGCAGAAATTGGTGGTGTAACCTGGCCTTGTCCCAAATGGTAGACAGGATTATTCAAGGGTGATCTGAGGATGCAGATTGTTTTACAGCAAGATTTGGCTGAAGTACTTGGCCTAAAACTGTCAAAAGCCCAGCAGATAGCAATACTAGATTTTGTAGACCAACATGGTGTGCTGTGATGGCCATGCTTGCTTATGCTTTGCGCATCTCAACTAATCTCAGTCTCCTTTCAATGTGGGAAGGTATTAAAATTGTCTCTCCAAATGCCTGATGTTAAATTATTACATTTTATATCTTGCGTCCATCAAGGAATTCACTCTGGTATCGATGTCAGATTACACGTAGTTCTCAAGTTAGCACCAGAAGTGAGAGCAGAATTTCCATCACTAAGTGATGCAGTTGGAGTGTGGAATGTCATGTATCCCTTAGTGACATATCCCTTAGTGATGCCAATTCCTGCAGTCCCTGTGGCTGTTGTAACTTCAACCCACCTGGCTTGTTAATCAGGAAGTGGTGAGAGTCCTAGGTAAGGTGCATGGGGTGCCATGTGGGGGTGAGAGAGACTAGAGAGGGTTGGTACAGAAGGCACATTAATGGGGAATTTGGGAGGGGGAAGAGAGTACTGCAGTAAATTTAGAAAGGCCAAGGAAAGAACACACTGTGGCTCAGGGCTTTGTGGTACACCATAGCTTGAAGCTTTTTGCAAACTCAGAACTATGGCACACTGGAATCCCCTTCGTGCTTCGCGGCACAAAGGCCAGCCCCACCTCCACAGCCATGATGTGCCAGGAAGTTCCTCTGCACTGCGTGAAGCCCAGCCCAATCCCAGCTCAGCCTAGCAGTGTTGCATAAAACCACCGTGCCCTAGGAAGCCCCAGTTACAGGTCTCATCAGCAGCAGGATCAAGGAGCTGTCAAAGGTCAGCTTGGGCGTCAGGGGCCACAGAGTGCAGGGGGCCAAAAGGGCATAGATGGGGCGGGAGGCAGGTGGAGGGAGTTGAAATGCTCCTGCAGTTGCAAGTGTGGTCAGACTATCAAGCACCCAAGTTTTGATCATGTAATAACAGGGGCACTGCAACGGCCAAAGCTTTGGAAATTGGTCGTAAGTTCCTTCACTCAGCACCATTGTAGCTTCAGATAGTTGCTGAATGAACGGCAATAACCTGAGGACTACCAGTATTCTCAGAATAAGGTTCTTTAAGTGAACAGGTCCTAGAGCTTTCATGTCAGGAAGTTATGGAAGAAGCCAGGAACATGAGAAAGCAGATGTAGCATTATAGTTTACTGCAGATGTAGCATTATATAGTGGTTTGGATTACTACCTCTAAATCCCTGATCAGTAGTTATGCTGGCTGGACTTCCTTGCTGCAATGCCAAAATGAATGTGGCCTGAAATCAGGAAGAAACAGGAATTAGTTAACAATGCAAGACATAATAGGAGGAATTTTGCATCTTTTATCGTATGATTGAAGGCTGACGATTGAGACATCGTGATGACCTCTGGGATAAACTCACACTCACATTCTCCTAACATCCTCTGGAATGTATACAGTGAGGAAATGTCCAAGTGCACATGTGAAACATGTCCTTTGAAGGACGGTGGAGGGAAATCCCCATCTATGCCCGTGCAAGCTTGTCAGATGCTCTCTTGACCTGTGACAGATCTGTAGGGAAAGCCATTCAGAGGGAAAGGATTTGAATAGGGAAACAAGAGACTCTAGGAGCATGTTATGTTCTCACCCATTATGTGCTGCACGACTTCCAGCGGTAGCATCCCCAGCCAGCTTTTCAATGATGAAAGATTACTGGATCCAATCTATATCCATGGATCATATCCTTTGCTACTAAGAGTAGAACTAATGAATGAATAGCCTATGGTCCAGTGCTGGGCTGCTGGCGGTTTGGACCGATTCTGGCGAACTGGTGGTTGTGATCTGTGGGTGGGCCCGGCCACCCCCCCCAGCTATAACCATCCTATTTAGCTCCATTTTTTAAGCCGTGTGCATGTGTGCAAGCATGTGCAAGAGCAAAGTACATGCGTAGGCCGTGTGTGCGCTCACCTTTTCTGTACTGGGGCGAACTGGTTGTTAATTCATGTGCCGCCCACCTCTGCTATGGTCCTTCACCTGTTGGATTCTGAATCCTTAGTTAGCATAGTGAAGAGGCCACAATACAAGCAGCCCTTGATTTATGACCACAATTGAGCCCAACATTCATGTCGCTGAGATGTTGGGTGAGTGAGTTTTGCCCCGTTTTGCAACTTTCCTTGCCATGGTTGTGAAGTGAATCATTGCAGTTGTTAAGTTAGTGACCTGGTTGTTAAATGAATCTGGCTTCCCCATTGAACTTTCCTTGTCAGTTGGTCGCAAAAGCAGATCACATGATCCCAGGACACTGCAATCGTCATAAATAGGAACCAGTTGCCGAGCATCTGAATTTGGCTCAAATGACCATGGGGATGCTGCAATGATCATAAATTGAAAAACGGTCATAAGTCAGTTTTTTCAGTGCCGTTGTAAGTTTGAGCGGTCACTGTAAGAACTGTTGTAAATCGAAGATCAACTGTAACGGGATTTCTGGTTCAACAATATCTGTAACACTGAAAGATTCACACCACTGAATGTGTCTTTCCAGGATTGTATGACTGCCTCCCCTCTCCTGTATGAATTTACACAACAATGATCAGAGGTCCTCTCATCTATAAACAAAAGAGATATTATTATTTAACTTATTTTGTGTCCAGATGATTTCCCTGCTGTTCTACTAGAAAACAGGCAAACAGCCACAGAATAATTTCCCCAAATCTAAGAATCTCTGAACGAGTTGCACTACATCTGTCCATCAGCATAGTTAGAGGGGAACCTCACACAGGGGTACAAAGTTACTTGGTTTGGACACTAGAGAAACAGAAAGGGGGGGGGGGTGCTTGAACTGGAACAGCATTTCAGTTTTAGGTATTTTCTCTGAATCAATGGGAGTTTCTTTTCACAGGAAGTTCTCAGTGTACCTTACGCTGGAATATTGTTTATCATTGACCGATAAGACAATCCAATCAATGTTTGTTGGGAAACCATGTTTGTTTAGTTCAATAGCCCTCTACTGCCTGGCAAAAGAAGAACATTTGTTGCATGAAATTTAAACCAGCTGACCGTAGCATTTTCATACAGCTTAATTTTCACAATTGTCTTATCTATGAATCATCCAGGGATTATCTATTTTTCGTAGTATTTTGGTTAAAAATTTGAGGATCAGCTTATTTGTGGATGGGCTTATCTGCAAATATATATTATACAATGCAGAAATAATGGAGCCGTGGTGGCGCAGTGGTTAGAATGCAGTACTGCAGGGCTAACTCACTGCTCACTCCAGGAGTTCGATCCTGACAGAGCTCAAGGTTGATTCAGCCTTCCATCCTTCTGAGGTCGGTAAAATGAGGACCCAGATTGTTGGGAGGGCAATATGATGATTCTATAAATTGCTTAGCGAGGGCTACAAAGCACTGTGAAGAGGTATATAAGTATAAGTGCTATTGCTACATATGGCAATACTTTTTTAAAAATACTCATATACCTCATAAACACTTGCGCATAAGCCGATAAACAAATAAGGCGAACGTATTTTTGGGGACGTATTTTGGCACCTGAAATTCTCAGCTAATTCCAAATATACACGGTAATAAAATCATATAAACTAAAATAAGTACAGATGTATTGGATGACATGTTGCTTGAGAGTGATCTATTTTAATCAATTGTTCAGTATTCAGTGTTTTCAAGTTTGGCATCAGTACAGTTATTGTGCATGCACTCCTCTTTCAATGAAATTTTGGCTGTAAGAATTTGGACTGTTTTTATAAGGTGGGGGTTGTTGTGGGGGGGGGCGTGTTGGTACAAATATTTGCAGTTTGAGAAAACCAGTCTTTTTGTCGGTTTGCTGCATTCAATGCATATGTCTGCCTCCTTGCAAGCAACTCTGGATGCAGGGGTGGGTTCTACTTACTTTTACTACCGGGAGCATGTGCATATGCGCAGATCACCTATGATGACATCCGGGTCAGTGGGCGGAGCCTCCGACCAGTTTTACTACTGGTTCTTGCAAACCAATCCAAACCAGGGGCAACCCACCACTGTGTCAGCCTCCACCTCTATATTGCTTGCTTGCTTGCTTCGGCTGCCATTGTAATGGGGGGAGGGGGGAGCTGTCTGGGTATTTGGGAGGAGGAAGCAAGCTGGTGGAAATATCTTGTAACAGGGAGTGAATTGGGGAAAGTTTTTCTCAGCGCTTTCTCTGCAGCTGGAAGGCATGTTGATAACAAGTCAAGGTCAGCCGTCCTGGCATACCAGAAGGATGGAGCCATCTGAAGCTGCACCCTACATGACTCCTTGGGGGGATGTGGATTGGATAATCCTGACTGGACTCTTGGGGGGAGGGTTTTGGGGATGCTTTCTATATGTGATTTTCGCGCCTATTGCCTCAGACCTTGCTTTTCTTTGGTTGCATTCAGTTCATACTCAGTCAAAGTACCTTTCTCTATAAAAATGGAGTCAGTGTTTTTCTTTCTTGAGTTGTGGAAGGAGGCATACCTTACACACTGTGTGGATGGCTAACAATTTAAACAACACAATAATTACAAATAATAACAATCCAGGGAGGGAGAGATACAGTAAAAAGAAAAAGAAAAAAGCATTCTGTCACACACAGACCCCTGTAGTGCTGGGGTCAAATCACTTCACATAAATATTAATACACTGATGGCCCACAAAAATTTTGGCCTAAAGCCCTGGACCATTTTCAGGGCCTTTCTTAAGGCCATCAAAGCCATGTAGATCTTGGTGGACGTGTGTAGAAGCAAAAAAAAAAAAAAAAAAATACTGAGCAAGAATTCATATGTGGTTGGAGAAGATGACACAGCAGCATATTGATTTAACACCCGAGATATTCCTGTTGGGGATATTACCAGGGAAATATAGTCAAGAAAATGTATACTTGATTATTCATGTAATAACTGCGGCTAGAATTGTATTTGCACAGAATTGGAAAGGTGAAGAGATTCCTGCATATAAAAATGTGATTAAGAAAATATTGGAATGTGTAGAAATGAATAGATTAACACTTGCAATTAAAGGAAAGGATGAACCTGATTATTACAATATATGGGATTTATTTTATCAATGGTTAGAGAATAAATATGAAAGTAATATATAATAAAGTCAAATAAGTTAAGAAGAGAAATGTTATGATAATAGATATGTCAAGTATTAAGCATTAATATTAATATAAGAGTAGATATAATTAATTAATATGGTGATAAGCTTTAACTGTTATGATACAAAAAATGTTACAATATATAGCACAGACAACACACTGTTCAATGAATGATGGAATGTTTTGTATTAAAAGAAAGTTTTTTTAAAAAAGGAAAAAACAGCCATGTAGATCTTGGAATGGGGTGGGGCTGGCTTTCCTTAGGGCAGAGGCAGAGACAGACAAGACATGCTTCCTGGATCCTGCCAGATTTAATAGATGGGATCTGGCACAAGCCAACCGATTGTGACTAAATTATTCCAATTCAGAGTTAAATTATAACTGTTAATAAATCTTTCCCAGTATTTCTGCTGATCAAAGTACTATTGTTTGTGCAATCAGTTGGCACTATCCCTGAACAGCAGCAGACTGGGGAGATGCCTGAAGTTTACAGAAGTATCTCTCCCAGAAAAAAAAGGGGGGGGTGAAGGAGGGCGGGAGGGGGGTACTTTAAAAACAAAGTTTATAGAGTAGTTATGGGTTTTTGATGGATTCTGGAGTTAGTGGAAGAGGGAAGTATTTTATTAATTCAATGTATACTTCTTTTTGCAACAGCCAGGAGCGAAGACCTCAAAACAGAAGCAGAACAAAATGAAATAAAAATCGTATCAGATGCAATCCAAACTTAGAATCACATAAAAATGTCCTGAAGACTTATTTCACCAACTCGAGAGGCCTGACTGAATGGATTGGCCTTGAAATTTTGAAAAGCTACCATTTTATATACTTCAAAAGTTTTGATGCAATGTGCCAATGTCAAGCAATTCTTGGAAACAAGTTTAAAAAGAGCCTGGCGGCATTCTTGTGTAGCTATTACTCATCTCAAGGGTGCTATGCAGAAGACTCTCTTCATAATTGCTCCCTTCACCTGTATAAATACAAACAACCTTCACTTGCAATATCCTTGAAGGAGAACAAGGCAGTGGTGGAATTCAATTTTTTTTTACTACCAGTTCTGTGAGCGTGACTTGGTGTGCATTGTGGGCGTGGCAGGGAAAAGATATTGCAAAATCTCCATTCCCACCCCACTCCAGGGGAAGGATACGGCAAAACCCCCATTCCCTCCCCACTCCTGGGGGAAGGATATTGCAAAAACTTCATTTTCACCCCACCGTGGGGCCAGCCACAGATGGTATTTGCCAGTTCTCTGAACTACTCAAAATTTCCACTATCGGTTCTATTCAGAACCTGCTGAATAGCACCCCTGGAACAGGGGTATTTGTAGATTCTTTTGAAAGTTTCTCTTAGTTCATTTAATATATAGTAGGGAAGATGAAACATTTAGTTGACTAACATGGTGTGATGAGAGCAAACAACTTCACTGCTTAAGTTTATAAATCTGCTCTTAATCCAACAATGAATTACAGAAATCCAACCAACCAACTCCTGTTATGTCCCTCTTCTTTTCTAATGAATTGACTAGGCTCCACTTTGGGTCAAATATGCACAATGCTCCTTTTGACATGTTTGAGAAAAGCTCAGTTGAAGGAACACTTACCTTAGCATAACTCTGCCCATATTTTTCACTCTTGTTTTTCATGTCCTTCCACTCTGGGATAAAGGCAGCTGCTGGGGAAAAGTCTTTTCTGGTAGAATCCTTGCGTTTGCAAATCTGTGGTCAGCAGATACCCATGTGAACACTTTGAAGAGCTTGGAAAATCTTTTCTGTCTCAAGACTTTTGGTGCTTCCTGATTTTTGGGGGGTGGGAGGTAGGCTGGGAGCTCATCATTTTGTAAGACCATTCTTAGGATCTGCTATATTTCATCTGAATGGCTTTGTTTAAACTGATTGCATTTTGCACTCAAGATAAAAGACAGGATAGAAATGTTGATTTAAAAAAAGAATAAGAAAAGAAGGAAGGAAGGTTAAGAAAAGTTTTAGAAGCATGATAATTGAAGGCAGACTAGAAAGAAATTCTGGATACCTTCCTACATGAAGAAGAAGCCAAAACTGATACTAGCCAGGGCTCAGAACAACTCAAAGAAGTGGTGCAAGATCAGAAGACGTGGAGAGTCCTGGCCCACAGAATTGTCAAGAGTTGGACACAACTGAATGGATATCATCATCATCATCATCATCAATATTTGGTATTTATTACTAGCAGACAGATTTGTCAGTTTAGAAGGTGAAGCTGTCAAATGGCAAAGCAGGAGGAAATGTTTCTGAAGAACAATTGTGGGAAGAAAGCATGGGTGATATTTGTCCTTGAAGATGCTAAACTATATCCAGAATGGCCCACAGGGAGTCAGGAACGTTGGGAGTTTCCCACCCACCCCTACCTACAATGATGCTCGTGAGAAATCTGATCCCACACATTAATGGGAAATTGAATTGTGGAAAACCCCCCCTCCTTCTAGAAGAATGAAATATTTTGGGAAATATTAAATAGGCAGAATATTATATTTCCCCAAAGGGAGAAATGGAGAAACATGGTTTTTTTTAGAGGCAGAAAGCAGCCCCCAAGTTTTTCTTAATAGCCCACAGCAGATGCCAGCACTTAAGGAGATAAAGAGCTTATTGAAAGAAGCAGCCAACTATCTAGATGGTTCTATTCATAAGCAAAGCAAATACTGCAGGCAGAAATCCATTCAAGACAGGATATTTTGAAACTCCTCGCAGCATAACTAACAAAGGCAGAATGATAGGATTAGAAAGCAGCCTGTCACCCAAGATCCAACACAGGATGAAAGCCATTAGCCACCGTAGGAATTGCCCAACAACCTTTCAAAACACAAGCCTCTTCATTGCAGTCCAAACTTCAAAGTCACAGAAACCTGGGAGCTCAGATAAACAATAAACCAGAGGTTGACCAGATTAGCTCAGACAAGCACCTAGGATGTGCATTTCCTCTTTTGCCTATAGAGCCAGCTACGAACCCTACATAACTCCTCCATGACTCCATAGGAATCTGACAACAGCCAATAGAATAAACACGCAGTCCGTTTTGACAGGGGGCAGAGGTCGACCTCAAGGCCCCTTGTATGTGGGGTGCCACAAGGGTTGGTCCTCCCGCCCCTTCTTTTATGTGAAGCCGCTGGGTGAGATCATCTGTGGTTTCAGGGTGAAGTACCACCAGTATGCTAATTACACTCAGCTGTACATCTCCACCCCAGACCACCCCAACAATGCCCTTGAAGTGATGTCCCGGTGCCTGGAGGCCGTGCGGATCTGGATGGGGAGAAACAGACTCAGACTCAATCCATCCAAGACCGAGTGGCTGTGGTTTCTGACATCCCGGTATAGTCAGTTGGTGCCATCACTGACTATTGGGGGTGAGTCACTGGCCCCCACAGATAGGGCTCGCAACTTGGGTGTCCTCCTGGACTCACTGCTGCCTTTAGAAGAGCATTTGACGGTTGTGGCCAGGGGGACTTTCTATCAGGTCCGCTGATTCGCCAATTGTGTCCCTATCTGGATCAGGACTCGTTAAATACGGTCACTCATGCCCATGTTACTTCCCGCCTGGACTACTGTAATGCTCTCTACATGGGGCTCCCCTTGAGGAGCACCCGGAGGCTCCAACTGGTCCAGAATGTGGCCGCGCGGGTGGTTATGGGAGCGGCGTGGCACTCCCATGTGACTCCCCTCCTGCGCGAGCTGCACTGGCTCCCAGTGGTCTTCTGGGTGCACTTCAAGGTTTTGGTTACCACCTTTAGAGTGCTCCATGGCATCGGACCGGGGTATTTACGAGACCACCTTCTACCAACAGCCTCTCACTGACCAGTACGCTCCCATAGAGAGGGACTTGTCAGGGTGCCGTCAGCCAAGCAGTGTTGGCTGGCGGCCCCCAGGGGGAGAGGCTTCTTTGTGGGGGCACCTATCATCTGGAACGAGCTCCCACTGGAGATACGGAGGATCCCAGACCTGCGCACGTTTCGACGTGCTCTCAAAACATTTTTATTTCAGCAGGCTGGCCTAGCCTAACTCTCCTTTTTAAACTTTTTAAAGTGCTAATTTGTTGTGAAATTGGGTGTTTTAAATTGTTTCGGCCAAAATATTTAATCATTTTAATGGATCTTAATGTTTGTATTATCTGTTTTTTATCTTGGCTGTTCACCACCCCTCTGGGAGTAGGGTGGTATATAATTGTGATAAATAAATAAATAAATAAAAGGACGTGTTCTTGCACAGGAACAGGAAGTTCAAATACAAAGCCAAAAGAAGGTATTAAAACCCACCCACCCTCAACTCCATTTTGTTCAGCTGCCCAGAATCACATGTGGTTCTGCTTCATCAATAAACCATCTTTCCAATCAGCCTCCATGTTTCCAGGGTCTTTCTCCCAACTTGGAACTGAACCAGATGGATATTTCTTCCCACAGAATCAAGTGACTTTCCAACAATATAATGCTGATAAAGATTCCTTAATCCCCCACCTCCCCAAAAGAGGAAGTTGTTCCTCTGTGGAGTGGGGAAATACCACATTGGGGACTTTACATTAGAAAAATTAATACCGAATAATCCTTTCTTGCTCAGAAACACTTTATGCAATTCTTTTAGTTCTCTTATGAAAAAAACCCCAGCCCTGCCTCCTGCGGCATAAAATGGAAGGTGATTGGAGCTTGAATTGGATTGCAACAAAGAGCCAAACTGCACCCCTGGGACTCGCTTTCAGAGAAGAGGCAAACCATGCCAGCACATGCTAAGAATGTCTGGTGTACGTGGGCGTCCTGTAATAGAGCTGGAACCACTTTGGCAGACACCCATTGCTTCCTCTTGGGTTTGCCCTTCCATAATTTAGAGATGGCCCTAGGGAAAGGCGTCAGTCTTAACTGTTCCTCCTTCATGAACTGGATGGGGAAGGGGAGGAGAACAGCTTTTATTCTGCAATAAATTGGGATTTCTTTTCTTCTTTGCAGGAAGTCAGAGGGCACAAGGCTGGCTGCCAAGCACAGCAGAAGACAGGACGAGGCTAAACTCCCCCATGCCATGACGAAGCTGATTTGGCCGTGAATCCTACTTCAATACTAACAAAGATGGAAGATCATCTGGAAACTCCAGGATTAATAAACTAAGCAGGGAAGACAACAATAACCCTGAGAAGAAGATAATACAGTAGCTAGCAAACTTCTGAATCGCTGCCAAGAAAATGTCTTATGGGTCACTAATCTAAGGGTGAAGCTGGAACAGCCTTTAAGGACAACTTCCTTAAAAACGTTTAAGATTGACATAAAATACCTCTTGCTGTACAGATAAACTTTCCATGTAGGGAAGCAAGAACACCCTACAGGCACAGCTTGCACATTTTAGGGTAGCATTTTGGAATCCATAATGTGTTCCATGTTTGGCAACTATCTACAGCTCTCCTTGTTAGAATGGCCTTTCTGTCACCTATAAAGATGTTTAACATTCAGTTAGCTATCATTGTTTTTACCAAGGTGGTATTCAGCCGGTTAGGACCGATTTGGCCCACCCACCCGCCCCAGCTCTATGCCGTCCCTATTTAGGCATGTTTTTGAGGCTGGGTGTATGTGCAGAAGGCACACCTGTGCGCGAAGTGAGTGTGCGCCGGGTGAACTGGTGGTAACAAAATGTGAAACCCACCCCTGGTTTTTACTCTTCCAAGAAAGTCGTAGGAAGAAAAATAACACCAACAATTCATTGTTATTGATCAGTGTTTCTCAGCCTTAGCAACTTGAAGATATGCGGACCAGGGGTGGGTTCTACTTACCTTTAGTACCAGTTTGCAATGGGATTGAGTGCGCAGGTGAGCGAAGCGAGAATTGCGCAGATCACTGATGACAACATCCAGGGCGGTGGGCAGGGCCTCCCACCAGTTTTACTACCGGTTTGTCTGCACCAAGGGCAACCCACCACTGATGTGGACCCAGAGTTTTTGAGAGTTGAAGTCTATACATCTTAAAAGTTTCCAAGGTTGAAAAACACTGTTACAGATACCGGAGGGTCATCACACCGCCGAAACCAAATTCTACACTGTTTGCAAATGATGGTTTGCTTTTTAAGCAAACTTAAAGCTGGTTTGAATTTAGAACATGTCAGTAATGCAAATTGGATTTACCCAGCACAAACCAAATGGATCTTGTTGAGCATGCAAGATATCTTTATGTATACAACCGTAAACAAACGAATGGGTAGATGTTACTCTGCTCCACTTTCTACCTGGTTGCCAGAGCATTTTGATGAAAATGATAAAACACTGGGTGTTGTTTTTAAGCAGGGACTATTGTGCCAAGGACCTCTTTGAGAGTTTGGTGAAACCTATGGCCTCCTCCTCAAGAAAATGTGTTTAAAGATGTAAAATAAAATACGCAGATATAGAATGTATTGCAAAGGAATCCAATTATGCTTGCATACGGATCTTGCCAACAAAATTTCAGGGACTTCCCCAGGCCTCCCTTAAGAGTCATGACTGACTTGGAGGAACTCAAACACAAAAGTAATACGCATATTTCTTTACTAACCCATTAAATCAACAACAGACATAATTATTTATAATAATAGTATGTGGTAAGATTTACCGAAGCTTACAATTTTTTTTTTGATTTCTTGGTTGCTTACATACATGATTGAACAAAATTCTAAATTCCAATTAGAGGTTAGTGAAAGTAACATTTCCATTCAAGTTCATGGAGCCTTCAGGTTTCATAGAGCCTGGCTAGGAATCTCTGCTTTAAAGAAAAGAGGAAAAAGAATCACTTGCGGTTTAAAAATGGCAAGAAGAAAAAAACCAAATTCTTGAGATAGAGCAAATCAGATACAACTGGTCCTCAGCTTATGACCACAATAGGGACCAGAATTTCTGTTGCTAAGTGAGGCACTTGTTATGCAAGTCATGCTCAAATTTACAAGCTTTTACACCAAGCTTGTTAAGCGAATCAGTACAGTATTAAGTAAATCATGCAGTGGTTAGGTGAGTCCAGCTTCCCCATTGACTTTGCTTGTCAGAATAGAAGCTGGTTCAGAAGGCCACAAATGGCTATTAGGATGCTGCAACCGTTACAAATACATGTTGGTTGCCAAGCGCCTCAATTCTTCTCACATGACTGGGGGGATGCTGCGATGGCTACAAGAATGAGGATCAGTCAAGTCACTTTTTCAGTGCTGTTGGAATTTCAAATGGTCACTAAACAAATGAGTGCAAGGAGAGGACTACCTATGAGCAGTTAAATGATAGTGGAGAGATGTCCCTTCATGCTGAAGAGATGTGACATATTACTACCTGACTTAGTTCAAGAGAGGCAAATGATGCCTGAGAGAGTTGGTTTCTTGGAAATTTTGCAGCTCCCCACCCCATTCCCTTACAGTAACATGTTCAGATTTTTTTACAGATCATCAAGCAGAGGAACAGTGGCATGAACAAAAGATTAATGGGAAGTAGATGGATGGATGCCATATTTGGTTATCTCCTATTGGGCAGCTAGAGAGAAAAGTGATTGGTTTAGTGTTCTGTGGCCAGTGATAACGAAAATTAGGCCATATCATGCAGTGTCAAGGGCCTATAGCTATGGTGGTGAACCTATAGCACGTGTGCTATAGGTAGAGGTAGCCAGAGGTAGCACACAGAGCCCTCTCTGTGGGCACACGAGCCGTCTCCCCAGCTCAATTCCACTGTGCATGCACCTCCCGCGGCCAGCTGGCTTTCAGTCTCTGCTGCACATGTGCGGGGGTCAGGGCGCATGAGGGGGGCGCATGTGGGGGGTTGGAGCACATGCACTGGGTCGGTCCGGAAAAGGTTAGCCATCACTAGCCTATAGAAAGTTCTGCCCTAGATATAACAACGTCCCCTTTTAGGCTGTGTTTTATTCTTTTTCTACAGGGTTGAGGACAGCTATTCTTTTATCCATGGGAAAGACGAAAGTGCAGAAATCATGGCCAATACTGGAGTGAAGTTTAAACTTGGTCCTTTAAGATCCCAAAATCAAGCCAGTTCCTCATGGGCCTATTGATGATTAGGGCTTTTTTTTTGTCACACCGCAGTTTGACAGAATTTGGGAATAGTTTTTTACACACTGGTGCAATTAGATCATTTTAGAACACATGTAAAGGATTTCTATCATCTTATCCTCTTTAGATGGTAGTATAATATTCTTTTCTGATTTTAAAATGGAGTGGGTCAGCAGCCTGCTTGCTTTTGCCATTTCATTGTTCTTTTATTCAATCTTCATTTCGAGTTATCGGGGACTGTAGAAGAATTCAAAATCAGCACGTTGGGTGGTGCAGCACTGCAATTGAGGTCCTGCCCACTGTGAACATATATGGGATGTCACCGTACTTTCAGAAGGGACTGAATTTTAATCATACACAGGAGCCATCATCTTGCAGATTTACTACCACTATCAACCTAGTATGCTGCTGGGTAAGTCATATCTTGGATTTAGGCCCTAAAGCTATGATGGCGAACCTATGGCGTGTGCCATAGGTGGCACGCATAGCCATATCAGTGGGCCCGCAAGCTCAGCTCTGGTGTGTGCCAGCCAGCTGATTTTCGGGCTTTCTGGGCCCACCAGGAGTAGGGAAACAAGGTATTTCCTGCCTCTGGAGTACCTGGGGGTGGTGGGGAAGGCCCGTTTTTCTTTCTCATCGGGTTCTCTATGAGTCTGGGGAGGGCGAAAATGGCCCCCCTCTCCCCAGGCACTCCTAGAGCCTCTCTAGGAGTCTCTGGAGACTGGGGACAGCAAAAAAGTCACTTCCTGTCCAACCAGAAGTTGGGAAATGGGCCATTTCTGGCCTCCAGAGGGCCTCTAGGGGGGTGGGTGAGGCCATTTTCGCCATCCCCAGACTCATAGAGAGGCTCTGGACAGAGGTGGGTTCTAAAAAATTTTATTATTGGTTCTGTGGGCGTGGCTTATTTTGTGGGTATGGCTTGTGGGAGGGTAATGTGATTGGGTAGGCATGGCCAACTTTTTTTTTTTAACTTTTAAAAGCATTTTTTCTACAACCTTAAGGGGTTGCAGAAAAAAATGCTTTTAGAAGCTTCTGACGATCAAGCAAGTCAGCTGGGATCGCCAGAGGCTTTTGAAGGCGTTTTTTCCCCCTACAAATTCTGTGGCCGAAGAGGTTGTAGAAAAAATGCTTTTAAAAGCCTCTGAAATCCCAGCTGAGCCATGCGATCATCAGAGGCTTTTTTTTAACTTTTAAAAACATTTTTCAGCTGAAGAGGTTGTAGAAAAAATGCTATTAAAAGTTTTTAAAAAAGCCTTTAATGAGGTGGGCGGGGTAAGCAAGCAGCAACCAGGCCGGGGACCGTTTCGGGGGCATGGCCAGCCAATGTTATTACCGGCTCTCCGAACTACTAAAAAAATTTTACTACCAGTTTTTGCGAAACGGTGCGAACCGGGAGCAACCCACCACTGGCTCTGGAGCCAGGTGAGAGATAAAAATGGGCCTACCGGGCCATCAGGTGCCAGGAGCGGGGGGGGGGGACGAGGGTTGCATGTGCATGCGCGGGAGCAGGGCACATAGAATTATAGGTGTGGGCAGGCATGCGCGCAACCCCTCCGCCCTCTCCTCCTGGCACACGATGGCAAAAAAATTAGCTATCACTGCCCTAAAGTATTGTTTGACAGAAATACTATTTTATGCATGTGGAATACTCCCCATGACTTAAGCTACAGTTCCCATCAATCAGTTTGATATAGTGGTTAAGGCACCAGGCTAGAAACCAGGAGACTGAGTTCTAGTGCTGCCTTAGGCATGAAGCCGACCAGTGGGTGTCTTTGGGCCAGTCACTCTCTCTCAGGATTATTATTGTGGGGAAAATGGGAGAAGGAAGTGTTATTAGGTAGGTTTGCCATCTTGAATTAGTTATAAAAATAATAAAGGTGGGATGAAAAAATCTTTTTAAAAAGCTATTAACAGCTTAACCATTACTCATCTAGAGGTCAGCTCATTAGGAAAATGTGGTATAGGAAAAAAATAAAAAAAACCCACCATCCTTTGCATCAATTCACCCTAACCAAAAGCTTCAATGTTCAAAGTTGATTAAAACAATCAGTTCAAATTCTCCTGGGAGATTTCATATTCTATTCCCACTGCCTCCTTCAATTTTTAGCAATCATT
This sequence comes from Masticophis lateralis, assembly GCA_030761175.1. NCBI lineage: Eukaryota > Metazoa > Chordata > Lepidosauria > Squamata > Colubridae > Masticophis > Masticophis lateralis. The sequence continues at coordinate 191,640,684 of JAUDYJ010000002.1, read as the reverse complement.
CGGTCAGACTATTTTGCAAGCAAGTCCCGTCCTACTGCTCCATCTTAGACACCCTCTTTTCTCAGGAGGATTGGGACAGAGACAGAAATCGAGAGCTGTGGAATGTATCTCAAAGCCCCATTGCTGACTTGGATTTCATCTTGTGTTTGCAAAATAATACAGTCCCTTCTGAAAATCTGGGGTAAAGACCTTGAAATGGAAAAAATTGCATGCTGCTTAGGGTACACATTCAGGAAAACCTGCAGACAATTATTTTTGCTGAGAGACAATTGTCTTATTGAAGGAAAAGTAACAGACTGTTTGTAGACCAGGGAATAATTTTTTCTGGTATTTGCCTATAGTTGTCCTAATACCTAAAAATTGGTCACACGTATCAGGGCATATGGGAATGGCAGTAATGATCTTGGGAGCAAGGCAAGGAAGCAAGTGATGATGCAAGCACAGACGGGCAGAACTTGAATTATGAAGTTGTGATGTGTCATCATTTTAGTGCCTTTGTAGTCTGGAATGAATGCCTAGGATTGGAAATCCTCTCATAGGAGTTTTGTCATTTTCTTGGGTGTCTGATTGTATTGTGCAGAAATACCATCTATTAGAGCCATAACTGAGCTAAATTCCAGTTTCCTAAATGTTCAGTCTCACTCTACCATGCAGGCACTCTACTAACCAGACTCTACCATCACTCTACCATCCAACATCAATTATGAGCAATGAGTTTGTTTTTTGTAGAGGTATGATAGAATCAGTGGTGTGTTGCTACTGGTTTGCACTGGATCAGGTGAACTGGTAGTGGCAGTGGTGGGAGGCTCTGCCTACCCGCCCGGACCCTTCTGCGAATGCACACGAGTGAACCAGCAGTGATGGGATTTGGAACCTGGATGGAATGTAGAATGAATGAATTGCAATAAAGGAACATTATTAGAAACAAATACAAGTAGACCTCGAATTACGAATGTCATGGAGCCTTCATAAGGGTGAACGACTGCCATGGTGCTGCACTATTTGTAATTTAGGGACTGTGTCATAAATACCTGGTGTGTGTGTGTGTGTGTGTGTGTGTGTGTGTGTGTGTGTGTGTGGCCACGCCCACCCAGGAACTGGGCAAAGAACCCCTTGCTAAAATTTTTGAAGCCCACCCCTGTCCGGACAGGGTAGCAAATTGGAATCAGAGGAGCAAGTTATCCTTCAACAGTGAGAGAAGCAAGGCATTCCTTTTGGGGAAGAGAAAATATAAGGCAAACATACAAGGTGGGAGATTTGTGGCTAATTTGGGATGAGGATATGGTCACGGAGGACAAGATGAATGTAGTCCAGCTCTAGAAGAATTAATGCAGGTCTTCATTGAAATAGAAAAAGCAGCACTGTATCAAAGACACTCAAAGTCCTTAATGCTGGGCGTGGAAAAACCAGGTCGACACATGAAGATTATAAATTACTGATTTATTGCTAAAGCCTATGCAAAGGAATCTTCTCAGACTAACAGTTTCCATCTATACAGAATTAGATAAGGATCAATGGCAATCAAATGGGGTGGGAGTTTATTCTTTTGTGGCTACATAAAGATGTTAAACTAATGCCCCATTTCACTCCTCCCCATGGCTCTGCCAGTCTCTATCTATCCTACATCATTTCTCTTTATTCCGCAATGGAGGATCATCCCTAGAGTACCATATACAATTCTGGGCTCCACATTTCTACGGTGATATTGATAGGTTTGGACGTTCAGAGAAGAATGACAAAATGATGGAAGGACTGCTGGATATGCCCTATGAAGGTAGAATGAAGGAATTTGGGATATCCAATTTGGAGAAAAAAAGGCTGAGGGGAAGCATGATTTTACTATTGAGGTACACAGGAAGGGTTTCAAAAGGAAAATGGTCAGGAATATTTTCCACTACCACAGTGGAAGCATTAAGGGGAGGTATTTGAAGATTTACACTAATCAGATTGAGATGAAATTGTGGTCTATTCCTATGTCATTGCCATTTAATAAGATTTCCAACAGAATATTTATGGTGGGTTTTTAAAGAAAGCTTTGTCAACCTGGTGCATTTCAGGTATGTTGCTCTTCAACACCATAATTCCACAGCCATTATAGTATATAAGAACTGAAGTCCAGTATATTTGAAGGACCTCAAGTTTCTTAAGGAAACCTCATTTGCCTTTTTTAAAATAAGCAGGGAGCCAAGTTTTAAGTTCCATGTTCAAGGCATGAAAAAGGAAAACATATACATTTATTTAAAAAGAAACAATCTTTCACGAAGTATTAATTTGCCAGCTCCTTTGCTAAGCCAGATTCTCTGAGACACCTCACAATTATTTCAATAGGATTGTGCAATAGCTTCATAATGGTCAGTAAACTAGGGCCTGTAAACACTTTGTGACAGAATGGACAGCACAACACAACAATGAGGTGGCATCACGTATGCCTTTGAAAGACGCATTTCCCAATCATCTATGAAAATTTGTGTTCATGTTTTGATGACTTGAAAGTCTTAGTGTTTGTTTCTTATTCTGAAAATCTAACTTATTCCTAAATTAAATGTTTAGTACACAAGAATACGGGCTGTTTTTGTTATAATTAAGCCTTGAAATTTGAAGCATATGTGATGCTGTACGAAAACAACCAGAAAGAACTGATTTAAGGAATGACAACTATTCCACTGGTGTTTTAATTCTTCCTGGAAAATTGCAAATAAATTAGGGCCATCAATGTAATTTAATTTTTATATTCAGAATGAATAAAATTTATCTAATTATTACTGTGCGAATGCTATATGCTACCAGTTTTCTAAACAGCAAGTAGAGAGTTCTGTATAAGAAAACAATAAAATATTTTCTGGGGAAATAAATGATAGAAATCTTGATTCCCAAATGCCTTAATTCTTTGAAATCATGCCTGCCTCAGAAGTACTGCAAGCCTTATGTTCGGCCATAGAGTTATAATAAAGGAGGCAGGAAGCTGCTGTCAAGATGAAATATTGGTAAAGCTTCTTTCCTATCCACATACATAAGTCTCTTCTTACTGACTTACTGATCGGCCACCATTACAAAAAGTCATTAATCCAAACCTTCTCTATATGAGCCAACATTGGGTTTGGACAAAGAAGACCACCTAGTTGACTCTTATTTATATATAATCTATAAATCAAACTTTGTTGGGGCAAGTATTATTTATTCCAGCTTTTTGTTTCACACAGTGGCTGGCAATACGTTCAACTCTTGCGCTTCAATTCAGCAGAAGTTTGCTAGTTCCTTGGCATGGCATATCTAGAAAAAAATGCATGCCATGATCAAGTGATTTTTTTCCCTGATATCTTCAGTGTTTAATTATGGTGATGTTTCTGCTTATTTTTCCTGTATATAACTGATATTTAGCCTTCAATTTTTTAGATGTGAAGCTCAACAACTGATGGCTGTTGACAAAATTCACATTTCTGCCTTGGGAAACTCTGGAAGCTAATGTAACTCCCATCCATATGGTTCTGGAGTGCTCACAAGGGGAGAAGGGGAAATATCCCTCTTCCCATCTTATGCCTCTGCCTTCAAAGACTAGTTACAGAGAAACAACAAATAAAGATGAGCATAACTCCCTCTCTTATTGGGAGGATTCCAGAACCAATTTATAGAACTAGGACAAAAAGAACTAGGATAAGAATTAAACGCAAGTAATATAATTCAGTGGTGAAATCCATTTTTTTTTACTACCGGTTCTATGGGGGTGCCTTGGTGGGCATGGCAGAGAAAGGATACTGCAAAATCTCCATTCCCACCCCACTCCAAGGGAAGGATACTGCAAAATCCCCATTTCCACTCCACTCTGGGGCCAGCCAGAGGTGGTATTTGCTGGTTCTCCGAACTACTCCAAATTTCTGCTACCGGTTCTCTGAACTGCTCAATTTTTTAAAAAAAATTGATTTATATGCCGCCTTTCTCCGGAGACTCAGGGCGGCTTACAATGCATTAAGCAATAGCCTTCATACTTTTGTATATTTATACAAAGTCAGCTTATTGCCCCCACAAATTGGGTCCTCAATTTACCTACCTTAGAAAGGATGGAGGGCTGAGTCAACCTTGAGCCTGGTGAGATTCGAATTTACAGTAATTGCAGACAGCTGGAGTTAATCACAACGCATTAGTCTGCTGAGCCACCAGGCCCCAGTTCTACCGGTTCTCCAGAACCTGCTGGATTTCACCCGATATAATTGTTCCCTGTGTAATTTATGACACTGCTTTTATTTCACATTCAAAATGATACCATAATTTAGCAGCAAGTTTTATTTTTTTTTATTTTTAATTATATGCTGCCCTGTCACTTCATGTGAGATTGGTAACCTTATAAATTTGACAAATAAAATAAAAGTAAATTAAAGTTTTGAGGGTATTTTGAGCTTTTTCACCCTTAAGGTTGTCATAGTCTTGGATATCCTAGGTACAGTGCCATTTTATGCAAGTTTAAACAGAAATATATGTTGCCAGAGAGTGCATGGCAATTGTTTAAATGGAGATAGGGCTGCTGCCATAACTATTAGCATTTACATGAGATTTTATTGCTGAGTCTTTATATGAATGGAGTAACTGCCACAGATCAGGGATAAGGAAAAAGATGACTGAGAGTATATTATGCTTTTGAGATGCAGAAAGCACCAATATCTGGCCTTGCCAGGTGTTCTCCTTTGCATGGGGGGATGTTTCTCTCAATCTCCCCACTTTATTTTCCCTGGAAGGATGGTCTTAGGGAGACAAAACAAGAATAATCTATACTCATGGCTCAAATGATTTGTTTAATTTGTATCCAAAGACAAAAGTGAGAGGGAGTTGGCCGGTTCGAAACATCTTGGCAACTACAATAACTTTGTCTACGACGAAGCCAAAGCTCTGTAGGAATGAAACATTTGCTTTTGGGCCAAGAAATAAAACAAAACATTGCCTCCCTCCTTCCATCAGCCAATTTCATCTTCATTATTGCACATGGGCAAGAACCAGGGCAGAGCTGAAGAAGGAGGAGCCAAAGAAAGAGCTGAACATGCTTGGTCAACAGAGGAGAGAAGCAACTAATGAAGGAAGTCTTGGCTTCAGTTCCCACCTCTCACCCTTAGAAGGAGAAAAGACCAGTGCCCATCTGTCATTTTACATTGCATGCTTTCAAAAAAAGAGCTGGCAAGACAATCAGATGCTCTTGGCAGGTGGTATCCGACTCTATGGAGTTTTTAACCAGGCTGGATAAGAACAATGAGCCTAGATTATTTCAAATTCAATGCCAGGATTTTCATGGAAGCAAGGCTTTTACTGTGTATTGCAAAAATAAAGCAGAAAACTCATAGGTCTAGCAGGCGAAAGACAAAGAAAACTTCACGTACTAACATAAGTGATTAATGTGTTGAGGTAAAGCTGACCTGGGCAACAGGAAAATGAAAGGTATCAACCAAAGGGTTTTCAAAGAGAAAAATAATAGGCACTTTCCCAGATCCTGAGTAATATGGACCACACTCATAAAGAAACAATGGCCACACCAACACAAGGAAAGAGCTCTCATGTCCCTCATTGTCCTGTGTTTCTTGTGCAAGACAAATTCTCTGCCACTTCCTGTTCTATTTTGTCTTGATGCTACTATGCTTTCCCTGCACATACTGAGTTGCGGGAGCATAACATGGTTTTTTTACTTTTATCTTTTACCAAGGATTTTAAAAAAGGGAAAGAACAACATCGTGGATACAAAGGACTGACTTGTAATGCCACATTATTAAACATTCAAGGAAAATAGAGGGGGACTGTGAAAATAGCGCTGCCATTTATTACAACGATGATGATGAGTGGCTGGTCAATATTTAAAGAATATGGGTATATAAAAACCCACTATGGCTTCACTATAAACTGGGCTTACCCATTGAAAGACTGAATGGAATAAATAAATATACCTTTTTATTTATTTAGGAGATTGAAATGCTCAAAACACTTCTGAAATTGCCCTTTTATACAAATCAGTTGTTTGAAATGAATACAAATACTTCCAATTCAATATCAATTTTTTTTGCCAACAACTAATTCAGATCAATCTTGCATCAGTCCATAATGGCAGTGCTCTTATTACTGTTTGTATGCTGTCATATTCTCTTTTTGTTTTGTTATAATGATTGTATTCTGTTTAATTATGTTGGCTTTACGGTATGCCTCAGAGTTGATTGAAGTTGGGTGATGTCTACATTAATTTAATTAAATTAATTAACCAAAATTTCTTCCTTAAACTGCCACAGTACTTTGGTGTAGACATGTCATGGGAAAGTCAAGTCTCCCATCTCTTTTAGGGAAGGTCTACTCACGTGACATGGCTTTCTTCATCATCATTTGCAAGTTAAGCTGTATAATTAAAAGGGATGTTGGCAAATACAAACCATTAGTTATTCTTTATTCAATCATGGTCCTCAAAATGTTCAGCTACCAGCCATGAGATTATGGCTTGGTTCTGCTAAGAAGGTATGTTCTCTTCCATCCGAAGATCAGGAGGAAAAACAGTAACTTGGTTGATGTTTCTCTCATTAGGTTCTCCTTACCTACCATTTGGGGGGGGGGGGGAAGTAATGTGTTGGCTTTTTCGCTACATAAAAACTCTGAAAAAATACTATATTTAGTTCATGACATGTGTATTCATACATGGACATGACAGAATCTCCATTCTTTGGAAGGACCTGAATTATTAAGTCTTTCAAGCAATGCTGTTAGTTTTATGTCTTTGGAGAAGGGCAGCAAACAAATTGAATAAATAAATAATAAATGTCCAAACTACCTAGGACAATCTCAAAGAAAGCAAAGCAAATTTTTCCAAGGATGGCTGTTTATTACAGAACACATGTGATAGTTAAGGATGTTCTCCTCTATGTTTTATCTAACAATTCCTTCCTGTAATTTAAATCCCATTACTTCATTTCCTGCCCTCCTGTGGACTGGGTGGAAATATACATTTCAACAATCCCACACTATGAATCACAACACAGAGCAGTTGCCAGAGGAGCAAATCTGTCACAGCAAAAGCAAGAGAGAGTCTTGTGGACCTGAGAGACTAATATTAAGCTTTTATTCTAGTATTCCATCTTGTCGAATGTATGGAAGATTATGATGGTTGGAGGCAGTTTATACGTTCAGTGAGAAATGAAATACAAGAGATGCCAAGAGCGATGATTATCTACTGATAGATGTCTTTCACAAAAGAGTTGTCGAGCATGATATAGGCATTCAGACAAATTGACAGTTTGAGTTGGCCTTGAAGAGTTCATGAAGTCTGTAATCTCTCCTTCTCATTGTATGTTTTACTGTATGTTTTTAACACAGGAAACTACTCTCTAAACTAGGCACAATACAATGGGTTTAGTAAATGTGCAATGGAGTCTTGCGTCTATTTCTTAGTTGGTCCCAGTTTATCTAAGGGACTTGGTGTGTATTACTTCCCCAGGTTAGAGTTGTGTATCTGTTCACTTGTGCTCAAATAATTACGAGTCCATATTATGATTCTGCAAATTGTGCGGGATTAAGGGATAGATAAGAGATGATGCAATCCTTCAAGTAGTATTTGTATCAATGCTTTTAAACAGTGGTGAACTGGTAAGAAGCCCATGATCTATGATCCCTTATCTAATAGGGATCAGGCAAAAGAAACACTTTGTTAGTCTATAGTAGCGCCAAATCAGAAGGAATCTGATAAACGTATTTTCCAACTACCGAATATTAAGACATACTTTTATTAAATAAGCGACTTTAAGTGTGCATTCTATGCATTTAATTACATGCATTTAATAAAAGTCTATGTCTTTTAATAAAATGCATTAATCAGGAGCCCAAGGCAGATTAAATTCTGCAAATATAATACCAGGCTGTCAATCTCTCAAGGATTTTAAGAGGGTCTGGTGAATTTCCGTTCCATCTTCAGAGAAATCTTCTAAGGTATATTTGGCTGAGCAGAGATTATTTATCCCAGGCCCCCTGATATGTCCAATACTTTCCTTTATTGTGACTGGATTTGCATAGGCAATTCCAAAGCAGGCAAAATATATGCATTCCTCGGATAAACCAAAGGGAAACATGCAAATCCTTAGAGGGAATAAGCTCCATAAATCAATCACTTTCCTTTAGTTTATAGGAAAAGTCCACAATACATACCACATTAGTTCAAGAGGTTTGTTCTGGCACCGCAACTCTTCCAGTATTTCTAACAATTTGCATTTTTAAATTTTTTTTAGTTGCTCATAATTGCAATCAGATTGCAAATAGTTTTATGAGATGACCTAAATACACTCAGTTCAATGTTAGATTGCATTAAACCTTGGAACCTACATGAAATAAATAGCCTTTGTGCAAAACTGTATCCATTCCTGAATCTTAGCTTTTTCATTTCAAACCAACAAAACTTCAAAGTGCTTAACTTTGATAATTGTACCCAGAAAGAATACATGTATAATTTGGGGAGGGAGGAGGAAACTAGGACTGTTATTTAAAATAGATGTATTAACCATAAATGACTTCCTCCTTAATGCAAAAACATCATACAGCTTAAACCTTTCACGTTGCTGCTGAATTTCAATATCAGAATCTTGAAAGTGTCCAGACAGAGGTGAGCAACCAGAGGTGAACGCTCTGTTTCCAACAATCACAGGTGATGAATGTGTATGTAAGGGGGAAGGAGAGGAAATGAAAACAAAAATGTAAGAAAAATCTTTACTAGCTGATTCAGAAAAGCTAGTACATTTACCTTCTCTTTCTTCTAATTCAGGGGTGTCAAACTTGATTTCATTGAGGACTTCATCAGGTTTGTGTTTGATTTTGGGGGAGTGGCGTGGCCAGGGGCATGGCCAGCTTGACGTTACTCGTGTCGGGGGTGCCTGTGTCGGCCAGAGAGCTCTGCTAGCGAAAATGGGCTCCCAAGCTCCATTTTCGGCTGTGACAGCCTCCTGCAACCCTCTGCCAGCGAAAACAGAGCTTGGGAGGGCCGCCCGCAGCCCTCCCGAGCTTCATTTTCACTGGCAGAGGCACCATGGGCCGGTCCTTCGCTATTTCCAGAACGGCCCCAGGTCTAAGCACCAGATCTGGCCCGCGGACCTTGAGTTTGACACCCCTGTTCTAATTTGTCTGAAACCAAGTAACTTGAGAATGAATAATGCTACCAGGTAACAAGGTATAAGCCCACCTGTTCTTAGGTTTCCTCAAGATCTCTCACACCCAGGATACCTTATGAAGAAGAGAGTTTCAACACTTGCAATCCTACCTTAGTTCCATCACTCCTGTGGTGTGACCAGGATGTTGTGAGTGGAGCCTTCCTTGGCACTTGTCTTTCTCCACCCTCCAGAATTACTATACAACTCAGAGAGCACCAAGAACACCAGAGACTCAATTGTTTTGTACATGCATCCATGCCAAACACATGCACAAAGAGACTTTGATAGTGTAATACACTATATACTTTGATGGTTACTTTGATAGTGTAATACAATCATTTTTATTTTATTTATTTATTATTTAATTATATATTTATACTGCCCTTCTCCCGCAGGACTCAGGGCGGTGTACAGCCAAAGTAAAAACACAATACACCATAAATTTAAAAAGTTTAAAAGTATTAAATAGTTTGGCCCAGTTTTGTTAAAACCCCAAAATTAAAATACCCAATTTAAAATTTACTTAATTGATCAGCCCAGCCTTTGGTGCCTGCTCCCACCCACCCCCGGAAATCTTTGGTGGAATTCTTATCAAAAATTTAGGAAGCGTCTACCTTTTGACATGTGACAGTGTCCAAAATCTGGAAAGTGCAGGGCGCTATTAAACTTATATGCCCCCTGAATCTCAATTGTTCTGGGCAGCTTAGAACAAAGCGTCAAATATTTTAACAAAAGGCTGTAGCTTCCCAAATGTAACAACCGCCCCCCCCCGTTCTTTCCTCCTATCTCTGTATCCTGGGGTTACAAGAGGGGATTTTGGGGTATCAGACATGGCCAACAGGTTTCAGGTTGCCCAGCTCTGGCATAGGGCTAGCAGCTAGCAAATTCATGGATCATCTGAGACAAAGCTGTTTGTTACTTATCTTTTAGTCATTAGTTAAAACTGAGCTCAGCAACCCAATTTCAGTGTTCTATTCAGTTGTTTGAACAATAATTGTTCAGCAGAGAAAGAAGCCTAAGGTTTGGAGTGCAGAATTCAAGGGAGAATGGCACGTACAATAAACTTAAACATGTAACAAATCAAGCGATGACACCTATCTACATGATATTGATACAGATTATATGTACTAAGCATACATAGGATGTATAAAGTAGCCTATATATCAGTACTTTATATACATAGACATACACACAAACATATATAGTTATAAGCTAATTGCTGTTCTGTTAAATTTGTTTCTTGGAAAATACTAGTGGCTAAAAGATGTTTCTTTAAGACACTGACTAGTGGATATGACTGCATTAGTGATGAGATTTATGTTCTATTTGGTGAGATAAGAGCATAAAGATGAAATGTTGCACTCAAGGAGGAAGGAGGGAGGGAGGGTCTAGGACAATTCACCACAGGCAACTGCCACAGCCAACTCACCGTGGCCAACTCACCGTGGGACATTGGAACAACTCACCAAGGCTAACTCGCCCTGGCACAAGGGTTACACTATTGTCAAAGAAATGGTGGAACAGAATCATTAAAAAAAGAAGGCAAAGGGAGGGACAAAATGAAATTAGAATGACAAAAATTAAAATGTTTTTTTTAAAAAATAATTAAATTGAATTGTTGAATTGTCCCACGGCAAGTAAGCCGTGGCAAGTTGGCTATGACTAGTTGTCCAATTCAAGGGAGGGAGGGAGGGAAGGAGGGAAGTTTGTATCTGATCCAAAGACATACTGTCAGATTAAGGACTTTATAGACTGATATTGTTTCACTTTCAAGCACACTAGGCTTCTATATTATTGTAATAGTTAAGCAACATGATAAAAGTTGGCAAACCATAAGTATGTAGAACAGGAGAATCTAACCTACAGGCTTCAGACTCTAATTTAAATAATCCTGCAATGGATTATTGGACAAAACAGCTCACCAATTAGAACCAGGATGGACATAGAGAAATAGCCAACTGGAGAGAGAAAGTGGGAAGGAAGGAGGGGTAGCTCTAGTTAATTTTGATACCGGGCCTCAATATATTAATTTTCCTTAACTATAGCTGGATGGATGATTGCCCTAGGGGTGAAATCCAATTTTTTTTACTACCAGTTCTGTAGGCGTGGCTTGGTGGATGTGGCAGGGGAAGGATACTGCAAAATCTCCATTCCCACGCCACTCCAGGGGAAGGATACTGCAAAATCCCCATTCCCTCCCCATTTCTGGAGGAAGAATATTACAAAATCTCCATTCCCAACCCACTCTGGGGCCAGCCAGAGGTGGTATTTGCTGGTTCTTCAAACTACTCAAAATTTCCGCTACTGGTTCTCTAGAACCTGTCAAAACCTGCTGGATTTCACCCCTAGATTGCCCTCATAAACTATAATGAACTTCACTAGCTTTTCCCACCAGATCAGCCTAATAATTAGTCAGCGGGGAAGAGATATCTGGTTACCAGTTTATAATTGCAATAGGAAACAATGAATTGCTAGGGGGAAGAAGTAAGCCTCATTATCTCCTAGTAACCATTAGCAGGGAAATCAGTTATCTCCGACTGAATTGTTCAAAGGGAAAGGGAATACAGGCTTCCCACCCTTCTAGTGACCCTGTTTAAAGCAGTGGTGTTTTTTTTCTTCTTGTGGGAAGCCATCCAACTGCAAATGTGTGATTGAGAATGTTGGGGAGGCTAAGAAAGTGATCAGGGAACTTCGTATTTTGTGCATCTCACAATGCACCTTTCATCCTGTATCCCAGTGATGGCGAAACTTTTCGGCATCGAGTGCCCAAACTGGAACGTGACCGTACATGCATATGTCTTTGCGTCGGAATGCCAGAAACCCAAAGACCAGCTGGCTGGTGTGTGCATGCACCAGCCACCTGGTCTTCGGGTTTCCAGCGCCCCAGCATGCGCAGAAAGACCAACTGGCCAGTGCGCATCTGAGTGCGAGAAACCAGAAGACCAGGTAGTGATGACGCATATGCCCACAGAAAGGGCTCTGCATGCCATCTCTGGCATGCGTGCCATAGGTTTGCCATTGTCACTGCAATTTTATATTTACCAGCAGAGCTATTATTTCTGAACTGTCAGACTTACCGTAGTTTGCCAAGTTTCTTATCAGCACCTACTACGCATGTCCGCATTCCTTTGTACTTTTTCTAAAAACTTTCCTTTGTTCTCCAGCCAGCTAATGTCAGGCTGGGGATTCTTTGCCAACATGTAATCTAATTTAGATAGTGAGATGTCTTTATTTTCTTACAATAAATATGAGTTTAATTAGAAGATGTATTCTGGTTTTATTGATCAAAGTATGCAGAAGGATAAAAGCCGCGATCCAACTCAAAATGAGGGCAATTACCCCATGCAAGGTAACGGGGCTGATTGCCGCTCTGACAGCCATCATGGCTATATTCCTTTAGTCCCTACTACAGATGCTCATGAACCCTGCCCTGCACTTCCCAGATTTTGGGCACTATCGCATGTCAAAAGGTAGACGCTTCCTAACTTTTTGATAAGAATCCCACTAAAGATTTCCCGGGGGGTGGGGGGGAAGGGCAGGGGCCAAAAATGGCTGCATCAAAGCAATCACATCTTTGTGCATGTGTTAGGCATGGAATGAATGCTTGTACAAAAGAAGTAAGTCTTTGGGCTTCTTGGTGCTTTCTGAGCTTGGTGGTTTTCTTGTAGTTGTTTCATTACCAAACTACGTAACATCATCAATGCTAGCACTGTTGATGTGTGGACTACTTTGATAATGAAACTTCTGCAAGAAAACTACCAAGTGCAGAGAGCATCAAGGACCACACAGTTCAATTCTGAGCTACAGATATTTTCTTCTTCTGCTACAGGTGAGTTTTCTTGCTTTTTTTTTTCTCCCTGCAGATGCTGGTGCCAAGCATACTTAATAAAATAATCCTGTTTCATTCCCTGTACAAAGAGAAAGGCAATGAAAGCAATATTTAATCTATAATGTTTGTGTGAGTGAAAGAGAGAGACAGGCAGAGAGGGAGGGAGGGAGAGCGAGAGAAAGAGAGATTTGAATGTTGAATATGCTGAATGCAAGATTTTACTGCTGGATAATTCTTGTTTTAACAGGCTACTCTGAGTTCTACAATTAAGGCTCCCCTTTGAGAATATTGCAACATATCCTTGCCATCCTCATTATCCACTGGAAAAAGTTGTATTTTACATTATCATTAAATAAAAACAGAACCCCCTAATCTCCCTTAAAGTTAGTTTGTGTTGCTAAGCAACATAACATCAGAGGAATTTTAAAAAAATAAGTTTGAAAAAAATGCCAAAATACCTCAGGGAAAAGATTTCTTTCCAACGCTAGTCATGCTTTTAGGCAAAACAAGGGAACTGCTTCAGATGCTAAAGAGGTGCCCCGAGAAGCCGGAGGCCAAACTTTCCTGCTGCATCCCATGAACTGACTCAGCCATCTTCAGCTGGAGATGTTGCCAAATTGTCAGTATTGAGAAAAAAAAACCCACTTGCCAGTTTAAATTAATTTTCCACATGTATAATAAGAGGGCATCATCTTGTCCTTTGCCCCAGGCAACAAAGGTTTTGGATCAACTCTGATTAAATTCATTTTTTTCTCAAATGGAAAGTGTGATTGCATTCTCTTTCTGATGAAACTGTATACTTCTCATTTGGGACTGCGGAGATTGCTTTTTTTAATTATATTTTTTTAAAGAAAGCTTTCCAAATGGAGAGCAAAGCTACTATGACCTGGGAATAGAGATTGTAGAATGAATTGCCCCAGGGGTGAAATGTAAAATTTGTTACTACCAGTTCTGTGGGCGTGGCTTGGTGGTGGTGGGTAATGTGACTGGGTGGGCGTGGCCAACTTATTTTTTTTATTTTAACTTTTCAAAGCATTTTTTCTGCAAATGCAAAAAAATGCTTTGAAAAGCCTCTGCCGATCAGGAACACAGCTGGGATGTCAGAGCCTTTTCAAAGCATTTTTTAAACCACCTCTTCCCCTAAGAGGTTGCAGAAAAAAATGCTTTGAAAAGTCTCTGAGATCCCAGCTGAGCCGTGTGATCATCAGAGGCTTTTTTTTTATTTTAAAAGCATTTTTTTCGGTGGAAGAAGTAGAAAAATTGCTTTTAAAAGTAAAAAAAAAAAGCCTCTGAGGATCATGTGGCTCAGCTGGGCATGGTGGTGGGGGGAGGGATTTTTGTTACCGGTTCTCCGAACCACGCGCCACCATCGCTACCGGATCGGGTGATCCGGTCTGAACCGGGAGCATTTCACCCCTGAATTGCCCTTTTACAAAATTTTAGGAACAAATTTAAACTACATGCATCAGAGAAAAAAAATACTGGGAGGGATGATGTGGTGATGGGGGGAGGAAGGCAATTTCTTAAGTGAGGAAGATGGGGGTGGGCAGGAGACTGCATATTCCAGTTTGTAGCACACAGGAGGGAACTGTTACTGAAGCAATGGGCAAATGATGTGATGAAACAACTTCTGTGAACTTTGATCTGGCAGATCTTTCTAGGCTCTTGCACATCTCCTCCTTATGGAATTGGGTTTACACAGAAAACTTTCCTTGGGGATTCATCTTCATATTTCTCAAGCACCAATAAGAAACAGTTGCATTTATTGCAAAGTAGGACTCTTAAATGCTACTATTTTTTTCTGAAGTTTAGAAACTAGTAAATTAAACATAAAATAGGAATAGTATTTTATGTCAGAGCAAGCAGATATTCTTTGCAATCCAGTATAAAATAAAAAGTTAAGTTTACCCATCACTAATAGGAGATTACTTTCTCCAGAATCCGGCAGGGAGTGGATCATAACTTCTAGACCAGGGGTGTCCAACCTCGGCCACTTTAAGACTCATGGACTTCAATTCCCAGAATTCCCCGGCCAACCACGACACCTACCCATGCTGGCTGGGGAATTCTGGGAGTTGAAGTCCACGAGTCCCGTCTAGGACAGGAATGTCCCAAGGTCGGACATTCCTGTCCTAGACGGAAGACTGTTACTGATTAGTAGATGCCAAACAAATCTCCCTGCTCTACGAATTGGTGAATATTTGAACATTAGCCCCGGAGACCAAAATAAATAAGAGCGGCACCCTATCCACCTGCAATTCGTGCCTGACTTATTCACCCGCATCGTTATCCCTCCGTAATATGTAACCGTGGGAATACCTTTCGTGCAGCAACCACCTTTAAATCCACGAAGGCAAAAGGCTTGGGACGTTTCGGATTACGAAACTGGAAAAAGCGATTCGGAGCAGGCGGGAACCGGCGCCTCTTTTAACGCGTTTCCGGGATCGCGCGGCTCCTGTGAGAACTCGGGGCAACAAAACAAAACGCAGCTTCTTTAAAGAGCGGACGAAGGCAAAGCGTGCAACCTTCCCTCCCTGCGCTCCTCTTCGGCCTTGGATCCCAGCCCTCCCCCTCCCCCCCGGCATAAACTACGGGATCAAGGACATAATCGATGCCGGCTGAGGGTCCGGTTCGGTTGCCTTGGCGAGCTTTATGCAACACCGTGGCGGATCGAACCGTTCCATGCCGAGATTCGTTGTGTGGCAAACTCCGTGGCGTTACAGGAGAAAGGACTTCCTTGTGGAAATCCCCTCCGTGCGCAAGATTCTGAACCGCGGGGACGGCTGAACCGCTCCTGCTTTAATGCGAAAGGCATCTTTGGAAGAAGGAAACGAGCAGCCGCCCCCCGTCAGTCCAGCCGGCTCGGCTCCAATGCCAGGGGCTACAAGGGCCCCTCCCTCCTCCCTTCACAAAGAACGCGTAAGATAAGAGCCAATAGGTGGGGAGTCTCATTTGCATATTTCTCTTCAAGCACTTAAGGCGCGGGGGAAGAGGAGCCGAGCGCGGAGTTAGCGTCTCCCTTGCTCTTCCAGCGGAGGCTCTCGCCCTTTCTCAGCTTTCTCGCCCATTCAAACTTCGGGAAACTTTTTTCTCGCCCCGTTCTTTTTCAAAGAAAGCTTCCCTCCCTCACTGCCCCCGCCCGCTGCCTTCCCTTGTTTCGGTCCGGGGACCACCGGTCGCCTTTTTTTTCCAGCCATGTGTAGAAGAAGACCAGCGCTCCTGCCAGCCCTGTGTATGTGGAGCTGCTGCCTCGTCGCGCTTTGCGGGAAGTCGGCTAGCCAGAACGCCGTGGCCTCGTCAAGTAAGTCCGGTTTCTGCTCGCCGCCCCGAGAGAGAGATCGCCTCCGTCTCTCCCACGTGGAAGGAGAAAAGGAACCGAACCGAGCCTAGAGCATAACCGGCTGCCGGGGAACGCGAGGCGCCGACAGAGAGGAAGGAAGGGAAACCTTCTGAGGGGGAAACCGAGCGAGGCATACGACAAACGGAGAGTTTAATAATGGGCAGACGTGGGTTACGGGACGGGGAATTGGAAGGGAGCAAAGCGCCTGACAAGCTGGGGTCCCGACAAATATTTGCAAAGCTTGCGGACTGCCGAAAGGGCTTGTTTCGGGACATTCGTTCTAGGAAGTAGGCGGCTAACGCGAGGCTGTGGAAAAAGGAAAAAGGGCAGAACTCGTCACGTCTCTGAATGAAACTTGCTACTACCAGCCAGGTGTAGTGTCAGCCTCAGTGGAAGGGCAACCTGGCTGCCTCCTGCCTTGAGCTGGTGCAGCGAGCGGTCCGCCCTGCCGAGAGTGTTAACTCGGTATTGGGGGAGACTGAGGGCAGGTGCGCGAAACAGGTTCAGGTGGGTTGTATCAGGTTATTCTCTCCGAGGGGGCGTGGCCGTGTGGGACCACCAGAAGAGGTGATGAGGACGGCCCAACATTCAGAGGGCGGGCGAGAGGGGCGTGTTTTCGTCAGCATCTCCCCCCTCCCCAAAAGTGGCGCTTCCCGGAGCTTGCAAGCAAATGTCTTCGACTGCTTTAGACCCGTGGAGCAATTTCGAGCAACGATTACGCATCTTACGTCCCCCCCCCCCCCGCATTTTTAAATTCCTTCGTTGCTTTGCTTAAAAGAAAGAAAAAGAAATGTTACGGGCCTGGCGCGTTGCCCGTGAGGAGAATCTCGAAAGCCCAAGCCCGGCGGTCGCTTCGGGAAAGGGACGGCTGCGTAATAGTTGGGAAAGCGGGAAAGCCTCGCCGAGAGGTGTTCGGACCGTTTGGCGGGGCGGTCCGTTTGGCGCGCGTTTAAGTTTTCGAGTAGCGACGGGAAGGTGAGGTGCAACCTCTGCGTAGCCCGCGCCGTGTCCTTAGAAAGCAAACGGCGCTTCCTTCCGCCGGTACTTCCAAGCCTCTTCGCGTGTTTACTCCCGCGGCGTCAGGAGAGGCCAGAAGCGGCTCCGCCAGTGCGCTTGCTGGAATGGAGGAGGGCGGGGAAGGGGCCCGCCGAAAGAAAAGCTCGGCTCATGCTTGGTGACCGCTAGTAACTCCTCCGCTGAGGAGCCAGCCGGCGCAGGAATGCCTGGAACGTGGGCCAAGGTCACCCTGGTTCAGGGGGCTGCTACGAGCCGGGGGAGGGGAGGGGAGGGGGGGAACTAGAGCCGGTCGAGAGTGCTCCGGTTCCTCCAGGACCAGAAAAGGCTGGGCTGGGGCGCGTGGCGGCCTGGAGGATGAAAGCGCCTGGCACGGAAGGAAGCTTTTCAGGAAAAATCTGCCTTATAGGCAAGGCGGCGGGAAGGAAGATAGCAACAAGAAGCGGTTTCTCTCCGAATGGGACTTTTCTGGCGGCGAGCAAAAATAGGACATTAGCGAGACTTCCTTTACTTAGAACCGTTTTCTTTCATACTGATAAAAAGAAGAAGTTCTCTTTTACTACATATTCCATATAAGGTTAGGGCTAGCATATCTTACTGTATTTTACACCATCTGTTAGCTTCGGAACCTCTCACATGCCCGGTTTTATGTTACAGAATAATACCATACATAGGTCAGTAAGCATACAAGTACATTTAGCAAGAAGTTGGTACTTTCCTAATCTTGCGACAGAGATAGAAACAAGTGAAGGCCAATCTACCTATGCTTTGATATCAAATTAAGGCAACTTGGGCCCATCCACATCAACACTGCCCGCAATGGTCATGTGAAAACTCCTATAATTTTTGCAAGAGCACAAATGTCTGTGGAGATTTTCAGGTTCATCCAGGTCATAATTGTCTCAAAGGTGCAGTTTCCCCAAGCAAATATTCTGCAGAGGGTTATAAGAAAAACAAAAAAAATCATTCAGATGGTTTTCCAGTTGTCCCTGTTTAGCAGCCAAAGCAATTTTTGTTTGGATGCATGCTGTACTAATACTTTCCAGTGCTTTCTCCTTATTTGCCCTTTTGAAAGAATTTTGTGGTTCTCCCCTCCTTTTTTAAAGTTTACTTTCAAGATTATCTCATTTCTCCCTCTCTTGGTAGTAAAATTGATTAGTGTTAGCAGAATAGAAATATACTGTGGAGGAGGTGCAGATGCTTTAACTTAGGTTAAAGCATCTTTAACAAGGTTAAGGTGACGTATAGACCAGTGATGGCTAACCTTTTTCCCATTGTGTGCCAGGAGCGGGGGGGGGGGAATCGTGCACACGCATGCCCACATCCATAATTCTGTGCGTTCCACTGCACGTGACCCCCCCTTCCTGGCACATGATGGCCCGGTGGGTCCGGTAGGCCCATTTTTCTCTCTCCCCGGGCTCCAGAGCCTTTCTAGGAGCTTGGGGAGGGCGAAAACAACCTTCCCGACCCTCCTGGCGGCTGGAAATGACCCATTTGCCAACTTCCGGCCTCACTGGAGCTGAGCTCGTGGAGCCACCGATATGGCTACGTGTGCCACAGGTTTGCCACCATGGGTATAGACTATATACAAGTTCCTAAAATAGGACAAGATGGTTGTCCTTTGGCTAAAACTGTAGTGGAAAAAGTAGTATCCGTTTAATGAATCATAACTGCAAAACAAATTTATATAAAAACAGTATATAACAATGGTATATAGGTGAATTGTTCTCATTGGACAGGAATTGGATGCTGAAGCACTAGTATAACTTTTCACAAATAAAAATCTATACAACTTTTACTGGCACTTTTCTGTCTTGTTACCTGATCCCCTATGTTGCAGATTTATTGCAATTTTTAATCTTACTTTGCAATGTCAGTGTAGTCTATTATGTGTAAAATGACAGGATATTGCTGATATTGCTTCTTCACTTCACCTGTCTCCCAAGAAATATTCTGCAGTGTTATTGGCGATTTGTGTAACCTTACTCCTTCACAAAAAAGTGTGCACATTTCAGCATTTTTTTTTAAAGCAGCTGATATCCTCTGAAATGCAGCAGCCTGAGAAGCCTATCAAAAGAGATATATTTTGTCAGATTATCAGGATTTGGGAGCCATTTGCAATGGCGCCTGGAAAAAGTTGCTTATGAAAGAGTTTTGTGAAATATTGAAGTTGCCATCCCCTGCTCTATAGAAGTCCAAATAAATCTTTTAAGTTTTACTAGGCTTTTCAGAAGTTGTGGAGAAGCTGAGGGCTACTATCAGTGGGGTGAGGATATGATATGAACACACCCTTATGTGTGAAGATGGCATCAGGGATGGATCTATCACTGTTGTATGGTGCTAGTACTAATAGAAAGAAATCATTCTTCCGTTATTACCTGGAATTACCATCATCACCTTGATTATATCTTTGTGAATAATCATTAGCATTCAATTTAAGAACCATATTTGGCAAGATTATATAGGATCATAGGTCCCTAACATGTTCTTTTAGATTCTCCAACTGTGTAACTATCACCATTATAACTGAATCTATCTACCTTGCTACTGGTCAGCCACTTCTTTTTCCTTCCACCTTTGCCAGTGTTAGAGCTTTCTCTAGAGGACGTGCAGTTCTGCGCACACCTTGGTTACACCCATTTAAAACAATAGTTTTATAAACTACACTTAATTGCAATTGTCTTCTGAGTGCAGTCCAAGGTCACTTTTAGGACTGCTTATCTCCAGTGGTTTCTGTCCCTCCCACCAGGTTCAAAGGGGTGGGCTTGGGTATGTCGGTCTCCTCTGGTATCATCTGATTAGACCTTGGATATGCTTCTTTTCTTTTGCACTATCTGCTTTTCCACAGGCATTATGTAATTGGCACCAAGCATTTACAATTAATAGTATTGCCCCTATGCTTATTGTGTAGTAAGGATGCATTTTGCTTACAGAATGGCAAAATGCATTCCTACTACACAATAAGCATAGGGTAGTGTATTGTAGTGTGTTTAGTTTACTTTGCTCTTGTTTTTATTATCAGTTATCCTAGAGTGACATGAATGGATTTATAAAGTCTTTAAATTCATACAATTCAGTGAGTTCTGTCTATAGGATCAAGTTAAAATCAAGACATGAACAATTTGTATCTGCTTACTCTGCCACTGGAGTTTTACATTGCCAATGTACAATATGCATAACTGAAATACGAAAAGATTGTGTCCACTTGATTTTGGAATTTGCCTGTTCAAGGTTTCACATTTATATGGATTTGAAAGATTATGTTCATATAATTTGAATGTACAACATATATTCTTTCAAATCTGCTAAATGTTGCTTCATATCACTGTGTTGTGTTTGCCTTTATTTTTATAAGTCCTGCCTATTTCACCAGCTGCCTGAAGTGGATAGAAAAGTATCATACATCACTTCTAACATTCCATACTAAGCTGGGATTGTATACATTAAAACATCAGAAACTGGGAATAAGGAAGATGAGAGTACTTTAGTTAAGCACAGAAAATATGCAAAGGTTTTCATAATCCCTTTTGCAAATATACCAACTGCAAATAAGTTAAGCACCATTCCTCAAGGATTAGTTTTAGGATTGGTTCAACATCATACTTCACTTGATGGACTTCGGTTCTTAATTAATGGAGCTAAGTGTTAGCAGCATTATACACTATTAATTGGAGATTTGGATTTGCCAAGATCTTTTATTTTGCAAGTTATATAAATTCTGTTTAAGTTGGGTAAGGCAAATTAATGAGAGTACTCTGCAGAAAGTCAACAATATGTGATGTGTGATATACATATACTTTACTATGAGAAAATGCAACGTAATTTCAGTTTATACAAAGAAACTATGTAGGCTCTAAAACTGACTTAACTGTGAATTAGAGGATTATGTAAAAAACTTTGACCAAGAATTTAGTAAGCTACCTGTACATAATGTCATATTTATAACAATTATTGTTCCTAATGAAAATTTAAATTAGTAATACCTGGACTGCTCTTCTTGTACCTGTATAAATGTTGCTATTTCTCAAAAAGACAACTAAGTAAAACTTTGAGATAAGAGATATTAACCTTTCGCAAATTTTGTAATGTATACTATCTTGTCTTTAGGATGGGAATCTTAAAACTGTATTGGTGATTTAATACCATAGCACATACAAAACTAAGCAAATGTAGAATGTTAGTGCTTTACTGCCAAAGTTATGGAATATATTATAAATCAGATACAACAGGGTTGTCTTTGTAGAGGCATCAATTTGCAAAACATGTTTTAGGTTTTCTTTTTCTCATGGAAGCATTATTTTCAGCAAAATACCTGGGCCTTAGGTAGTCCTCTAACATCTTCACTGGACTCTGAAAACAGGTACTGTATCTAGGTAGAAACAAAAGAAAACAGAAGAAAATGTCCTATACAGCCAATTTCTGTTTTCTTGCTAGATCAGTCATATTAGTCTTGCTACATCAAAACAGACTTGAACACGATGTCATTTCTTAGCATATTCTTGATTTTACTCCAGAGAAGCGTACATAAGCTCTATCAACATTTTCCTTCCTCCATGACTTGGGATTTGGTAGTTAATTGTCCTTCGTTGTACAATATATGTAAGAATGTGCATATATTTCAAGATGCAATATATTTGCATCTTGAAAGCTGCAATAACTTTTCCATTTTTATAAAATACACATACATTCAAACGTAGTTTGCAGATAATCTAAGCCAGGTGTGCTTTAATTACAGTTTGTAGAATATCCCATAAGTGACAGGGTTTGTGTTAATCTAAGACAAGTGATTTAGCATAATACAGAAATTCAGTCTATTTCCAGCCTGTTATGTCAGTTTCATTAAACTAACAGGGCGACATAGGAAAGCTAACTTTGATTTCAGTAAAAAAAATAAGGACATCTACAGTGACTGGTTTTCTGGGTGTGAAAGGTTTTGAATACCCAGCAATGCAATATTTAAAAGTATAGTTTGTATAAGCTACCACATATGCAGGAAGTCTAGTAAATTTTCTGGGTATGCTTATTTAATTTGAAGGGTGAATGCAGATACTGTTTCATATGGTTATATTCAACCATACCTAAATTCTTTAATTTTGGTGTACTTGATTGTGTCTAACTTCTCACTGATTTCAGTAAGTCTGTTCTTGATAAGCACATAGATATCGCCTCCAATCTGGATGCTCTCCCTGAATTCCTTATTCAGTGAAGCTATTGATGAGAGCTCCAAAAAATTGAAGTTCTGAATCGGGGGAGCTCCCAGTTAAGGCAAGGATATTATACATCCAATTATTTCTCTGAATCATGATTTTGGTAGACATTTCTGTTCTCAGCTGACACTTTTGGCCAGGGTTGGGGCATTTTTGCTGGCAGCATGTTGGGAAGAAAACTATTAGCTTTCTTCCTCCCAAAAGTTCTCCAGTGTTGGCCTGTGATAAAAACAAAGCCTTCAAATAGAAATAACAGGCTTTATGTCGCGTGTACTTGGATATTTAATAGTTCACATTCTCCAAAGGAGCTTGACTATAAGGATAGGAATTAGAGATGTGTTCCAACCACAAGCTTTGCTTTGGGACCCACTTCAATATTTTGGAACAGTATACTTTAATTAGGATTTAAAATATAGGCAATTATGAGTTGATTTGATTATGAGAATGATCAGAGCGATGTTGGAAAGGAATGGATGGAGCAGTCTAAGATCTTTTAATGGGCTTGCACTGAGAATCTTTAAAATCCCAAAGAGTGTGTAGACTGTTGTGTTCAATTTCTTGTTCAATGAAGGAATCCAAATGAAAGCATCCTAGAGCAGATGAGTATTTAACCTCTACTTACATGCAACCAATGAAGGATGACATGTCCATCTTTCTGGTAGTTATTGTTACTGGGGAACTTCTTTTTTTTTTTTAGATTTATACTTGGATTCATAGATCATCTTGGGATTTAAAAATCTTATTAGATGCTCTGTAAACTGGGACAACAGAAAGTAAGTCTTGACCTTCTTCTATGTGACATTCTTTCAGATACAGGTAGTCCTCGACTTAGAAATATGATTGAGCCCAAAATTTATGTGATGCAGTTCAGTTTTGCTCCATTTTATGGCCTTTCTTGCCAAAATTGAATTACTGTAGTTGTTAAATCAGTAGCATGGTTGTTAATTGAATCTGGCTTCCCCATTTAATTTGCTTATCAGAAGGTCGCAAAAGGAGATAACATGACCCCAGGGACACTGCAACCATAAGTCATAAATATGAATCAATTGCCAAGCGTCTGAATTTTGATCACGTAATCGTGGGGATGCTGCAAAAGTCGTAAGTGTGAAGGATGGTCATAAGTCACTTTTTTCAGTGCTGCTGTAACTTTGAATGGCCATAAAATGAACTACCCGTAAATCAAGGACTACCTGTATTTTTTTTATTTTATTTTTTTTATTTTGATTTATATGCCGCTCTTCTCCAAAGACTCAGGGCGGCTTACAATGCGTTAAGCCTTCATACTTTTGTATATTTATACAAAGTCAGCTTATTGCCCCCACAAACTGGGTCCTCAATTTACCTACCTTAGAAAGGATGGAAGGCTGAGTCAATCTTGAGCCTGGCAAGATTCAAACACAGTAATTGCAGACAGCTGGTGTTTAATTACAATGCTTTAGTCTGCTGAGCCACCAGAGCTCAAGTCAGGCTCTGGCATCTTCATGGATGTATCCATGTATTTTTTTTGACAACAGCGTGGAAGTGGTTTGTCAGTGTCTTTCCTAGATGTGTTTTTAAATTCAATCTGGTCTACAACTCTGTGTTTGTCTGCAAGGTCCATCCAGTCCTGCTTAGTTTCCAGTTCTACACAAGATCAACCAGGTGTAGCCATCTGATCAGACCCAGTGACTGTACAATTAGGACCTCTGGGGGAATCAGTGCAAAAGCTTAAATGTTGCAATGATTTGTTGTAGCTTTTGGGGATGAATGAACCACTGCATTGCATCAGTAATTTTCAATATGTTTCCCCGAAAACAAGACCCTGTCTTATATTTTGTTGAACCCTGAAATAAGTACTTGGCCTTATTGCCATGCACTCAAAAGCCCAATTGGGCTTATTATCAGGGGATGCCTTATTTTGGGGGAAACAGGGTATGTTTGCATTTATAAGAGGCAGACAAATGTTTTAATGTACTGCAATCAGAAAGCTTTTGACAAGTGTGGCTATCTTTTAATCCAAGAAAGACAATCTCAGGAAGATAGTGGAAAGGAAGATGAGCTGCGGTGACACAGTGGTTAGAGTGCTGTACTGCAGGCTATTTCTGCTACCTGCTGGCTGCCTGCAATTTGGCAGTTCAAATCTCACCAGACTCAAGATTGATTCAGCCTTCCATCCTTCCAAGGTGGGTAAAATAAGGACCCACATTGTTGGGGACAATACGCTGACTCTGTAAACTGCTTAGAGTGGGCTGTAAAGCACTGAAAAGCGGTATATAAATCTAAGTACTATTGCTAGTGCTAAGATAGATTCTAGTGTTTGAAAACCATTTTCCTGTAAACAGATAACTTTACTTACCTCCCACTGGATATACATTTTTTTAAAAAAAGTTTTATTGTTTTATTACATTACATTACATTACATTACATTACATTACATTATTATGACAAACTAAATATGTATATCCACTTGTTAAAAAAAGGATATATTTATATGTTGTATGTTATGTGTTTGTCATGGATATACATTTTTAGTTTGGTGAAGCAAAACTCGACTCACAATCCTTTCCACATGTCACTGTTGAAATGTCAAAAATTTCAATGCTAAAGTTTAGACCTATAATCCACTGGGTCAGAAATTTCAAAGAGAAAGCTGTAAGCTCAGAAAACCAGACTGGCATTGGATTTTCATTCTTCTGTAGTACAATCTGTCACTTGAGCCGAAAGATGAGAATGATTGTTTTATTTCATAAAGTCTACTTTAATTACTGTGTTTCCCCAAAAATAAGACCCTGTCTTATATTTTTTTGAACCCCGAAATAAGTGCTTGGCCTTATTTTTGGGGAGGTCTTATTATTTTGGGGTGCATGAAGCAAGGCGGGGTCCTCTTGCCGTCTTACATAATTTCCAGCTCTGTCTCCCTAACCCTAACCAGATGAAATGGCGGGGACCAGCTGCGTATGTGTTTAGATATTTTTGGGGAGGGCTTATTTTCAAGGGGGGGGGGTATTTTAGAACATGCGCTCAAAAGCCCTGATTGGGCATTTTATCTTATTTTGTCTTTTTACCTTTTATGTCTTATTTTTGGGGAAACAAATAGTGCTCCATTTCACAAACATGACTCCGTAAGCATGCAATGAAACAAAGTTAAAAAGTCTAAGCATCCATTAAAAACAGCCAAGTGTATAAATATAAATAAGATCATGGTAGAATGGACCAAATCCTACATAGTCCTCAAGCTGCAACCATTCGTCATTTAAAGTTACAAAGGCACTGAAAGAAATGACTTACGGTTGGTCTTCATGCTTTACAACCTTTGAAGCATCCCTATGGTCATGTGATCAGGGTTCAGGAGACTGGCAATTAGCATTTATTTATGATAGCTGCAGCTTCATAACCTGGGGTTATGTAATCGCCATTTGCAATCTTTCCAACTGGCTTCTGACCAGCAAAGTCAGTGGGAGATGCCAGATTCATTTAATGGCCACACAATGCACTTAACAACCGTAGTGATTTGCTTAACCATGTCAAAAAAAAGAAGATACAATTGAGTATGGATTCACTTAGTAATCGCCTTGCTTAGCAAGGGAAATTCTGGTTTCAGTTGCAGTCATATTTAACAATCCTTCATGCTCCCTATTTCCATGGGATCCCTAAGCCTACTGGAAAAATCATGTTTTAAAGAGATTTCCAGAAGGCCAGTAGATTTGGGACTAACCTCATTTCAGGGAATGAGGTTCCAGGGTGCCACGGCAGAAAAGGCTTGTCTTCTGCATTCCATCAGATGGAACTCTTCAGCAGACACAATCTGTAATCTGTCCTGCCAGACCTATTGCTGTGATAAAGTTGCTTATATTCTGATGTCTGGATTGCTTTGCTTGTATATTAAATGAATACCCTTCAACACTGCTACCAGTAATACATGAGATAAGTTGACATGTCAGCCTGCTTTAATACTGACTCAGTGTTAGGAATTCTAATGAATTTGCAGTAGAAAGATTTTTAAAATTAGAGTATGCATATCTTATCCCCAGAACCTTTTACAAGCAATTCATCTTTTTGTTATTAAGCAAAATTTCAAACAAATTGAGAGTAGTACTAGGCAAATACAGTATTTCCTTATTTTTAATTTTGTTTTTGCTCTTTTTTGAAGTTCACAAATGCATTTCAGGAGTGTTGTAATATCGCCATGGAAATTGTACATCAAATGCAAAATTGAGCAATCAGCAGTGCAGGTTTGTTGACATTTGTGTTACAAAAACATGAATAAATATTTGAGAGATGGAGATAAACCAAGTAGGACATAGAAAACTAAGGGATGAGTTTGTAGTTTGCCTGTTCAGAAAATTCGGACTGTGGCCATGAGGGTTATATTAAAATGCTTCCTAACCTTTGTAAAAGAACAATATTTTGCACAATCTTTCCCAACTTTTAGTGCTTTCCAGGAGTGTTATGACCTATCATTATCAAATAGCTTAGAAATTGTAATCCAATACTTTAGTAAGGAATTCAGTGTGGACAGCCTGGTGAATGTGACATATCTATTTGAAGGCTGCAAAGATTTACTTTTGTTGATGGATTCAAAAATCAACTTTTTAGTATATTAGCAAATAGAACTTAGGGTGTGATATATAAACGAAAAGGCAAAATTGGGCTGATTCATTGTACCAGTAAAGGAGAATATTTGTAGCTCAGGGTTGACATGAGGGGTCCTTTGTTATTTTCTTGCAGATGTTTCATTACCCAAACACTAATGGTGTTACCTAGTTTGGGTAATGAAATATCTGCAAGAAAACAATGAAGCTTAGAGAGTACCAAGGACCCTTGATTCATTGTATTTCTCTTACTTTAACTCTGCTGAAAAATGCCCGGACAGTTTTCACAATCTGGGCGTCCTCCCGGATGCACGGCTGTCTTTAGAAGAGCATATGACGGCCGTGGCCAGGGGGGCTTTCCATCAGGTCCGCCTGATCTGCCAGTTGCGTCCCTTTCTGGACAGACATCTTGTGCACGGTCACTCACGCCCTTGTCACCTCCCAGCTGGACTACTGCAATGCTCTCTACATGGGGCTCCCTTTTGTAGAGCACTCGGAGGCTCCAACTGGTCCAGAATGCGGCCGCGCGGGTGATTATGGGTGCAACTTGTTGTGCCCATGTAATGCCTCTCCTGTGCGAGCTGCACTTGCTCCCGGTCTTCCGGGTGCAATTCAAAGTGTTGGTTACCACCTTTAAAGCGCTCCATGGCTCAGGACCTGGGTACTTACGAGACCGCCTTCTGCCACCGATAGCCTCCCACTGACCAGTTCGCTCCCACAGAGAGGGACTCCTCAGGGTGCTGTCCGCCAAATTATGTTGCTTGGTGGCATTCAGGGGGAGAGCCTTCTCTGTGGGAGCCCCTGCCCTTTGGAATGAACTGCCCCCGGAAATACGCATGATCTCTGACCTCCGAGTTTTCCGCTGTGCTCTTAAGACCCTACTCTTCCGACAGGCAGGGCTAGCGTTGTAATTAGTTTTTAAATTTGGAGTTCTTAAATTTTTGGGTTTTTAACTAATTTTGGCCTTAAATGTAATACTTTTAATAATTTTTAAATTTAAATTGTGATATTTGTGGGGTGTTTTTACTTGGCTGTACACCGCCCTGAGTCCTTCGGGAGAGGGGCGGTATAGAAATAAAATTATCCTTATCCTTATCCTTATCATCAATATGGGATAGACTTGAGCAAAAGCTTCAGTTAGCTTCAGTTAAGCACAGGATACTTACCTTTTTATTGAACAAGAGACCTGATGAGAGGTACAGTAAACGTTTGGCTTTCAACTATCTCGAAAATGCATAAATCAACTTCTTCCCTTCTTCTCTACATGCAGTTTAATAGAAAAGCATTCATTTCACTGATTTTTATTTTGAATAAGTCGTAACACAAGAGCCACTGTGTTCTAAACTATGGCTGCCCTATGTAAAATATAACTACTACAAGCAAAGCTAGTTCTTTGATAAGGTTGCTTGACAAGGTTTACATGGTAACTTCATGTAAAAAAAATGTACCTAGGGAGACCATAAAGCTGGCTTTCATCAAACTATTCATCAAAAGAATAGTTCTTAACTAATAGTAGTTTACAAAGTATTGGATTTTCCCTTATTCTGCTACTTTAACTCATTTTTAAGTGGACATTTTGTAGATTAATTTACCCAAATGTTGCATGTAGCTGGTGCCTAATGATATTACGATTGTCCAAGTGATATATGAGGACTACTTGATCTACAAGTAGTCCTCAATTGTGATCATAATAACAACCACAATTGAGCCCAACATTTCTGTCGTTAAGTGAGACATTTGTTAAGTGAGTTTTGCCCCATTTTACAAACTTTCTTGCCACAGTTAAGTGAGTCACTACAGTTGATAAATTAGTAATCTGGTTGTTAAGTGAACCTGGCTTCCCCATTGACTTTGCTTGTCAGAAGGTCACAAAAGTGATCACATGAACCTGGGACACAGCAATGGACATAAATATGAGCCAGTTGCTGAGCATCTGAATTTTGATCACATGATCATGAGGATTCTACAAAGGTAGTAACTGAAAAATGGCTATAAGTCACATTTTTCAGTGCTGTTGTAACTTTGAACGGTCACTAAACAAACTGTTGTAAGTCAAGGACTACCCTTACAAGCCATGTCAAATGTAAATGCAAATTTTTAAAGCAAATCTTAAATGGGTGCCAGGACAACTTATAGACCATTTTTTGACTGAAATGTGGAATGAGTTTAACTATTACCTAATCTTGCAAGCGAATTTGCTTTCCTTCTGATAACATTCATCATCCATACCATAATTTTCTCCAATAAGAAAAATATTTGTTATATAAAATATATTCACAGGAACAATTAATAATGGGATATTGCAAACTCATAATATTTTATTAAAACCTTTCAAAATTGGCTTAAAATGATTAAATTAGTTAAAAAAACAATTTTGTGCCACTTCTTCAATATGGTATGTTAATATTTTCTGCTGAAATTATTGCAGCATATTTTTTGGCTCCATTTAACATTTTAATAAAAGCTGAGGCAAAAAAATGTTCTGTATAAAATGTATGGTGAAAAGAAATGTATTGGTAAATGTCCATCGAACAGAAGGAATATTTTGTATAAACTGGAAGTGTTTATAAACTGACCATAAGCAAGATAATGAGATGTGTGAATTTCTGCAGGTAGACTGAACTTACTGTATTATAGTAAGGTGATTGATAAATATTGTCATTTTTCCTGCTCTCTTATCATCTGAAAATAATATTCTTGCTTAGCTTCATTATGGAAACTTGTATCAATAGAATGACTGGCTTCTTTGTCTTTTTAGCTGTCACTGCAGAAATCTGTATCAAAGAAGTGCTAGGATAAATGGTTCTCCTGGCCCATCTGTGCCCTGTTTGAGGCTACTGTGGATGCTACTAAATCACTATTAGTGCCAAGTCACTTCGCTTCTTACTTATTTTATTGATTTCTATAACAGGGAGAATCTTAAATAGACTATTAATGTTATTTGCTGACAGTCTTTTTTTTTTCAAACCACTTAAAAATTCCCTCTCTTTTTAACTTCAGGAAACATTATAGAAAACGAGAAAGACTTCAGTGGTATTGAGAGTAAATTTTCTTTAAGGATACCTGAAAAGCCTGATGAAGACATTTGTCACCTAGTTCCTGGACAGGAAACAACTGTAGCAGATTGTAACTTCAATCATACCAGTAAAACTTTTGTGGTTATACATGGATGGACGGTAAGAGGAGTCAAACATTTGCATAGCTATTCGCTGAAGACTCTTAGTCAGTCTGATATGAACTGAGACCCAAATAGTGATTTTAAAATTTGTTAACCCAACAAATTAATTGCCATACATTTTTACTTATAGTCAGCTCATTTCTGATTGGGATGGGTAGCCTTTTAAGCTCTATAGGAAATCCTCGACTAATGACTGCAATTGAGCCCATTGTTTTGGTCATCAATCGTGATGGTCATAAAGTGGCTCACCACAGGACCAGAACCAATTTTACAATTTTTTTGTAGCAGTCATTAAGCAATCCCCGTGACCCAAAGTTCACGATGAGAAGTTTTTCCAGAAGCTGAAAGTAAGTGCCTTTTCCAGAAAAAAAATACCATAAATTGTGATCACATGACCATAAATTACAAATGGCTGTAAATGTAGGTTTGTTGCTGGGCACCCAAAATGTCTTCATATGATTGTGGGGCCCCTGACATCAGAAGTTCACATCCTTGTTATAAGTCCCATTTTAGGGGGGAACCATCATAATTCTGGCCCCGAAGGAATCGGCCATAAATTAAGTACTACCTGTATTGTTTTCTGGATCATCTTTGGAAATTATAATATGTCTTTTTTTTAAAGCAACTCCAACCTTAGTTTAAACACAATTTGATCATAACTCTTACAAAAAACAACTGTTTTGCTGCATCGGGCCATTCTATTCATGAAGAGAACTAGAAGCCAATGCTTGGAAAACAGTGAAATACATTGGATCCCCAAAGACTTTGTGGCTTAAGCAAGACATGAATCCTTAATAGGGAACTGTTTGTAGCCTTTACTGTCTGGGAAGAATTAAATGGCCAGGGCCACCTAGAGTTTGCCTGAATTCCAAAGGGCAGATTTGACATAGGGAAATGGATAGGTTTAAATAGAAAAACCAGAGATTAAAACCAGGATTGTCTTCTTGCAAAGCAAAAACTGCTGTTGCACTACAGCCATTCCCTGCAGCTTGGGAACATTTTCTTGAGGCTAGCATTAGTGGAAGTCTTTTGTAGTAAAAATGGTAAAGAAAACTTGGAGCTCATTTGACGTTCCTGTTGTTCCTTGATCTTATTTTTTTCTACCTGCTAACATAACACACACATTTGCATTTCTTAAACTTTATGTTGTCCAAAGGTTAGGTACAAGAGACTTAAGCATTACCCCAGCAGGGTTCTTCGTTAAAGTAATATGACTTGTCACAAGAGAAATAGGAAACAGGGGTGTTAGCTATCAGGAACCAAGGTTGTTCAAAACGAGTACAGGTTTAATCCATGCCAGTTCACCACAAGTATCTGAACTACTAATGGTCAGGGCAAACTGGCGATAGATAAGAGTCAGTGGAATTCAAGGAAAGATGGATTTAGATCTCCTGTGGGCACAAAGGGACTCAAAACTGATGATGCACTTGACCCCTCAGCCTGGTCATCTCCTACAATCAGCATCCATATAAATTACTTCTTCACCACCAAGGTCTGCGTGAGATAAAAGAAAACTAATATCTGTGTTTTGCTCAATTTACATACATTCAGTGCAAATCCTATCAGTTCTTTCTAAAGTCGTCTTCATTTTCCCCTCCCCTATATTTCCCTAAAACCGCTAGAAATCCTCACCAAAAAACCCACAATATTTTGCTTGTTGTCACACTGTTATTTTTCTAATGCCATTCAGATAGCCACAACAGCATGGGAGTTACTTGAAAAGGCAGGCATAATTCAGTAATTCTCCATTTTGCAATAAATATATAATGATACTGGCCTTTGTTCAATTTATGGCAGTGAATTCCTATCTATTAAAGGATTAATCTTTTATTATTAAAATATGCCCAGGCAACCTTTCCCAGCTGGATGTTTTCCACATGTTTTGAACTTTCTCTATAAATTCTTAACATGGAAAATGTATGTAAGTTTTAGTCTGCTACATCTGTAGAGCACCAGATGGGACAAGGTTACTATCAGGGTACTCCTAAAATAATCCATTAACTTGTTTATGGTTATTTTGAAAAATATTTGATGATTATATTTCTTCTCTCTGTAAGTGTACTTAATATCTATCCTTTGAGGTTAATATTATACATGATTTGACATAGAGTTTATTGTATTCTAGGTGACTGGCATGTATGAGAGCTGGGTTCCTAAGCTGGTGAAGGCACTGTATAACAGGGAGCCCGATTCTAATGTCATTGTGGTTAACTGGTTAGCTCGAGCCAGTTTGCATTATACAACGTCTGCATACTTTACAAAGGAGGTGGGAGAAGATATTGCTACATTTGTTGATTGGATGGAGGTAAGCATCTATTTGCAAGTTCTGTACAACACAATATCTTGAGAGTTAAAGGCATTGAATACCTAGAATCCAAGCTAAGGACATTTCCAAATGAGGAATTTTTGTCCCCTACAAAAACAGGCCTCGGGGTTTTGATTCCATAATGTTAGCTATATTTATTTCTGGCTGAACTGTATTTGAAACTGTAGTTATCCATTTTTTAAAGTTAACGTTAAATGGAGCTTATAAGTGGTCCATTTTCTGCTTCATCACATTTTTGCTCTTACGCTTTTAAGGGGAAAAGTGGCTTGATGACTTTTCGCCACTCCCATCATGTGGCCAGCAAATGCATACTGCATGCAATAAGGCCTTGGAGTGAAAATAGTTTATTTCGTTACTCATTTCTGTGGCGTGATGGAGAAAGGGGTTTTATGACAGGACCTGTGATAACTCAGAGTGGAGCAGTTATTATTTACTGTCAGTACATCTCCAATTTGTGAAGGTTTTCAAAGCAGAATTTGTGAGTTCTCATGATGGAACTATTGCTATACTAATGAGAATTACATGTTGGAATGGTTCCTCATTGGGAAAAAACATGTCTGTTGGGTATCGACGTATGTAACATATGCTAACATGTAGCATAGATAACTCCATTGTATTGTTATTCTCTGTTAATTCTTAGTTTTAATATGTGGAAACATCCAAACATTCATATTCCAGCTCTTGCCTGAAAAGTTATCTTAGCAATATTTGCATTGACACGATTTCTTATGTGAGTGAGAATCTATATGATGATTGGAAAGTACGGGTAGTCCTCGAATTATGACCAGAATTGAGCGAAACATTTCTTGCTAAGTGAGACAGTGGTTAAGTTTTGTCCCACTTTACAATCTTTCTTCCCACAGTTCTTTAGTGAATCACTGAAGTTGTTAAGTTAGTAACATAGTTGTTAAGTGAATTTGGCTTCCCCATTGACTTTGCTTGTCAGAAGGTTACCAAAAGGTGATCATATGCTAAGCAACTGAATTTTGATCGCATGATCATTGGGATGCTGCAAGTCGTAAGTGTGAAAAATGGTCATAATTCACTTTTTTTCAGTGCCTTGGAAAAACTCTGAACAGTAATTAAAAAAAAACTGCTGTAAGTCGAGGACTATCTGTATGAAATGAAAGATGTCAAGTCTTTTAAGTATTAGTTTTGTAAATAAGGGATGAAATAAGGGATGTTTGCTTATATACTCCTGGGATTTCTTTGACTTAGAGTGTTTTTCATTCCTGACATGCCAAATGTGCCCTCTGCTGGGTAGTGATGAATATATTGCTGTTCTTAACATTCTTGGATTAGGGCTGTTCAAAGCCTCTAAAAGAAGGCCTTGAAACACACCGGAATATAGGAAACAACTTGCTATATGGATTGTTAAAGCTGCTGTGTCTTTTTCAAGCTATTAAGGCTTTGCTGGAAATTATCCCAGCTATATATCTTATAAGGCAGTGGTCACCAACTGGTGGTCCATGGACCACTCGTGGTCTGGGAGAAAATTTTGCTGGTCCACAGAAAAATTATTTGCATTTTTTATATTGCACTAAATCAGGGATCCTCAAAATACACCCCCTGGGCTGGATACGTGCAATGAATGTTTGTGTTGCTGCAGAGAGTCTCATCCTTTGGAGTCTTTTTGTGTGGGTCAGAGGGAGGCAGAAATTCCAACTTGGAGTCTGCTTCAGCCTCCTGGTGTGGGGCTTTGGGCAAAGGCTGGAGGGAAGTGCCACTGGTGGCGAAGAGCCGGAGGGCCTCGTTCCAGTGGGACTGCATCATGGCCTGGAACTGGCTGACCATCTCAGCCCACTGAGCCTCAAGGCGGCGGTACCTGGCCTTGCACTCCCACAGGTCTTCCCTCTGCTTGGAAAGCCTATGCTCCTAGACCTTAGTGAGGTGCTTCTGCTAAGTCTCCTTCTTGATCAGATCCAATTTGAACTGAGCTGTTTTGCCAACTCTCTCATAGTGGCTGCTTAGCTCCAATAACTGCTTCTTGTTGAGGCACTAAGGAGCCTGGGCAAGCAGGCAAGGAGGGACAAGTAGAGGCCAGCGAGGCTCCCCTCAACATGAGTGACATTGAGTTGATCACAACCACCCAGTCACATGACCACCTAACCACATCCACCCAGCCAGTCATTAGGCAGATCATATTAGTGGTCCAT
Source organism: Masticophis lateralis (assembly GCA_030761175.1). NCBI lineage: Eukaryota > Metazoa > Chordata > Lepidosauria > Squamata > Colubridae > Masticophis > Masticophis lateralis. The sequence goes on along the minus strand of JAUDYJ010000002.1, from coordinate 191,605,920 downwards.
GGGATTTAAAATTATGAATTTAGTGGTCCCTGAGCTCCGAAAGGTTGGTGACCCCTGCTATAAGGGATGCAGTGGCTCAGTGGCTAAGACTCTGAGCTTGTCGATCAGAAGGTCAGCAGTCAGCAGTTCAAATTGCTAGCACCGCATAACGGAGTGAGCTCCTGTTACTTGTCCTAGCTTCTGCCAACCTAGCAGTTCAAAAGCAAGTTAAAATTGCAAGTAATTTTGATGGGTAGCCTTTGATGGGAAGGTAACAGTGTTCCGTGCGCTTTTGGCGTTTAGTTGGCCACATGATCATGGAGATGTCTTCAGACAGTGCTGGCTCTTCGGCTTTGAAATGGAGATGAGCACTGCACCTAGAGCTGGAAATGACTAGTACGTATGTGCAGAGGAACCTTTACCTTTATCTTTATCCCAGCTATCCCTGCAATTATTCTTAATACACTGCTGCTTAACACCCTGCATTCCTTTGCACTCTCCTTACTTCCAACATTATAATATAGTCCCTGAATGCATGAGGCTGTTCTCAGTAAATTTTGGATGTAACAAGCTACACCCAGAATCTGTTCTTGTGAACGGGCAGCCATATAAATTTGATAAACTAAAAACTTCAAATGATCTGGAGTGGAGAATTATTTCACTGTTTAGATCTTCACCTGAAATTCAGTTCTTAGCAGCAATGGGGCAGTGCTGATCATTGGAAAGCAGACATTGATTTATTTTTTTTAAATAGCTGTTGAGAGTGCTCATAAAGGATTGGAGGCCTTGGGAAGTTCACTTAAAATGTTAAAATGATTGCAAGGTGGACTTCTTTCCCACTTTCCTCATCTAGGCAGGTGGGACATAGTCACAAATTGAGTATCTCTTTCAATGGAGAGTAAACATGAGGATAAGCTAGTTCTGATATTTTACATTTTGCAGATAACAGGCTGTAAACTGAGCTCGCTTCCCCATATGAGGATAAATGTACATATTTGCTAACATACAGTATCTAGGGAAGAAATGTTCATTGTATCTCCATATCCATATTCAAATCCATCCTTCTTTCTAAAACATTATTTTTTTCCATCAGAAATGCTTATCTTCCTTTAATACCTTTGGCATAAACGCTCTTCTTATAATAAAGCCCTTGGGAAGGATGTTGAGCACTGGTGGATTATATATTTTTTTTCCTAGCTGCTGTTCTATTTATTTTTGTTGTGATACTGTGTTTAAATGTTGTATTTATACTTAAACTTTTTTTTAAAAAATAAAATGTGCTGTTTTGGGCATCGTGTTGATGGAGAAGGCTGACTTATCAATAATTTAGAAAAATATATTATGGCTTTAGAAGTCTTTCTGAATGCTTTAAGCAAAAATACCTTCTTTTTTTAAAAAATCCACTTTTCTTTTGCTGTTCTCAAGTTTTGTCCCTTAGTCATTTTACATAGATTTTTATGTATTTGCATTTTATATAAAACAGTGCAGATTTCCTGCTGTTACTATAATATTTTTGTCCTTGAAGTGAAACTGATAATTTGTTTTCTTTTTATTATTATTATTATTAACAAGCAAGTTAACATTTGCATTTGAAGCTTAATCTTTTAAAATTTTTCTCAGGAGCAGTTTGGCTATTCTCTCAACAAAGTCCATTTGCTGGGATACAGCCTTGGTGCCCACGCTGCTGGCGTTGCTGGAAGTCTGACTAGTAAAAAGATTAATAGAATTACAGGTAAGCAAATCATTATTGCTATCAGAATAATAGTTAGAAGGGGAATTACAGTGAATCTTTCAAAGCACTAAATAGTTTAACATACAATTCTGGCATATGTTGATAGCAACTATTATAAAATGAGGAGCTAATGAAAACTGTGTACATACATACATATCATTGTTTTTCCCTCAAGATTGTAAAGAGCCATTGTGCGTTAAAAATTCTCCTCCTCCTCCTCAAAAATCACACAAAAAAAAAAACCCCCCAAAAAAGTAAGTGCCTTAGTAGCAGCCTTTGCCTCGGGAAGTCATTGGCTTCAGTGGGATTTATGAACTGAGGATTTCTGCCTTTATAAAAGCAACACATGACCTGTAAAATAAGCTATTTGAATGGCAATCTTAAGCTTTTTGTTTAAATGGGTACTTATTTGAGGCCTTGATTATAACTTTGGAATTAACTGCCTTTGCAGACAATCATGCAATTCATTTATGAATGCTGGAAATTGAATTTTTTTTAGAAGAGGTACTTGACATTTCAGAAATATTTAAAGCATTTATATAACATTTGCACAATCCTTTCATGGTTTTGTTCTGTATCAGTGAAAAGTTGTTCATACTTTTTTCTTTTAACTTCTTTATACTTGAATTTTTTTTGAAATAACATTGAAATGTTAAAGCATTTATCTTGCTTTGTGTATAGTACAACAAATAAATAAACCATTACAGGTGGTCATCGACTTATAACCACAATTGAGCCCAAAATTTCCATTGCTAAGCAAGGCAGTTGTTAAGTGAATTATGTCCCATTTTGCAACCTTTCTTGCCACAGTTGTTAAATGAATCACTGCAGTTGTTAAGTTAGTAACAATAGTTATTAAGGTAATCTGGCTTCCCCATTGACTTCGCTTGTCAGAAGGTTGCAAAAGGTGATCATGTGACTCCAGGACAGTGCAAGCGCTATAAATATCCACCAGTTGCCAAAAGTCTAAAATTTGATCACGTGACTGGGGATGCTGCAACAGTTTACAAGCATGAAAAATGGTCATAAATCACTTTTTTCCAGTGCTGTTGGTAATTTTGAGTGGTCACTAAATAAATGGTTGTAAGTCAAGGATTAGCTATATTTTTATGGAAGGTTTTTTTTGGACAGAGTATCTTAGGCTTCACATTGACTGATTATTCTAGTGTTGCATGCTATTTTGGGCACTGTCCAATTATAGCTGAGTTCTTGTTTATTCTAAAACTACAGCCTCCTTCCTTCCTCCCTCCCTCCCTCCCTCCCTCCCTCCCTTGTTTCTTCAGGACAACAGTTTGGTGTAGTGGTTAAAGCACCAGACTAGAAACTAGGTGATCAGATGTTCTAGTCCCATCTTAAACATGAAAGCCAGCTGGGTGACTTTAGACCAGTCAAACATTTTCGGCCCAACTTACCTCTCATGGTTGTTATGGGGAAAATAGGAGAGGAAGGAGTATAAGACATTTTTATCGTCTCAAGTTATTCATAAAAAGAATAAAGGCAAATTATAAATAAACTTCTCATTTGCCAGAGAGCATTGTAAAACCCAATATATTGTAAAACCCAAAATAATATCAATAGGAAATTTGGCACCAATAATGAATAAAAATATGGAGCCCGTCTGCAAATTTTATCATGATGCTACCAACGGCATCCAAAGGTCAGAGGACCAATATTACATTTCTCTTTCTTTTACTCTTATCGTCTCATTAAGGTTTAGATCCTGCTGGGCCTCTCTTTGAATATGCTGAGGCATCTAGGCGCCTTTCTCCAGACGATGCTGTCTTTGTGGATGTCTTGCATACGTACATCAGGGGCTCCCCAGATCGCAGCATTGGCATACAGCAGCCTGTGGGCCACATTGATATATATCCCAATGGAGGAAGCTTCCAGCCAGGTTGCAACATAGCTGAAGCCCTGCGTATGATTGCTGAGAAAGGCTTCCAAGGTAAGTTTTCAAATCTGAATGCCCCTCCTCCCCCCCCCCCCCAATTCCAACAGTATTGGCATCATGAAGATTATGTGGCCACTGCTATTCACGATTAATGTTAGTTCTGTTTGGAATTGTTCCCCTTTCTTAGAATCATTATAGAAACATCTAGTAAGGAAGGAGTTTGTCTTTATTTTTGTTCCTCATATGGCTCAAGAGTTTTGCTCACACTGGGTCCAAATTAAGCAGGGGCTTGGAATTACAGTTGTAAATCATAATGATTATTAGTGGATCATCATATGACTGACCCAATTTTATGACATTTTTTGTTGTTAAGGGAATCCATCTTTAAGTAACCCTTTGTCCACAATAGGTGATTTTTTTTTGTCAGAAACAAGAACTAAACACCAGTTTCCAGCAAAAAAATGTTATAAATCGCATTCATGTGACTATGGGATGCTTCAAACAGCCATAAATGTGGGCCGGTTGCTGAGCACTCAAAATGTGATCACGTGACTGTATGTGGGAGGAGGTTGATAGGATATTCTTTTGGGGGGGTCTATTATAACAGTTGCTAAGTGACTGGTCACAAGTTGAGGACTACCTACATTGATCTACATCTTGACTACCTTCCCTTCTCAAGTTACAGAAGATAAAAAGTAAAAGAGTGCTCTAGAATTACTCAGGAGGTGTTCTGCTCATTTTTAATTGCATGCATGTGATACTTTGGCTGTAGTAATAACTGGTCCAGTGTAGCATGTAAAAGGCAAAACTATATTATTGGTTGTGCTTATCTATGTGTAGTCAGTTATAGATGCCCACTGTTATGCTCAAATATTCAGCCTAGACCAGGGGTGGAGAACTATGGCTCTTTTATGATCTGTGAACATCAACTCACAGAATGGCTCAGGAATTCTGGGAGTTGAAGTCCATAGATCGTAAAAATGCCATAGTTCCCTACCCCTGGTCTAGACCAGTGGTGAAATCCAAATTTTTTTATTACTGGTTCTGTTGGCGTGGTGTGACTTGGTGGGCTTGGCAGGGGAAGGATACTGCAAAATCCCTATTCCCTCCCCACTTCTGGGGGAAAGATATTGCAAAATCTCCATTCCCACCCCACTCTGGGGCGAGCCAGAGGTGGTATTTGCCGGTTCTCCGAACTACTCAAAATTTCCACTAACAGTTCTCCAGAACCTGCTGGATTTCACCCCTGGTCTAGACTGTCCTTAATATCTTCCTTATCTTCCTTATTGTAGCAAATACAATGAACTGTAGATCATTGTGGTTATTATCATCAGTATTGGTGATAGTAAAACTCCTAATTGGAGGGACACTATTGATAAGATTTAATGCAGGAAAGGGGAAATAGCAGCCAAGAAGGGTGAAATAGTACAAAAGAAGAAGCAGTGAAGAAAAACAATGGCATTCAGTGTGACTAAAAATGAACATTATCTTCACAATTGAAATATTTTTCAGAGGGTAAGAGAATTCTCACCAAATTTGTTAACACTGGAGAACGTCTGGTGCAGATTTGCTTATCATAATCGCTGAATAATAGAAATGTGTCTCTATATAGTACAGCTTGTGTCATTTTTTCCCCCTCTAAGAATCTGGTCAGCTGGTGAAATGCTCTCATGAACGCTCCATCCACCTCTTCATTGATTCCCTCTTGTATGAAGAAAAACCAATCATGGCGTACCGATGCAATTCAAAAGAAACATTTGAAAGAGGGCTTTGTTTGAGCTGCCGAAAGAATCGTTGCAACAATTTAGGGTATGAAGTCAAAAGAGTGGAAAGCCAGAAGAACCGCAAAATGTATCTAAAGACCCGTGCACACGCACCTTATAAAGGTATTCGTGATCTGCTGCAAACCTTTTATTTTTCGGTCATGAATTTGCCACTGATGGAATATAACATGTGAAAACAAACTAATTTCAGAACAAATTGAACAGAAAGGATTCTTTCACAAACCTCATTGAAATAATAATGTTCTTCTTGATTAAAGTCTTGAGTAAAGTCTTATAAATTTAAGAACAATAGACTTATTAAATTCAAATTAAGCACTTGTTTTAATTAAACCTACTGTTGAAATTGAAAATTAAGCAGTTCATATCAAATGTGATAACATTTGTATTTCTCAGGTGCATAGTAAGTTATATCAATCCAGTGACCTGATTTTTTGTAAACGAATACAAATATTCTGAGGCAGGATCCCCCAAAGTAGTCAATATCAATTCCTAATGCTCAATGAGACCATCCATTATTGATATTAGGTTGCTGTTATGTGTAAGTAACAGTTTGATTCACAATCTAAGACGGGTAGAAAATTAATTGAAGTCCTAACCGAGGGCCTAAGAATTATTAGAGTAGAGACTACAAAATTATGTATTCATATGTATTATGGTTATTGAACAATCAGCCAGCTGTTTAGACTATATTTGGCATTTTATCTACCTGAGTCCTTCCCAAGGACCTGTGATAGGAAGATGTTATTTGATGCTGCTGTTATTTGCAGTGCTATTAATTAAAGTAGCAACGTTTAAATTATTTTCATATAAATGTTGGGGGGTGTCAGGCATACACTTCAAAATCTCATAATAAGAGACCCTTCATTTGGATTTATAACTGAATGCTTTTTACATTATAGCAGAATTAGATAATTTATACTTATTTAACAACTTACAATCAGTTGTAGTAATAGGAAGAAACTCCTTTATTTCATACAACCATACTTAGTATTCCAGTACAGAATTCCCAAATAATACTTTGATTTGATCTTCTGACTTTGTGGGAAATTAGATTGGAGAATATCAACATTTTATACTACCCCCTCCTGTTTTCAGATTATCTGAGATTTTGGGGGGAGGGCAACTTTTTTAAAAACTTAAGAAATATTGTCTATCAAATTAATTTCCGTACTTAAGCACAAAAGTATTATCTTCCAAACCAAAAATGGCAGAATTTATTAATAATATTTTGCATCTTTTGCTCTCAGTCTTTCATTTCCAGGTCAAGATACATTTTTTTGGAAAACTGAACATTACCAAGAGAAACGAACCATTTCTTATTTCTTTTTATGGCACCAAGAAGGAAAGTGAGAACATACCGTTTGTAATGTGAGTATCAGCTGAAACAGCTGCCTACACATTTATCAATATACTGTTGCATTTCAATGGAAATGATTAAACATTGTTTAAATTTGTGAACCGGCCAAATACTCTGTTCAAAGAAAATACATTGTATGTTTGTATGTGTCTTTGTCTAAATAAAAAAAAACTTTATATAGATATATATATATATATATATATATATATATATATATATATATATATATATATATATATATATATATACACACATATATATATATACACACACACACACACACATACATACATACATACATACATACATACATACACTGTTGCATTTTAAAACATCTTCCTATTGGCTGCAGAAATTGCTTGCAGAGTCATTTGAGAATGGTTCCTGCATGTGCACATTGAGGGTTTTTACTGAAGGATGTGATACATTTTGTTCCATTTAATTGTTCCCAGGGTCTTTTAGAAGGAATTCTCAGATAACTTTTTGCATATTATACAAAAGTGCTGCATGAGAGAAGTAAGTCAGTGTCACTTTTGTCCTACCCACCGCCTTTCAAGGAAGTGTACAAAAGAGATAATATTTAGGCTTTTGACACACCCCGTAAGCACAAAGAAGGAAAAGTTGATTGTGGCTTCCCATTATGCATTTCTGCTTGGGTGACATAAATAAAATACACATCTCATGACTCTGGGATTAGACATTTTGCATACAAAGGCAAGGAGCTAAGTAGCAGTAATAGAAGTCCTTAAAAAAACACTATTAAGCATGCTAATAGTTTAATGATCATGTGTTACAAACCAATTATTTGGGGTTTTTTTTTCATTTCAAGTTTCGTTATTATATTGTTTATACATATCAATGCGTGAATAATGCGATATCTGGATATCATACATTTCAGTACAGTAAACATAATGTTACTACTCCTAGTTATTCCTTTCATTTTCATAGTTTCATATACACATTTACACATATCTTTTACTATCACTCTTCAATTCTACACCTTCCTTTTGTTCTTTCATATATCTTCATGTCAACATATCTATATCTATCTATCTATCTATCTATCTATCTATCTATCTATCTATCTATCTATCTATCTATCTATCTATCTATCTATCTATCTTTATTATTATTCCCCTCTAATTTCTATTGCAATTTTATTTTGTTTTGCCTCCCTTCCAATATCACTATAATATTCAAAGACGTATTTTCCCCCACTTATTTTTATTTTATTTTATTTCTTTTTATTGGTTCGATTTATATGCTGCCCTTTCTCCGGAGACTTAGGGCGGCTTACAATGTGTTAAGCAATAGCCCTCCTACTTTTGTATATACCTGCTTAGTAGGGTTTTCGGCCCCCCTAACTTCCTTTAGTTAAATCTTTGCATCAATTTATATCAAAAATTCATCCTTCAATCTTTCATTATTCATTGCCTCAATGTACACTCCTAGGACCAATCACAATCATTAATACATAATTCTATAATATAGAATATAATTCTATTAGTACACATATGTATTTCAAAATATATTCTTTCATTATCTAATCACCCATTTTTTAATTCTAATATTTCACTGCTAATCTGGTTTCTCTTCAGAACGTATAAATGTTTCGTCTTTTACCAATCATTTGTTAAAAGGCAATCTGGTGAAATGCTCCCTGGTTGAAAATCTGCTATTTTCTAAGAAAGCCTATTGGTGCATTCTAGCTCCCCAATAAATGTTTGAAATTAAAAGTATGTAAGGGATTGGTTTGTGTGCATACTGGTGCTTACCACTCATGTTGGATATAGTATGGGATCTAGCAGGAGTAATAAAGTATGGTACCAGTTGCATGTTTTAATCTGAATTGTCTAAATTTGCAGTTACCCGTAGTTCTGCTGCCAGCTACTATCTTGGCATCTAATGGGCATGTACTTGTCTGTGAATGAAAGGGGTCTGAAAAGAAGAAGGCTGGCACTGGCAAAAAAAAAACATTGTAAGCTGCCCAAAGTCACTTGTTTGTGAAATGGGCAGCTATATAAATTGGACAAATAAGTAAAATTGATGTTCCATGAGATATTTCTCTTTGAACTTTATATGATTGCTTCTGTGAAGATTATACCAATTTCCCCAACCTAGTCCCCTGCAAATATATTGAGAGTTCAGCTCTTCCATTTCCAGTGGTCTCTAGAGTTGGAGTGGTGTCATATCTGGAGAACACTTAAGTAAGGAAACGAAAATTTATAATAAGCCAACTTTGCTTGGGTCACAAGTTGTTCCAGCTTTTAACTGGCATGCCAAAGGATACCACTCTGAAAAGGAGTGAGTCTGCATCGAAAAGATTCAAAAGTCAGGTCAAAAGAGCCTGAGTAGCGTAGGGGGCTAATGCCTCCTACTAAAGGCAGCAATTAAGATCAAGCTGCTGCAATTTCTGTGAGTTCAATCCTAGCCAGGCTCAAGGTCGACTCAGCCTTCCATCCTTTCTAAAGTGGATAAATTGAGGACCCAGTTTGTGGGGGCAATAAGCTGACTTTGTATAAATATACAGAAGTATGAAGGCTATTGCTTAATGCATTGAGCCCTGAGTCTCCGGAGAAGGGTGGCATATAAATCTTTTTTTTTTTAAAAAAAAAGGTTTTCATTCGTAGGATATAACAAAACCTTTTACTTAGAAGCAGCAAAATTGTATCATAAAAATGATTCCCTCCTTGTAAATCCAGGGAATCCTGATGGCCTGTTAATGACCCAGATGCCATTTTCAACAATTTCAGTCTCTTGAATCTTACCTGCTAAATTTCAGATATATCAGCCCAGCCTCCCACATCTTGTCCTCTATTCCACCACTATTGTCTCTCCTGGTTTCTCTAATCCTGGTTAGAAGCTACTACATCCTTCCAACTTTCTTCCTCAACCAGCTGAAAAGCCCTCCAAGACTTCTCTTTTCCTCATCACTTCATGTTCTACTTCTACCTCAAGAAGTTCTCCTTGCATGATGACATGAGTTATTTTAATTAATTTAAATGTTGTTTCCCACGTTCTCTGATAAAGGAATAGGCTCCTGAGGTGGGTTGAAGACCAGCACTGACTGAACTTGTACTGTATGTGGTTTCTTGTTTAAAACAGACCTGAGATCTCCACTAACAAAACAAGTTCCTTCTTGGTGTGTACCGAAGTTGATATTGGAGAACTGCTTATAGTAAAACTTCAGTGGGAACAAGAATCTTTTTTCAGTTTGAGATGGTGGGGTACCCCTGAATTCAGCATACGAGTAGTCAGAATCAAGGCTGGAGAAACCCAGAAAAAGTAAGTTCACTTTTTTTTGTGTGTCACCATCCAAGATCACTGATTATCTGTTCTCTCTTGGGTTCAGTTGTATCTTGACTTTTCTGAAAGATAATCCCATATGAATATAATGATAAAGAACATTTGTTGGTATATTTTTATAGGAAGAGCTTCTTGTAATTTGGAACTGGAGGATTACAGTTGAGTGTTCTTCAGAGGTGGTATTCAGCAGGTTCTGACCAGTTCTGGAGAACCGGTAGCAGAAATTTTGATTAGTTCGGAGAACCGGTAAATACCACCTCTGACTAGCCCCGCCCCCATCTATTCTCTGCCTCCCAAGTCCCAGCTGATCGAGAGGAAATGGGAATTTTGCAGTATCCTTCCTCTGGAGTGGGGAGGGAATGGAGATTTTATAGTAACCTTCCCCTGCCACGCCCACCAAGCCATGCCCACAGAACCAGTAGTAAAAAAATTTGAATCCCACCACTGGTGTTCTTCCTTAGCCAAGGCACTTACTTCATGCAGGAGAATATATTTTCCATTGTCTTCTCTCTCCATTACAGTTTACTTATGCAAATGGGAGGAGATAACAACAAAGAAAAGGACATGGCTATTTGCTATTCCACAACCAGAATGCTCTAGTTTCGACTCACTATAAATAATACTGACCTTTAATTTATTGCTGCTACTGATAATAATAATTCACTCTCCCTTTCAGTACTATGACGGAGTATGAGAATTTTCCAGTTCTTAGCTGTTATCTTGGAAGTAATGCTATGTTCTGTAGAGTACTAGGTGCATAGTAAACAAGAAACAAACGTGATGTTGGAAATAACTTTGCACAGGATACCCTTATTAATGCCATGGTACAGCGATACTATGGTAACACAAATAACCTTGTAATTGCCTTGGTCTACATGGGAGGATGGGAGCCATGTAATTCTGGGACCCAGAATTACAAAAACTGATGGAGAAGCTGTAGAGCCTTGAAATATGCCTAGTTTTTTTCAGATATGTGGTACACTTTGCATTTTGTGGCATTTTTTTTGTATTTAATATACAGAATTACATTGAATTATTGATTCTGCACATATTTATAGATCTTATTTTGCTTGTAGGCTATGATTGATTTGATAGTAATTGATTTCCTATTTGTAATGTGTCACCTTCACAGTTCAGTTCTGATTGCCATATCTGCTAAATACTCATCTAACCGCAAATGAATATTATAAAAACATATAGTAGATATTGGTGTTTTTAAAGTTTTGGACTAACCAGTCAGTTAAACAATGCCTTGTCAGAACTTCTATTTTAGATTAAAGATATAGTTGAGATAATGAAATATGGCTTTTTAGATGATACGTTTATAGCTACTTCAGCAGTTCTCTTTATTCTGTAGGGTGATGTTCTGCTCACAGAATGGATCCTCTTTTCTCCAAAAAGGGGGTGAAGCTGCAGAATTTATGAGATGTAATAAGAAAAAACATAATGACACAGATTCATGGTAAGAAATTTTTCATTCACTGTGCAGGGGACCCCTGAAAATTCATTCCATTGTTGCAGTTTTCAAATAGTAAGAGGCAGGCTCTTTGGACAGAAAATTGTGTGACACACTTGCTGTTTCTGATCTCTTTCTGCTGCAGGTTGGGTTGCAGTGATAAAGAGAAATCTATATATAAACCATGTGAACATTAGACATTTATAGTGGAAATTAACAATTTCCTCTAACATGCTAGTTTTCTGTGTTCAGGATATTCTCTCAACTTTAGAGAGAGATCCTATTTAAACTACAGTCTTCTACCTGCATTTGGGAAGAAAAAACTAAGCTGATGAATGGTTCTACTAGATGTATAACTTAGTTCTAAAACTAGGTAGTTATAAGTGTCTTGAACAGAATCCATTGTCAAGCATAAAATGCAGTCGATACAAGGCAGGCATTAATGTCACAGACTATATTCCTCTTAGCAAAGCCTGAATAATTTCCTAAAAACAGAGGCACCTAAATAGGCATGTTGAAGCTAGATCTGAACTTCAGCAGAATGTCACTAAAGCTTCTGTCCTCAGGAAAGTATTGCTTGTCCTAGATTTTAGGGAGGTAACAAAGGACCTGGATGTTTTCTGCAACTTCCAGGAGAAATGGGAAAATAGATTTCACTAGATCTCTGTGTCTTCACTTAACCCACTGTTCATGCCATAAAGAATCTTCATATGAAGCAGATGCAGCCCTTCTGTTTCTGAGAGCAGAATTCTGCACATTTGTGAACTAGCCAAACGTTTTTCTCATAATGCTAATACAGGAATGTGATAGATATAGTTGAGAATAGGTAGAAAGAGTAGGGCTTTAAATATATCATTTACCCTGTGATTTTTTAAAAAAATAAAAAATTCTGTTACTTTGTGTCTCCACACTGTTCTGATAGCTTTGGGATTTGATGGAACTGAGAGAGTTTTTATTTATTTATTTAATTATTAATCAATCACATTATCAATATTTATCTCCACAAGTGCTTTATTTCTAAGAGTAACAAGTCTTTTGCTAGTATAGCCATAAGATTTGGGTAGCAAAAATCTGGACTACCTCTAGATCACAGCAAAGAGTTGGAAGTTTTTTTTGCATCTTTTTGCTGCCATCCAGTGGCTCAACTACATATTTGCATCTCGCATCTGGTAACCATATTTATTTGAGAATTTAGGAGTATAAAATTCTGTTCTGCTAATCTACTGTTTTTATATATTGTTCCTATATAGCCATTAGATTTGTGGAAAGGGGTTATAAAACCTTGGTAGAAGGTCTCTCTGTATTAGTATTCATTACACTTCATATCTCAGAGCAGTTAGGAATTGATTTCACTGTTCCCAAATGCTTTGCTTTGCTTTATTTGTTGAACTCCTGCAGGGTTTGCAAATGTACAGTAAAATGCATAGAAACCTTTAATCTTACTTTAATCTTGCTCAAGGAAAGGTGGTTCTTTGGAATGGAACATATGAATGATTAAATTGCATCCTAAGCACTTGAGAAACAGACACCCAGAGTTTTTTTCCAGAGGAAAACTGAGAAATATAGTTTAGTAAGGAAGTTGAATACTGATAGAATTACACTTCCCGACATCTGGGCAAATAGCTTAAATTAAAGACATTACCTGTTGCCCTACCCCATCAGATTATTGAAATAGATGTCTGAAGTAACCAACACAATTAATTTAGAAAATAGTGTTAACTATTGAGATTTTAAAATTTATTTTTCTTTTTAGAGACCAGGCCAAGATAATGAATGAGCGAAGACATTCTACTTTGGGAAGGAAATTCTCCAGAGTATTGACCAAACAGGAATGATTGTACTGACCTAAGTATCTTGTCTTCTATAATACTGTCATCTGACACTGCTCTAGGAATTATTTACCCAGACTGAAATCTTGATTTGGTTTCACCTGAATATGACTAGCAATATACATTCAAATTCATATCCGACTGGAAACACAGAAGTGCTGATGGACAGTATCTTCATCCAGATCAACATCTGAATGTACACTTGATTCCTGATTCAGTGAGCAGTATGCATGTAAAACCTACTTCTACTGGTAGATCTCCTTATCTGGATCAGTTCAGCATATACCAAAAACTACATAAACCAACTTTATTTTTATAATTAAGAAGAAATCTCTCACAGATGGTAATTTTTGTATTATACAAAACAAATTTCAATAATTCTTATACCAACTCTCTTGTTTTATAATGCACTTGTGTAAAAAAAAAACCCTATTTATTGAAGAATTGCTTATTTTTACATGCATTTGGGTTAAGGTGTTTGGTTATTTTTTTTATTAGTTCTACAAGTGGGCGTTTTGCTGTGCAATGTCCATTTAGCTGATATTTGCAATTTTGGAGCTTTGGCTGGCTATAAATTACTTTTATAAGCAATTAAGAGCAATATTTAGACCTTTTATTCAATAAATGCTTACAAGCCACAATATATAAATAATTATTCATCATCATTATATATGAATAATGATGTTTTGTAGGTCTGAAAAATTCCAGAGAAAGCTGTTTCACAGTAGTTAAATAATTAAATTTAGGAAACACTTAGCAATCCATTTATATGACAATAAATTCACCACAGGAGAAAATACTTAACATAGTGTCTCACACTTTTCCTTTAAAAAGGAATCCAATGCATTTATAGTAAACATTCTCATCTTTATCAAATGACTATCCCTAAAAAAAGGAGCAGCAGTATCATAAACATTGTAGGAATATTGCTTCTTATAACAATATTGTTACCAGACACAAAATTTCTGTATTGATTGTGGACAGTGATAACAACTAAACCTATGACTTTCACAAATCTATATCCCAAACAAATAATAATCCTCTTTTTTCACCCTGTTTCTAACTTGGAAAATAATATTTTTTTCCTTGGGGTAATGTAAGCATATGAAGATGTAGTATTACACTTTCACTTTTGGAGAACGCATAAATATATATTTTGTTGAATCAAGAAGTACGGACACGCAAAAAGAGGTATTAGATGCAGGTATTTATTGGCAAGTTCAAAATAATTCATCAATTTTAATTTTTTAATCAAAATCTCAGACTTTCAAAGTTAGAACCAATTATATTCACAGTGGTTTAGTAAGTTGTACACTAAAAAGAAGAAATAATTTTTACTTCTGTGAAGATACAAAAAACATAGATGTGCCTGAGCTTAGATACTGCCACTTCAGCATCTGATTGTCCAATACATTAGCTCTTACTACAGGAAAAAAGTTATCAAATGTGTGGCAAAAATTAAAAGCAATGTTTTAAAGACTTTTTAAAAAATTGAGATGGTTTTCCTGCGCATCGGTCTTCCATTCAGGCAGGAAAAACAAGTGAACACTGAAGGATACCTTTAAAGATGTACATCATTTCTTCTGGAAGAAGCCAATTTCTCAGGAATAAGGTTTAAAAGACTATTTCTTAACAAGTTGAAGATTTTTAATGCAAAATCAAAAAACAACGCCAATAGCACTTGATCACCAAAAGGAGTTTTATATATGAGAAGATATATCTTGACTTTGTTTCTATTTATTATTTGTAAAATATATTTGTGTACATATGTAAAAGTTAGTTTGTATATATTGCTGAAGTAATTAAAGCTATATTCATTTATAGACTGGTGACATAGGTTTCTCAAAATGAATGTTACGTGAAAAAATATGCTGCAATGATCATTTGTTGTTTCAAGACATCTCTACTTTGTATATACTGACATTTGCAAACATTAAAAGAAAGAAGCCATTGTTAGTAAAATTTTGGAATGATTTGCTATATTTGCCGAACCAGAAGAGAGCATGTTGGTGGGAAAAAATAAATAAATCAATGATTATCTATTTGAAATTAGCATCTCCATAAATCCCAACTGTGCAGACACATTGGGCAGTGACGGCACCAAATGCAACAATCTTTTTTTTATTTTGCCATGTTCCTTTTTATCTCATTCCTAGGTGACAAATGAGACAGATTTGAGTCATCCTTAGTTATATTGGATATTAGAGAAATGTTTCCCTGTTAAACTGGCATCATCCAATTATAGCTGTAGGGGGTGTCGAATAACCTAGGATTCCTATATAGAATTGTGGTATATTTTGTAGTGGTACGAATCGGAGAGACGCATACTGACCATTTCAAGCCCAGGTGGACAGACTCCTTCTCTAGTCCCCAGTCAGCCTTACTTGCTATTATGTTGCTGACATTTTGAAGAGCTGATCTCAGCAGTGTTCAGCAATGATCCTTTGGATTTGCAGAAAAGCAATTCAGCAACCTTTTAAAGTACAAAGTGCAACCTTCTTGTGTTCTGATTATTGTGCCTTAGCTGCATGTAAATTATTTCCTCCCAACGATATGCTCCTGTATAATATTTAGTACAGCATGATAGTTGGGTGTTGCTCTTTTACAGTAGTCATTCTGAAAGTATGGGCTATGGACTGCTGGTGATCTGCAGAAATCTGCCAGGGGATCTACCATAGCCACCCCATTTTCAAGGGCCAGGGCACATTCTTTATCTCACCCCTGCATCAGCATGGTGGCAAGAGACGGTGAAAGCTTTATCATCTTAGACCCTACCTCTCCATAACCCCTGGCAAGTAGTTCAAGATAAAATGTCAATGGTTGAAAACTATTCATTAAATCATGCAAGTGATAATGTGAGTTGTCAAAAGTGATTATAATGAATAAGTCTCAAGTGCAGCTTTTGACTGAATCTGCATGTATTGCGTTAAGTGAAACTGTCTTGGGAAAAGAAAAACGAATCTACAAATGAGATTTCATTAAGCTGGAGATCTTCCATTCAGATATTCCTTAGTAATTGAGAGTAATTGGGTTGTTTGCTAAATAGGGTGATTTTTGCATTTTCTAAATCTAATGACAAGCATAATGGTCCACAACTGTAGAAAATTTGAGAAGTGTTGCAGTAGACTGCTTGGTTGGCAGGATTATAAATGTTTTAACTCTGGATGCTACTAATTGCTACCAAGACTGCCATAATAGAATGGTGGGACCAAGTCATCTACCTCTGTTTCAAATTATCTCCTGAATGGAACGTTGAATCTGGAAGCTTGCCTTTCTGACCTGTATAAATAAAGAACATAGATCAGGGATGTCAAACTCTATTTCATTGAGGGCTGCATCAAGGTTGTGTTTGACCTTGGGGGGCTGGGATGGGTGTGGCCAGCTCGACGTCACTCGTGTTGAGGGCGCCTGTGGTGGCCTGAGCGCTTTGCCAGAGAAAACAAGCTCCAAAGCTCTGTTTTTACTGGCAAAGGCGCTGCAGGGCAGTCCTTTGCTGTTTCCAGGGCAGCTCCGTGGGCCAGATCTGGGTACCAGGACATCCCTGACATAGATGTTTTAAAATAAAAGCATTGCTTCTGATTCGGCTTCCTTTGGAACTGATCTGTTAAAAATAAAAAGAATAGATTATAGGAGGAAGCAACACAGAAAAAGCCAAATTCTACAGCCAGTCCCATTTCTGCTACAATGCCATGATTGTCAGATACCTTTCCCTCTGGAATGACGCAGAAGCGATGGCAGCAAAGTTGGAAGAATCAACCAATTTATTTATCCAATTATCCTGCACACAAATAAGCAAGGCAGCTCCATTTGGCAATGACTTAGAATAGCGACAATAGAGATAGGATCTATAAACTCAGCATTGTTTTCTGCTGACCCATGAATCAATGGATAGCATTTTAATTTAGCAGTGAGGAAAGGCTCTTAGTTTTTGTAAATATGATTATATTAAGTTAGGTGGTATGGACTGATAGTCCATACAAAGAGCATACATGAAATTCTAACATGTAGTCATGTAATTCTGGACATGCTGACCACCCATTCAGATTCTGGTGTCTGATTTTGGGATTTAGTTTGAGTAGTTTGGTTTTCATTTTTCAGGCATGTCTCTGGGAAGCAACCTTGTTGGTGGTTCTCAGTCTTTCTATGGATGCACGCCTAAAGCTAATGAATAATCAATATACCATGAAAAACCTCAAGGAGTAACTAGAAAAGATCATCACAGCAAATCACATAGTCATGGTCAACATGTCCACTCCAGGGGTGGGTTCTACTTACCTTTACTACCAGCCTGCAATGGGGCCGCGTGCTAAGACATGGCTGAGCTTGTCGATCGAAAGGTTGGCAGTTCAGTGGTTCGAATCCCTGGTGCCGTGTAACTGGGTGAGCACCTGTTACTTGTCTCAGCTTCTTCCAAAATAGTAGTTCGAAAGCATGTAAAAATGCAAGTAGAAAAATAAGGACCACCTTCGGTGGGAAGGTAACAGTGTTCTGTGTGCCTTTGGCATTTAGTTGTGCTGGCCACATGACCATGAAGACGTTTTCAGACAGTGCTGACTCTTCGGCTTTGAAACAGAGATGAGTCTGGAATGACTAATGATTTGTGATAGTGGAACCTTTACCTTTACCTTATATTACCAATTTGCCATCTCTGCAAAGCAAAATTTAGAGGCAAATTACACTCCATGTCAGAATTCATAGCCTAATTCTAAAATCAGGTAGAGGTGTCTGCAGAAAAATAGCTCTTCTGGTCAGAAAGACATTGTGTTATGACACAATGTGTGCCTCTTTGGCTCACAGATGCAAAATCACAATGCCTGTAGGAAAAGGCCAGAATTTCCATTGTGATGTTACAACACTGAGTTCATCCATTTATTCCTCCTTGCAGATGCCTCTGAAAACAGATACTGTTTTGTGCATAACATGCAACAGTTCATGGTTTTATGTCTGCGACATAAAATAACAGTATTTAAAACATTTCCATTTCCCAGCCCAAATCCCCTCTACATTTTCAAAAGGAAAAGGAAATTGTGCTGAGAGTTGCATGTTGAATAGTTTAAGATATAGTGACATGAAGTAAGGAAGACGGGCCGAATTTAAAAGTCATTAGACTGCTCAGGCAAGCTTCTGCAGATAATGTAGGGAAGATAGGACAAATTAAAATTAAAAAGTCAATTTTTTCCAGCCTAAGGTGCAGGGGTGGGCTGCTGGAGATTTGCAGGGGTTTGGGAGAACCTCTAGCTAATATTTGTGCAGTTCGGGGACCCCCCAATTCCTACTCCTGGCTGGCCCTGCCTTGCCCACCCTATCCCTCCTCTCCCAGGAATCCCCATATGGCCCGTTTTGGATGCAGGTAAGTACAGGATGCACGCAGAGGTTAGGGAGGGCAAAAAATGGGATAACCGGAAGCTCGGGAAGGCTGGAAATGGGCCTGTTTCTGGCCTCCAGAGGGCCTCCAGAGCCTGGGGAGGCCATTTTTGCCCTCCTGGAGGCTAAAGGAAAACTCCAGAGCCCAGGGAGGGCAACCCCCCCCCTCCGTGGTGCAGGAGGCCAATTAGGCCACACCCACTATGGCCATGCCCACCCAGCAACCGGGCAGAGAACCCCTTGCTAAAATTTTGGAAGCCCACCCCTGCTAAGGGGGAGTGGGGTAGACAAACCAGGGAGGGTGAGATGATAAGAGGGTCTAAATTTTATAAGGGGATTTACAGTATTTAGACTTTGGGCAATTCCATATTGGAACCCAAAATGTTCTTGTTCTGCTCCTTTTGTAAATCATCTTCAGAGATTCCACTCTAGATTGTAATGAATTGGCAAAAGGGCCGAGTTAGTGCCAGTACAGGGGCTCATTGCAGGGGTGAAATCCAAAAATTCCCCCCTACCGGTTCTGTGGACGTGGCTTGTTGGGCATGGCAAGGGAAGGATATTGCAAAATCTCCATTCTTACCCCACTTCAGGGGAAGAATATTGCAAAATCTCCATTCCCAGCCCACTCTGGGGCCAGCCAAAGGTGATATTTACCAGTTCTCTGAACTACTCAAAATTTCCGCTACCGGTTCTCCAGAACCTGTTAGAACCTGCTGGATTTCACCCCTGGCTCATTGGTCATTGCTCTGTTTCTTGCCTTTCTCATCCGTGCAAGAGAGAGAAGCCTCATTGGCTGGCCTGTGTGTCAGCAGGTGTTTCCCAGCTGTTGGTACACATCCCTCCTTTATTTTGACACTCCAGTGTTGCAGACCTTCCCTGATGTAATAAAGCAACAGGGAGCAGCATCTTCCGTTTCTAAGTTTTCCTATAGGCCTGGGGAAATGTGGTAGCAAGGAGGCTGTTCTTGCTGACAGTTCAATTTCCTAGAAACAGAGTAGAATGGGAACTTAAACTAGTTTTTTTTTTTAAGGGCTGGATGGGAGGAAGGGACATTTCGTAGAATTGTGTATAGTGAGTAGGAAAGGAAGACGAGCTTGCTTCATTTACCTGAGCAGAAGTCAAAAGGTTATCTGGGAGATGAAAGTGTTGAATAGAGCAGGAATTTCTAGGGCCGCGAACCTATGGCATGCGTGCCGGAGTTGGCACGCAGCACCTTCTGTGGGCATGTGGGCCATCGCCCCACCTCAGCTCTGCCTCACATGTGCACGTGCCTCCCACCGGCCAGTTTTCTTTGGGTCACTGCTACTCATGCATGGGGGATGCTACACACACACAGGGAGGCATGCTTGCGTGAAGGGGCGGAGTGCACACAGGTCACATGTGCATGTGTGGGGGCAGAGCGCATGTGTGGGGGCGCACACATGTGTGGGGTGGGGTGCATGCATGGCCATGTGGGGGTGAGGGTGCATGCGAGGGGGTGCACATATGCACAGGATAGGGTGCATGCGCAGTGGCTGTGGGGGGCTCATGAAAGGGGTACGTGCATGCATGGGGGCGGGACGCATTCGCAAGGCCCATAAGTGCATTGCATTTGGGGGGTTCGGACGCATGCACATGCCTTTGGCACTTGGTCCGGAAAAGGTTAGCCATCGCTGTTTTAGGGTGAAGGATAGTTAACTGACTTAATGGTTCATTGTTGGATCAACCGCAATATTATATTTAAAAATGGCAAATGCCAACTAGCAGAGAGCAGATGGTTCTGGCAACTGAGGACAAAATGGCAGCCCAGGGCAGTAACTATCCATTGGGGAAAGCTGCATGCCAACCCCTGCAGCCAGTTGGCACTGGAGCTGCTATTGGAACAGAATATAAAGGTCTTGAGACCATCCTGAATAATTCAAGATAGGCAGAATAAAGGTCATAAGACCATTTCAAACAGCTTGAGACAGATCAGATCAGAAAGCAGGCTTGAATCAAGGCTTGGAGAACATGGGTGCACTTGTGATGGGTGGGAGTTACCTGCTCCTGCGTTCAGATGGGCTGCCTATACTTGTGATGGGCTAAGCAGAATATGCAGATTTAATCATTTGGGGAATCAATCAGATATTTTGATTATATACAAACTTGCAACATTTGCCCAGAGGTGGGCTTCACATAATTTAGCAACCGGTTCGCCCCAGCACCAAAAATGTGAGTATGCTCACAGCCTTCTGTGCATATGCTTTACTCACGCACGCGCTTGCATGCAGCTTAAAAAATGTAGCTAAATAGGACGGCATAGCGCCGGGTCACAACTACCAGTTTGCACAAACCGGTACGAACCGGCTGAATCCCACCCCTGCATTTGCCTGATAAAATGACGTATCACTTTGTCCAAAGTAATGCATTCACTCATTTTGTTTCTGTTGACATTTTCATCATGAGTTGGAGGAAGGCAGTTTGCTGCAGTACAAATCACCTTGTAATTTATTTTCAGGCTTTCACTCTTAACCTGATGATGTTTTTGTGAAACACTTATTCTCCACCCTTCACGTTGGTTAGGTTCATATTGCAAATCCATCCATTTGCAGAGACTGCTTTCCCCCAGAATATTCTTCGTGCCCAACCAGATGGTTTTTCCTAAGGGCTCCACGTATTGGGAATTCCATGATGATTTTCTGTGGGAGCTTCCCATTTCAGAGACAGTCTTTCCCTTCTGGAATGGCCTTCTGGAATCTGGTAAACTATTTTTTTCAATAAGAAATCTGTGATAAATTTTTTGTTGTTGTTGATAATATTTTTTGTCCCTGTGCCTGGAATAGATCCATAAGCCACTATGTCTGTGGTCATTTTCAGCAATAAAATCCTCCTTTAATGGGTTCCCTCCCACTTCTAGGATTGCCCCCCAAGTCCTTGTAAAACAACATATTGTATTTTTTGCAGTATAAGACGCACCAGACCACAAGACGCACATTAGCTTTAGAGGAGGAAAACAAGATGGATGCTGTCTCTGCCTCCCAGCATCCATCCATCTGGTTAGCATCCTTGCAGCAAACACCAAACACCAAACAGCCTGGTGAGCTTCAGCACATTATTGCAGCTCATCATGTGGCTTGTCAGGGCTCCCCTCTGTTGCGCCCACCACTGGTCAACTGAGCTGACCGGTGGAAAACGCTAGAGCTTTCGCTGCTGAGCAGTTGATTGGCGGTTGGATCAGCCTCCCAGAATACTACCGATCAGCTGTTCTAGGCAGCAGGGACTGATTTTATGTTACAGACATGATTTACTCATTGGAGCGTTGCAGCGTTCCCTGGCAGCGGTGAATGGCAGCAGTGGTGACAGGCATTGGCGGCGAATACCTCCACCACTCCAAGCCTCCTCCCCCACCACAATGTTCACTCTATAAGATGCACAGACATTTCCACCCACTTTTGGAGGGGGGGGGGACTGTGTCTTATAGTGTGAAAAACATGGTAATCTCCTAAGGGTCTCTAGACGTGTCTTTTCTATTACAGACATTCCAAGTTATTTGTTCCTGTTGTATGATATCATTAATGACCTGAGATGATTGGAATGACATCATGAGATCTCAGTTTAATTTTGTTTAGAAACAACCCACTCTCTGCAGGGATCTATAATTTAAGCTGTGTGCCCTTTCATCTATAATATTCAACTTGTAAAGATGAAATTGGCAAAAGGAAAGCTGAAAAGTGGGAGGTGGGGATCCCAGAGAGAACATAAGTATCTCTGCTCACAGTAAACTCTGGACCTGTAATGGAATGTTTTGGATGACCTTAGCATGTTATGGTTAGTTTATGATTCAGTGTATCACTGAGATGTATTGCCAAAGCTTTCAAACAACTATCCAAGCTAACCTCAAGGCCAGCAACCTTCTGAGGATCCTTCTGGGATTGGGCCTGGTAATCTGAATGATGTGAAATGTATCTGCTATCTACCTGTCTGTTTTGTTACTTGCTTTGGGACATAAATAAGAGTGAATAAGGTTTCTTTAAACTAGGCATATTTTCATTCTTTAAAACTATAGCATAAATAACTATATTATTTGACAATTTGCTGCAAAATTCCTATTGGTGTTGAAAAGAAATGCAGATGAGGTGAGATACTTCAAATACAGGAAGCACCTTCTGTTGGTTATTACTACTTGCATTTGTCCTGGTGATAAATTGAGATAAATGTCTGTTTTGGAGTTTACCATTTACTCTGGTTGGATGCCATTATGTGTAGGGCAAGTGTGAAGAAGAAGCTCACTGAGGATTAGAATTTATTAAATAACAAAGTTAAAAAGAACAGACTACGGCCCTGGGCACAATGCAATATCTGATTATATGACTCCTGGGAATGAACTAGCATTAAAAAAATGTTGATTCCCAATATGTATGCACTCTGTACACATACTGTATTTGGAAGAAAGATGCAGAAGAGAACACGAGATACAGTGCAGTGAGCTGGATTGTCAGACTCGAAAGCCAAACGTATCAACACTCATTCCTTAAATCAAAATAAATCCCAATTCTTTTCAATGGTGTCAATTATTGTGGAGATCCTTCATTGGATCAGTGCAACACACTCCATACAACAATGCCTTTGAACCAAAATTGATCCGGAAAGTTGCAGTTTGGTTGATGATGTACTTGCCAATCAGAGCAGCTAATATATCTAATATCTATTATCAGTGAATTGCACTAATGACTGGTTTGTTGTCACTGGATTCATAATCATAATCATAAGTTTATTTGTCAAGCATATATAAGATAACAGGTAAAAGTATAAACATAATTTGAATACATGAAAAGAGTAAGTAAAAAGGAATATTAGGACAGGGACGGTAGGCACGCTGGTGCACTTATGCACGCCCCTTACAGACCTCTTAGGAATGGGGTGAGATCAACAGAAGACATTTTAAGGTTAAAGTTTTGAGGGTTTGGGGAAGAAACTACAGAGTCAGGTAGTGCATTCCAGGCATTGACCACTCTGTTACTGAAGTTATATTTTCTGCAATCGAGTTTGGAGCGGTTTACCTTGAGTTTGTATCTATTATTTGCTCGTGTATTGTTGTAGTTGAAGCTGAAGTAGTCGTTGACAGGAAGGACATTGTGGCAGATAATTTTATGTCCTATGCTTAGGTCAGACTGAAGTCGGCATAGTTCTAAGTTGTCTAAGCCCAAAATTTGGAGTCTGGTGGCATAAAGTATTTTATTGCGGTTAGAAGAATGAAAGACTCTTCTCGTAAAAAATCAAATTCAAATTATGTTTTTTCTTGATAAACAAGAATTTTTTTCCTGTTTTGTTTTTCTATTTTAATAGGCAAATCAGCAATTCCCTGCATATTATTTTGTGGGCTGGGCCTTGAGAGGAAGGAATGAAGGACAATTTTCAGTTAAAGAGCATATCTCTTTTCCCCTCCTTCTCCTGCTGTCCATATTTGAATTCCCTGAGCTTTTCCAGACAGTTGTAACAATACATACCTAAATTTGTAGAAAGGTCAGATTCATATAGCTGTTCTTGCATAGAGTATTGAAATTTGGAAAAGCTTTTGGAAAACCAGTGAGCAGATGGCTTCAGTTTTAGTTAGCTCTGCTTCTGACCTTTAATTGGTTTGCGTTATTAACAGTGAAATTTCTAGTGCCATTTTTAAACACTGGATGGGTGGGTTTCCATATTGCACTAAGCCATAATAAAGATGGTTGACTTGTGCTTAGCATATCAGAAGCACCCAGCCATTTTGATTAATTCGCCTAGTCATAACTGAAACTAACCCTACTTAAAGGTGGCACTTTGCCCCTAAATATTAATAATGGAAGCAGATGAGAGTAATGAGGCTTTGCTTTGTCCTGCTTTGCAAGTAACAAAGCATTTCAATTGTTAGAAAAGAATGAATGTAGAAAGACGGTTTTTCCCCACCGCCTTTCAAGTCTGTAGAAAAGACAGACAGATGCACCTGTCCATGTTTTATCCACATTCCCTTGCCTCTCACACAAAAATCCCTTCCATAGGTTGCTACTGTAGTAGAATTTTTACTAAGCTAAGTTTGGAAGACTGTCACAGATTCAGTATAAACATACTTAGTTTGCGGAAATGTCTTCATAGGCCCTAGGAAGATTGAGGAGGAGGGAAAAATTGAAGTTTCATCTATTTTTCAAGCCCCCTAATCAAGCTCAAATAATCCATACAACCAGTGATGGGTTTCAAAAATTTTACTACCAGTTCTGTGGGTGTGGCTTGGTGGGCGTGGCAGGGAAGTCTCCATTCCCTCATCAATCCAGGGAAAGGTTACTGCAAAATCCCCATTTCCTCCTGATCAGTTGGGACTTGGGAGGCAGAGAATAGATGGGGTGGGGCCAGTCAGAAATTTTACTACTGGTTCTCCGAACTATTCAAAATTTCTGCTACCGGTTCTTCTGAACTGGTCAGAACCTGCTGAAACCCACCTCTGCATACATCCAGTGGTGGGATTCTACCAGTTTGACCCAATTTGGGTGAACCGGTAGCAGCGGTGTGGTGGGAGGCTCCGCCCACCCACCTGGATGCCATCACGGACACTCTGCACATGTGCAGAGGTGGTATGTGGGAGTGAAGCGAGCGTGCACGCTCACATTTGCGAACTGGTAGCGAAGGTAAGTGAATACCACTACTGCATACATCTCTTCAGAACTATTTTCCACCAGCTGAGGGAAAAAGACACCTGAAAGCTGATCAAGATTCTTATCTGTATTTCTCTTTGAAGTAAAACTTTATTGTAGTGTTACTAGAGAGAGAGAGAGAGATTCTTCTGCCAAGCAGGAACTGTTTACATTCAGAAATAGGGACATTGAATTGCATTTTTAAAATAAACCTCCATATATTATTTGGTTTTGGATCTTTTTTATTAGGATATGCATTTTGTACAGTTTTTCTTGGTTTTGCTCTTGAGTTTTCCTTTGTACAGAAAAGTTATAAACATAAAAAAATAGTTTTATTCTTATGACCCTCTTCTAGATTTGCCCCTTTTCCAGGTTGTTCTTCTACTTTTTCAAGAAAATATGGTTACCCTAGCCATAGAGCAATGCAAGTAGTCCTCAAGTTATGTCTGTAATGGAGCCTGCCCATCATGGTCAAAATTTGTAAGAGTCCTAAAGAAGGTCAGTCAGTTATTTTATTATTTTTCTTATAAGCTGCCTTGTGTCGCCATGTGCGAGCAGGCATCAATATAAATTTTCTAAATTAAACAAACAAACAAACAAAATATGATGGAATGGTGGTTAAAATGCAGTACTGCAAGCTACGTCTGCTGACTGCTGGCTGCCAGTAGTTCAATTCTCATTGGCTCAAAGTTGACTCAGCCTTCCATCCTTCCGAGGTGGGTAAAATGAGGACCCAGATTGTTGGGGGCAATATGCTGACTCTGTAAACCATTTAGAGAGGGTTGTAAAGCACTGTGAAGCGGTATATAAGTCTAAGTGCTATTACTAAATGTGACCAACCTGATTTTATGATCTTTTTGTGACGGTCATTAAACAAATTGCCATGATCACTATAGTTCACTGTGATTGTGGTTTTGCCAAAAACTGTAAGTAATTGCCCAATGATTGGCAAAATCGTTGTAAAATGTGGTCATGTGACTGTGGCATACAGCATACAATGGTAAATGTGGCCTGTCTGCTGTGGGCCTGAAGTACAGTCACATGACCATGGTGGGGACTGACTGTTGGTACTTCAAATCAAGTTATAAATACTCTCCAGGAAGATCCATTGGAACTTTCAATGTTTGCTAAGCAACTAGTTGTAAGTCCAGTTTGTATCTATCTGTAAAGTGAGAGAGTCCTACTCCTTTTAACTTATCAATTGTTGCTGAATTTTACATTTAAAGCAAAACTTTTCCTTCATTATCCCAAATCACTGAACAAAAAATCCCTTTTACCCAAAATAAATAAACCACTTTAAGCCAATTTAAATGTCCTTGTTAAGAAAAAACACACTTACCCAATTTGGGGTAATTTACCCAGGTTTGGGAAGCACTTGCAACGTTTAGGGAAATGGATGTATTTCTGTCAGGGAATAAATAATTCAAGGAAAAACAAATCTGAGCAGCCTGAGAATTTTCTTATTAAAGAGGAGAATGTTGCCATGCATTTGGCACAAAGCCTAATAATTTGGTGTTTAACAAGGCTCCTACAGGCTCTTAAATGCAAAGGGAAAAATGGATTGAGCACAGAATACACTCCCTTTTATCTTGCTCTTGCAGACATCATAAAATAATTGCCAGCAGCTGTTTTAGTATCAGTTTTAAACACCAGCCGGCTTCATTAGATAGGGTTATTGAACTAGTAGAGAAATTTTGAAGAGATACTGGCCTGAAATACTTTACTTTATCACCATCAAAATTTTCTAAGTCCCCTCAGCCCCAGAGGCCGAGAGTCAAAGATTTGCACCTGGTGTTTTCTCTCCTCTGCTGTGAAACTAAATAAAAATGAAGTGTTCAGTTAAAAGGTGAGCAACCCCTTACATCCTTTATTAAACAAAAATCAGAGGTATCAATCCAAATGACACACAATTCACTTCAGAAACAATGTTCTGCATCATGCTTCAGTGGTAAAGATGAAGATAGCCAAAGATAAAACTGGCTTTGGCTAAAACCAGTTTGAAACATCAAATTGAGAATGAGTTAACCAGTTTTCATAATACATAGAATAACCTTGGAGGTCTAGCCCAACCGTTGCTTGAACAAAATACCATTCCTAAATTGCCTTGGAGGGGTAGGGGATTTTTCTGGAAAACATTGTTGAGATTAGAGGCTACACATTCATGCTTTAGCTAGTGTGGGCTGAAAAATAAGCCATTAGCTGGCTGCTGCATTTGATCTGTACAATTAATCTGGGACTCTGCCCAATGTTTATATCTGAAGTGGGAAGCTCAGGGGGTGGGTGGGGGGTGGGTACAAGTTAATATCTATATTTAAAAACACCTCAGAAGCTGAGACTGAATGCTGGCAATAGAAGCCAATGTGAGCAAGGCCTTTGTCTCCTTCAGGAATTGTTAGTAGCTGCTCCTTCAAGGTTGTTCATCAAGTAGAGAGACCCAAAACATTCTGATTGTGAAACCAAATGTTCATGTTCTGAATTTTGACTAGCTGGCTAGCCTTCTTATTAAAGTTGGGACAAAACATAGATTGCATTGTTCCAAGTGTTTCAATTATTGGGACTGGTTTGTTGTTTTCTACATTGTACTGCTGTTTTGGAATTCCTCCATAGCTTGATGTATTCACTAATAAAATAGCAAGTGCCATTTCCATCTGTGCGGCTATTGGTCAGGATAGATGGGGTGAATCAGAAACCATAAGGCAAAGAGAAAAAGGAGAGAATTAAACAAAAACCCTCACATATTCAGATTGCAATGAAAATGTGATGTTTCCATCTTATTCCATATCTGTGTTGTGCTACAAAAGGCCCTGCAGGTAGACAAACACAAATGTGTACACCGTGTGCACTACAAGTGTTGTTAATGGTGCTAATTCAGGTTTTTGATTGGTCATTTCTGTACTTGCTTTTCTGCGTTGGGTCTTGGCAAATTGACATTTTGAAATGCAAAATCGTGTTGTTCCTGCTATTCAGTTTTTCTTTGGACAGAAGCGGTACATTGCCAGACTGGGGTTTCATGGTTTGCTGAGTACTGTTGAAGACAGGCCAGGTTCATAATGCAAAAAGTGTTGGATGTATGCATTAGGAAGAAGTCCCTGTAGCCAGAAAAATGTGTATCTCTCTTGTGTGATTGTGCGTGCATCAACACACAAACACACACCACTACATTACACTACAGTGAAGTGATTTCGATTAATCATTGCTGTTCTTTTTTTTTAAATTAGATTTATATGCCACCCTTCTCCAGAGACTCAGGGCAGCTTACAATGTGTTAAGCAATAGTCTTCATACTTTTGTATATTTTTTATACAAAGTCAGCTTATTGCCCCCACAAACTGGGTCCTCAATTTACCTACCTTAGAAAGGATGGAAGGCTGAGTCAACCTTGAGCCTCAAACTTGCAATAAGACAGCTGAATGTTAATAACAGGCTACTTAGCCTGTTGAGCTATCTGAGGCTCAGTGGCCTGAATTCTTGCTGGATTCAGGCCAAGTGCATAAGTGTCTTGTACTTATATGCATTAAAAAGAATCTTTTGCAAATCTAATGTCAGTGTATTTTATGCTGTTGCTGTTCTCAGGCATCTTTGAAGTGAATCCAATTGCTGTTGGCTATCTCTTTATAGAGGCACTGTGGTTTTTCTGCTGCAAACCCCCAAATCTTTAAATTCATATACATTGCTTTCTGTTCAAATTATTAAAGTTTTCATAATATGCATAAAAGTCCTAACACTGAACAATCTTTTTATAAATGTCTTGGTAAGCTACACTCAATATATTTATTACCCAACAAACAGAGGAACAGAGGCTTATTTTGAGTCTTCATTGTCATCTGTGATGGAGTATTCAAAATGGTACATGAAAATTGAGGCAATCTGAGCTTTGCTCTTTCATAATGCATGGGACTTAGAATGTTCTGATGTCACTGAATGGGACTGGGTTGTGTTAAGCAAAGACCAAAGTGTATTTTCTGTTTTACATATATTCCTAGTAGTAAATGATTGGAGCCTTCAGGAGCTATAGATCATTGGCATTATATTTAAGCCACTGATTCTCCTTCATTCTCATCAGCTGAATGGGGAATAAGAAGGGTTGCACTGTTATTTTACCTAGAATTCAGGGGTGTCAAACTCGCAGACCATGAGCCGAATGCATCACAGGCAAGCCACGCCCATCCTAGCTCCGGGAAGAGAAAAATGTGATATGTCACGTGATGGCAATGTGACATGGCAAGTTTGACACCTGTGACCTAGATGAATAGAGAGGATGTACCCTAAATGTGGTTTTGGGTTTGTACTTTCCCACTTCTGATATACAAAATAGACAACACTGGGAGCGGGTTAATCATTTTTAGAAGTAAACAAATATTTGTGATAATAGAACCATTGCCTGATTAAGATTGAATCCCTTCTGTTTCTTTTCCATTGTTATTTCCCCCCCCAGCTGGCTTCCTTCTGTGAAAAGTTGCAAGATATGAAGAAAGGTTAGGGCAATTTAAATTGATAGCCATCAACAGAAATATTGCTTATGGCTTTATCCTCATCCTGCCCCCTTCAGTTAAGAGAGAGTTCATCCTTCTTTCTTTACTGATTTCACTCATTCTCCATACGTGGTTATAAGCTCCTTGGTTAAGGTAAAAAAATTTAAGAGCCAAACAGATTGATACCATTTTATTAAGCATAGGAATAGAAATGTGTTTTGTATGTTGGGTATGTAATAATATTGCTATGTATTATAGAATGCTACTCTTTATTTTCTGTCTGCTTCTCTCAAGTTATCTTCTCCCTTGGTTTTGAGGTAGTGTATGATAAATATTTATAGTACTTTATTCCAACATTTTAGTTCCTATATGTCTGACTATTCTGAACTTTGCTTTTGTAATGATAGATACCACAACCAGACATTCTAGCGAGGAAGGTTGTAAAACTGCCTAGACAGAATTTTGAATGCTGTTTAAAACCAAACATCTAAATTAAATTTTTAGACCTTCAACATTTTTTCCGTCCTCACTCAGAGACACAACAGCAGCTTCAGATGCTTTTATGGTTTGGGTTTCCCCCAAGAATCTGTCTTTCTCTGGCATGTTTATCTAAAAGCCAGCCTTTCTTGTTGTGTTTCAGAGAGAGACAAACAGTCAGAGTTCCAAACCGCTCCGTTACTCCTTCAATACTCCTTCAATGTCAGAACTCCTATTTGGATCAATACCAGCAGTGTACAGCTTTCGCCGGCACAAAAACAAGAGCCACGTAGCTGTCAAAATGTCTATCTTGCCTAGAACAGATGAGAAGTGTTAAGCATTTGTTAATAGCAGGAATAGGAAGGTGAAGAAAAGACGAGCATTGTGGGAAGAGTATCTGGTTTCATTCATGGCCTCTGTTAGTACATTACAATGAGCTTATGATTTTCTTGCAAAATTATCAATGGAGTTCTCAGCATGAAAACTATAGTTTCTCTTTAATTGATTTTACTATGTATAAGGGAACCTAAAATCATTTGTCTGAGGGAGAGGGATTTCGGGAAGACCTCAAGCTTTTATTGTTCCTTTATCTTGGTAACCTTGGAAGAGTAATAGCTAATGGAATGCAAAATGCAATTCAATGTCTAATAGGCTTAATTTGAATGTCTAGATTGTTCAGACTGCAACGCACCGAAGTCTTAGCCAGCATGACCTCTATAATGTGGCAGAATTGAGAAGGCTCTGAAGGGTTTCAGTATCATCATCCTATTGTTTTTTGTTTTTGTTTTTTGTCTTTTCTGTCAGCTATAAAAAAAGGAAACTCAATATTTCATCTCTGAGCTGCCAAAGCTCTTGGACTAACAATGCTCCCCTGCGTTCCACCACACAAAGGAAAATAAATTGACAGCACTGCATCAATCCACATTTTAATTCAGGATGTATGTACAGTAGCTGTTTGGTTATTGGCGGAAGGAAGGAAGGAAGGAAGGAAGGAAGGAAGGAAGGAAGGAAGGAAGGAAGGAAGGAAGGAAGGATCCACCCTGCTGTGAAGGAACCTTTGTCTTTATTTCTTTAAAAAGTTTCTTCTGGCTGGGATGCGAGAAAAAATAGCATGCACGAGTGTGCATCATGGTGCTTCATAACAGGCTTGATTATGGTTGTAATTTGAAGTCTAAAACATGAGATGTATGTGTTTCCGAGTACTGTAGAGAATAGGGAGGAAAGGAATAAATCTAGCTGGCCAGTTTTTGACACAGATTATGAAATTGACCAGAACCTGTCTAGAAATATTGAGACTGGATTCAAGTGCCTGTATTCTTTCCCTAGCATAATTAGGTTGCAAAAGAAATTGAGCAAGAGCTTGCTTGCACACTGCAATGGGAAGATGAGATAACTCAAAGGCAAAGACAACCAGCCATAAGCCTCAGTATTGCAAAATAATAATAGCAATGGGGCATTGACAAAATCACCGTCAATCAATTGCAAAAGGCAGCTTTTACTTGGAACGATTTGTGACAATACCTTTAACACCATCAAAGAACATCTGCTTATCCCAGGCCCTTGGGACAGACTGGCCGTGACAGTTTGACCAACCACACAATAACTGTTATTATTGTTTTAAAATCAGCTTTGCCTTGGTTTCACATAAACAGGCACCAAGCTAGTAAAACTCCATGGGGCTGAGGCTGGGAATAGGGCTGGAAAGGTCTGGAGCCACACCTGCAAAAGTTGGGTATGGAAAGGCTGTACACCACAGTGCTTTCCAAGGGAAAAAAATCCCAGGAAATTGGAACTGTAGTTAGTAAATGGGGAGTTAAACCAGTTGGATCATTTGTCTTTTAATAGAAAGCTCTTCATGACAAGCAGCGTGCTTCTTCCCTGTACATCCCCCAGTTTTTCCTTTATGACATTTATCTTGCCCATAGTTTGGCTGCAGCTTCCCTCCAAAGGGAGCCTTTATTCCATATGTCTCCATTCCCAAGAGAGATGGAGGGTGAGGTCGTGCTTCAGCAATCTGCCACTAATTAGGAACAGTGGGTAGCAAGGGCATAGAAGGACAAGCAACCTAGAATCAAGATTTATTTCTTTTTTTAAAAAAAAAAAACATAGCAATTTCCTTGCCAAACGAAAAGCCGCCTAGGAAGATGAGCGGTGTGTTCAGACAGGAAATGTGCCACACATGTGCACAATTCCCACTGATGTGAATGTCAGCCTGCTTGGGCTTGAAGATTTGATCAATGCCCAAAGGTCAAGGCTCCGATTCAGGGAGAGTGACAGGGCTGAAATGATATTGAAAGGCCATGAAATGTGAATGCTGTATGGAGTGACATTTCTGGATAAAGCTTAAGGATATACAAGATGCGATCAGCTTACTGTCCGTGGCTTGTGTACCTTTGCGAGCGATTAAAGTGTCATTTCATGGCTTTTGATCAGTGCTCTCTGGATCAGCGGAAGGGAATGTCAATCTATGAATCTCTGTGACTTAGTGAATTTTCATCCTTATGGTGCTACTACACCATTTTCCTTGGAGGACATTTTTGCTTATGATTACTGTATCTTAAGAGGTATCACTTAGTTTGTATAAGTGTGTCAAATTAAGCTAAAAAAAGAAAAGTAAATATTGTTGAATTGGAACTGGGCAGGTGGTTGGAGGTGATAGCATTGGAGCTTTTAGCTCAATTTATGACTGAATCAAAGGACAAATGTGAAAAATCTAACCTCTTTTCCTTTTTGATAAAAAGTGACTTATGACCATTTTTCACACTTATGACCATTGCAGCATCTCCATGGTCATGTGATCAAAATTCAGATGTTTTGGACTTCCGGTGGCGCCTTCCTCGTCGGCGGCGGGCTCCTTCATGCCCGCCGGCGTCTCGCTGCGTATAGAGCCGCCTCACAGCTGGCAGGCGGCTCGAACAACCTGCTCCTCAGCGGGAGGAGCAGGCAGAGCTTCTGGGGGTGAGGCTGGGCCCCCTGAGTCGCCCCAGGATCGTCTCGTTTGTCCTGGGGAGGGCTCAGAAGGATGGCCCCCTCTATACCTCCAGAGAGGCTCCGCGACGAGACTGTCCTCCGCTAGTTAGTTAACTAGCGGAGCCAGACGCTGGAAGCAACACCACAGCGTCTATGGAGCAAGCTGAAAAAGAAAGAAGCAAAGATGAAGCAAGTATGGATTTTTTTTTTTTTACTAATTTTTTATTGAAGAGGAATGAGAGGAGGGGGGAGGGAGGGGAAGAGAAGTGAAAGTTTCTAAAAAAGTTTTTTTAAGATGGCGACTGATCTTAATTGAAAAAAATGCCAGAGTGATTGAAAATGGAGGCTTTGAAATGAATACTTTGCTATGGGAGAGTCACTTAAAGTAAGAAGAAAAAAAATTTTTTTTTCCTTTTTTCTGGATATTTTTCTTTAAAACAAGGATTAAAGTAAAGTATGGCAAAGTGAAGTAAAGCATAGTAAAGCCATTTAAAGTAAAATAAAGATGACTAAAGGAAGGGGGGGCTCCCCCTTGAGCCAGCTGAAGAGCAAAGCTGAGATGGTGCAATTGTCTGGATTGGCAGAAGGGGACTTAAAAGAACTTATAACAACTTCTTTATCGAGTGTAGTTGACAAAATTAAAAACTCACAGAAGAATCTTGTGGATTTGACTGCTGGAAAGCATGACCAATTAAGTCAAACTATTGTTAAAGTAATTTCAGATCTTTCAAATGTGGTGATTGAAATGGAGGAGAAAGTAACTGAAATTAGCAGTAAATTTGGCTCCCAGATTCAAGAAATACAAGAAAGGTTTGTGAAAGCTGAGATTTGTAATCAGACTATACAGAATGATATTATCATGCTTCAAATTAAAACTATGGCCTCAGCAATCAGAGTAAGAGGTATTAAAGAAAACCAGAGAGATTTAAAAGCAACTATTGCAAAGGTTTTTGCTGAACTACTAGAGCTTGAGGATGAGATAATTCTTGGTTGTATAGAGAAAGTTTACAGAGTCAACTCACGAGTAGCTAAACAAAGGAATTTATCCAGAGATGTTGTTGTTTACTTTACTGATAAAAGGTTGAGAGATGACATCTTACAAAGGTCCTATTCTGCCAGAGCGCAAGTAGAAGGTGAACAAATTAATATCTTTAAAGAGTTACCACCGAAGGTTCTAAAGAAAAGGAAAGAATTTGCTTTCTTAACTAAAGAATTGAAGGAAAGTAATATCCCATTTAGATGGGATTTACCAGTTGGCATAATTTTTAGATATTATGGCGTGAGATATTGTTTGAATACTATTGAGAAAGCGGAACATTTTTATAAAAATATTTTTAAGGGAGCTTCGGAAGACCTCAAGAATAAGAAACAAGAAAGAGAGTTTGTAAAAGGTAAACAGAAGGATGAGACTCAAAGAATGAATCAAAGAATGTTAAAAGCACAAGGAGTGCAATCTGGTTTCTCTGAGGATCTTATTATGGACCACACCAGTGAACCTAGACTAGGAGCACCGGATCTTGTACTGCTGGAGCAAGATTTAAAAAATACTATAATTCAAGATGATCAGCAGCAGAGGTCCAACGCTCCGCAAGAAAAGGATGGTGATATCGAGCAGCAGGAACCAGATTTTAACGAGGAAATTCGAGAGGTAACTAACGAGTGTCGTAGAGTCCTTCATCAGATGCAGCTGTTATCAGAAAGCTTGGATAATTGTGAAAATTGGTTATAAACTTCCTAAAGTTTATATGGATTTGGATTTAAGGATTATAAAGTCTTCATCCTGATTTGGAGTTTCTTTTTCTTATTTTTGAATTGGATTTAACATCTTGAGCAAGCTTAACAGAGGGCTGCAATGGTAGCAGCGTTCTGTGATTATCCTACCATAGTTTTTTTTTTGGAACTTATCATCCAGGAGGAAAGAATGGAAAGGAGAATATCTAACAACCAGAAGGAGTAAAAGGGTGGCAGGTTTTGAAACAACTTTATGAGAACATTTGGGCATGCAGTTGCTAGGATTTTCTTCTTTTTTTTGATTCTTTCTGTCATTAAGGTTTGGCGGAGCTGCATTGGGTTTCTTTTTGTCGTAATAGAATACGCTAGTTTGAATGTTTCTACCTAGAGGAATGAATATCTTCGTGGTTGGATGCTATCTATATAGTAGTAGCGTTTTGTGATTACCCTATCATAGTTCTTTTTTGGAATTTATCATCCAAGAGCAAAGAATGGAAATGAAAATGTCTTACAACCAAGAGTGAATGACAAAGGGTGGCAGGATTTGAAACAGTTTTTATAAGAACATCTGGGAATGCAGTCTATAGGATTTTTTTTCTTTTTTCTTGATTTTTTTGTTTCTAAGGAGCTGCATTGGGTTTTTTCTCGTTGAAATAGAACACGTTTGTTTGAATGATTCTACCTAGAGGAGTGATTATCTTCTTGGTTGGATGTTATCTATATAAAGTCACACGGGGGGTTCATGTGGAATGTTTTGTTTTACTGATGGGGGCAGATAGAAGATGAAGAGTATTGGAATTGGATACAGGTGAAGAAAGAAGACCTAACTTCAATCAGGAAGAAGAGAAGATTGTAATTTGAGTTATGGAAAATTATAACAATATATGCATAATTATATTATATTGTATACTTTATTTTTTTTTCTTTCTTTGAAGGGGGGATTTCTGGGCTTTTGAATTAGGGGGAGTAGTTCGGATTAAAATATGTGGCATTATTTAATATGAACAAGTAAGTTATATAATTTTGGAGTGATTGAGTATGGTATATGATTAGTAATGTTAGTAATGTTTCTTTCATTTTTATTTTTCTCTGTTTTTAAATTGTGTTAAATATTATAATGGTTATTTTTTCTGGTGTTTTTTTTTATTACAATACTGTTAAGCTTAGACAAATATTTATGTTTATGGGTCTTTCTTTGTACTACTTTATTTTATTTTATTATTTTTTTATTTTTTTTTATTTTTTTTTTAATTTCTTTCTTTCTTTCCTCTTCCTCTTAACTTAGAACTGAATATATAATAGTATTTGTTTTCTTTGTTGTTATAAATTCTTGTTGTTTTTCTTTCTTAAGAATGTGTAGCGGAAGTCAGGGGTGGGTGGGAGAGGGAGGGGGTGGGGTTGGGGGGAGGTTGGGGGGCATGAGAGGGTGGGGGAGGGGGTAGGGGTGAAAAAAGGGAGAAAAATTTTTTATTGTAAAACTTTTTCAATAAAAAAAAAATTCAGATGTTTGGCAATTGACTCATATTTATGACGGTTGCAGTGTCCTGAGGTCATGTGATCACCTTTTCCAACTTTCCGACAAGCAAAGTCAATGGGGAAGCCTGATTCATTTAACAACCATGTTACTAATTGAACAACTGCGGTGATTCGCTTAACAACTGTGGCAAGAAAGGTTGTAAAATGGGCACGTAAAATGATTTTCTCACTTTCTTGTGATTTTTTTTAATGGAAGGAAAAAGAAAAGGTGGAGAGATCCATCAATTTCATGTTTTTAACTTGACCCTAAGAGGGACGGGTAAAGATAGCATAAGTTGCCAGCCTCAGAGTCTCAAAATCAAAGACAGTGTAAGTTACCCACTGCCGGTGGCAGAAGAAACCCCAACAATCATAGCAACAAGTTTTTATACCACCATGCTTTTCTTTCTTTCTTTTATTTTTTTTCAGAGTTTTTTTTCTGGTTGACCACCAATTAATTAATTAATTAATTAATTTTAAATTAAACAAAAACGTGAAGCCAAAAAACAAACATACATAGAAGAAGAAAAAAACTAAAAAAAAAACCCACCAACTAACATTGATTCAGTCCAGCGACTGACTTCTGAGAAGCTATTGCATCGGTGGTTATTTTCCATCTCACTTATTTTTCCTCCATTACACATTACACATCTATTTTGTGTGCTTAATTATTTACACTGTTATATATAACCAAGATTTAGGTTAATGCTCTATTTTTTCCAATTTTCTTCTATATAAAAAGGTCTATTATTTTTATATAACTTTCTATAAAGCGTTCTAACTGTTTATACATACATACAGTCATACTGACTCCCTCATATATAAATATCTGTACTTCTCGATTAAATTCTCCATGGGTATTATTTTATTAATCCTATCTTTCCCTCTAACCATGAATACCATTTTTGCCATAGATAATAATCAGTGTCCTCTTTCTCTTGTAACTCTTTTGTGAGTCTGTCCATTTCTGCACATTCTGTTATTTTTGCAATTATTTTTTCTTCTGTTGGTAATAGTTCTGATTTCCAATTTTGAGCATATGCTATGCGTGCAGCTGTTAGGATATGTATAATAAGATACTTTATCTCTTTAGTATATTGTGGTGTGGTCATTCCAAATAAAAAGAATTCCGGTTTCATATCGACTTTCTGTTTTGTTATTTCTTCAATTATTATCTTAATTTTGTGCCAATAGTATTGTGCTCTTCTACAAGACCACCAGAGATGGTAATATGACCCCTTTTGTGACTTGCACTTCCAACACATTGGGGACACATTTGGAAACATTTTAGCCAAACGTGCAAGTGGAAGGTGCCATCTGTAAAATATTTTGTAAAGGTTTTCTTTATATGGTATCGAACCATGCTTTTCTACTTGTTTAACCTTAAGTCCCTTTACCTTAAAAACATCTCGGTGCGCCCCCCAAAAAGGAATGTTACATATTTCCATGTGTTGGCAAGACTACATTCATTTTGTACCACTCACATTTTTGTTCTAGAAATCCAGACAAACATGCCTTTAGGGAAGGATGCTGAGAATAACACTCCATGACTTCTCTTAGAAAGATCATCCCTAGATTTGCTTGTCAAATGGTTTCATGATTTTAGTGTATTCATGAAAGTGAGAATGAACATGTAAATGATCATTTGTGTAAAGAATGA
Source organism: Masticophis lateralis (assembly GCA_030761175.1). Taxonomy (NCBI): domain Eukaryota; kingdom Metazoa; phylum Chordata; class Lepidosauria; order Squamata; family Colubridae; genus Masticophis; species Masticophis lateralis. Next base: position 191,567,777 of record JAUDYJ010000002.1, on the reverse strand, counting down.
ATAGATGTTATTTGAGAGTGGATGCAATCTGTGCATCATTTTTTTTTAAAAAAAGAGAAACCCCAGTCAAATGCTTGCTCCTAAGTAAGGTAAGTGGGACGCAGTATCTCAGTGGCTAAGACGCTGAGCTTGTCGATCGAAAGGTTGGCAATTCAGCAGTTCGAATCCCTAGTGCCGTGTAACAGGGTGAGCTCCCGTTACTTGTCCCAGCTTCTGCCAAACAAGCAGTTCGAAAGCACATAAAAAATGCAAGTAGAAAAATAGGGACCACCTTTGGTGGGAAGGTAACAGCGTTCCGTGCACCTTTGGTGTTTAGTCATGCCGGCCACATGACCACAGAGACATTTTCGGACAGCGCTGGTTCTTTGGCTTTGAAATGGAGATGAGCACCACCCCCTAGAGTGGGAAATGACTAGCACATATGTGCGAGGGCAACCTTTACCTTTATCTTTAAGTAAGGCAAACTATACTGTAGTTGACAAATAATGATTGTCTGAACAAGGAATTCATCCCCGAATGGATATAAATATCGAATTATATTCCACAGCCAATCATTTTAACAGAGAAGAATGAAGAGAGGAATTCCTGATCTTAAACTAGAATTCTTATCTAATCAGCTTGTTGGAAACGAGTGTATTTGGTAAGAACTGATTCACCTTCCTCTTAACTTACTTTCACCGACAGTGTGACCGCCAAGCAGTTAGTATAAATTATAGTCTTTCTTGTGAAACAGTCTTTCTATTCAGATGAAATGTTCCCCTTTGTATCAGTCATATAAAAGACAGGGTAAGCAAGGTAGTTGCTATGAAAGGACAGCTAATTATTTTTTTCTCCCTCTAAGTGATTCAGACATAGACATACTTTTAGCAGATGTGCTTAAAATGCAGCTCAGGCTACACAAGATGGCTGTCCTCCAAATGTAGGAGGACATTTTGGGGAAAATACGGGTGCAGGAGTCCACCTTGTCTGCAAAGAAGCATGTTGGAAACACTCCGTCTAAAAAAGTGTCAGATGACAGTGATAAATAAGTGCTAGCTAGCACAACTAATGCCCAACCACATTGCATGTAAATTCCATGCAGCTGCTCACCAGGGGCTTGTCAAAAGAGACTCATTGCAGCACATGATGGATGAGGTCTTAGATGGACCAATAAATCCATCTAAGACCACTTTCCTACTCACCTCAATAGGCAATGCATTTTTCAACTGCCCCATCTCTAAACAGGATCCAGCAGGAAAAGAGGCAACCAGAAAAAACCGAAGTATCCATTTTGAAAGATCGAATGCAGTGTGTTTGCAAGAAGAAGTCTTGCAAAAGCCTGATTCTGAGAAAACAAGCAGTTTGTACCCCTTATTGCAGAAATCATTCTGGTGGATTTTTATTTATTTATTGGCTACTGGTGAAGCCTCAAGAACACAAAACCGCATTTTAGCTCCTGCTCATGCAATACATTTTGCATCTTTCAAATGTCACATAGATTCCAGATGAGGCCATTGGCTTTGTTCATCTCCAAACATCTCGAATTCCTTTATGGAACACTTGCATCACCACCATGCCCTTAGCATTTCCCCCCCGCTCTTTTTTCCAAACAGGAATATCAATCAGGAGGTTGGTTTTTAAATTTGAAACACTGTTCCCTTAAAGGACCGCGTTGTTTTTCATGCCAACATTTCTCTCTTGAGGGATGGCCTGAATGGTCTAAGAATCTATTTCTTCATCTGAAACCTTTGTCCTTGGCAATGCCCCTGATAAAATAATACACAGTTAAGTTGGGTCATGCCAAATAATGCAACTGTCTTCTCAGTTGTGTATTTCAGTTATGATTAGGCTATCATGAACCCACAAGTTGTCCACCCTTTTCATGTGTTTCCATGTTTTGTTCTTTGACTCTCCATATTAGAGTGTTGCAGAGACATCACCCTGCCAACAAAAGTGTGTATAGTCAAGGCTATGGTTTTTCCAGTTACAATATACGGCTGTGAAAATTGGACCATAAGAAAGGCTGAGTGCCAAACAATTGAGGCCTTTGAACTATGGCGCTGGAGAAGACTCCTGCAAGTCCCTTGCAAGGCGATCAAACCAGTTAGCCCTAGAGGAGATCAACCCTGACTGCTCTTTAGAAGGCTAGATCCTGAAGATGAAACTCAAATACTTTAGCCACCTAATGAGAAGGAAGGACTCAATGGAGAAGAGCCTAATGCTGGGAAAGATTGAGGGCAAAAGAAGAATGGGACAACAGAGAACAAGGTGGCTGGATGGAGTCATTGAAGCAGTAGGAGTGAGCTTAAATGGACTCCAGAGGATGGTAGAGAACAGGAAGGCCTGGAAGAATATTGTCCATGGGGTCACGATGGGTCGGACACGACTTCCCAACTAACAACAACAATGAGAATGATTCAAGTCTGCATAGATTGGAGCTGGGGGTAGGGACACAACCAGGCCATGCAAAATCATGACATGGCTAAAGTTAATCCAAAGTTATTTAGCTACCTTCTAAATCTCTCTTTTCCCTAGACAGGATCTTTCTCATTTATCTCTTTGTTTGAGGAAAAATCTAGCACCATGAATTTCTTGAGCTTGATATTTTACTAATAATTGAAAAAAACTGTTTAAATAATTAATACTATCTGGCCCTGGAAAAAGGCTAATAATTGCCCCTGTCAGGGTTCCCAATCAGGTATTGTCCGGAACAGAAGATATCTCCTCACTCTTCTCAGCACAGCTGCAGCACACAATGGCCTTGACTTTCTAGAAAGAATGTTATTTTGACTACATATCATCTTTACCCTATACAATCCCACCTCCCATTTTCCCACAGTGGAATTTGTGGCAGGCCGGAAGACTCAAAGGGTAAAAGATAAAAGATGGCTTCCAGGTCTGACAGCCCCTTTATTGTTGCCTCTTGAATTGCATTTTACCTATGAATAAAATTATTGCAGAGCCTCTGAGCGGCCAGCTTTACAAGAGTAATGAAATAACAAAATCAGCTCTAGTAATATGGGGACTCCAACTCCCAGTATTTCCAGTTAGTGGCAAGGCTTCTAGGTGCCGTGATCCTTTCACATTCTAAATGTCCAAATGTCTTATGATATTTATTGTGACGAAATAATAATTCTCAGATTATTTAAGATCCATATAGACCCACAATGGTCTGTACCTGGAGTGAATGCATCTGAATAGCAAAATTCCAGATTACAACTAGATGGCAAGAAAAATAATTGCGGTTTTACTGTTGCCATCTAATGTTCATTCAAATTTTGAATTAAATTTCCTACCATATCGAAGGAAAACTTTGGACCAAATGACTGAATCAAAAAGCTGGGTTAACAAAGATTGTGTTTATATAATATATTCAGCCAAACAAATAACTTATATTATGTGTAACTTAGACCATGAAGCATGCTAAGAGAATAGTTGGGTTCCATCCTGGAACCCATGGCTCTTCCAAGACCCATGGTTGCACAGTAGATAGGATGTATTGTTGCACCTTAACTGCTCACATTGCCAGGAGTTCAATTCCTTTGATCCTAACTGGCTCAAGATTGACTCAGCCTTCCATCCTTCTGAGTTAGGTAAAATGAGAACCCAGATTATTGGGGGCAATATGCTAATGTTGTAAACCACTTAGACAATGCTGTAAAAGTGCTATTGCTATCAGCATGACCAAATCACAAAATACCCAACTTGTTATGAATTTAGATGCTGCCTCATCTAAAAGCACACACTGATAGTGACCAATTGTTCTAGATTATAGAAATGACATTGCAAGATGGGATAAGGGTAGAAGTATATTTAAATTGGAAAAATAAAGCTATATTCAATGCAAGAATATATAGAATTTGCCTGGATTAATCTACTCACAGGAGACATATTTTTCTTTAATTGATAGTTGTTTGGCTTAAATAAGTACATAGGAAGTATTTTTTTTCCTCCTGAGTCTGTTATTTCGTGTAGTTCATTATTATCTACACAGGCAGAAACCATACATTTGGAAATGCAGAAGTTGACTATGTTTCTAGCTGGGGCCTGAACCTAGGTTCTATTAAGCTTAGATTCTTCCTAACTGCTTTCCAAAAATATACTTCTTTCTTTGTTGTACAGTCTGTATGTACATATATAATATACGCTGTACACAAACTTCTACTTTCACAGGTCTTAGGTGCACTAGTACTTGAAGAGGTTCACAGGAAGCTGTTGACATCTTGTAATACTTGTGGTGAGGCTGGCATATGAACAAGATATGGTTAAAAAAAAGTCAAGACAGGACAATTGAAGTTCCACCTATTTTTTCTTAATAAGCAGCATACTATTTTGGCCACCATTTGTCAAACTCACTATATGAGTTTAGATATAGAAAACAGTATTTCTTAGCATCTAGTGGATATCCAGATGTTTGCTGCCCAATCCCAGTAACTCTAATCAATGTTAATTTATGTGTCAGTTGAAATATCTAGGTCAGATTAGGTTCTCATTAATGTTCTTTAATAATTAGGGACTAAAACTGAGAAACGATTTAGCTAAAAATCTGTAAGCAATTGAGTCTGTTTCCTCATAGGTTGAACAGAAAGCCAGAGTTCTCACAGTATATGTGTTAATCAGTTCATTAAACAGCTGCGGTGGCGCAGTGGTTAGAATGCAGTACTGCAGGTCCGCTGATCACCGGCTGCCAACGTATGGCAGTTCGAGTCCTACTGGCTCAAAGCTGACTCAGTCTTCCATACTTCTGAGGTGGGTAAAGTGAGGACCCATATTATTGGGCAATATGCTGACTCTGTAAGCCGCTTAGAGAGGGCTGTAAAAGCACTATGAAGCAGTATATAAGTGCTATTACTATTACTGTAAAGATGGTAGTGTCATACTAAACTTTTTTTTATTGCCACTTCTTACATATTTCTATCACCATTGCATTTAATTTCTGCCAGTGTTACTATTTATTATATTCATCTCAGCCAAACCATGAACGTATATAATTCTCACTTAAGGTTAAGCTCCATCATCTGATGAAGTTTGGATTTACCACATCTTATCATGTAATAATTTATTAATCCAATGTTGCAAGTTTTTTTTTTTTTTTTTTGAGCTGGGAGAAATCTTGGGAGGAATCATTGTTAGTCTTCAAGTTTAAAGCAATCTATTCTGGAGCAAGAATATTGAAAAAGAGCAAGCTGTTGATGTTTTTCTGTGTTTTACTGAGTACACAACTACAATTATACTTTGATTTCCAAGATATTCAGGCATCAATATAAGAAAATAAAAAGGAAGGATGAATAATGTAAGTCAACTGCATCCAGTATCTTTTTTGGTCAAGCAAATATTTCAGGCCGGAACATGTTTTTTCAAGCAATTGCATCAGGAATAACCACGGTTTGTTTTGACTCTGGACACTGGATAGTGATAAGTTATCTCAAACACGAGATGCCAAAACAGCAGCACTGACTAGGCTATTGATATGCATATGATTAGAGTGTCTCTCAGGATTTCCTTCTCCAAGAATTCCTAAGTTGATCAATGGTACTGGTGCCAACAGGAGTTTATAGAGCTAATAGTGGCTCCATATTATTTGTTTGTTTATTTATTTAAATGTATTGGCTGCCCACCTTCAGTAGGCTGTGGAGTTAATCATGAAGGTCTATGTTCAAAACAACTTTGTAGATCATCAGGGCTTGGCTTAGAACAAGTCTGTGACAATTCGCCGGGGCTAACTCTCCATGGCCAACTTACCACAGCCAACTCGCCATAGCCAACTTGCTGCTGAACAAGAGTTACACTAATATCAAAGAAATGGTAGAATAGAATCATTAAAGAAAGGATGCAAAAGGAGGGACAAAATGAAATGTGAATGACAAAAATTTTTAAATGTTTTAATTCTTTCAAATATTTGAATTGTTGAGATGTCCTACAATGAGTTGTCCTATAAGGAATTGGCCACAGCCATGGTGAGTTGGCCATGATGAGTTGGTTGTTAGCAAGCTGGCTATAGCGAGTTGGCCATGGCGAGTTGCCCTATTCTGGCTTAGAATACATCCCTTGTTGTTAACTTTCCATTTCTCCTAAAAAGTAAAAGTAAACTCCCAATCTCTGAAAAAGGTGCAGATGTTGGTAATATTTTAAAGGGAGAAAACAGTAACCTGTTTCACCAAGCTGTTTTGTGGATAAAACAAGTAGTACATCTTTAGCTGTACTACTATATGCTGTGATTTTTATGACAGCCTATTAATTCCATGAGAAAGGTCAGTTATAAGGCCCAGCTAATAAATTAATAAACAGATGGGGCTATATCAACATTTTTTGTTCCTGGACTCATGTATATGTTCTCCTGAAGATTACTGTAGGAAATTGAAGTGAAGGCAATGCAGATACATTCAGGATGGGCAGTAAGAAACTACTGATCAAATGAATTAATACCCAACATTGTTTAGAATTTTACCCTCATCAGATTTTTACCCACTCCCAAATTCTCCAGGGTAGAGGATCTCCATGTTACTCACAATATGATACGATAATTGTAGAATTTATTTACAAATACAGACTTGACATAGCATTGAGTCATAACTAATATTGCTTCTTCTATTAGATGTCCATAGAAGCATATTCTTGCAAAGAACAAAAGCACTTACTGTGTCTTCTCTACTCCATCTCAAAGTGGCAGATTGATCCTTTTGCTTCCTAACTGGCATGTAAACTAGCTTCCTTAGTACGTGCAGGTGTGTTTAGTACATTATTTACACTTCCTCGAGCTATTTTCCTTTCATTCAGACCCACCTGACTAATTGAGGCTGACAGCAGTGCTTTGCTAGATCTAACAGCAAAAAACATTAGAATGTATCCTGAGAGACTTTTTGAGACCTTACTGCTTCTATAATCCTATTTTACTATTGTATCGTATTATTTTCTGTCTCAAATTTTTGGGACCAGGCAGGTAGTGAGTGAACACTGTTTTCCTTTATTGGATTTGACATTTTGAAAACTGACATTTGCATTGGCTTCAGGGAAGTTAATCTGATGGTGTCTGGATAAAGTGGTCTGATTTGCAATCAGCCAGCAGTTCTCCACTATCTTTGTTTTGGATTCTTCAGCTTTTTTTCCAGCTCCCTGTTGCTCTTTGCAATCTGTTGACTGCATCTTTAAGTTAAGCTACTTGCCTAAAAAGTATCCAAGGAATTCATTTTCCTCAGGCAAACCTTAGTGGAATTCCCCCCACCCCCACCCCCAACATGCTGGGCTAGGCGCAGTTGCACTAAGATGAAAAAATTCAGGAGTTCCAACTGCATGCAAAAAATGTTTGCCCAAGGTGGAATACACCCAAATGATACACTCTGTATGGTTTTGGATTCTCTTATGCAGCGCGCAGTAAAAAAGAACATGTACACAGAAACATATCTTAAGGGAAATACAGTAGTGGCCAAAATTGTGGAAACCTTTTGGGAAAAATATATTTTTGAGGTTTGATGGCTAATAACACCATTTGGGGGGAGGGGCGGGGGGTTCAAGATAATCATATTCCACTGCTGGAATGGCCTGGGAATAGCCCAGACCTTAACCCAATTCAAAATCTATGGAGCTGACTTATACTGCAACTGCTATTCTAATAGAAAATCTTTCATAAAAGTTATTGCATTACATTCTTGATTAAATTATCTTTCCATTGATATATAATTTTATGGTACTATGCCAAAAAAAAAAGTGGTCTTATTAGCTAGTTTTAGAAAATACACTTTTCCCAAAAGGTTTCCCCAATTTTGGCCACTACTGTATACACAAAAGCAATCACATTAGCAGGCATCGAAATATGTATAATAGAAGAAGACGTCAAATCATGAATTTGGAAGAGGCTTATGCATAAAATACACTGAGGAAAACTGACAAACATGCATATAATTAGGACAGGGTTGAGCTATTAGCATTTTACATTTTTGTGAGATCCGAGGACTCAGAAAAGGGTGGAGGGAATGACTTAGGGGTGAAATTCAGCTCTGGAGCCTGAGTAGCGTAGGGGGGGTAATGCTTCCTACAAAGGCAGCATTTAAGATTCAATTGCCTGCAATTACTTGCGAGTTCAATCCCAGCCAGGCTCAAGGTCAACTCAGCCTTCCATCCTTTATAAGGTGGGTAAATTGAGGACCCAGTTTGTTGGGGGCAATAAGCTGACTTTGTATAAATATAAATATACAAAAGTATGAAGGCTATTGCTTAACGCATTGTAAGCCGCCCTGAGTCTCCGGAGAAGGGCAGCATATAAATCAAATAAAAAAAAAAATTCAGCAGGTTCTGACAGGTTCTGGAGAACCAGTAATGGAAATTTTGAGTGGTTCAGAGAACCGCCAAATACCACCTCTGGCTGGCCCCAGAGTGGCGTGGAAATGGAGATTTTGCAATATCCTTCCCCCAGGAGTGGGGAGGGAATGGGGATTTTGCAGTATCCTTTGCCTGGAGTGAGGTGGGAATGGAGATTTTACAGTATCCTTTCCCTGCCATGCCCACCAAGCCATGCCCGCCAAGCCACACCACACACCCACCAAGCCATGGCCACAGAACCCGTAGTAAAAAAATTTGAATTCCACCACTGGAATGACTGTATTGTTTCTGCAGTCTCTCCATTGTTACTGAGCATCCTGAATTCATCCTAATAGGCCTTGTTGAAGGTTATTAAGCCTTCCAGTTTATTCATGTAAAACCTTAGCGCAAAACTCTTTCTCCCACCAATCTCAAATCTTCTCAAAATTTGCATGAAGGCACCAAAACTGAAAATGTTCTGAAGTTGTCATAACAGTGCTTTCAAGCAACAATGGTTCCCTCACCTGTACAGTAATAGGAATTGGGGGGTGGGTATCATCATCATGTGCAAAATTAATATATAATCTACCCAATGGGATGGTGTGGTGATAGGGGAGGGAGAGAGATTATATCACAGAGAAATGATATTGCACCATATTGCTCTTTGCTCATCCTTGTAGAATAAAAAAGATGAGGAAAGCTCCATTTCTAAATAATTTGGATCGTAACCAATTAAGCTTTATGCCACTGAAACATGTCAACGGAACAACTTTTATTTGTAGTGTGAAACAAATGTAACCCGTCACAGCCTTGTAACAATGCTTGGATTGAGGTGCATATATTTCAGGCTCATCCAACTGATCAATAAGAATCTTAGGGTTTTTCCCCCCCACTTTCCTCTTCCCTATCTTATTTTCCATTTATGTCCAAATCATTTAGTTTCTACACCTATGGTCAGGGAAAGCATTATTTTTTTTTTGAACTGATGGTACTTTAGGAACTGGTTAACCAAATATGACATAACAAAACATTTGCAGAAGAATCTCTTGGCGACACATTATATTTGCAAATTAGAGTATAATGTAATCAGTTGAGGCAGGAATTTTCAAAGAGAGTAGGGTTGTCTGCCCTTGGATGGAAATATATCTATTGTCAAGATCCTTATCCTGTTTATTACTAGTGGAGTTCCCAGCATACCCTATAATTTTGCTAAAAGAACTAATAAATCACAGTGCCTGTAAAGTTACAAAGAAGGAAGGCCTTTTATAGTTTCCCCTTATTGATGAGAAAATAAATTTCTCACCGTTGGTTTTTCCCTCTGAGACTATTCAATTTTCACGCTTAGGCAAAATTCTTCAGGCCGTTGGGAGACTTCTGACTCTGAGAGTCCAGCTACAAAATGTTGGGGTGGGAAATCAGGTTGTGAATGACACCCACACTTACCCGAGAGACCAAGCTGAGTTTGTGCATCAGTGCCAAAGCAAACTGCAATCAGCTGTAAAAAATGCAGAAACTCCCCTACAGAGAATCTGGCTTGAAAATGGGCAACCATGTCATCTTTGAGTTAAAGGAAGAGAAAACAAAAGTTGGTGAGCCTCTCATGCATTCAGCTCCAAAAATAGCTTGGCTGAAATGTGTAGGATTCCTTGGCTTACTCAAAATGCAACTTTGGAGAAGAAAAAAACCAGGAAACAGGTGGGCAATATGTCAGATTGAGCTGAGGTTACAGGGGCTTTGCCTGCAAATTCCCCTATTCACCGCCATGTGAGTAGAACACACAGATTCTTGGCTCCTTTCTCTCCTTTTGCTAGTGAACAGCAGTAGAACCTTGGGAAAGCTTCTCATTCAAATACATCTCAATCACAAAACTGATTCTTAGGCAACAGTAAATAATTTTGCCTTAGTCCTAATTCCAGACTTTTGAAAAGCATGTACATTTCTGTATGGTCCAAAATTAGGACTAAGGCAAAATTATTTACTGTTGCTTAAGAATATGCTTGACAGGTCTGACAAACAGTCCTTTTAATTCATTTTTGGCAGTGCCTTTAAAATGCCTTTCTTTCTCGGCTTTACTTGATCTCAGTAATGCAGCCAAAACTGATTGCTCTGGCAGATCAGATTTCTGTTGAGATAAATTAATGTTCCCATTTTTCAATTGAAAATCCTTATGAAAACTTGTAAGATTGAGCCTGAGGATCAATAGATGTTGAATTATTAATTTCCAAATTTAACAAGATTGCTCAAAATCAATCTCTCTCTCTCACACACCATTGGGGCTTTCTGGAATGACCATGAAAAGTTATTTGATCACATCCTAGAAGAAAAAGAAAGAAGCCTTTTTTCTTCTGCTCCTGTTTTCTTTTATATTAAAATTGTTTTTTTTAAAGAGACTATCATCTACAAAATGACTTCCTCTAGTACGGAGTCCTTCCAGGATAGAATGAATACAATCTGATTTTGATTCTGGCTAGCATGCATCCTGCTATGAAGCTGTTATAAATTCTCTGCAGCAAAACTTCTAAACTTGTTCCCAACAGGATCTGTGGTGGAATTTTTTTTAAAGCCCTTCTAGAAGAATGGGAAAGAAAAGCCAAATGAAATGATTTCTCCTTCCAGAACACATTTTCCTTTTCCAACACGATTTTTATTCTCTAAATCCAAGGAAGAGAATATGTTCTGTAGTTTTATTGGCACTACATTTTGAGTTTTTAACCAATATGCACATGTGCATATTAGAAGGTGAATGATGTAACACACACACACAGACACCAGTGGTGGGTTCTAATTTTTTTTTTTACTATGGGTTCTGTGGGCATGGCTTATTTTGTGGGTGTGGCTTGGTGGAGGGATAATGTGACTGGGTAGGCATGGCCAACTTTTTTTTTTACTTTTAAAAGTATTTTTTCTACAACCTTAAGAGGTTGCAGAAAAAAATGCTTTTAGGAGCCTCTGACGATCAGGCAACTCAGCTGGGATTGCCAGAGGCTTTTAAAGGCATTTTTTTTCCTACAACCTCTTCTGCTGAAGTGGTTGTAGAAAAAATGCTTTTAAAAGCCTCTGACAATTCCAACTGAGCCACACAATCATCAGAGGCTTTTTTTTTTAACTTTTAAAAGCATTTTTTTTCGATGGAAGAGGTTGTAGAAAAAAAATGCTTTTAAAAGTAAAAAAAAAAAAACCTCTGATGAGGTGGGCGGTGTAAGCGAGCAGCAACCGGGCTGGGGACCGGTTCAGGGGTGTGGCCAGCCAATGTTATTACCGGTTCTCCGAACTACTACAAATTTTTACTACCGGTTCTTGTGAACCGGTGCAAACTGGGAGCAACCCACCATTGAACCATTGATCACCAGGTACATGCTAATAAAGTTCCCAACTGTCCTACAACTTGCTGATTGATGAATATTCAGAGGTTGTTATGCAGGTTAAAGGTGTGTTATATGTGATGCTGTGTTTCATAGTAACGTTAGTTTTATAGTACACATTTCAATTCTCTATAAGAAACTGCTGTTCTGAGAGTAACTGAGGGTTTTGAACTTGCAGTTCCTCCCAAAGTACCTCAACACTACTCAGTACCATTTATCTGCTGGATCACATACAGAGGAGGCAGTGAAGGCATGCAGGAAAGAAGGCTGATACCCCCTCGCTTTGCCAAGTGGTATGATCTCCATCATTGAGAGATGCTCATTGCTCATGCTTAGAACTGAACTGTAAAGCTAAAATATATGACAGAAGACATTTCATTGAAGTCAAATAGTTTGTCATGGAGTAGACATCTATGGCTCTATTTCAGAGTGAAGGGAAGAGAGACATTGGGCTGCACTTCCTATGTAAGAATTGCGGATTCATTGAGATATAAAAGATATCCCATATGGGGTTTAATATTGGGATCTATTGGAAACTTTCCTATTGAATAAAATGCTGTTTAGCTACTCTGAATGCCTAGAAAGAGCTTACTTCTGTCTCACAAATAGGAGGTATATAGATTGTGGGACAGATAACAGGTTTTTCCAGTGATAGACCTCCAATATTGGAAGATGCTCCTCCAGAGGTACATTTGGCTTTAACCTCTTCGAAGTCCTCGGTGCTATGAAGGCCAGCACTTCCTGATCCACTGTGAGTATGGAAGACAATCAGTTTATTGGCGTTGTAATGAGCCTTGTGATATAGGGGGTGCCTGTTGTTTTTACATCCTTGTTGTGCATTGCTTAAAATCTCTTAATTAGGATGGAATCCACAGGCTGTAAATAAATAGGTTTGTTTGTTTAAAAAAATTGTAAGGCTGTCCGTCTTAAAACACAAATCTGAGCAGCTGAAAAAACAATAAAACCCAGAACTATTAAAAAAAATCCATAAAACATAAAATCAAGACAAATCCCAGCACTTCAATTATTGTCTTGGGATGCCCCACAACCAATTCCAGACAAGTTCACCCTACTTCAGTGCCTGGTAAAAAGCTAGGTCTTGATGATGTAAAAATAATTGGTGGGAGGGAGTTACATAATGTAGGGGCAGCTTGGAAAAGCATACTTTGGAGGTCCCACTAAATAGTCAGATTTCAATGAAGGGATCTGGAGTGTGCCTATTCTGTTTGATCTTAATAGCTGAATAGGAACTCTGACAAGGACGTACAAATCATATGGAAATGATAAATAGCTAGGCCCATAATAGAACTGTACTGTTCTACTATACCTTGAATGAGTTTTTTTAATGGGTCGCCTTCACAAAACATATTGTTGCTTGAGGCAAAAGTTAAACCCTGTATCTTCCTCAAAGTGCATTTCCAGAAGAATACAGGTAATACTAGATTTATGATCATTTGTTTAATGATTGTTCAAAGTTGCAATTGTGCTGGGGAAAAAAAGGTAATTTACAACCGGTTCTCCTACGCATCACAGCATCCCCATGGTCACATAATTGAAATTTGGGCATTTGCAACTGGCATGTATTCTGATGGATGCAGTGTCCCAGGGTCATTGATTGCTATTGGCGACTTTGCCAGTCGGTTTTGGATAAGCAAAATCAATGGAGGAAGCCAGATTCCCTTAACAATTGTAGCAAACAAGGTTAAAATTGGGCACATCGCTGAGTGATGGATATTTTGGTCCCAATTTTGATCATAAATCAAGGATTACCTATATTTTTAATTCTAACAATGACAGGATGTCTGCTAATATCTTGGGAGAGAACATGCTAGTTAGGAAAGTGCAGGGGCAAACCATATACAGCATATAGATCTATCCTTAAAAAATAATTCCTGGGGTGCTCAGGAAGAATGGCTAGAGTGTGCCACAACTGCTGCTGTTCTTTTCCAACACCTACTATCTGAGCAATTGTCTCACTATGTTTATTGGTAGGGTGCCCTGTCTCCAGGACTGACAAGTATTTGCACCTGAATCTCATATGTAGTTACGTGGATGGTACAACTGATTTGCATATAGTGTCCTTCCTTCCTTCCTTCCTTCCTTCCTTCCTTCCTTCCTTCCTTCCTTCCTTCCTTCCTTCCTTCCTTCCTTCCTTCCTTCAAAAGGCATTATCCATGAGAAAAGAATGATCCCTTAATTAGACTTCCTCCTATTTAATTTGAATACTTCCCCAAATAAATGTTATTAAATGTAAGTGTTTTCTATACAGTTAAAGATCTGTGGGGAAAATACATATTCATAGTAAAGACTTACACTTAGGCTTCATATAACTAACAAGATGATTGCATGTTTAAAAAAAAGTATTTTACAAATTGTTTTTGTATATTAATCAAACTCTCTCCTGGCACCTACAGTTGGGATTGATTTCATTTCTGAGCCATTTCTATATACTATTCCCATTTCTTCCTTATCCATTTCTCATGTTCCTTCCTAGTATTACACAGAAAGCAGAGCCAAATATCACGGAGAACAATCCAAGCATAAGTCATTTTGTGTGGGTGGATGATAGTAGTGGTGGGAACTCTTGGGTTGGAATCAGTAATTGGTAAACAGCAATGAGAAATATTGTAATAAAGTATGTATGCTGAACATGAATTGGGATAATTTGGGGAGGCGGATGGTTGCATATTTTGAGAAATTGGTTTTTAGGTAAGCTTTCAAAAATATGCTTTTGAGGGTGGATATTGATAATGTTTACAGCTAGTTGGTTTATTTTTAAAGCTAATCAGGAACAGGGAAAGCCTAACTTTCCCTGTTCCTGATTCCAAGCCATCCACAAAATTTTGCCTTGGATATGTAGTTTTGGAGCATAGTTTGTAGAATGAAAATAAAGGAGCTGGCCACTAAAAATCATGAATTCTTTCTGCCTATCTTAGCATTTAAAATTGCTTTGTTTGGAAGAAAAAAGAAGTGTTTGGTTTAATGATAGATCAGTCTCCTTCAAACGTTGTAATCAAAATATGATTTGATTGGCTATCTTCTACTGTTGCAATCACAACTTCTTGGGAATGGTGATGAACTCATTTCATTACTTCCATTCTATGAAGCACAGTGGCTCGCATAGTTGGGATGCTGGGTTGGAGATTAGCAAACCGTGTTCAGAACCTGAGTGCTGCTGTGGGGTGGGGTGAGCTCCCATCCTTTGCTCCACTCCTGCCAGGGACATGAAATGATCCCCCAACTCAGAGGTGGTATTCAGCAGGTTCTGACCAGTTCTGGAGAACCAGTAAATACCACCTCTGGCTGCCCCCACCCCCATCTATTCTCTGCCTCCCGAGTCCCAGCTGATTGGGAGGGAATGGAGATTTTACAGTATCCTTCCCCTGCCACACCCACCAATCCACACCCACCAATCCACATCCACAGAACCAGTAGAAAAAAAATTTGAATCTCACCACTGCCCCAACTGGGTGTCCCACCCCCAGGCAACGGTGATGTCACTGGCTAATCCTTTCAACCTGAAAGCATCTTGGGGCTTCCGACATGAGTGTGATGTGACTTCCATTCTCTCATTATTAGGTTGTTCTGATCTATCTGATTGTCTTAAGTATTACATTTTCCTGCATGGAAGAGGTGAGGGATGAATTTCTTATGCTTCTCCAGTCCCTTGCAATCAGCTCCAGTTCATACCTGAAAGATGTAGTCCTTTTCCTTGGCATATTTTTTTTCTCAGTTTTACAATGGTGGTGAATATCTGTAACTCGGGTGGAGAATGAGGGCATAGGTTCTGTCTCCAAGCTTGTAGGTTGGTCTTCCATGGAGTTTAGAGAATCCCCTAAACTCTGCTGAAGATGTTACCTAGCCTGTTAATGAAACATTAGGAAACCAACCCACAAACAAGCTCAAAGAATAAACCTCCACCCTTTTTCCTCAATTTGCTTGAAATTTGACACAAATCAGATTTGGGTTTGTGCCAAATGTTACCGCATCATGTCTCAACAAATAATAAAACAAAATGTAAGGTAATTTTTTTAAAAAGTATTTTAAAGAAAGATAAGACTAAGGCCTGTGTTTCTAGATTTTCTACAAATTTCACCCTGTTTTGTTCAAATTTAAATGTGTGTCTCTCCATGGGTAGATAGACACATGCAGTTTATGATTTTCCAATGCTAAATATTGCAGTCCTGTCTTTTTTCTAGTTCACACTCTGGAATTTGGATCAGAATCAGTTATTCCTGGGCAGGGGTGAAATCCAGCAGGTTCTGACAGGTTCTGGAGAACTGGTAGCGGAAATTTTGAGTAGTTCAGAGAACTGGCAAATACCACCTCTGGCTAGTCCCAGAGTGGGATGGGAATGGAGATTTTGCAATATCCTTCCCCCAGGAGTGGAGAGGGAATGGAGATTTTGCAGTATCCTTCCCCTGTTATGCCCACCAAGCCACACCCACCAAGCCACACCACACCACACCCACCAAGCCATGCCCACAGAACCGGTAGTAAAAAAAAATCAACATTGCTTCTGGGGCTGCACAGCTTTCCTAACTTTGTAGCTAGATAATCCAACTGGTGGCTCAGCAGACAAAAGCATTGTGATTAACATCAGCTGTCTGCAATTACTGTAAATTTGAATCTCACCAGGCTCAAGGTTGACTCAGCCTTCCATCCTTTCTAAGATAGGTGAAATGAGGACCCAGTTTGTGGGGGCAATAAACTGACTTTGTATAAAATATACAAAAGTATGAAGGCTATTGCTTAACACATTGTAAGCCGCCCTTAGTCCCCGGAGAAGGGCAGCATATAAATCAAGTTAAAAAAAAAAACCCTTCATGGTAAGTCGGGTTGTCCTTTCCTTGTTCTAATAAAACATAACTGCAGAGTTCCAGCTCTTTTACATGCATCTAAACAGTTTCTTTTCATGCCTATGTTTTTTCCTGGCATTCAGAAGATGACAGCAGCACAATAATCGCAAGCCCCATACACCGATCATGAGTTATGATAACTAATTAGGCAAATGACTCCCTTAGGTAGACATAACACTTCTCACATTAGTAGAGGCAAGATTTTTAATTTATCAGTAATTTTCCAAGAAGATCATTCAGCACATGTCAGATAAGCAAGCTATTGCTTGTTTCCATTTCTTCTGAGCCATTTCTAGCCTTAATTCTGAATTATTTCTCTTTTGTATGTTTGATAAAAATATATAGGAATGACACAGGGGTGGGTTCCACTTACCTTTACTACCGGTTCGTAATGGGAGCATGTGTGCACGCTTCTTCACATGCGCAGATCATCAGTGATGATGTTGGGGTGGATGGGTGGAGCCTCCCGCCACCATTACTACCAGTTCCCAAGAACCAGACTGAACCAGCCCACCACTGGAATGACAAGGACATGATGTAGTATCTATGCCCATTGCAGATGCCTATGGCTTACCAAAAATAAAACAATGACTACTAAAGCCCAATAATCATTATTTTGCTGACAAGAATATATTTACTGGGCAAGGCTGAACTTCAACACAAAAAAGAGGCTGAGGATTTTTGACAGGAATAGAACTGCGCCATGGATTCATGGCACAAGACTTTATGTAAAATTGATTTCATGATGTTTACTTGTATTGCACCTTCTCTCTCTTCCCTCCCTTTTCTATATTTAAGGACATCTCTAGGTGTCATAAACACAAAAAAGTAGATAGTGTCTTTTCTGGAATGGGTCAAAAGCAAGATGTTCCTCTACAGGAGGACTTTGTGCCAACTATAAAGTTATTGCCATCCATACATGGAGGTTGTACTCTCCATTCTTAATTCTAGTAACTTTCTAGATTTAGGCTCCATTTATTATGCTTTGTTTGATTCCCGATTGCCCACCATCATTTCTGTGAAAGACTGCAGGCCTTGCCTCCTAGTTCTTGGCATCTCCAGGTAAATCTGAGAAAACATTTTGTAAGGCTGAAAAGGGATTTGTGGTTAACCAATACAAAGCAGCTCTCTATATTATTTTGAAATCTGAAAAATGGAAATTACTTATCCATCTAACCAGGATGGTCTCCTCTGATTAATTCTTAAGGCTTCAGGCAGAAAAGTGTCTTTCTCATCGTATGCTGCCTTATCTATCACTTAGGCTGAAGGAATGATTCTCTGTGAAAGGGCAACATCTCCCCTGAGTTGCATTCACCAGACAAGGTTGTCCAATTGCTGTGGATATATACTATATTGAATCTCTCCTCCAAGCACAGGAAATAAAATGGGTGCCCCTCAGTGGTGAATCTAAAATTTGTTACTACCTCTTCGGCAAAGAGGTTGTAAAAAAATGCTTTCAAAAGACTCTGACGATCCCAGCTGAGTTGCCTGATCGGCAGAGGCTTTTTTTTTTTTTTACTTTTAAAAGCATTTTTTTGGCCAAAGAGGTTATAGAAAAAATGCTTTTAATTTTTTTTTAAAAAAGCCTCTGATGATCACGCAGCTCAGCTGGGCATGGGGGGTGGGCAGCAGGGATTTTTGCTACTGGTTCTCCGAATCACCTGCCTCCATCGCTACCGGATCGAGCAATCCGGTCTGAACTGGGAGCATTTCACCTCTGGTGTCCCTTCCCATCAGTTGTGGAAACTCCACCAGTCTTCCACCAGAAATATCAGTCCTGATGTAAAATTCAGGAAAGAAAATCAAGGCATAATGGAGGTTTATCAAGACATATCACAAAAAGCGGTATGTCTATTTCTTGCTTTTTGAGATGTCTGTGGAATGTGAGAAGGTAGATGAGCAGGTTTAGCGGTACAGTTCCTGTGAGGACCAAATCTGCTGCAGCAGGGGTGGTATTGACTTACCTTTGCTACTGGTTTGCAAAATTGAGCGTTCACGTGCGACACCTCTGTGCATATGCAGGACCTTCTGTGCATGCGGAGAGTGTCAAAAATGGGACATGATGATGTCTGGGTGGGTGGGCGGAGCCTCCCGCAACTGCCACTACCGGTTTGCCCGAACCAAATAGAACCGGCTGAATACCACCACTGAGCTGCAGCACTCCCAGGATGCCCCAGTTGATTATAAAAATCTATGGAGATGCTTTTTCAGGAGGCAATTGGACTTTTTTCTTTGAAGATGTTTCGCTTCTCATTCAAGAAGCTTCTTCAGCTCTGATTGGATGGTGGGGAATTGAAGGATTTATATTCCTTGCAGACAGCTGGTCATTTGCATCCTTTTCTCTAAAAGGAAGCTGACGAAGAGCCTGGATAGCTCAACAGACTAAAAGCAGACTGAAGCCTGTTATTACCATCTAAGCTGTCTGCAGTTACACCAGTTTGAATCTCACCAGGCTCAAGGTTGACTCAACCTTCCATCCTTTCTAAGGTAGGTAAATTGAGGATCCAGTTTGTGGGGGCAATAAGCTGACTTTGTATAAAATATACAAAAGTATGAAGGTGATTGCTTAACACATTGCAAGCCACCCTGAGTCTTCGGAGAAGGGCGGCATATAATTCTAATTTTAAAAAAAGAAGAAGAAGCTTCTTGGACGAGAAGTGAAATGTCTTTAAAGAAAAAAAACCCCAAGAAAGTCCAGTTGCCTCCTAAATAAATCACCTTTGGGCCAATTGATTATACAACATTGTTTTTAAGAAAGAACTGAAATGTTGGCGGGATTGGCTCTGAACATCACCAAAGTATTTTGAGATTTCAACTGAGATTATGAAGTTCTTATGAGACTTGGTAATTGTGTAAGATTTGGGCCACTTTGTAAATGCGTTCTTTTCATTTATTTCTTTAATTTTTGATTCCTGCTATCACCCCCAGATTGCTGAAGTGCTGGAGTTCCAGCACTCAAAAAGATTGCCCAACTGTACCATCTGCACTCCAGCTGATTTCCCAATACAGATAAGGCCTAAGAGAATTTATTCTTGGAACTTTGCCTTACACAATGCAGAGTTCTGCTTTCTGCTTTTAAAACTCGTTTTAAGCCCCTGCTTCTTATTTCAAAGAAGGGAAATGATGCTAGTATTTTGGCTCTGGATTATGGGTGGTTGGTAGCAGGATGACAGGAGCTGGTGGCAGGAGGTTTTGCAGCAATTGTTCACTCTAGATTGCAAACATCAGAAACAGAAAGAGCTTCCAGGTTTTTAAAATAGGGTTGAGCGAAATGGTGCTGGAGTAGTACTTCATACAAGAGCTGCAAAATGGAGGTCCATTTTATCCATTTTCAAGGGTAGACCCCGCATCCAAATTCACCAAATTAGGGAAAACATGCTTTTAAAAAGCAAGTGATCATTACAATCTTTTTTCTTTCCATGCTGCAATGAATTCAGATTTTTAATCTTTCTTTGGCATTAAGGAGAAAAAACAATCTTTAGCCAGGGGTGAAATCCAGCAGGTTCTGACAGGTTTTGGAGAACCGGTAGTGGAAATTTTGAGCAGTTAAGTGAACCGGTAGTAGAAATTTTGAGTAGCTCGGAGAACAGGCAAATGCCACCTCTGGCTGGCCCTAGAGTGCAGTGGGAATGGAGATTTTGCAATATCCTTCCCCTGCCATGCCCACCACATCACGCCCACCAAGCCCTGCCCACAGAACCGGTAGTAGAATAATTTGGATTTCACCACTGGCTTTAGCCGATGTAATGTTTCCATCAGCTACTGTACCGTTCTATGAACAAAATACGAACTACAGTGCTGTATTAGGCCTGTGTAAGGCTTGCCTTGATCAGGCCCTCTGCTTTGCACTTGAAGCTGACATAGATCTTGTTGAAAAGATACTCGCATCACCTTGAGCCCTCTGCTGCTTCCAGTACTTGGAACAATGGAGATGAAAACATTTGATGTATGTGTATGAACATTCCTACTCTAAGAAATCTCACCAGGATGATGTTGAGTGAAGCAGGTTTCTACAAGAGAAAGCAGATTTATTTAATGAAATGCATATGGATGGAGAACAAGCCTAGCACCTAACCCCATGATGACATCCCACCGGAAGTTGGCAAACGGGCTGTTTTCGGCCTCAGGAGGACCTCTGGGTGGTGGTGGGATGGGTGGGAAAGGCCTTTTTCACCCTCCCCAGACTCCTAGAAAGGCTCTGGAGCCAGGTGAGAAAGAAAAACGGGCCTACATCATGTGCCAGAATGGGGGTTTGCGGGGTGGTGGTGTTGTCACATGGGCATGCACAGGGGCGGGGCACATAGAATTATGGGTGTGGGCATGCACGGGTGTGATCTCTCCACCCCCCCTTCTGGCACGTGATGGCAAAAAGGTTAGCCATCACTGACCTAACCAATCACAGCCTACTAGAAGGAGACTAAGGTAGCACAGATTCCTTGCACTTATGCTGAGAGAAAGACAGAAGGGTATGATCTATGAGTACAGTTTCTTGAACTAAGAGCAGTCAGAGTGATAGACAAATGGGACAATAGACAAAACTAAATCCTTTCCTGCATGTCTACAGCCTGCTACTCCAAGAGATCCTGAAGAGTCAGCACCATTTTCCAACAAGTGGAAAGAATTTGAAAATGTTTCCAATGATGCGCGGAAGTCTTTTTCAGCTACTGTCACTTGAAAGCCTTGTGGTGATAGGAAACAAAGCAAAGTAACACATCAAACTGCTTCAGTTTCAAAGCTTGGAGTGGGTTGAAGAGGAGAGAACGGGGCTTCATAAAGCAGCTTTGATGCTATGCACAGCCTCTGGATATACATTAATAATTGTGTCAAAATCTTCCTTGTTCTTAAAATGACTTACTTTTTTTACTCATGAGGCTGTTTAGCCAACTCATTTTCCACTTAGAATATTGTGGAAGGTCTTAAGCATTTCTTATTATTGGGAGCTGGCTGTGAATGAATGGCTGTTTTCATGATACATGTTTCTCCATCCTTAGCACTGCTTCAGTGGTTCTTCTACTTCTCATTCTGAAAAAGGCCCTGGAGAAAGGCTGCCTCCTGATGTTTTCTCCTAGGATTGAATTTATGTCTGACTACAGAGATGGCTGAATGGTGAAAGACAAGACACTCCACATGACCTCTGAAAATAAAAGTGCAAGAACCCCAGAGGTGCCACAGGTCAAAAACTCAAGATGTGGGTGTCACAGCCTCATTAAATTACACATTTCACTGGAAGGGTTGAAAATATTGGTTTCCTCAATTTGAATGAGAATTCAGAGGTCCGTGTATGTTTGTCTGTGTGTCTATGTCTTTGTTCCCATTTAACTTCACTTTTCACATTTAACTTCTATGGTAAGGCATTTGGGCATATAGTAAAGTGTTAAAGGGACACAGTGGCTCAGTGGCTAAGACACAGCTTGTCGATCGAAAGGTCGGCAGGTCAGTGGTTCGAATCCCTAGTGCCACGTAACAGGGTGAGCTCCCAGCTTCTGCCAACCCAGCAGTTCAAAAGCATGTAAAAAATGCAAGTAGAAAAATAGGGACCACTTTGGTGGGAAGGTAACAGCGTTCCGTGCGCCTTTGGCATTTAGTCATGCCAGTCATATGACCATGAAGACGTTTTCAGACAGCGCTGGCTCTTTGGCTTTGAAACGGAGATGAGCACCACCCCCTAAAGTCAGGAACGACTAGCACATATGTGCGAGGAAAGCCTTTCCCAGAATCAGTAACTACGGACAGGAATAAAAATAAATAGATGGTGGATAAAATAATATAGTAACTAAATAGGAAGTTTACAATTATCATGAAATGTGAAATCTATTAATTTGGTAATTAATTGATAGGAGGTTGATGAACTAGTTTCATCGTAGCAGCTGTGTCGAAGTAGCAATTCACCAGCCACACAGCAATGTGATCAAAGGCATTGAAATGTCCCATTGCTGAGCTGAACACAAGGGATAGCAAGTTAGGCCACCCCCAATCATCAAGCAATTATCTCTATTTTAATGCAAACCTAATGCAGTAAGAACAGAAACACTAGTACAATCACTGTAAGAAATAAATGTGACATATTCCTTAAAGGACACGACCTTTAAAGGACACCCACAGGGTTCAACCTGATTCAGCAAAACAGCAGCTCCATGTTTAGAGCAGAGGTGGACAATTGCCTCAACACATTCAATCTCAGATCATCAGTCTTAATTGCTGATTTATTGCAGAAACCCAGGAATGACATATACAATAGTGCAATAATTTCCACTCTATTTATACACTAAGAGATAGTAGATTTCTATTGCATGTCTAGATTATATAACAGAATCCCTCTTCTTCTGTGTAAATAAAGGCAAGGCAAGATCAGATTTTGAGAATTGCAGTGGAAGTGAATTGGTTGGCATTTTCCTCTGAGTGCTTTTTTTTAAAAATTTAACTAACCAGTTTCCTCAAGACTACCAATAAACCTCTCAGGTCCACCCGTCCCCCCATTCAGGGCTACCCCTCCTTTGTTTCCATAAACTAAGGTTAAGTAGGTGCTGCCACCTGCTGGCCCTATGTATAGGAAGGTCCATGTGTAGAAAAGAGAGAGCCAGTTTGGAGTAGTGGTGAAGAGGGAGACAGTGAGTTCTAGTCTTGCCTCAGGCACAAAATCAGCTGCGTGACCTTGGGCCTATCATTCTTTCTCAGCCCTAGGAAGAAGGCAATGGAAAATCTGCCTAATGACCATAGATATCTAAATTCATAAGGGATTGTTTCAGTGGTGGAATTCGAATTTTTTTTACTACCGGTTCTGTGGGCGTTGTTTGGTGGGCCTGGTGTGGCTTGGTGAGTGTGGCTTGGTGGCATGGCAGGGGAAGGATACTACAAAATCCCCATTCCCTCCCCACTCTGGGGACAGCCAGAGGTGGTATTTTCTGGTTCTCCAAACTACTCAAAATTTCTGCTACTGGTTCTCCAGAACCTGTCAGAACCTGCTGAATAGCACCCCTGGATAGTTTGCGTTATGATGTAGCAACTCACATATTGCCATATGAGAGAGGGAATAAGAATCTAATTTGGATGATGGCATGGGATCATTAAGCTTTCATCTCATCCTATACAATTAAAATTAGAATCCAAGGATCACAAAGTCAGACCTAGTTAACTTGTGGATGGGCAACTCCCAGGAACCCCCGGAACTAGGCTACGATTTTATTTTTTAAAAATCCACTAAAAATGGCAAACTATTAGCCTTGTTTTTAACAAAACAATACTTTGGTTGCTACCTGCAGACTAGTAATGGAAGCAGCGGATTAGGATGGCAAGAGAAGCGAATATTTAAATCTTTTTTCCTTCATGTGACAATTTCTACCTAAATGGGGACTCTTTGTCCTTGGTATCCATTTTAACACTGAAATGCTGAAATGTTGATAGCACAGTACTATGTCTCCCCATGTTTGGAGGGTGACATCCTATGCAAGAACATCATGGCCAGAATTTGCATTGCTTGGATATTTACCCTCTGTGGACATGAGAGAGCATGCTTGCAATTACTAATGGAGGAATAATATCACGTCTGTTTTAGTCTTACGTTTCCTCAAGCCAAAAAACAAGATAATCTGTGCTGACATTAACATGAGTGGCAGAGAACTTTAGCCTCTTTGTTTCTTTCCTCCTCCGTGCCCCCCCCCCCCATTATTCCACTGAAGTCTCTAGTTTAATATGGACTGAGACCAGATGGCACATGTCTCCTTAATAGTTTTCTGGGCTGATGAAATTTCCCTCATGTATTCCTCAGTTTTACAATGCCTCCTTGCAGGAAAAGAAAATTTGAATTTATCACCCACACTAGAGATTCCTGTAATCTAATAGAGAGTGTGTATTTTCTAACAAGGGATGGACATCTGGAATCGTTTGGCGTTCCCAGAAAAATTGCAAGGGGATATTCTGACATATCTGCATTGAGATGTGTGAGTTGATTTGAAGAGAAAGAATAAAAAACCCCAGCTAAATGCTACCCTGAGAATATTGCATAAAAAAAAATTCAAACCTTTTCTCGAAGAAAAAAGAAAGGCAAGATTTGAATCCTGACGCTAAAGTTCTAACTTAAGGTTCCTTGAACATAAAAAGGAAAAAGAAATCAAACCACCCAGATTGTATATATTAATTTATTATGCCAAACCACAATTTACTTCTCCAAACCAAACCACATTGTGGGTGGCCAGCTATTCTCTAGTGAAGCCAAACTGGCACCAGAACTCGGAAATGGTTGTGATCCTCCTCTATATTGTGATGGTTTCTTGCTAAGACTGTGTAAGCCCTTTAGTGGAATGTATTGCGGTGTGGACTCTTCCTGTTCACACTGCCAAACCAGCCACGTCTTCTACCAGTGTATTCTATTCACTGCCAATTCTTTTCAGCTGCCCAGTTGGTCTGCCTGATTTCATAGCAGGTAAGATACATTTTGTATCCACTGCCTACTGTTTTAGAGGGTTCCCAACCTTAGTGGTTTTGCATCTAAAAATATTTGTAATCCTTAAAACAGTTGCAATGGATGAGTGGCTGGGCTTGTCAACCAGAAGTTCGGTAGTTCAAGAGCTAAGTACCGCATGATGGAGTGAACTTCCATTACTTGCCCCAGCTCCTGCCAACCTAGCAGTTTGAATGCATGTAAATGCAAGTAGATAAATAGGAACCACTTCTGTGGGCTTTTGGTGTATAGTCATGCCGGTCACATGACCACAGAAGTGTCTTCAGACAATGCTGGTTCCTGTTTAGCTTGGCTAAAAAACGGAGATGAGCACCACTCCCTATCTTTACCTTTTACCACAAAGGTGCTTTTTTCAAGAGGCAACTGGACTTTCTGGTTTTCCTTTGAAGACGTTTCGCTTCTCATCCAAGAAGCTTAATGCCTTCAAAGGAAAACCAGAACGTCCAGTTGCCTCTTGAAAAAGCACTTCTGGGACAACCATGACCTGGATGACTGAGAGACTCCACAGACCTTTACCTTTTACTTTTTAATCCTGAAAAAGTTTGGAATTTCCTTCTGGAAATCTCCCACTTGTGTGAGAACCTCTCCAAACCCAATGCTGCAGTAAAAAGGCTTCAGATCCTGCTCTGTCTTTCTTTTCGTAATGGGTGCCTTTCAGGTAAGAAAAGCTATGGAAGAAAGGGATCCTGAGGTGGCATCTCTGTACAGCTTCTCATAATAGGTTGGTGAGTTGCTTCATATTGCTCTGTACCCTTTAGACTCCAACCTAAGGCAGGCTTACACAAATAGGAGTAGACCTCGATGGGCTTATGATCTCAGACGATCAAGCCCTTTGGAATGATAAAAGTACAGTAGTCAGCAAAATAGAATGATCATTGGAAGTAGCTCGTTTTAAACGTCAATGGACCACAGCAGAGGTGGGTTTCACATACTGTAGCAACCGGTTTGCCCAGCACCAGAAATGTGAGCACATGCGCACCATTTGTGCATGCATGCAGCGTCACAGAACACAGCAATTCACTCATGCACACCATCTGTGCATGCGTGCGACGTCAAACAACATGGCAATTCGTGCACGTGTGCGCCCTCCGT
Source organism: Masticophis lateralis (assembly GCA_030761175.1). Lineage (NCBI taxonomy): Eukaryota > Metazoa > Chordata > Lepidosauria > Squamata > Colubridae > Masticophis > Masticophis lateralis. Next base: position 191,541,732 of record JAUDYJ010000002.1, on the reverse strand, counting down.
AAATGGATGTGGCATCAAAAACACAGTGATTTAGGAGAGGATTGTGCCTGGGGTGGGTGGGTGAGCTGGCCCACCCGCAGGTCACCACTACTGGTTCATCAGAACCAGTCCAAACCGTCTGAATACCACCTCTAGACCTTAGCCATAGATAAACAGTCAAAACCAGTGGTGGGTTTCTACCGGTTCACAAGAACTGGTAGTAAAATTAGTGGGAGGCTCCGCCCACTGCCCCAGATGTTGTCATAGGCAATCTGCGCATGTATAGAAGCTTGACGCATGGGCAAGCAAAGCTCAGCACACGCACGCGATCCCTTTGTGAACCGGTAGTAAAGGTAAGTAGAACCCACCCCTGGTCAAAACCAATTCACAGGATAATGGTTTCTGCAGGTAGACATTTACTAAATGCCAGCCTGTTTAAAGTGCAGATCTGTGGAGTATTTGGCATTTCTGGGCCTTCTGCCAAACCTTTCTCCCATGTTTTGGAATGCCTTCTATTCTCGAGGTAGGTCCATCCTCACTTGCCTCTAGCCATGACACCTGTGCACCCAGGGAGCCATGTTTTTCTATCATGTCCTCATGACATTGCCTCTCTCTTATTTCCAGGCTGAGCTTCTTGAAGTTTAAAGTAATTCTTAACCATTCCTATTTTAACACAGTCCTTTCTTCCTCTAGAAAAAATTTTCATCATCCTAAGTCCCTAGCCTGAAATCGGCAGCTACAGAAATAGAACGAACAAACAAACAAACGAACAAAAACAAACAAAACAAAACAAACAATAATAAATAAACATTTCTTTTTGTTATGGATATGATCTATTCTGCTTTTTGCTCTGATGACTGCCTTCCATACTTATTTGGATTCGGGATACAAGGGAGCCTGCTTTTCACAGAGCTACAGTATCTGTCCATGAATGCCTGACCATAGCACTTGTAAGATCTTTATAAGCTGCTTATAAATACAGAAGCTTAGTGATCTTTTGAAAAAGCTTTAAACCCGGTTTTTAAACGTAAGTATAATACTCTCTTGACTGAGCGCTGTCCTGTGCTACAAAAAAGATCAATTTAATTGGAGGAAAGGGAACACACAAGGTTCTGGTGGCTGTGTGTTGTGCATTACTGACACCATTAGATGCTTCTGCCAACAAGGTTTTTCTCATGCCCAATTTTTTTTATTAAAAAAAAACAATACTTCTCTTACTCATAGGACTCATGCATGAGTACTACAACTAGCTCCATGATTGGCAATATTTGAAGAGTTCCCCCCAAACAGTAAAAACCAACCAAACTAATATCAATCTTATTCTCTGAATGTGAATGTGATGTTTTTTTTAAAATCCATTTTTACATGGATTTTATCCATTTTTACATGAAGGACATTGTGTGGGGTCCTTGGTGCTCTCTGAGCTTGGTTGTTTTCTTGCAGACTTTTAGGCTCTTTGATTGTCTCTTTTGAAGAGGGGTGAAATGCTACCTGTTTAGTTTGTTGGCCAGCAAAGAATAAGGACGCCAGATAATGCTTAGTAACTTTACTGAACACAACCATAAGAATGAACACTTCGCGAACTACATCAGTGACTAGAACAGGAACAACAAAACTTGACAGCCTTAAGTAGCCGGCTGTCAAAATGGAGCGGCCAATACACGAGCAGGAATCTCCCCCTCATTTGCCTGCTCGTGTCTCAGCCAATCCGCATGAGCCAGCAACAGCGTCACCGGAGTGGAGTCGTAGAGGTGAGGACTCAACACTACCGGTTCAGGCAAACCAGCATTAAAAAATGCTACTGGTTCGCTGAACCGGTAGTAAAAAAATATATAAAAAAAGTTCTGACTGACTGATGCGTGATCGTCAGAACTTTATTTTTTACTTTTTAAGCATCTTTTTTACTACCGGTTCTCTGGAACCTGTAGTTAAAAATCCTTTAACAAGTTAAAAAAAAAGTTCCAACAATGATGCATTGCTCAGCTGATCATCAGAACTTTTTTAAAAAAAAATTAAGCATTTTTTATTACCGGTTCGGGCGAATAAGTAGTAAAAAATGCTTTAAAAAAATAAAAAAGAGGTTCTGATGATCGTGTGGCACAGCTGTGATCGTCAGAACCTTTTAAAAAACTTTTTAAAAGCATTTTTTACTACCTATTCACCCGAACCGGTAGTTAAAACTGCTTTAAAAAAGCTTTTAAAAGTTTTTCAAGATCGCGTGCCACAGCTAATTCCCCCTACTGTTATACTTACTTTCCGAAGCCTTCTTTTGATGCGTACTGCATATGTGTGTCCAGCGCGCGCTTGGCATGCAGTGTACATGCACAGCTGGCGAACCAGTAGCAAATCAGTTCAGATTTCACCACTGAACGGCATGTATATGTTGATTATTTCTATGTTGTTGACGTTTTGTCTGATTGACAGGTCTCCAGGAATTCTGTAGCATTTTTGGATTTGGTTTGGCCTAGGAGGCTCAGAGTTTCCCAGTTGAAACTATGATCAAGTCTGTCCAGGTGCTGTGACATTAAGAAGTTTTCAACATCTCTTCTGATTGCTAATTGGCGTTCATGGATGTGCTTTGCTAATGATTGTACCTACACAATGGCTGTTGTAAACAACTTGTGTTTTTTCTTCTGGGGCTGCTCAGTCATTTGGTTCGTTTGGGAAGTTTTGGAGGGCAAATATTGTCTTCTGTGGGTAATGAGCTAGATACTATATTTCACAGAACAACATCCCACCATAGTCAGATAAAGACCAAACAGGTTCAATGTTAGAAAATGTGGGATATGAGCAGTGGTGGGCTGCAACTGGTTTAACAACCAGTTCTGTGAGAGCCAGTGGTGGGTTTCAATATTTTACTACCGGTTCTGTGGGTGTGGCTTGGTGGGTGTGGCATGGCTTGGTGGGTGTGGCAGGGGAAGGTTCCTGCAAAATCCCCATTTCCTCCTGATCAGCTGGGACTCAGGAAGCAGAGAATAGATGGGGGCGGAACCAGTCAGAGGTGGTATTTACCGGTTCTTCAAACTACTCAAAATTTCCACTACTGGTTCTCCAGAACTGGTCAGAACCTGCTGAAACCCACCTCTGGTGAGCGTGCACTTCACATGTGTGTGTGTGTGCACTACACACATGTGCGTGCCTAACTTGCTTGCGCGCAGCGTTCAAAATACAGCAATTTGAATCTCAGCTGCTTACCTTCTAAGGCAGTCCCAGTAAGTAGAACGGCGGAGGCTTGGAAATCACCTGTACCGTGTGAATCAGCTGAGCCAGAAAGAAGGAAATATAGGACAGGATAGGACGGGGCAGATGGGCGGACCAACTGATCATTGGAACTACCGGTTCATCCGAACCGGTCCGAAATGGCAGCCTAACCCTAACCACTGGATATGAGACAGGGAGGGAAGCACACCAAAACACAGGAGGAGGGTAAGTTGCAAGAGTGTATGATAAATTGGGTTAATAATTTTGCTTATAATCTACAGATGGATCAATGAGAGAGAATATGGCTTGAAATTTACATTACATTACATCTTTTATAAAATGATGTAACAGGGGTGGGTTCTACTTACCTTTACTACTGGTTTGCAGTGGGGCTTCGCTTGTGCGCATGTGTGTGCTGAAGCTTCTGCGCATGCACAGAAGCATTTTGATGATGTCGGGATCTGTGGGTAGAGCCTCCTGCCAGTTTTGCTACCTATAGAACTGGTGCAAATCGGGGGCAACCCACCACTGATGTAACTTTGATATAGGACACCAAAGAAATTATGTAAGACGTTCTAATCAATGCTGGAAAGGTGAAAAACAGGAAGGGATATTTTCCATGCATGGTGGGCTTGCAAAAAAGGAATATACGGGTTTTGTATGTGGTACCTGCAACAAGACTATAATATGCACAAAGGTAGAAAAACATTGAAATACCTACAGTGGAGGAATGGATTGTGGAGATGTTGGAATTTGCAGTAACAGCTAAATTGGCCTATCCGATCAGGGATAAAACAATAAGTACCTCTTATGGGTTTTTTTTTTGCTTTTTGTTTGCTGAAAATGGGAAAAAAATCAATTGGTGTTTTAATGGATTTGCTTATTAAAGTGGCTGAATAAGCAAAGAAGGGAACTGTGTAATATAATCTTAAAGAGGGAGAAGGGATAATAAGTTTGTTTGTAACTATTGTAAAGAAGACCAGAAATTGTTTATATATCCCTCCCCCCCCCTCTGCATTGTTTCCTGCACTTTTTCTTTCATCTTTTTAAAAAATTTCTTATTTTTTCTTTATGCCTTTTTGCAGTTACTTTGTAGCAATGTTAAAAGGAGGGTCAATTGCTTAGAATAACTTGACAAAGGTCGGGGCCAGCTGGCCAGCTAGGAATACCCCATCCTGTAACACTTGACATTATCTCTCATTATCTTGAGTGTAAAACGTGCAGAATGTACGGCGTGGCAAGCTGGGTAGCAATTTGGGTGACTTTGCCATGGCACAGCAGTTCCAGTTCAAGAGGTGATTCTGTCCTTGAGGTTGCCATGCTCTGCTTCAAGTATTTACACCGTGTCCTTCGATATGAGTAGATTTTTGACGCCATTGTCTGTACATGATGTGCCTTATGTTCTAAGGAAAAATACAGCCAGACTGTAGCAATGGGCAAGAGTTTGCAGTATTCTGCCATCTACTGACCATTAATATAAGTACAACAGGAGAGGGATTTTATTTTATGTGAGAATCGGGATGCAGTATGTTTTTCAAAGTATTTTCTCCGAGCAAAGGGTTTTTCCCCCCTCCAAATGCTTTTAGATGATTTTTTTAAAGCAAGCATTTCTAGCAGGGCATGAATATTTCTGCAATACTGTAGTTATAAAACAGTCCTATTTTGCTTTGCCATACTTAAGACAGCTGACAAATTACATTTCTTGTCCTATTCCTCCAGGAACTCAAGGTAATGTACAGTATGCTTCTTCTTCTTCTTCTCCTTCTCCTTCTCCTTCTCCTTCTCCTTCTCCTTCTCCTTCTCCTTCTCCTTCTCCTTCTCCTTCTTCTCCTCCTCCTCCTCCTCCTCCTCCTCCTCCCACAACAATAATCTTTAGGATAAATTTGGCTGAGAAATAAGGACTATCCCTTTATTTCCTTGCCTTGGTTTAACTTCTTAATAAGAACAAACCCTACAATGAAGTTAGTTGTGACGGAATGAATAATGCACATCTGGCCGAGCCTGACTCTCTTTCCTGCTTCAAAGTAGCAGGAATTTCAGTTTTGTATTCATCATTTTTAAAGACAAGTCTAGCGCTCTTTCCAAAGATCACTAAACACATGTTTATATCGGCCTGGGATTCTTCCAGAAAAGCTACCTATATAGGATCCTTCCACAAGGTACAAATGGCAGCTTCCAAACTCTAATAGCAGAGAATATCAGGAGCTCAGGGTTTCATTACCCAACTAAGTAACATCATCAGTGCTTTCCAGATTTTTCAAACTTCCAAACAAGTGGGTGGGTGGAGGATTTCAGAAGCCAGGTGTCCAGCCTCTCTTGTGGCCTCAAAATAGCAATGGACAACAGTGGCTTAAGAGAAGAAAAGAAGGAATGTAGTTGCATTACCCTCAAGTGGCCCATAGATAGTAGGCAGATCCCAGACCCAGACAGTGTCATCATCAGTCATATTATCAGTGGTGCTGCACAGACTGTTTATATGGGAAGGATAGTTGCAGGCAAAATAAGAAAGTATTATGTTAGGTGACATCAGCAATAGGCAGAGGAATGCAAGAAAGACAATGCCATGAAGGTATCTCCTGTAGTGATATAAAGTTAAGTTCTATGTTAGCATTTCACGCCCACTAAGCATTCAACTAACAAGCGGTGTGAACTTCACCATTGGAATTTCTCAAAATATAGTGATAGTTGTCTGTCTCTCCCTCATGTATATAGGTATATGGGACTTTGCAGGGAATGTTTTCTATTTGTACAGAGGATTCGTTTTTTGTTTGGTGGAAAAAAAGCTATTAATCCACATGGCATGTATAGCCTTTATACTTTCTAGATCCCTTTAGACATTAGTTAAATCAAGTGGTTTACAAACTGATCCTGGGGATTCTGGGCCTCTTTGTAAACTGATGCCAGCAATCGAAGGTGTTCACAGAAAAAATAAGCTTCAATCAAAACTGCATACAGTTTTCCTGGGGATCTAATGTATCCCACTCGTGGGTGGATCAAGGCTTGTTATCAGAGATTCCTCAGGCCACAGATGGAGCAGTCAGAGGTAGCCAATCTCTCAGCAAGTGACGTAAGCCGAACTTCAGAACCTGGTCTTAAGAAGACTATAATTAAAGGAAGAAAATATATAAGACCACAGAAAGCTGCTTTATACTAAGACAGAATATTTAGATTAAGCTTGAGGATATTATCTTTTCCAAATCTGATGAAACTGTACTTGGAGATGCAGGAAATTCAGCAGAGGTGCTGAATCACTAAGGCCTAAGCCTTCTCTGAAATGTCCCACTGCAGATCATATATATCCAGGAGAAAAGATCAAGCAGATGACTGAAAATTTCATGGATTGATTTCAAGCAGCCTCCTGAACATGTGAGAAAATGAAACAAAAGATATGGAGATATGAATTCAGTATTACCCATAGAACCGGTGTATTTATCTTATCCATCTGAATGTACTAAACAGTCTTTATACATGGTTCCCTCCAACTCAGATCTTAGCCAGGCCAGAAAGAAAGCCATTTGGCTGGTAGTGATTCCTGCTCACTGCATTATTTTGGCTTCCCTGGGTCCATTCTGAGCTAGAGGGCTGAATGAGTGAGTGACATTCCTTTAGAAACGGAGGGTTAAATAATTAATTCAAGCGACAAGGCCTATTGCCCGATACTCTGCTGAAAATCCCAACCAGATGAATGAAGGAAACAAAAAGGGAATAGGAAATATTTAAAGCAGAAGCCAAGCCCCTCTGAGTTCATCCCTAAATAAAATTCAACATGCTTACTCAGAAATAAGTTATGTTGAAATTTTGAATTTATTTCCGACTAACCGGTCAAAACACTGAAGAAAACAAAATATTTCCGCAAACTCTTATGTGGTCAAGATGATGTTGCTTAATGTTGGGATGATTCATTTTCCAACCTTTAATTTGCTGTTTGTCAGGCAAATGGATGGTAAAAGTAGTATCTGAACTATAGTCCTTCTAGTGAGTCATTGACCTATTCTGGGGAGAAAAAGTGCTTGAAAAGGTGCAATATCACATATTATACCCAGATAGATAAGGAAGTCAATCAGACTAAGCTTTTAGGTTAAAGGCATATTCCACAGTTATGCAATTTAATGTCTGCCCAAACAAAAGCCACCAAAATATCCAGCCACTGAAAGAAACAAGAACAAAGCTGAAAGTGCTATTAGCTCATTTTAAACGGGTGGAAAATGTTGTGCCTCCTATACTTGCCATTATCAACATTTGTCATCTGGGTCCCCGGACGGTTTCTGTCAAATGGTAGGGGTCTACCATTTAGCAATCATTGCAGAACACAAGCAGAATAAGTATGTTGTGGAGCTGAGGAAGCTTCTTGGATGAGAAGTGAAACGTCTTCAAAGAAAACCAGAAAGTCCAGTTGCCTCTTGGAAAAGCACGTTTGGGATATGTTGTGAATGCCACATAGAACAACTGTTCCTACTTTATGGCTTGGCGGCTCAGTGGCCCGGTGGGGGGGGGAGGGGAACTGCCCCATCACTAGCACAAGTTAAGTTGCAAATATGCGTGCACATGCCCTGGCCAGCTGTTTATGCGGCCCGTTTCCAAACAGGTCATAGCCCAGTAATAGGCCTCAGCTTGGGGGATTGAGAACCCCCGACATAGATATTCAGATTTATGTAATTAAGGTAATATTCTGTGGGGTCTGTAGTGTGGAGAAGTCAACACAGGCAAAATAATAGTTGTAACATTGTATTGCATCAAGAGCCCTGGTGGTGCAGTGATTAGAATTGCAGGCTACTTCTGCCCACTGCCAGGAATTCGATCCTCACTGGCTCAAGGTTAACACAACCTTCCATCCTTCTGAGGTGGGTAAAATGAGGACCCAGATTGTTGGGGGACAATATGCTGACATTGGTAAACTACTCAGAGTGTGCCCTATGGGGCAGGGGTGGGTTCTAAATTTTTTTACTACCGGTTCTGTGGGCGTGGCTTATTTTATGGACGTGGCTTGATGATCATGTGACAATTCTTTAGGATTTAGCAGAGGTACTGGTCTACCAGGCTTTTAACTGCTTGCAGAGCTGTACCGGTCTACCCATTTGATTTGCAGGCACCGGTCTATTCATTTGTTTTCTTTTAACACTGATCAGCCCTTTGAAGCCCCGCGGCAAGAGTTTAAACAGTTTTTTTCCCTCTAGCTGATAGCTGGGACTCAGGAGGCAGCAATAGATTGGGGGTGGGGCCAAAGAAAAGATAAGAATAATGCAGGGAGGGTGTAGGGTGTGGGGTGTGGGGCTGCGGGGCGGGGGAGAACTGGTTTGGTGCTGCTACCAAACCAGTTCTCCGGTTTGAGGACTGCTACCAGCTCGGCCGAACCGGGCCAAACCAGGAGGAACCCACCACTGCTATGGGGCATATATAAGTCTAAGTGTTATTGCTGTTGTTATTTGACTCTCACACATGCTGATGCACATTCAAAAGGGGCAGAGCTTGAGGTCCAATGTTGCGATCAGCATCTGATCTATTTTGAGCCTCCTGTGTCCATGGTTGATTTTGATGATATGGCTTAGGATGCTGGGGAAAAAATGTAGAATGTAGAAATTTTTAAACTCAAAGATCCCTGCAAAAGCAGGCATTTTGTTGTCTTTAGCTTGCTTTTTTCAACAGTGATGGGCACTTTTTTCATTTGAAAAAAAATGAATGAATGGGAATAGCTGGGAACTTCAGACTACCTGTTTCCCTTAGACAATTTCAAGAGTAAACAAGGGAGGAGGAATAGGCATTCAATTTTTAATTTGACTTAATCGAATTAGATGTTCCTGCAAATATTGGATCATAACAAGGTTGAGAGGCAAGTATAGGGAAACAAATGAAGAATATAGTGCATTGCACTGGAAACTGCTATGAATAATTTGTTTATATATAACCCCCTCAGAGCGCTGTAGTGTAAGATAGGCCACATCAATATTTAATAAATAATAAATAAATATGTTTATTTAGCATGTTTCTGTGATAACTATTGGTATCTTATATAGAAAGGAGAAATAGGGACATCTAAGAATGTGTCAGCCAATTCCAATGGTTTACACCAGACCTAACAAAAGTCACACCATGAGAGAAAGTTAATACAAAAAGGGAAAAAAAAAGAGTAAGAGTTCTGTAATACTTTAACTAGTTAACTTCTTACAAGTAGAACTACTTCAAGCTTGACTTGTTACTTCCCACTAAGGCTGTGAACTGATCTGAATAACAGGTAGTTTCACAAGTTGGGTGAATAATCACTTAGCAGTCAGAGAGCATTTTGACATATCAGGGAGAAACTGCCTTTTATCTGACTAATGGAGGAAACTCAACAACAGTAAGAAGGTGATCCTTTGGCCCTCTGGAAAATTGTTCTTGTTTCTTGTCGTTTTCCAACTTCACCACTCCTTCCAAAATGAAATAGATTCCGGAAGCCAAGATGTCAGAATATTGTCAGCTGATTATGTCTTGGCATAATTCCCTTCTTCTTCCCTTCAGCTGGCAACTTTTGGGAGGAACAGCAGGAGAGAAAAAAGAGAGCAAATAATAAGTAAAGTGCAGAATTGGTCTTAGCTCTTTCTAGAGGGTCCAACATAATCTTCAATATTATTGTTGGGACAGTCTGCATTCCAGGTAGAATTTGCCTATCCTGTGCAACCATCCAGAAGAGATGCTTAGAGCTCTCTCCCCCCACCCCCGATTCCCATGAGAAGAGGAATGGGAACCCAGAGGCTGATTTCCTCAGTGTGAGACTCGACACTGTGGAATAGTTCCTCCCTAAATGCAACTGTTCTTCACTCTTCTGGTCCTTTTGGGAGCTGCTGCAAAAGGGCCATATATAAAGCAATGTTTAGATACTGGGGTGGGGATGAGGTCTTTGGGTGCAGTGTTATGCTTTTCAGGCCTTTTGCTTTGGGTTTTGATGATTGATATATTTTCTGGGTTCTTATAGTATGGATTTTAACTGGAGGGCTATTGTATGAGTAGGATAAAATGTAAATGTATTATCATCATTGTTGGTTGCACGGTCAGCCAGGTGTTTAGACTGGATCTGGCATTTTTATCTACCTATTGAGTGGTTCTCAAGGAACTAGGGTAGGTAGGGTAGGTAGATGTTGCTGTTTGATGATGTTCCAATCCCAGTTGTGGTTGTAAATTGAGCACTATCTGTAAATCATACACACACAGAGATACAGTATATAATTAACCCATCTACAGTATTCTCCAACACAACGCTTCTATTCTGACCAAGTTCCCTTATTTTGTGAAAAATAGAGTAGCTAGACTAGATTCTACATGAGTTTCAACACCATGATTATAATTTATATGACATGAGCCAAATCACATTATTTCTTATATTACCATAAATTCACTGCAGTCTGTCAGCTTCATCCAACACAGAATCCTTATGTCTATGCAAAGCCGTCTTAACGAATGCAAAGAACCATAGATTTGGATGACTTTGAAAAATCAAGTCGTCTTTATTCCCTTCAGCAGGATACTATGGAGGTCCTAAGCAATCCATGAATTGAAGAGGTAAGGTCACCATCTGATGTGTTTCCTTGAGAAAACATGGGCTATAAAAATAGCAAATGACTAGCTCACATATATGAGTCAAAACAATGCTGCCTTGTAGTTTTTTCTTCTTTGTGCAGGGACAGGATCAGAATGACACATTTGATGACTCTGCCTCCGAAGCATGAAAGCCATAGTGCCCCACTAGATGCTCTAAATTGTTTTTAACATCTCTAGGAAGCTGCTGGAGATATTTTGGAGAGCCTACGTGTTGATACAGTATGCTGACAAAACTCAGCTAAAGTTGTCTTCAACCTCTGAATCAGGAGTGGTGTTCATAAGGTGTTCATAAAGTGAAGCTGAATCTTGAGGACATTTTCCATGCTCATTTGGTCAGCATAGCTATACACCAAAGGTGCACGGAATGCTGTTACCTTCCCACTGAAATAGTACCTATTTATTTATTTGCATTTGCAGGAATGGGAGCTCACTCCTTTATGCGATATTTGGGTCTTGAACTGCCAACCTTCTTGTCAACAAGCTGAATGTCTTAACCGCTAGGCCATCACATCCCCGCTATAGGTAGTATTATTCTATAAAATAATTCCTACCTACTATTTAGATGGAATCCCCTATATTTTTTCCCTAATGGATTTTTCTCCTTTATAAAAAATACCTGTATCCTGAGGAAAAGGAAAAGGAAAAGGAAAAAGAAAAAGGGGGGGGGGAGGAGAAACCTTCATCTTCCTGTTAATCTGAGTTGTTCCTGATCAATTAAAGTTTGCGGCTATTTGGCTTTGTCTTAATCAATATTTTCTCGACCTTTGTGGTGAGAGCTAGACATTTAAAGTTGGCAGAATAGAATGCAAAAACCACAGCATTCTATTGTGCATTGATTCAGCACTTCAACATTTGGGTAATTACAATTGGGAGGTTAAGACTATCATTCAAAGAATTAAGGATTGATGCCTTTGATTCTTTGGTGAAGGGCTGATATGTATACGTATACGTATACGTATACGTATACGTATACGTATACGTATACGTATATGTATATGTATATGTATATGTATATTAGCTAACATGTAAACCAAAAAAGGGATATACGGTGGCTCAGTGGTTAAGACGCTTAGTTTGTCGATCAAAAGGTTGGCAGTTCAGTGATTTGAATCCCTAGTGCCGCGTAACGGGGTGAGCTCGCATTACTTGTCCCAGCTTCTGCCAACCTAGCAGTTGGAAAGCACATAAAAAATGCAAGTTGAAAAATGGGGACTACCTTTGGTGGGAAGATAACAGTGTTCCATGTGCCTTTGGTGTTTAGTTATGCCGGCCACATGACCACGGAGTTATTCGTGTATAACAATTTCAAGAGGGAAACAATGGCTGAAAGACTATGAATTATAGCAGTCCCAAAAGCAAATATGCCCAGCTGGGAAGGGAAGTGATGTGTTCAATGAAAACCTTGTAGATTATTCCAGTATTGTTCCCCAGTCATCTGTAATGTGTTTAAAGGAGGCATACTGAAAAGCATTAAAATTTAAGGCACAGAAAAGTGTGCTGTATGGATAGAAAGCTTGAAGAAGGGCTCCAAGCATTTTCTGCACTTTTTCTCCACTTGCTTTTTTACAGAAGACCTTGACTTGCAGTACTTCAAATATTGTGAAGAATCGGTTTTGATTGTAACGATACTCACTTCAGCTGATGTAAAGTGTGGTGTTGTGGGCAACTAATAATGTCAGGACTTTGGCTCATGTGACGTCAGTATCCCACAAGCTACATTGGCTTCCAGTCTCTTACAGATGAAATCCAAGGTGTTGGTAGTTACCTTAAAAGCTCTTCATGGCTTCTGAGCAAGGAATATATGGGACAGTTTCTTCCCCAATTGTTTCTCCCCATCCCACCTGGTTCAAAAGAAGTGGTATGCTCTGGGTTTCACTGGCTAAAAAGTGTCATCTAGTGGGGCCCAGGAAAGGACCTTTTCTGTTGTGGTACCCACATGTGGAATTTAATTCCATCTGAGATCAAATTAGCCCAACACTGTTAGGCCCTAAAAACTGGCCTTTGTGCCTGTGATGGGGCCCCTTTCTTGGGTTTGTTGAGGGTTATTTTATGAAGTTCAGCTGCCAGGTGTTCTTATGTATTTTATTTATCTGTTTTATCATAAGCCACTAAGAGTCACTTACATGAGATGGGCAGCTATATAAATTAAATAAATAAAATTTCTTGTATCAGGGACCCCTGAAGAAAGATTAAAACATCCCTGTGGACCCAATGTAACGCCATTCCTTCCTTACTGAAGAAAGAAGGAATTTTTGTCTTAGATTTCTGTCTTGCTTTTTCTTCCAAAATGACTCTCAAAGCAGTTAATTTATCTTTAGCAAGAGCATTTTACTATCATCCAAATTAAGCATCTACTTGTTTTCCTTCATACCTGTACCAAAGCTCTTAACCAAAGAGAGATGCCATCTTGATCCCAGCTTTACTCTGAAAAATAAAATCTAGCTGTACAATGTCAGCATTATGTCTCTCTGCCTTGCTAGACTTGCTGTCCTAACCAACTAAAGATGATCATTCCCTTAAATTAAATTTTATTCCCTTAAAATTAAATGTGCAACCAGGCAGAAAAACCAGTCACCGCTGCCCCTTCTAAAATGCCCTTCAATATCTCTAATACCTGCCTCGTATGCCTATCCTATCCTCCACCCATCCAACAGACATTCAACTATTCCATTAATTTGGAAATAATAAAGTGTGGTTTCATTCCCAGCTTGTCCACTGTGAATAGACCTCAGTTTAAGTTTTGGAGGTTTATCTGCTTTTAAATTAAATAAGACCTTTTTAGCATTTTTCTCCCTTTACGGTAGGAAGAAAAATGACAGGCGGCCTATTAATTACTCATAAAGAGATCTTCTATCTGTCCTAAATTCTGTTCTGATTCCCGCAAGTGTATATTTAAGTCTTTCCTTTCACTATTTTTAGTGAAAGGAAAGTTAAATCAGTTAAATAGCTAATTGTGAATGCAAAAGAACAATGAGAGGAAAACAGTAATTACATTCTCCACTAAAACCAAAATATATATTCAAGCAATTCAGGAAAAGCTAGTTAATGGGACATTAATACTCTTCATCAATAATTCCAAGCTTGGATCAAGAAGAAATAATGAACTGAGCCTTGAAGCAATTAATTTTTTTTTTTTTTTACTGAAGGTGACCTCAGCTTAAAGGGCTATATTAAAGGATCTTAATGATGCAGAAGGACATTGCTCTAGATTTATTCGAATGAAACCTCTTTCTAATATCAGCTAATGTCAGCGAATTATTCCAGCTAATTATGGAAGAAAAGTACTCCGACAGTAGTAGATGTTTAGCAATATTTAGGTATTTCTGCAAGTGAAGGGTAGTGAAGAGAATGTTGAGCTTGGGCTGAGAAGACTCAGATTCACATTTCTGCTCATTAATGAAGACGGTGAGTGACTTTTCTCTCTCAACCTAACCAATTCACATGATTGTTTGAATGACCAGAGACTTCAGTGGAAGCTAGGAGAGGGAAAATGTGTACATTGCAGCTCCTAGACCAGAGGAACAAACTTCGAGCTCCTAAAAATAATGGACCATTCCAGTACTCTCCCTAATCTTCTGTTCACCTCTGTATGTAGAAGCTAAGTATCCCAAGCATTTGTTTTGTTTTTGGGCAAAGTTGGCTGAAGCAAACAAAATAATGATACAGTACATAACCAATAGAGTTGTCCTCTATCTTGGCTTCTCCAAGAGAAAGAAAAAACTAGGCACACACATACATATTTTATGTAACCCTCAGCCAACACATATATGCTCTTATATATGGAATAGCTAGTTATAGGCCAAATAATGAAAGCAGGATACAACAACAACAAAAAATAACTGTTTTGATTTTTGGACAAAAAGTTGTGGCTCTGTTTCATTTCTTTATGTTTATGTTCTTTCTGTGCCAACTCAGGAAGCTCAAACTGCCCAAGGAGCTTCTGATACAGTTCTACAGAGGAACTATTGACTCTGTCATCTGCACCTCTATAACTGTTTGGTTTGGTTTTGCAACCCAACAAGACAGACGCAGACTTCAGAGGATAATTAGAACTGCAGAAAAAAAAAATGCTGCCAATCTGCCTTCCATTGAGGACCTTATATTGCATGAGTCAAAAAGAGGCCTGTGAAAATATTTACAGACCCTTCACATCCTGGACATAAACTGTTTCAACTCCTACTCTCAAAATGACACTATAGAGCACTGCACACCAGAACAACTAGACATAAGAACAGTTTTTTCCCCGAAAGCCATCACTCTGCTAAACAAATAATTCTCTCAGCACTATCAAGCTATTCACATTAGGCTGCATTACTATTGCTATTGGTCTTCTCATCGTTCCTGTCGCCCATCTCCTCCTACTTGTGACTGCATGACTGTAACTTTGTTGCTTGTATCCTTGCCATTTATATTTATATTGACTGTTTTTTAGTATGATTTGATTGATTATTGTACTGTATGACTTTCACTGGGTATTGTGCTTTGTGATTCTTGAAGAGTGTATCTTGTCTTTTTATGTACCGTACCCTGAGAGCATATGCACCAAAGACAAATTCCTTGTGTGTCCAATCACATTTGGCCAATAAAGAATTCTCTCTCTCTCTCTCTCTCTCCCTCCCTCCCTCCCTCCCTCCCTCCCTCCCTCTTTTCCTCCCCCCCCCGGATTGTTTTGTTAGAGGTGGCTGAAACTTTTCAGTTTTTATGAATATTCATTGGCCAGAAAGCATTAACTGATTTATTATAAATCTATTCTTTGACCACAAGAGGGAGCTAAGAAGATAGAGACTGGTGCATTTCAACTTTTTGAAAAAGAGTTGCTTGAGAAATATTGAAATAAAACTATTCACTTTATAGATCTATTAGGTTCTAAAGGTGTTATGAAAACTACTCAAATAATTGGAAGAAAGATGAATATTTCAGAGGTGCAATTATTTGTAGAAAGAAACCACTGAGGCAATTTCACAAAATATCTGACAATGCAAAGGAATTAACTGCAATTTTGGAATATAAATCTGACATTAATCTTTATTATGATAACTGTTTAAATACAAGCCTCTCAATGCAACTGAAAGAAGAGTTCCAAGTAAATCTGCAATTTTTAAGAAGAAAAGTTTGGGACTTTTTCTTCATGGATACTTACAATGTTGTGAATCCATTGAGAAAAGGGGAGCATTATATTTATTTGATTGATATATCAGAGAAGAAAAAGATTTTATTCAATGAGGATAAGTGGGAGGGAGTGTCTTAAATTTAATAAGCTAATTGGAGTTAATTGGATTTTTATAGGTCTGCTATATGTAATTGAAAGAAAGCTTTAATGTAGTTTTGTGTTTATAAAGTGGGTTCTTCCATTTGGGCTAATATTATGTTATAGGCATTGTTTGCCCATTTATATATATTTATCTTCCAATTAATCTTAAGTAACATTCTATAAACTTAGCTATTTGGTGTTCCATCTCCAGAGTATAAATTCATATCCAATTCAGATTTGTCTCCTGCAAAAACAAATCTTTTTTTAAATTTAGGTTTATTTATTTATTTATTTATTTATTTATTTATTTATTTAAATTTATATACCACCCTTCTCCTAGTGGACTCAGGGCGGTGTACAGCCAAGAATAAAAAGCACTCCAATACAAAATTTAAAATATTAATAAAAGAATTAAATAATTTTGGCCCAATAAATTTAAAAACCCAATAGGCAATTAAAATTTAAAATTTAAAAATTAAATTTAAAGATTAACTCTTTAAAAAATTCTATAATAATTAAACCAGTTACAATTAAATCCTTTACTTACTAGCTGTTCTTTTTTAAAACTTAAGTCTTATTGAAATCTTTGGATTTCAATAAATCCCAATAGGTCATTCATTTAGATTCCTTGTCCATTTCAAATATTTTATTAGCATTTCAAAATATAAATATAAAAAATACAGAAGTACAAGGAGAAAATAAGGGAGGGAAGGGGGAAGAGAAAAAAGTGTAAGGGAAAGGGAAGGTAAGTGAAAAGAAAAAGAAAAGCATTAACTTAAAAGGAGCTCTGGTGGCTCAGCAGACTAAAAACATTGTAATTAAACACCAGCTGTCTACAATTACTGTAAGTTTGAATCTCACCAGGCTCAAGGTTGACTCAGCCTTCCATCCTTTCTAAGGTAGGTAAATTGAGGGGGCAATAAGCTGACTTTGTATAAATATACAAAAGTATGAAGGCTATTGCTTAACGCATTGTAAGCCACCCTGAGTCTCCGGAGAAGGGCAGCATATAAATCAAATTTTAAAAAAAACAAAAACTTCTGATTTCTTTTGGTGCAGTAGAATAAGGTAGTAACATAAAACCTCAACTTTTTACTCTTATATAATAACATATACCAGTAATCTAACACAATAAACTATCTAATCAGCAAAATCCAAAATCAAAGTTTCATTTTTTCCCCACTTCTAGCACAAAGTCCAGAATCGGTTTCCAAGTAGAGACAACATGATGTTCTTTTCTTTAACCAAAGCAGTCAACTTAGCCATCTCTGCTAACTTTTGCAAGCTATTTGTCCTTTGTGGGAATCAAAATATCCTTCCATTTTTGTGCATAAAGTATTCTTGCTGCCATCAACATATATAATGTTAAAGTTCAAATTTTCCCCAGGTTCTTTATCTATTAAGCCTCTTGTTTTATCTTTATATTCACTTTAAGAATCTTCTGTATTAAGATGTGAACCAGGGATGAAATTCGACTGGGTTAGAGTGGCTCGGGCGAACCGGTAGGGATGATTTGAATTTGTTCACTGAACCGGTAAAAATCACCCCTGGTTGGCCCCGCCCATGCCCGTCTGGGCACCTGGTTGCCACTCACCCCTTCTGCCCACTGTGAATGGAGGGAGAAAAATTCTGCTTCTCTCTGCCACAGAATTCAACATTAATTGCTGCAGCAGAGAGAATCCGAACATTTCTCCCTCCATTCACAGAGGAGCTGCTGCAGTCTGTCCCTTTTAGGTAGGCCCCGGGAGGGAAGGGGCTGGGGGGGGGGGGCATGCAGAATTCAGTGTTAAATGATGCAGCAGAGAGAGTTTGCAGACTGAATATGAGCCAATTACTGTCAGATCAGTTTCCCTCACACTGTTGTTGTGGAGAAAAAATGAGGGAAAAAAACCCATGTAGGTGAATTAGAGTTGTTTGAGGAAAAGCAGGTCATGTGGGCAACAAAAGTTGAATTCCGAAGCAGAGCTCATTTTATTTTTTTTTAATTTTTTTTTATTTTTAATTTGATTTATATGCCGCCCTTCTCCGGAGACTCAGGGCGGCTTACAATGCGTTAAGCAATAGCCTTCATACTTTTGTATATTTATACAAAGTAAGTTTATTGCCCCCACAAACTGGGTCCTCAATTTACCCACCTTAGAAAGGATGGAAGGCTGAGTCGACCTTGAGCCTGGCTAGGATTGAACTCACAGAAATTACAGGCAGCTGGTGTTAATTGCTGCCTTTAGTAGGAGGCATTAGCCCCCTACGCTACACAGGCTCATGTAATGAGGATATTGAGGACATCATGCAATGTCAACAATTTGTGGTTTCCAATGAAGAAACGGATGATATTCTGAGTCAGAAACTGGATTCTTCCTCAGACAGGGCACGTGAAAACGGGGAATTTATAATCATCAGAATACTAAACAAGCCAGAAAAACAGCCTGATATTTTGAAGTAAAAAGCCAAGACAAGCACAAGGTCTAACATATGGCATTAACTTATTTTTCAAGACAAGCCAAACCACTTGCTCAGCTTAATGAGAAATTAAAGCTTTAGTTCCTGGAGCCTCAAAATTTGTTGACTTACCTGGTGGATCACAGCACCAGGATTTTAACTGAATAGACCTCTTTGTGGGAATCAGGCCCACAGATTTAGGCTTATCAAAATGAGGCAAAACTGTAGTCAAAGTGATAATAAAGAAGAGACTGGAATGAGGTGGTGAAACCACAATTGTTCTTCAGAGTTCCTTGGACTGTCGCACAAAGAGCGAAGTATCTATAAATAGATATTTACCTTTTTCCCCAGTGAAACTGCTTGTTGTATGTAACATTGTACAAGATCTGTATATATTTTGCTGTTTTTCTTGTAAAGGGAAATTGGAATCTTGGACTTTTAAGGAATAAATTTATTAGATTTATTTATTTATAAACTTTATATTCCACATTTTCATTGCTCTGTAAAAAAAAAGAACAAAGTATTCCCATACTGGGGATGATGATAATGATGATGTTATCCATTGATTCATGTCCAGCTGTTGGTGTTTCTGTGGGCCAGGTCTCTCCACATATCCCAATCTTGTGCTACTTCTTTGAATTTTTCTATGTTCTGGCTAGTATCAGCTTTGTGATCGTGTTCTTTGGTGGCCTGGTTTTCTTTTACTGCTAACTTTTCCCAACATAAATGCTTTCTTCAGTGAATTACCCTACATGACATGACCAGAGTAAGTGAGACACAGTTTTGTGATTTTTCCTTCCAGTGACATATCTGGTGTTGTGTGCTCCACTACTTGCTTGTCACCTTTGCTGTCCAAGGAGCCTTCTCCAGCACCACAGCTCAAACAAGTCAATTTTCTTCCTGTCTTGCTTTTTTAAGGCCCAACTTTCACAACCAGAGTTAGCTGTTGGGAAAATAATATAACAGACTAATCTACATTTCATTGCTAGGCTGATATCCTAGCTTTTTCATATATGCCTCATGTTCATCGTTATTGTGCGACCTAAAGCATTTTTTTCATTCTTCACTGTCAATTTCTATTTTGATGTTTACATTCCTTGCAGTGGTCATGAGTTTGGTCTTTTTGATGTTCAGAAAGAAACCCAAATTCTCACTTCCTTCTTTGATTTCCTTGATCAGATGTTCCAGGCCTTCTTTACTTTCTGAGAGGAGAAGTGTATTGTCAATGTATCAAAGATTGTTGATGTTTCTTCCTCTAATCTGTATCTCAATTTTTGATTTTTCGAGATCTAGCTTTCTCATGATCATTTCAGCATACAGGCTGAATAAGAAAGAAGAGAGAATGAAACCTTGTCTCACTCCTTTCTCTATCTTAAACCAATCTGTGTCTCTATATGGTGTTAGCACAGTGGTTTCCTGATTTGAGTACAATGATTCCCCTAACTTGACCAGATGTGCTGGTAGGGTTCTCCATAGCTTCTCATGATCCACACAATTGAAGGCTTTCTTGTAATTGAGGGAGCATATGTAACTCCTCTTTTGATATTCACAAGATTTTTTTCCAGCGTAGATTTGCAAGAAGGTCACAGGTGCCATGACCTCTTCAGAAGCCAGCTTGGACAGCTGGTAATTCCCTTTTGATGGTTGATGCTAAACATTGTTTTATAATTTTAAGAAGAATCTTGCTGATGTGAGGGATGAGAGTAATTGTACAACAATTGGAGCAATCTTTAGAATCACCCTTTTCCAGCAATGGAATGAACATGGAATGTTTCCAATCCTGTGGCCACAACTTGGTTTCCCAAATTTTCTGGTACAGGTCTCTAATGACTGTGGGTGTTACAGGTTTCAGTATTTGGTAGGAATGATGTCAACACCTGGAGTCTTCTGTTTGGCAGTTGGTTCATTGCCTATATGATCTCTTCCTCAAGGATGGCTGGTTCTCTTTCTACTTCTCTTTCCACATCATCCTGAGGCTAGGCCCCTTTGCTACCTGGGTGCAATTCTTTTGTATATTCTCACCTGTTCTTGATGGTCAGGTAGTTCTTTCCCTTGCTTGTTTTTGATGATGCTTTATTGTGCAATAAATTGTGTACTGATTTTTTTGACTTGCATTACTGCATTCCTGGTGTGTCCCTTCATGTTGTCCTCTTCAAGTAGTTTACATTGCTCATCCCAGCAAACTTCATTGTTCTTCCTTGCTGTCCTCTAGAACAGGGGTCACCAACCTTTCGGACCTCAGGGACCACTAAATTCATAATTTTAAATCCTGTAGACGACTAATATGATCTGCCTAATGACCGGCTGGGTGGGGGGTGGCTAGGTGGTCATGTGACTGAGTAAGCGTGGCCAACTCAATGTCACTCACATTGAGGGGCACCTCTCCGGCCTCTACTCACCGCTCCCAGCAACTCCTCGCCTGCCCGCCTGGCTCTTTAGGGCCCCAAAAGGAAGCAGTTGTTGGAGCTAAGCAGCCACCACGAGAAAGAGTTGGCAAAACAGCTGGCTCAGTTCAAATTGGATCTGAAGGAGACTCAGCAGAAGCACCTCACTGAAGATTATGAGCATAGGCTTTCCAAGCAGAGGGAAGACCTGCAGGAGTGCAAGGCCAGGTACCAGCACCTGGAGGCTCAGCGGGCTGAGATAGACAGCCAGTTCCAGTGGGACTGCGGCCATGGTGCAGTCCCACTGGAACAAGGCCCTCCGGCTCTTTGCCACCAGTGGCACTTCCCTCCAGCTTTTGCTCAAAGCCCCACACGAGGAGGCTGAAGCAGACCCCAAGTTGGAATTTCTGCCCCCCTCCAGCCTGCACAAAAAGTCCCTGAATGGGGAGACTCTTTGCAGCAACACGAACATTCATTGCACGTATCCTGCCCAGGGGCTGTAGTTTGAGGACCCCTGATTTAGTGCAATATAAAAAATGGAAATAAATTTTTTGTGGACCAGCAAAATTTTCTTGCGGACCACCAGTGGTCCACGGACCACCAGTTGATGACCGCTGCTCTAGAAAGCTACATTCAGTCTTCTTGCTCCTTCTCATGTGCCTTTGCTGATTTGCTACTTTTCTTTGGTCATCTGTTTTGATGACCTCATCTTAGAGCCATTTGCATTTTTTCTCTGGCTTGTTGTACGGTGTGTTTTCTTCTGCAATTCCAATAATAGTTGATTGAATCTCCTGCCACAGTTCATCAGGCATTTCTCAGCAGTTCAAAACTATTTTTCATCTCAGTTGTTTATATAGAATGTATTTTGGTGGAATCAAATTTTTTTGGAGGCACTGTCTTTTTGATAGTGCATAGTTTGACTTTAATCTTTGCTAACAATAATTTATGATCTGAGCCACAATCAGCACTTGGATATGTCTTAATAGAACTGGTCCCTTGATGCTGCATAGGACATAGACAATATGATTACAGTGAAATCCATTCGGTGAACTCCACTTGTATAAGCGGTAATACTTGTGATCATATATTCATGATCTAAATTGGTTTTCTTGGCAAAATTGTACCAAACAATCTCTGCATTGTTCCTCTCACCTAGTCCAAAATGACCAGTGATGCCTGGTCTCTACTTGCTTGCCAAATTTGCATTGAACTTGCCCAAAATGTAAACAATGTCTTTTGGGGCACTTGTTTCAGAGTTTCTTGGACCATGGCATAAAAACTCTGTTACAGCTGTCACTGGGGCATAGACTTGGACAATTGTGATGTTGAGGGGCTTGGCAGGAATTCTGATGGTCATAATTTGGTCATTGATAATTGACAATATATATACTGCTTTAGCAAGTTTCTTGCTTACAGTACATGCCACTCCATTTGTTTTCCTTGTATCAACTCCTAAGGAGAAATCTCTAAAGTGCCTTGCCCAACTTTGCCACAAGGCCATCTTCAGGAAGCCACAAAGTTTTCAAAACAGAGCAAATTTGAAGATTATTAATGCGTACTTGGAAGAGATCAGAGCAAAAATCTTCTAACCACAGAAGATGTGTGGTTAGATGATCTACCTAATCCCAGGAAGTTTCAGAGAGTTTATAAGCATTGCTACTTCACTTCAGAACACCACTCAGAGAGAGCGGAACCAAAACTTCATCTCAAAGAAAAGGTAAGTCAGAATATATTTGTTTTAATGCTTCCTCAGCTATTATTTGGCAAACAGAATGACTAAATATCATCTTGTGAATTTTGATCGCTTTGAGATACTTTGAAATGAGTGTGGATATAGAAATAGTAATAGCTGCTTAACCATTTCACTGAAATCAACTTATTTATAGTTGCTTTGCACCCCAGTTTTTTATATTGCGCTGCTTCTTGTAATATTTTGGTCAACTTGTATATGAAACATAATATTCATTTTAAAATGGTCAAATAGTCAGCCATGTTTTAGAAGAGCAGGCTCTTTGCCCTTCCTTATTTTATTTCTTTTTTTTCCCCCCTGCTTTGTCAGAGCAAGTCAAAATCAGATTCATCATTTACATTCCAAATTCAGAAGACATATTGTCCTAGGGCTATAGGAGAGTAGTTAAGAGAGAGGGCCATAGGAGAGTAGTATTTATTTAATTTTCTTTTTACATTTTAACTCTTCTGGTGATCAAAGAGGAACATTAATGTATTTACATAAAATAATAATACTTTTTGTCTTCTATTTCCAAAGCTCATAGTCAGGTAAAGCTTGGGTATTAAGAAGTCAGTCACTGAGCCATCCATGTTCTTCTCTCTGTATTAGAAATTCAGTTATTTTCTCATGAAGCAAGATGGTCCATACCTTGAATGCAGCTACTCAGAAGATTCTGCCCAAAAGCTTTGGAAGAGAGCAATCTCAAAAGTGTAATGAATCCACATTTTTTGAGATCATTAATGTCTCAGTGTCTTTTTCTCTTAAATATACATCAGAAGATTCAATTCGGATTCTGATACAGCCAATGAGAGGGGCCAATGCTTTAAAAACATTAGCATATTAGCACTAGTCTTTAGTGTTTCAGGAGAACACTAAAGACTTTTTTTTATCATTGATATTCATTAGAAATCAGCATATGGTTATATCATTTTCTTAAACACAATTGGGTAGAGCCATGGGATCTGGGAAGCAAAATTCCAGATGGCCATCTCATGGTAGGAGAGAGTTCTAATAGTCATTTGGAGACCAACAATTTTTTCTTGAGCAGCATGCATTAACTTGGCATCCAGTTAACTGTTAATAACTAATAACTAATTCTTCTTACAGGTTTATTCAACAAAATGAAGATTGTGATTCTTCTTGCCTGCTTTTTGGCCATCATTGTTCCTTTTGAGGTACTGTACCCATATTGTGATTGCATGAAGGATTCATTTAATGCTTGAGAAAAAATAACTGCAAAGTTTTGGGGAGTCAGAGGGCCATGACGTATTTATGGAATTGGTTGGGCAGAATATTCATTTTCTCATGTCTGAAGGTTCAGTGAGGGAGATCACCCTGCAAACAGAGGCTGGGATGGAGGAATCAGAGAGACAGAGAGAAGGAATGTTCAATTCATATAGGAAGTTCATAAATCTGCAGAGACTTAAAACAGATCTTCCTCCTCGTTGGCATGGAGCAGTGTTTCTCAGTCTTGGCAACATTAATATATATGGTTTAGCTGATTGAGGAATTCTGGGAATTGAAGTCCATACCACAAATGGTTGCCAAGACTGAGAAATAGTGACATACAGTAGATGTTTCAAAATAAATATTTCCTGTTAAAAGATTTCCAAAGGTGGATTTGGATCAATGTCACTTGAAGTCTTGGAAGGCAACAGCCTTTTGAGGGAGGTCAGCTTTTACAATCCCATAACCTACTAAAACAACTTAAAACTGGGGACCCAATTATTCATACGGACTTCCAGATACATGACCAAAGGCAATCAAAATGCTTGCTTAGGGCTCTTGTGATAGGCTGCAACCTTTGCGGCTGGCTTGATTTGACTTGGGGAATCAGTTCTGTAATAATACTGGTGATGGAATGATTTCATAAAAAGCAGTTATCACCTCAACTGAAATATTATAAAATCATCGTATCTACAACTTGTAATCTCATTTTAAAAAAT
This sequence comes from Masticophis lateralis, assembly GCA_030761175.1. Taxonomy (NCBI): domain Eukaryota; kingdom Metazoa; phylum Chordata; class Lepidosauria; order Squamata; family Colubridae; genus Masticophis; species Masticophis lateralis. Next base: position 191,517,231 of record JAUDYJ010000002.1, on the reverse strand, counting down.
CATTTTAATCTTATTTTTTCCTCATTTTTCTCCTTCTCTTCCAGGCCCACCCTGTAGAAATTGAAAGCAGTGAACAATGGCCATTCCTGTTTTATCCATCACATCCAAACTACCCAATGCTGAGTGATCCACCTCAAAACCAACCTTTAAATTATTATCCAAAGGAGATAGTTGATCCTCTAATAAAGGCTGTAATAGAACTAGTAAATTATATTCCTGCTGGGCCTCCTGGACCCCTAGGGCCTCCAGGGCCAACAGGACCTGAGGGGCCTATGAATCCTGTGTGGCCCATGAATCCTGAGGGTCATCCTGGTCCCATAAGTCCTGAAAATGTCCCATGGCCCATGGGTCCTGAGAGCACCCTACAACCCATAAGTCCTGAGAGCACCCCACAACCTATAAGTCCTGAGAGTACTCCACAACCCATAAGTCCTGAGAGCACCCCACAACCCATAAGTCCTGAGAGCATCCCACAACCCATAAGTCCTGAGATCATCCCACAACACATGAGTCCTGAAAGCCCCATGGAGCCCATGGATCCTGAGTACCACCCCTGGCATGTTTCCTCCTAAGGTCCCTGTGTAGAGTGGAGGCAAAATCCTATTTTGTTGATTGGTAAGTCCTGTTGAGACATCAGAAGAGAATATGCCTGTGGTAGCCCACATACTACCATTCCACTATGATTGATATTTTTAGCCTTCCTGAAGGACAGAAAAGCTGTTTCTTCAAGCATTGGGCTAGGATGCGGGTGGAGTCATGGAATTAACAGTAGGGGTGCTTCTGGGAACTTGGGGTGTGTGTGTTGGAGGGGTGAGGTGGGGCTGGTGTTTTTTTCTCTCTCTCTTGCTGTAAGATTTCTTTGTGAGAAGTAGGTGGCATTTAACTTCTGCTCTTTAGCAAGAGATGAAAAGCTATGTTGCCAAGAACCACCAAACAACTGTTGCCCAGTTTGATTCTTCTGCAGTAGAGGTTCTGAAACATTTTTAAGTTGTAGCACCTGATTAAAAAAACAATCATCTGATAATTACCAGAACCCCAGTCACATGATGAAGGCCTAGAGATGAAAAAGCGTATATGTTCAATTAAAGTTTATGGTATAGTTTTATAGTATAGTTTTACTTTATAACAAGAAGGCCTAACTCTTGGGTAATATATTATATACTGGGTAATATTGTATAGTAATGGGTACTATATTATTTACTGTGCTTTATGTGATATGCTGTAGCAAATAAATACATTCACATTCACATAAAAGGCATAACACAGCTGCTCCATCCATTCCTCTTGTAGCATTGTCTCTGGCAACATTCCCACTTCTCTTGGCTCATGACAAAGGAAGTTTACCTATTAAATTATATATAATCTTGCAGATGGACAACCAGGCTCATTTTGAGAAAAAGAGATATTGTGTTGAGTTATGGGAGACAGTTTTCACTTTTATGCCCTGTTATAGCTCAGTCAAAGCAAAGGATTTTCAAAAGGCCTGTGGAAATGAAGTACATTATGGCATTGAACCACTTGCCATGGTGCATTTTGGGCTCATTTCACCCCTCATCCAAAGGATCAGGTAGCTGGAAGAGATTTCTATGAATGAGCTTCACAAAATGAAAAAGGGCCATCAGTTGGACAATGGCAGAACAAAATGACAAATCAGAATCTGGCATTGGAGCAATCCTGATCTTCCCTTGCTGGTGGATAGAGAAGAAGCTACAGGGGCACTGATCATTGTTCTTGTAGCCGGGAGCAGAGTGGGCTATTCCCCTGGTCCATAGTCCTTTGACGTTCTGAATCAAAGAGGAGAAATGGAGAAAAAGAAGGAATTACACTTTGAGTGAGGGCCTAAATCTGCTTTCTCAAATACAATATCTTCCAGGCAGGTTGAACCCATGGGGAATGGGGAGTAACTGTAAATTGAGAAAGGTTATCAATTATGTTCTTTAGCTAAGAGCTAAAGAACATAATTGATAACCTATAGCATAATCAATACCCTGCCACTCAAGGAATAATCTCTAATTTATGAAACAGGCAGGGAAAACTTAATCTAGTCATAAAGGTCTGAAATAATTCCTGATAATCTTTTTCTTTTTTTGTAGATTTTGTTGAGATGCTGTTTGCAAGATACCTAGAAGAGATTTTTTTTTGTTTCTGGCACACCTGAATGAATGATCCTAAATTAGACTGGCTTTTTAAAGCTCTGCAATGGTTCCTTTAAATAAATTTGACCAGCTTTATATTCTTTCTTCTATATTTTTATTTATATTTGTGCATGTCTAGATGAGGATGTGTTGGTTTAGAAACGAGATGGGACACAATTGCCAAAGACTGGCCTTTGGAGCTGGGTGAAGTGGACAATTGGCCACAGTCATCTACTTCACCCCAGCCCTCCCATCCCAGCCAACCCTCCATCGGTGTTCATTCCTGGTTGCCCTTCCCCTGTCACTCCTCCCCCACCACTCCTCCCCTATAATTCCGCAACTTCCATGTTGCTCTTGGAGATTGGCTACGAGACAAATCACTGTGGCAATTTGCCATGCAGGACAATTAGCTGCATAACCTGGTGGCCAATCCATGTGCTGGAGAGTGGGCCTCTGCCTTCTCATTGGATACAACGCACAGAGATGGATAGGACGGGCAGCAGCCTCGGGCAGCAGCTTTTTGAAAAGGCTGTGTGCTGGGAGGTGGGGGACATGGTGGTTGCAATCAGGCCGCTCCTCTTTGCCAGGTGCATCTTCTTGGGGGTGGCACACCGTCCTCTCACTCCTAAAATGGAAGGCAATGGGCTTCACCCTGCCTTGCCATCTTCACTGACTTCCCAGTGCAGCACCATCACCTGAGACTTGGAGGGGAGAGTCTGCCCTGCAGAGTCTGTTTGCTCAGCCGCTGCCTTGCCTGTGCTGTGATCCAAGTAGGTAGTATTAGATGCAAACAGTTCCAAAACAAACAGACCTTATTAGAACAGCTGAGAATTAACTCATTCTCAGCATAGTCAAAGTAAATTAAAACAAATTCTTCTTAACACAAATCACCAATCTTGGTATAATTAGGCAAATTGCCAAAGGCTTCTCTTGGCACAATTTCAGAAGCAGAAGACACCGACCAGAAATAAGTGCAGCAAGACAAGAACAAATCTATCAATCTATCAAAGAGCCCAAGAGCTGTTGCTGGTCTTTTAAGCCTTATGATAGGGGCCAATCATCTCTTGGCCCTGCTCCTGAGTCATCCTCTTTGCTGTAGCTGCTCTTGCCTTCTGGCATATGTGGTCTAGGAACAGGCTCCTCCTGTTCCTCTGCCTCTCTACTATCAGCCTCAGGAGGTTCTGGCCCCATCTCTGCCTCCAATGCAGAGCCCTCATCTGGGCCTTCCCCAGCCTCCAAGACTGGCCCATATTCTTCATAAGCCTCACTGCTGTCCGACTCCGCTGCCAGCTCCTCAGGCTGCTGGTGGACCACAACAGTGGCAGTGCTGCAGTCCAGTGCCATGCTGGGCAGAGTGGCAGGCGGATATGTAGAGAGAGGCACTTCCCCTGCACCCCTGCCTGGCGGGGAAGGGCCAGAGTCATGAGGGTGCAGCCCAGGGCCTGCCTGGGGCCCTCTTCCCCAACCATATCTCTTTGGATGGCCAGTGGTGGCCAGCCTCTGAAGACCCTCCATGATAGGCTGTGTCCAGTAGGCTCCCTCCTCACACCTCTCACACCAGGCTGAGCTCTGCCAAAGCTGGTGAGACCAATCAGGGCAGCTGAGAATGGGCAGCTAGGCTGCACTGTCCCTGGCAGGGAAGCCCCTTGGGTGCCCCAGAGACAGCAGGTGGGTGGTGGATGGGGTGTCTTCATCCCTCAAGGTCACTTCAGACCTTCCCCTGTAAAAGCTCGTTCAAATATCAGCCCCCTCCCCAAAAGGCAGAATGCGCCAAAAGGCATCAATGAATTTTCTGCATTAGTCTCTGTACTTGCCAGCAGCGGGAGGGAGGACTGGTCATACAGTAACTCTCCCTTCCCCAAAAAAGTGACTTTCCAAGGAAGAAGGGAAAAGCCTACTAAGCAATTCTCTTCCATGGACGGGGGCTGCTTCCTCTTTGGGCAGGCTCAGAACTCAAGAAAATAAACCAAGGTGTGGCGTCTTTGATTTGAAGCAGTTTCAAGCAAACCCACTTTGCTCTGCATTCCCCCAACTCAGAAACAATGAAAGGATGTGGGGGGAGGGAATATTTACTGCAGAGCAGGGATCCAACCTGAGATAAAAGTGTAGCAGATTCCAAGCCTGTTGAAACCTCAGGGGGCCACAGCATTCTCTGCATCTTGCCAAAACACGGAGCCCTCCACACGTGCTGGATTAATGTCCCCATGGTCCACAGCCAGGATGGACAATGCAGTCCAGCAGGCTGGGAAGTGACCAGTTTGGATTAAGCTGCTCTATCTGTTTAGAAGCCTCAGGCAAATTTTCTCCTTCTGTGAATTAAGTAATTAATTCACAGAAGAAGTTAAATTAATTAACTTCTTTGTCAAACAATAACAATAGGAGTCTGGGGAGCAGTGGACAAAAGCGCTGTTAAATAGCACTTAGTTGCCAGCTGCCTGCAATTACTGCAAGTTCGAATCTCACCAGGCTCAAGGTTGATTCAACCTTCCATCCTTCCGAGGTAGGTAAAATGAGGACCCGGATTGTGGGAGCAATAAGATGACTTTGTATAAAAAAGAACACTGCTTAGGGGAGGGGGCAAAAGCTCTACTAAGCAGGTATATGCAAAAAGTACGAAAGCTATTGCTTAACGCATTGTAAGCCGTCCTGATTCTTCAGAGAAGGGCAGCATATAAATCGAACCAATAAATAAATAAATAAAATAAATAAATTAAATTAAATTAAATTAAATTAAATTAATAAATAAATAATTTTTTTTAAAAAAAGGATCTTTCGCCCAGGTGTTGGGCATCGTTTTTCAAGGAAGCTTTAGGACTACTTCATAAACCACGCTTTTAAACATCTTAGGCATGCAAAGATGTATGAACCAGGCCTGCCCTACCTGCTGCAAAACATGGAGAAAGGATTTAATTTTCCTCTCTTGTTGCACTTATAAGATCTTGAGCCTGAGGGTAGAACCCAGTGGTGGGTTGCTCCCAGTTCGCAAGAACCGGTAGTAAAAATTTGTAGTAGTTCGGAGAACTGGTAATAACATTGGCTGGCCATGCCCCCAAACAGGTCCCCGGCCCGGTCCCCGCTTGCTTACCCCACCCATCTCATCAGAGGCTCTTTTTTTTTAACTTTTAAAAGCATTTTTTCTACAACCTCTTTGGCTGAAAAAATGCTTTTAAAAGTAAAAAAAAAGCCTCTGATGATCGCGTGGCTCAGCTGGGATTGTCAGAGGCTTTTAAAAACACTTTTTTTCTGTAACCTCTTCAGCCAAAGAGGTTGTAGAAAATAAAATGCCTTTAAAAGCCTCTGGCGATCCCAACTTAGTTGCCTGAACATCAGTGGCTTCTAAAAGCATTTTTTTCTTAAGTAAATATCCCCTCCCCCCCCCCCCCACATCCTTTCATTGTTTCTGGGGTAGGGAATGAGGAGCAAAGTAGGCCTGTTTGAAACTGCTTGCACTCAAAGATACCACACCATGGTTCCTCAGTTGCCACACAGAAGGGGAAGGGGGGGGGGAAAGGAGGTTGGAATATCTTACATAACAGAGAACTTTCTTTTAGGAACCAAGGTCATTTCCACAGAGAACAGATCAGATCGGGAAGGAGTGCTTGGAGAGCCTGCCAATTGACACAATTGGCCACCATGACCTTGTGACACTTGGGGATGAGTTTATTTCTTCTTTTAATTATACTGAAACCATGGGAATTATTTAGAGCTGGTTTTCCTTTAATCAGTGCCAATATGATGTACTCAATAAAGAAGTCCTTTGAAGTGGATTCGAGCCTCAGAATTTGGATTTCTTTGAGTTTTTTAAAAAAAATTTTATTACTCTTATAACACAATATAACAATACAGGACATACAACATTTATAAACAAGCTCTCTTTACAGCTATTGCATGGTGGTCTTCTTTTTTATTCACAATTTCCCCTTCTTTCTCTTTATATCATTCCAATTTACTACTTGTCCCCAACATTTTAATTACAATACATCCAATGTATTTCTCTCATTCATATCAATTTCCTATTTTTTATACTTTAACATATCCTTTTTTTATTTTTTAACATTTCTATCTTTCCCCCCTATTTTTCTTTTTCGTTTTTCCTTCCCTCCAACCACTAACACCATTCTTTGAGTTTATTAGTTGGAACTTGACATTTTCTTTGCCCCTCTGTGTGATGGCGGGCTGGTCAGCCAGCTGGCCGGTTGACTGGGCTGCCATACAACTGAGCTTCACCTAACACCGGACTGCAGCAGCGCCACTGATCCTGGGCAACACAGCAGCCAAGCGAAGCTGCTCCACAGGGCAGACTCTCCCCTCTGGGTCCAATGTGATAGCATGGTAGTGGGTAGGCAGTGGGATGATGAGGTAAGGGTGGAGTCCATTGCCCCCCCTTTGGCGGTGGCCGGGTATTGTGCAGCCTCTGGGGTGGCATGACTGGTTGGAGGAGTAGCCTGCATGCCCCACACAGCAACCGCCGTGTCCCCTGTTTCCTGGGGCACAGCCTTTTGAAAAATCCCAGCACCCATCCAGCACCCTCTCTGCATTCCACATCCAATGGAAAGGCAGAGGCGCACTCCTTGGCACATGGATTGGCCACCAAGATGCAAAGCTAATTGTCTCACACAGTGAATTGGCTGTGGCTAATTCTCTCTCAGCCAATCTTCTGGGCAACATGGAAGTTGAGGAGCAATGGGGGAGGAGTGGCAATGGAGTAGCTATGGAGTAGCTATGGAGTAGGGGCAGCCAGGGATGAACACCCATATGGAAGTTCGGCTGGGGCAGGAGAGCTGGGGTGAAGCAAGCAGGGCCAGGTGACTGTGGTCAATTGTCCATTCCGCCCAGCTCCAAAGGCCAGTCTTTAGCAATTCTTTCTCATCTCATTTGTAAACCAACACATCCTCATCTAGACATGCACAAATATAAATAAAAATATAGAAGAAGAAATATAAAGCTGGCCAAATTTATTTAAAGGAACACATTGCAAAGCTTTAAAAAGTCAGTCTAAATCAGTATCATTCATACAGCGATGCCAGAAACTGTCTTCTAGGTATCTTGCAAGCAGCATCTCACAAATTCTACAGGAAAAAAAAAAGATTTTCAGGAATTATTTCAGATCTTTATGACTAAACTAAGACTTCCCTTAAGTTAGAGATTATTCTTTGAGTGGCAGAGCATTGATTATGCTACAGGTTATCAATGTTCATTAGCTCTTAGCAACCTTTCTCAATGTACATTTACTCCCCATTTCCCATGGGTTCTACAATGGAAGATATTGTATTTGAGAAAACGGATTTAGGCTCTGACTCAAAGGGTATCTCCTTTTTCTCCATTTCTCCTCTTTGATTCAGAATGTCAAGGGATTAAGAATTCACTCTACTCTCAGCCACAGGAACAATGATCAGTGCCCCTGTAGCATCTTCTCTATCCACTAGCAAGATCAGGTTTGCCCCAATGCCAGATTCTGATTTGTCATTTTGTTCTGCGATTGTCCAACTGATGGCCCTGCTTGACTTTTTCATTTTGTGAAGTTCATTCATAGAAACCTCTTCCAGCTACCTGATCCTTTGGATGAGGGTGAAATGAGCCCAAAATGCACCATGGCAAGTGGTTCAATGCCATAATGTACTTCATTTCCACAGGCCTTTTGAAAATCCTTTGCTTTGACTGAGCTATAACAGGGCATAAAAGTGAAAACTGTCTCCCATAACTCAACACAATGTCTCTTTTTCTCAAAATGAGGTTGGTTATCCATCTGCAAGATCATATATCATTTAATAGGTAAATTTCCTTTGCCATGGGCCAAGAGAAGTGGGAATGTTGCCAGAGACAATGTTACCAGAGGAATGGATGGAGCACTCTCACAGAGTGATCCTTGATGGCTTACAGCAAAGAAAACAAAAATGTGAACCTCCCCTCCAACATACATACTCCAACGTCCCAGAACCATTCAGATTGTTAATTCCGTGATTCCACTCCATCCTAGGCCAATGCTTGAAGAAATAGCTTTCCTGTCCCTCAGGAAGGCTAAAAGTTTTGGCCATCTTGGAATGTAGCCTACAAGATTATTCCCTTCTGATATGAAATATCGAGAGGACTTACCAATTAGCAAAACAGGTTTTGCCTCCACTTTACACAGGCTCCATGGGAGGCCCCATGGGCTCCATTGGGCCTTCTGGACTCATGTCTTGGTGGTGGCTGTCAGGACTCATGAACCATGGAAAACTTTCAGGATTTATGGTTTGTGGAGGGCTCTCAGTAGATATGGGATCAGGGTGACCCTCAGGACCCATGGGCCACACAGGACCCATAGGCCCCTCAGGCACTGGAGGTCTTTGAGGTCTGGGAAGCCCTGGGAGTCTGGGAGGTCCTGGAGGCCCTGAGGGTCCAGGAGGCCCAGCAGGAACATTACTTGCTAGCTGTATTAAAGCCATTATTAGAGGGTAAACTATCTCCTTTGGATAGTAAAACCCAGAATTTAAAGGTTGGTTTTGAGGTGGATCACTCAGAGTTGGGTAGCTTGGATGTGATGGATGAAATGGGAATGGCCATCGTTCACTACTTTCAATTTCTATAGGGTGGGCCTGGAAGAGGAGGAAAAAAATGAGGAAAACATTAGATTAAAATGAGAAAAAAATGAGATTACACATTGTAGATACGATGATTTTATATTTCAGTTGAGGTGATAACTGTTCTTTATGAAATCATTCCATTACCAGTACCATTACAGAACTGATTCCCCAGCCATCAGCAAAGATTGCAGCCCATCACAAGAGCCCCAAGCAAATGTTTTGATTGCCTTTATCCATGTTGCTGGAAGACCACAAGAAAAAATTGCTCCCCAGTTTTAAGTTGGTTAAGTAGGTCATGGGATTGTAGAAACTGACCTCCCCCAGCAGGCTGTTGACTCCCAAAACTTCAAATGACATTGACCAGAGGTGGTATTCAGCAGGTTCTGACCAGTTCTAGAGAACCAGTAGCGGAAATTTTGAGTAGTTCGGAGAACCGTTAAATACCACCTCTGACTGGCCCTGCCCCCATCTATTCTCTGCCTCCTGAGTCCCAGCTGATTGGGAGGAAATGGGGATTTTGCAGTAACCTTCCCCTAGAATGGGTGGGAATGGAGATTTTACACATCCATGCCACACCCACAAAGCCACACCCACAGAACCGGTAGTAAAAAAATTTGAATTTCACCACTGACATTGACCTAAATCCACCTTTGAAAGTCTTTTAACAGGACATACTTACTTTGAAACTTCCACTGTATGTCACTGTTTCTCAATCTTGGCAACTGTAAGATCTGTGGACTTCAACTTCTAGAATTCCTTAGCAAGCCATGCACACATCTTAAAGTATCAAGATTAGGAAACTCTGCTCTGTGCTAATGAGTAGGAGGATCTGGTTGAAAGTCTCTGCAAGTTCTGCAACTTCCTACCTAGACTGAACATTTCTTTTCTTTTCCTCTCTCTGTCTCTCTGATCCCTCCATCCCAGCTTCTATTTGCAGTGTGGAATAATAATGCTGACTTCCCTCACTGAATTTTCAGACAAGGGTCTTGAGAAAATTAACATTCTGCCCAACAAATTCCATAAACACCACACATCACAGTCACCACTCCTGACTCTCCAAAACTTTGCAGTTATTTTTTTTTTCAAGCATTAAATGAATCCTACATATTTCTGACATGTAATCACAATCTATAATATGGCTACCTCAAAAGGAACAATGATGGCCAAAAGCCAGGCAAGAAGAACCACAATCTTCATTTGGTTGGATAAACCTATAAGAACAATTAATTATTAGTTATTAATAGTTAGGTAATTGAATGCCAAGTAAATTCATGCTGCTCAAGCAAAAATTGTTGGTCCCCAAATGACTATTAGAACTCTCTCCTACCATGAGATAGACACCTGGAATTTTGCTTCCCAGATCCCATGGCTCTACCAAATTGTGTTTAACAAAGTGATATAATCATGTGTTTATTTCTAATGAATATCATTGATAAAAAAGTCTTTAGTGTTCTCTACATGCTAATTATCTTAAAGCAAATGTAAACATTGGCCCCTTTCATTGGCTGTATCAGAGTCTGAACTGAATTCTTGATTTATATTTAAGAGAAAGAGACACTAGACATATTAATGATCATGAACAATGTGGATTCATTACACTTTTGAGATTGCATCTTTCCAAAGCTTTTGGGCAGAATCCTCTGAGTAGCTGCATTCAAGATATGGATCATCTTGCTTCATGAGAAAAAAACTGAATTTCTAACTCAGAGAGAAGAATGTGGGTGGCTCAGTGACTGACTTTTTAATACCCAAGCTTTACCTGACTATGACCATTGGAAAAAGAATAGGAAAAAATATTACTATTTTATGTAAATACATTAATGTTCCTCTTTGTTCATCATAGAAAAAAGAAGAGTTAAAATAGATAGATAGATAGATAGATAGATAGATAGATAGATAGATAGATAGACAGACAGACAGACAGACAGACAGACAGACAGTACTCTCCTATGGCCTTAGGACAATGTTGACCTTCTGAATTTAGAATGTAAACGGGAAGGAATATAACCTTCCCATATATGAAACATTTGCTATCTAGAAGATGAATCTGATTTGGACTTGCTCTGACAAAGCTGGGGAAGAAAAGAGGGAAATAAAATAAGGAAGGGCAAAGAGCCTGCTCTTCTAAAAACATGGCTGACCATTTTACCACTTTAAAATGAATATTATGTTACTTATATGGACCAAAATATTACAAGAAGCAGTGCAATATAAAAAACTGGGGTGCAAAGTAGCTATAAGTCAGGGGTGTCAAACTCGCAGGCCACAAGCTGGATGCGTCACATGCTGGCCACCTCCACCCCCGGTTTAGCGAAGGGGAAAAAAGTCACGATACGTCACATTATAACAACGTGATGAGACAAGTTTGACACCCCTGTTATAAGTAAATTGATTTCAGTGAAAAGGTTAAGCAGGTGTAGCTATTTCTATATCCCTCACTCATTTCAAAGTATCTCAAAGTGATCAAAGCTCACAAGCCAATATTTATGCAGCTCCTCACATCAGTAATTCTGTTTGCTGAATAATAGCTGAGGAAGCATTAAAACAAATATATTCTGATTTACCTTTTTCTTTGCGATGAAGTTTTGATTCCGCTCTCTCTGAGTGATGATCTGAGGTGAAGTGGCAATGCTTACATACCCTCTGAAACTTCCTGGGATTAGGTAGATCATCTAACCAAACATCTTCTGTGGTTAGAAGACTTTCGCTCTGATCTCTTTCAAGCACGCATGTAATAATCTTCAAATTTGCTCTGGTTTGCAATCTTTTGTGGCTTCCAGAAGATGGTCTTGCAAAGTTGAGCAAGTTATTTTAGAGATTTCTCTTCAAGATTTGATGATGATGGTCCAGCAAGACCTAAAGAGTTTCTTCAAATACAAATAAAGTTACCTTCAAATCAAGCTGGATTCATAATGACTCCATGAATGCATATTCTTTTCTAATATTGGCATGAAAATGTTTTGCCCTTTCTTTATTTTGGATTTTTTTTCTCAATTTCCCAATTTAGTCTACAACCCTAGAATTTCTTTAGACTCTCCAGTCCAATATGTTCCAGAATTTCATTTTATTTTACCTATTATTAAATTTCTACATCACCACACATATCATCTACACTACTCACAATTTTACTTTGTGGTGAAAGCAAACTTCATAAGCAATTTGGTTCTGTAAATCCTTCCCTCTTCAGTTACACTTGGTGTCATTTCTTAGAATCTTCTGATACTAGTTTATAACATGTGTCTTTAATTAAGAGTCTGGTTAAGTAGAAATTGTGTGTGATTTGTTCTAAGTCATATTGTTATCCTGCCTTTCATAAAGCTTTAACGGAAGTTTTGGATTTAAACATACTTTAGACTTTTTGTGTAACTGTTTTCACATTCTTAACTGGTTTGTGTCCCCTCATGTGAATACCCCTTTGAGAGGCTTGTTAAGGTTGAAAGCTATGCTGGAGGTATATCAGGGATGACACCCAGCAGGTTCTGACAGGTTCTAGAGAACCGGTAGCGGAAATTTTGAGTAGTTTGGAGAACTGTCAAATACCACCTCTGGCTGGCCCCAGGAGTGGGGAGGGAATGGGGATTTTGCGGTATCCTTCCCCTGGAGTGGGGTGGGAATGGAGATTTTGCAGTATCCTTCCCCTGGAGTGGGGAGGGAATGAGGATTTTGCAGTATCCTTCCCCTGGAGTGGGGTGGGAATGGAGATTTTGCAGTATCCTTCTCCTGCGATGCCCACCAAGCCAGCCCCAGTAATAAAAAAAAATTGAATTTCACCACTGAGGTATACCACCAGAAAATATACCAGTAGGGTCACCCAAGTCAGACAGGTCTCAACTAAGGAGACCTGTCTGACTTGGGTCTCCTTAGAATCTCAACAATTCTCAACTAAGAATATCCACAATGTATTAACCATGATGAGGCAACAAAAAAGGAATCCCATACTGGATGGGTCATCACCCAGGGTAACAAGGACTGCAGCAGATCCCTGGTAGCTGTCAAAAATTGAGCCACAGGCAACTTACTCCACAAAGTACTCACCAAGTAAATTCTATGGAAAGGGTTTCAAACATGTCATATAGGGTGTCCAACGATAGGACTTAAGGAATCCCAGTTTTTGAGGCAGACAGTGGTGTTAGCAAATGTCTGTGTTGTGCCACACAAATGTCAGAGGAATGAGTCAGGGTAAATGAGAAATTGTCAAATGAGAAATGATCAGATTGGAAATTGATCTCCTTGGTGTCAGTGAGCTTCCCCGCTCAGACAGTGGCTTTTTCAAGTCTGAGCATTCACCGTCTATTATTCAGAACGTGATACGAGGAAAACAAATGGAGTGGCATTTACTGTAAGCAAGTAAACTAGAACATGATGCCAAAGTACATGGTGGCTGGACCCCATCAAAGCTGACACCAGCCAGAGTACAGAAAAACTCAAAGAAGCAGTGCAATATAGTAAAAAATAGAGAGACCTGGCTCATAAAACCCCTAAGAGTCAGACCTGACTGAAGGGATAATATCATCATCATCATCGTCCCCAAACAACAATCCCAATATGGGATTACTTTGTTCTTTTTTTTTTTTTATAGAGCAATGAAAATGTGGAATATAAAATTTATAAATAAACCATTCTGTTTATTCCTCAAAAGGCCAAGATTCCAATTTCCCTTTCTATGAAAAACAGCAAAACATATACAAATCTTGTACAATGTTATATATAGCAACCAGAGATAGAAAACCAGTTTTACTGGTAAAAAAGTAAATACCTAGTTATGGATACATCCCTCTTTCTATAACACTTTTAGAAAATCTGAATAACAACTGTGGTTTCGCTGCCCCATTCTAGTCTTCATTATCTGTCTATTCTTTATTATCACTTTGTTCCCTTGTTGTGCCTCATTTTGATAAGCCTAAATCTGCAAGACTGGTTCACACAAATAGGCTTATTTAGTTAAGCTGTGATCCACCAGGTAAGTCACAAATATGGAGGATCAAGGAACTAAAGCTTTAATTCCTCATTAAGCTGAGCAAGTGGTTTGGCTTATCTTGAAAATGAGTTAATGCCATATATTAGAGCTTGTGCTTATCTTGGCTTTTTTCTTCAGAATATCTGGCTGTTTTTCTGGATTGTTTAGTGTTCTTATGATTATAAATTCCCTCTTTTCACTTGTCTGAGGAACAATCTAGCTTCTGACTTCATCCACTTCTTCAGTGGAAACCACAGTTGGCCAAGATTTTTGACATTGCATTATGTCCCCAATGTCCTCATTACTTGAGCTCTGCTTCAGAATTCAACTTTTGTTGCATGTATGACCTATTTTGCCTCAACCAACACTAGCTCACTTACATGGAGTTTTCTCCTCATTTTTTCCCACAACAACACTGTGAGGGAAACTGATCTGACAGTAATTGGCTCATATTCACTTTGTAAACTCACTTTGTAAACTCTGAAGACAAGTGGGGAATTGAGTTTTTCCGAGTCCTAGTCTAGCATCTCAATTTCCAGTTTAATCACATCACTAAAATGCTCCTGGCCTTGATATGTCTATGCAGTAGTAAATTCTAAAATGGACAAAAAGTTGAATTCATTAATCTTCAGAAATCCTTCCGAAGTATAATTCTATGATTGAACCAGTGGTGGGTTGGCCCGGTTCTCACCGATTCTATAGAACCGGCAGTAAAACCGGTGGGAGGCTCCACCCACCAACCCCGATGTCATCAGAACGCTTCTGTGCATGCACAAAAGAGCACAGGCACACAAGCAAAGCAAGCGTGTGTGTGGCCCCATTGCGAACCGGTAGTAAAGGTAAGTAGAACCCACCCCTGGATTGAACCTCAATTTTTCCCCTCCATATTCATGTTGTGTTTTGTTATTATCTCTAATGTGAATCTAGTTTAGAGGGTGAGGGGACCATGAGCAACAGTGCAATGAAAAGTTGGAGAGGAGATCATCACCTTTCTTAGATATTGCTTTTGGGTGGAGAAGTGACGTCAGATGTATTCTATATTTGATACAATTGTCTCAGAAGTTTTGTTTGTCCATTACCTGTGGAGAATTAGGAAGATTATACTGCTTAATCTAGGATTTGGTCTTCCTTTTCCTATTTGCTAAAAGAATGGAGCCTTGTTGAATTAAGGTGATCAAACTGTGGGAAACAAAAGAATTTCTACACTTGTGTTTTTAGGGCTTAGGGCTGGATTTTGCTAAACTCTGAATATTAAGAGATCGTGGGTGGTTTCAGATTTGCATCTCAGTGTGACAAAGAAGTATCCTTGCAAAATGAAGCAGATTGAAGCAGGAAGTGATGTGCTGCTTCATAACATTGCAGAAAGCAAAGGGTGTGAAAAAGATGTATACTTTTCTTTGTAAAATAATAACAGGAAGAATTTAATGTCTCTCAAATCTCCTCCTCATAATCAAGTTAAAATTCTCAAACTAGAAGAGCCTGGATAGCTCTGTAGACTAAGCACCCTAATTAACATCCAGCTGTCTGCAATTACTCCATGTTCGAATCTCACCAGGCTTAAGGTTGACTCAGCTTTCCATCCTTTCTAAGGTAGGTAAATTGAGGGCCCAGTTTGTGGGGGCAATAAGCTGACTTTGTATAAATGTACAAAAGTATGAAGGCTATTGCTTAACGCATTGTAAGCCTCCCTGAGTCTTCGGAGAAGGGAGGCATATAAATCAAATTTTAAAAAAACTATACTGGTAGAAAATGTGCCCTTTGAACGGGAAATCCTTACCTTGCTTGGGCTCAATGCCAGCCAAGGGTGATGTCCTTATGTGGATATTAAGGAAAGGGATTAGTAGCATTTGTTATTTTTAAAGAAATAATTGGATCTTGCAAATACCTGTGACCTGAGAAGTAGAATGGGGTTTGGTTCTGTATAGTTGATTGGTGGGTGAGAAAGGGCTAGGTGAACAAATGTTTATCTGTGCCTGCAGAGCGCTCATCACTCACCTGAAGCAGAACTGAGGAGTTGAGGAGATGGAGTTTGAGGACATCAAAATAGGTTACATTGATTTGCCCCTCCATAACAGTCCTAGTGTGAGTCCTTGGGAAAGGCTACTCCAGGGAAGGGGTGAGTGCTTAATTAACTAGCCCCCCCCTCCATGCTACATCAAGGCCATGAGTATTCTGGTAACAAGATTTAATTAACAAGATATACTGGTCTAGAATTCAAAAATCTCCCCTTGACCACAGAGCTTGAAGTTTAGAATTTGGGCCAATTCCTCTCAGCTCAATTTCCTTTACAGTGTTATTGTGGGACAAAATGAGAGAAAAAAACCATGTAAGCGAGCTAGAATTGTCCAGAAAAAAGCAGATCTCACCTTATGAATTCTGAAGCAGAGCTCACCTTATGAAAACCTGGGGGAAATTATGCAATGTCAAAAATCTTGTTCAATTGTACGTTCCATTGAAGATGCTGAAACTTAGATGATGAGGATGATGCATCTGACTCAGAAGCCAGATTCTTTCTAGGACAAGGCCAGTGAATAGGGTTTTTTTTTTATTAACGCAAGAATGCTAAAGAAACTAGAAAAACAACATGATTCCCTAAAGAAATAAGCCAAACCAAGCATAAGTCCAATATGAAGTATTCACTCCTTTTTTGACATAAGCCAAACAACTGCTTAGCTTAATGAGAAATTAAACTTTTAATTCCTGCATCCTCAAGATTTGTGGCTTGTGGATCTGGTGAATCACACCGCCAGAACCTTAACTGAATAGACCTTTGTGTGTGAATCAGATTTGCAGATTTAGGCTTATCAAAATATAGAACAACTGTGGATAAACTGACAATAAAGAATATGAGACAGATAATGAAGCCTGGAATAATCCATAACTAGTTAGGTATGTTTTTCCTCCCAGTCAAACTGATTTCTATTTCTCCTTGTTGTATCTGACATTGTACAAGGTCTGTCTGCCTGTCTGTCATCTATCTATCTATCTATAGTTCTATTAACACAGTTGATAGAATCTATCAACACAGTTGTCTACTATCAATCAACAGAGTTCTGGGCTGCATAAATAGATAGAATCAACATCATGTGAAGTGTTAATACCACTTTATAATGTCTTGGTAAGTCCACACTTGGAATATTGTATTCAGTTTTGGTTGCCATGATGTAAAAAAGATGTTGAGACTCTAGAACAGAGGTTTTCAAATTTGGCAGCTTTAAGACTTGTGGACTTCAACTCCCAGAATTCTCCAGCCAGCATAGCGTAGCATAGCATAGTTGGCTGGAGAATTCTGGGAGTTGAAATCCACAAGTCATAAAGCTGCCAAGTTTGCAGACCTCTGCTCTAGAAAGAGTGCAGAGAAGAGCAACAAAGATGATTAGAGAACTGGAGGCTACAACATATGAAGAACGGTTGCAAGAACTGGTTATGTCTAGTTTGATGAAGAGAAGGACTAGGGGAGACATGATAGCAGTGTTCCAATATCTCAGGGGTTGCCACAAAGAAAAGGGAGTCAAACTATTCTTCAAAGCACCTGAGGGTAGAACAAGAAGCAATGGGTGGAAACTAATCAAGGAGAGAAGCAATTTAGAACTAAGGAGAAATTTCCTAATAGTTAGAACAAATAATAAGTGGAACAACTTGCCTGCAGAAGTTGTGAATGCTCCAACACTGGAAATTTTTAAGAAGATGTTGGATAACCATTTGTCCGAAGTGGTGTAGGTTTTCCTGCCTGGGCAGTGGGTTGGACTAGAAGACCTCCAAGGTTCCTTCCCCACTCTGTTACTCCTATTCTATTCTATTCCATTCCATTCCATTCCATTCCATTCCATTCCATTCCATTCTATTCTATTCTATTCTATTCTATATCTTCTTGCTATTTTTGTTCTAGAGGGAAATTGGAAAGTTGAGCTTATGAGAAATAAATAGACTGATTGATTTATAAACTTTATATTCTACATCTTCTTTGCTCTTAAAAAACCATACCATATTGGAGTTATTGTCTGAGGATGAAAAAAAAAATAAGACAGTGAAAACAATTTCAGTAACAAATCTAAAAATATAATTAAGAACAAAAGTTCCCTGAAGTTCTATGATGCCAAGATGACATGACTTAAATTGAATCATAGAGCATGTCTAATTAGCCAGAATCTTAGTTAAAGACACATGTCAGAAACTGGTGTCAGAAACTTCTAAAAAATAAGCACCATCCATAACTGAACAGGGAAGTATTTCTACAATCAAATTGTTTATATCTTTTCACTTGTAGCAAATTAAAATTGCGGGTTACTTAGGTGAAATTTAAAATTTAAATTTAATAATAAAATAAAACTATGGTAGATATTGGCCAGGAGAGTCTAAAGAAATTCTAGGATTGTAGACTAAATTGGGAAATTGGGGGGGGGGGGGATTCTAGAACAAAAAAAGGGCAAAGCATTTTCATGTCAATACTAGAAAAGAACATGGCTCCATGGAGTCATTATGAATGCAGCTTGACTTGAAGGTAACTTTATTCAAAGAAACTTTTTAGGTCTGTTGTTGGACCACCATCATCAAATCTCGAGGAGAAATTTCTAAAGTAACTTGCTCAACTTTGCCACAAAACCAACTTCTGGAAGCCACAAAATGAGATTTTTAAAAGATTATTAAATGTGTATTTGGGAGTGATTAGGACAAAACTCTTCAGCCTCAGAATATATGTGGATATTCTTGAATGTTCTTCTTAATCCCAGGAAGTTTCAGAGAGTATATAAACATTGCCACTACACATCAGAAAATATTTGTTTTAATGCTTCCTGAGCTATTATTTGTCAATCAGGTATGAAAAACTGCATAAATTGTGCTTGTGAATTTTGAGAGCTTTGAGATAATTTGAGTTAGTGGGAGAATATAGAAGTAGCAACACAGGCTTGATCTTTTCACTGAAATCAATTTACCTAGGGCTACATTCTTTATATTGTACTGCTTCTAATATTTTGGTCCGCTCTTATAAGAAGTACATTATTCGTTTTAAAATGATCAAAGAGTCAGCAATGCTTTTAGAAGAGTAGGGGCTTTGTCCTCCCCTATTTCATTTCCCTCTTTTCCTCCCCTGCTTTGTCAGAGCAAGTGAAATTCATCTTCACTTCTTACATGAAGCAAATGTTTCATGTATTAGAAAGATACATCCCTTCACATCTAAATTCCAAATTCAGAGCAGGTCCATTGACCTAGGAAATACCAATACTTTTTAAATTAATAGTTTATTTTCAATGCTCACATTCAGGTAAAGCTTGAGGATAAAGGAATCAGAGAATTAGTCACTGAGTCTCCTATGGTCTTCTCTTTCTATTAGAAATTCAGTTTTCTTTTGTTTTTTTATGAAGCAAGGGGGTTTGTAGCCTGAATGCAGCCACTCAGAGGATTCCCTCCAAATGTTTTGGAAGGGTGTAGTATGAAAATTGTAATGGAACTGCACTAATGTCTCTAATGTCTAATGAACTGAATATTCAGTTCAGACTCTGCTATAGCCAATGGGAAGGGCCAATGTTTAGATTTGCTTTTAAAATAATTAACATATTTTCCAGAGGACACTGAAAGCTTTTTAAAAAAATCATTGATATTCATTAGAAATCAACACATGATTATATCACTTTATTGAACACAATTGCAAAGCATTTGCAGGTATAATTAGAGCCATGAGATCTGGGAAGCAAAATTCCAGATGTCCATCTCATGGTAAGAGAGAATTCTAATAGTCATTTGGAGACCAACAAAAGGTCTCCAGATGACTATTAGGTCTTGAGCACCATGAATTAACTTGACATTCAGTTAACTAATTGTTAATAACTAAAAACTAATTGTTCTTACAGATTTATCCAACAAAATGAAGTTTGTGATTGTTCTTGCCTGTCTTTTGACCTTCATTCTTCCTCTTGAGGTACACATTAAGGATTGTGATTGCATGATAGAAATATCTAGGATTTATTTAATGCTTGAAAAAAACTGCAAAAGTTTGAGTGTTTGTGATACTTATGGAATGGGCTGGGCAGAGCGTTCATTTTCTCACGATTTTTGTCTGAAGGTTCAGTGAGGGAAATCAGCGTTATTATACCACACTGCAAAAGGAGGCTGGGATGGAGAAATAAGAGAAACAGAGAAAGGGAGAGAGAAGGAATGTTGAGTTAATATAGCAAGTTCATCACTTGCAGAGATTTGAACTAGATTCTCCTCATTAGCATGGAGTAGTGTCTCTCAACTTGATAACTGTAAGATTTGTGGCAATGACTGGCTAGGAAATTCTGGGAGTTGAAGTCCACATGTCTTCAGCCAATGCTGAAAAACACTGATATACTGTAGAGGTTTCAAAGTAAGTATTTCTTGTTGATAACGTTTCCAAAGGTGGATCTGAGAATGATGTCCTTAACACCCTACTGGGAAGATCAGTTTCTACAATCCCATCACCTTTCAAACCAACTGAAAACTGGAATCCAGATTTTTTTATATAGTCTTCTGGATACTTGGCTGAAGGCAACCAAAATGCTTGGTGCTCTTGTGATGGGCCGAAATCTTTGCTGATGGCTGGCTTGATTTGACTTGGGGAGTCAGTTCCGTAAATAGCACATATGATAGGCTGATTTGGTCAAAAGCAATTATCACAATAAATAAAATATTTTAAAATAATTCTAACATTAAATATATTTGCACATTTTAACCTGACGTCTTCCTCATTCTTCTCTTCCTCTTCCAGTAGTAGTGAAAGTGGAAGCAATGAAAGACGGAGATTCCCATCTTCTCCACCATCTCCAGATATTTTAACCAAGGATATAATTGATGCTTTAGTAAATGCTCTAGTTGCTCTCCAAGAAGCCCCTCCAGTGGTTAAATGAAACCTATTGACTGGTATGTTCTGTTGAGATATTTCACCTCAGAAGGCAATGTATTGTGGGCTACTCCTGCTACCATTTCATGATGACAGATCTATTTAATTTTCTAGAAGAAAACCTGGTTATTTCCTCAGGTAGTTGGCTAGGATGGGATGGAATCAAGAAATTAGCATTAGGAGTGATTCTGGGACCTTGGTGCCCATGTGTGTGTGGGGGGTGGTGGTGGTGCTGGTGGCCATTGTGGTGTTTGTTTTCACTGGTTGCTGTGGGCCATCTAGGATCACTCTGTGAAAGGTAAATGATTACATCAGTTCTTCTCCTTATCAAAAGAATAAAAGCTTTGGATGAAGCCATTTTGTCCAAGAACCATGAAAGACCTGTTTACAGAAGCCAGCTTGGCTCTTCTGTAGATGGGAGGGATGACTTAAAATCGCAGAAACCAACTGGAAAATAAAAACCTTGGTAATTCCCAGAAACCCCAGTCTAAAGGTGAAGGACTAGTTTACAACCAAAGAGAATAAGTTATTTTGGAGCTGTGACAACTAACTTATGAAGATAGCAGGCAAGACTTAGTCTATACATAAAGGGAGGAATTCTAAAATGATACGTAACAGTTTGGTGGGGTTTTTTTCCTTTGTAGATCTTGCTGAGATGATCTTTACAAGATACCTAGAAGGTAACCTTTTGTTTCTGGCACAGTGCAACCAATGACCCGGATTTAGATTGCTTTTAAAGCTTTGCAATGCTTTCCTTTGAATAAATTTGAGAAGCATTATATTTCTTCTATATTTTTTTTCTTATTTTGGTACATTTGTAGGTTTGAGTGTTTATGAATGAGATAACAGTAACAGTAACAGAGTTGGAAGGGACCTTGGAGGTCATCTAGTCCAACCCGCTGCTCACGCAGGAGACCTGTACTAGGGATTTGAACCGCTGAACTGCCGACCTTTCTGATTGACAAGCTCACTGTCTTAGCCACTGAGCCACCTAGTCAGATGAGAGACTAGGCCTGTGGAGCTAGGAACACTTTTTACTTCATCATTTTAAAGTTTAAGGTAGCAAAGAAAATAAAAATAAAAACCGGAATTGAAGATATTCCTCTTCAAAAAGAAAGGCCACTTATCAGATGCTGAAACTTTCTTTCAATTTTTCAGCCTCATCATTAACACATATAAGTCAAAATGAAGCAATCATCATGCGACAAAGCTTCCAGAAATTTCAATCACATCTATACAAGAATTCTATGTAGGGCAAAGAGAATTATTTGGGGTGGGGGAAGTGGGGTGAGCTTTTAGCCAATAGGAATTGCTTTGGCATTTGATTCAGTGCTTTTGAAAACATCCTTTCTTCTTTCAGACCCTATCAAATCCTGTACTTTTCAACATGGAGCATGGTTGATCAAGATTCATGTCAATAATTGATTAGGATGGGGGGGAAAAGGTGTATTTCCGTTTTCAGCAGTGGGGTTTAAATGTATTTATTTAGTATGATTTGTGTGTGTGTGTGTGTGTGTGTGTGTGTGTGTGTGTTTTGGGGACAAAACGTAAGTCTTTGGCAAAAGACATAAGAATAAATCTGATTTTACAGAGATTTGCAATAGTGATGATAATCTGTAGCTCGGGTGTAGAGCTATTTAGAGAGATTGTCTAAGGTTTTTTTGTGTGTCAGAGCAAATGGAAGTAAGCTATCATGCAAAAAAAAAAAAAAGGCTGTTTGGAAAACACAATTTTGTTTTGAGCCCTCCATGGCTCAGGGCCAGGTTATCTTCGAGACCGCCTTCTACCACATAGCTCCCAGTGACCAATAAGATCCCACAGAGTTGGTCTCCTCCGAGTCCCGTCAGCTAAACAATGCTGGCGGGTGGGCCTTCAGTGGAAGGCCTTCTCTGTGGCTGCCTCAGCTCTCTGGAACCAGTTACCTCATGAGGTCCGGACCACCCCCATCCTATTGGCCTTCCGAAAAGTGGTGAAGACCTGGCTTTTCCGGCAGGCCTGGGGCCGTTGATCTCGCTGTTGCGATCTTGTGAGATCCAGCCATGAATGGTGTGAATAGGTTTTAATGTTTTAATTTTTAAATGTTTTTATAATTATTTTTTTTTAAATGCATTGTAAGCCGCCCTGAGTCTCCGGAGAAAGGTGGCATATAAATTGAATTAATAAAATAATAATAATAATAATAATAATAGGGTATTCAGAGAGCTTAAAAAAGAGAGACATTACTGTTTCAGATTAAAATTATACTCCATTCATTCAGGAACCTTGTATTTGAACTCGTTTTCCATTTTGCAAATGCTCCCTAGAATATTCCAATGGTGCACTATTGCTACCTGGAATAAGGCCCATACAGGTGTTCAAGCACCCTCCTTTTTAATATGAATATTGGGGAAAGTAGCAGAACAAAACATGCCACAATAGGTATTTTAAAATTAAAATTAATTTCAGAAACAGTGAAATACATTAAAGATAAATAAGGGCCTGGTGGCGCAGTGGACTAAGTGCTGTTAAAGTAGCACTTAGTTGCCAGCTACCTGCAATTACTGCAAGTTCAAATCTCACCAGGCTCAAGGTTGACTCAGCCTTCCATCCTTCCGAGGTAGGTGAAATGAGGACCCGGATTGTGGGGGCAATAAGCTGACTTTGTATAAAAAAAGAACACCGCTTGGGGGGTGTCCGAAAGCCCTACTAAGCAGGTATATACAAAAGTATGAAGGCTATTGCTTAACACATTGTAAGCCTCCCTGAGTCTCTGGAGAAGGGCGGCATATAAATTGAACTAATAAATAAATAAACTAATAAATAAATAAGAAAAAGATGGAGATATATTTGATATAGTGCTGAGTAAAAATATATTTGTATATTTATAATGCTGAGTAAAAAAATATTTGTTCCTTTCAGATTTTCTAAAGTTTTGTATATTTTACAAATTAATATTATCAGAGTTTTTTGATATATAAAATAAATTTAAGTGTATTAAGAACAACCAAGTATGGGATTTGTTTCATTTGCTTCATAAACCAAGTCATCAAACACGTGACATCCCAGTATGTAAAAAGCTAATTGCTTCATACTGCTGCCATCAATTAATTGTGTGAGAACTGACTAGAACCAGATGAATCCTATATAAATCTCACAAACTTTGGCTCTTTTCGCTACAATAAAAGTCTCATCTCACAGATTCTACAGGCTGGTCATACCAAAGAGAATCTCTGAAAACTCCACTCATTTATGATTATCAGTCTGGAGAGGGAGAAGATTAGGGACAATAGTAAATCCTCCCACAGGTCAGGTCCAACCTGTCAGACGCCTTCCAAGATTGCAGACCACAGAAATCGCACAAACACAAAACAGAACAACATCCAGGAAGCTGTTGGCTTCTCTCATGTGGGCTAAAGTCAGTGCGAATGACTTTACCATTACAAAAGCTCTGCATGAAAATAAGATTCATAGGATAGTAGTGATGAGCTTTCTGCTAAAACAAAGCAAGGTTATGGCATACACATGAAAGTAAACTGGGAAGTGTGTCATTGTGGAGTCTGTCTGGCAAGAGCAAAAAATGCACAGGGAATATGCTCATATAAAGCTTGAAACAGTTCTGGGTGGTTAGAAAGCTGATAAAAGTAAGAAAGACTTATGCAACTTGAAGACTTCAGCTAGAAGTTAGGAATAGAGATGGCCTGTAACAATTAGAATGTGTATTAGGTAACTCCTGAAGCGTTCATTAGCCAAGGCTTAGGAACAGGGATAACTAGAGACCAATAGACTACTAAAATGTTTATTAGATGATATTTCTTATATATCCTGCCTTATCCTGCCTTCTGCTTTAGTGAAAGTATATAAAGCTTTCTTAATTCTATGGTTTGGGATTCTTGGCATTTTGGCCGCCTTTTCTTGGACTGCTCCAATAAAAAGGAAATCAAAATTTACACCTCGTGTCTGGCGTACCTCATCAGCCTTGACACCAGGCTCAGACCCAAACTGGGGACAATAGTAGCAGAACAGAATATTTAATTTTGGAACAAAAATCAAACACACAAAATCCCTGTTGTATAGTCTGAAGTGATCGGTGAATATAATTGTCTTGGACAATAGTGTTCTAGATAACTGAGTGAAATATAGTGTCTGGAACTGATAACCATGCATCATTTCTATGGAAGCTTTACCTCTTACTTCATGAAGGTCTTTTAGACCTCTTAGAGTTTGGAAGTCTAAGCAAGTGTAACTTGTTCTGGGACTTTGAGAGGTAGCTCTGAGCCAGCCAGCTTTGTTTTACATAAATCACACAAATTTTGGCTCTTCTCTTCCCAGTGAAATTCTCATCTCCCAGATTCTATACGCTAGTCATATCCCACTCAAAGGAAATTTTTCACTTCCAGTAGGCCACCTGAAGGCATTTCTACCAATTTGGAGGGAATAGGGTTTTCATACTGGGAGCTGGTTTTTAGGCTTCAAGAAACTTCCATGGGGAAAGGGAATCTTCAAAATCAACATTGTGATCTCGCAAGTAGCTGGGTTCTCCAAGCAGTTTTGGAGCAAAGGAAAAAACAGATTGGATGAGTCTTCAACTAGGGACAGGGCAACCAGGAAGCAAATTCACCATGGAAGAGTCAGGCATTTTAATATTTTTTAATGGACAATAAAACATGTCCCTACTTCATAGACACATCTTTTTTGTATACTTACGTTTTCTGCTTCAAAAGAGGCTCATTTTGACTGCAGTTTGTTTCTCCTTAAAAAACAAAAAAAAAAAAACATTTTTGAAGCTCCATGATTTTAAAAGTGTAGCTGGAAATTATTTTTGAAACCTAAAGATTTAAATGCCTTTGACGATTCTATTCTTTTTATATTGACTTTACCTGATTTTCTGCAGTTTTTGAATAAAGACTTCTAACTGGTGCTTGTAAGTTTGTTGTGGGGATAAAAAAAAACTGTTTGCCTGTAATATGATATTTGACCACAAGAGGGAGGTCAAGACCAGAACTTTGCTTATAAATTACACCTTAACAGAAGAAACTTGTAGTGGTACTGTTTGATCACAGGAGGGATCCAAATACTATAATATTGCTGGTAAATTACTTAATTAAATGGAATTAAACTTATAATTCATATGTTTGTGATATTTTGGGAAATATAAATATGACAATGATGAAAAGAAAAGAAAAGAAAAGAAAAGAAAAGAAAAGACAATCAGATGAATCTGAGTCCCTAAGAGCTATACTGCAGGAATATTCCAGAAAAACACATAAAGCAATCCTGGCAATGAGTACAAACTTTGAACTAAAAATTGATATGTTCTGAAGGAAACTTTATGAGGAAATAAACTGGAGAAATTAACAGATGTTTTAGGCAGCATAGAATTTATTTTTTTGAGCACAAATCATAGAAGAAAGACATTCAGGATGAAGCTGATTTGGATGAAAGGGTATGATAAAGGATAAAACAATAAAATAAAGGACTTCAGTTAAGATTTTGAACAGTTTCTGAAATGTCTGAGAAGAATTTAATCAATGGAGAATGATTAAATCCTTGGCTTAATTAATTGGTGTGGAAGAAGAAAACATTGAAACAGAGTTAGACAAAATGTATAGAACAAATTAATGATTTGCCACCACATGAAAAGTACCGAGAGTTGTTTTAATTCACATTGTAAGGGGAAGAAAAGAAAGAAAACAAGAGAATAAGTCTTCGATTGTCACTTTAAATCAACAATGAAAATTGACAATGTGGATACAATCATCCTGGAGGAAATCCCTGTCAGAAGTTTGAGAAAGAGAAAATATTATAGTTTCTTAACAGACAACCTGAGGAAGAGAAAGTTTCCATTCCACTGGGAGTGATATTTACTTACCAAGAACAAAGATTTAGACTGAATTCCATGGAAAAGACAAGGAATTTTTGATTTGAATATAAACTAATTTTGGACTCAATGCAAATGTACAATGCAGTACAATACCTTTCCATGGAAGTTTTACCTTTTACTTCATCAAGTCCTTCTAGACCTCTTAGAGTTTGGAAGTCCAAGCAAGTCTACCATGCACTGGGATTTCAGGGGGTTGCAGAGTCGCAGTTTTAATGTATATATAATACTGAATATTATAATTTCTAAATATTCTCATTTACCTTTCACCCTCGCCATGCTTTATGACATCAATTTTATTTTTAAACATCCTCATTGTGATCCATTCCATTATTCTCTGATATTTGCATGGCTGTTCTTTTCTTAGCAAGGAAAAGATAGAGTACCGCTATGCCATTTTGCCCAGGAACATCTCACCATGGCATGAATAGGCCCAAACAACTTTGGGAGAATCAAATTATTTATTTAAAATGATAAGAGGAGTGTCCACCCTGTAAGTTCTGGTACTTTCAAAGAGACCCCGACAATCAATTGATGTTAGACTTCTTTTAACTTCGTTTAACATAAGTTTAGTTAGTAGTACTACAGAATAGATCTATTTCAGGATTGCATTAAGGATTACTCCAAAAGAGTCCAACTAAAAACTGAATGTCTCACATAAACCATTAGTATCAATACAGCATGAACTCCCACAATAAACTATGCCCGCCTAACTTTCCATCTGTCAAAATTCTTCTCCTCTTTAGCCCCATTACCATCCCACATCACGCGGAATGGATGGTGGATGTTTTCCCATGTCTGATCATATTTTATTGGAGAGAAGAAAAGTTGGAGAAATCTATTTGTTTCTTTCTAGAATGAGCCCTGAATTCCACACATAAGGGCATCACCAGTGGCTGGAATTGATAAGGATTCCCAGTGGAGACTACACATTTCATGCCAGCATAGTTTTCTGTTAGTTAAAGAACTTTAACTTGGTTTGGGGAAGAACCCTTTGATTTATTTGATTTATTTATTTATTTATTGGTTCGATTTATATGCCGCCCTTCTCCGGACACTCAGGGCGGCTTACAATACATTAAGCAATAGCCTTTATACTTTTGTATATACCTGCTTAGTAGGGCTTTCGGGGCCTCCTAAGCGGTGTTCTTTTTATACAAAGAACCTTATTGCCCCCACAATCCGGGTCCTCATTTTACCTACCTCGGAAGGATGGAAGGCTGAGTCAACCTTGAGCCTGGTGAGATTTGAACTTGCAGTAATTGCAGGTAGCTGGCAGCTAAGTGCTACTTAGCATCAGTTTAGTCTGCTGCGCCACCAAGGCTCTTTGAGAGACACTGAATTATTCCTGTGATTAAACAGTCACTTTTTAAAAATTAAACAGACTCTTAGTCACTTGCCTCAATTCTTCCTCCCCCTCCCACCAAACATACTCACTATCCAAGTATTTTATAAAGTAAAACATACACCCTCCCTTTCTATAATATTATGAAGCATTACTTGTAAAACATTCCTGCTTCAACCTGTTTCATTTTACAGCGATTCCTCTTTGTCTCACAGAGCTGAAGATCTGAAACAGCCCACAATCTCTTAATATTCAGGGTTTAGCAAAATCTAGTCCTAAACCTTAAAAACCTAAATATAGAAACTCTCCAGTTTGCCACAGCTGTATCATCCTAAGTCAAGAAGGCCCCATTCTCTTAGAAAATAGGAAAAGGAAGACAAAATTCTGGATTAAGGAGTGTAATCTTCCACAGGTGACAGTTAAACGAAATGTCTGACCCAGTGGTGAGTTCCAACCGATGTTACCACTGGTTCTCTTCATACACAAAGTGATCACAAAGTGCAAAGCACTTTGCACTTTGCGATCACCGCAAAGGACTTGTGCTCTCCACAAGCGCATTAGGTTTCTGCCCAGCTGAGGTGCAGCAATCCACTCTGCCGTGCCTATCAGCTGGGCTAAAAAATGAGAAGTAAAGGTAAGTTTAATGTGGTGGTGGGCAAGAGGGCCCAGCTCCCAGACAAAGAGAACCGGTTCCATGACATCACACCACTATCAGCTCGCCCGAACCGGCCCAAACTGGGAGCAACCCACTACTGGTCTGACCCAACTGTTTTGTACAGAGTAAATTTATCATCACTTCTCCACCAAAAACAATATCTAAGAAAGTTAATGATCTTTTCTGCAAAATTTCATTGTGCTGTTCCACAGGTTTTTTTTCTCTAGACTAACATAACATTAGAGATAATATCAAAGCATAACATGAATATGAAGGAAAAAAATTTAAGGTTCAGTCATGGAATTATACATTGGAAGGGACCCTGGAGATCAATTAATCCTACCTTTTCTCCAGTTTCAGAATTTACTACTACAGCAACTATATGCATATGAGGGCCATGAGCATTTTATTGATGAGATTAAATTGAAATCTGAGATGCTGGACTAGCACAAATCTTCATTTGACTACAGAGTTTACAGAATCAATTTGAGCCAATTATTCTCAGATAGGTTTCCATCACAGTGTTTTTATGGGACAAAATGAGGAGGAAAAACCCCATGTAAGTGAGCTAGAGTTGTCTGAGGAAAAAGCAGGTCATACATGCAACAAACATTGGATTCTGAAGAAGAGTTCGCCCATGAAGACATGGGGGAAATCATGCAATGTTGAAAGTGTTGTCCACCTGTGGATTCCAATGAAGACTCTTAATCTTACATCTGATTTAGAAGCCAAATTCTTCCTCGGATGAGGCAAGAGAATAAGTTTAATTTATAGCCACAAGAATGCTAAACAATAAAAAAAACACAGCCCAATATTCTAAAGAAATAACCCCAGCCAAACACAAGTCCTAATTTATAGCATTCACTAATTTTTCAAGATAAACCATACCAGTTAATGAGGAATTAAATCTTTATTTTTTGGACCCTCAAGCTTTATGGCTTACTTGGTGGATCATAATTTTAGGACCTTAATTGAAGAAACCTTAACTGAAGAGGCCTCTTTGTGTGAATCAGACTTGCAGATTTAGGCTTATTAAAATGAGGAAGAACTGTAGATAAACTAGTAGTAAAGAACATGAGACAGATAATCAGGATTGGAAAGAGAGTAGTGAAACCACAGCTCACATTCAGATTTTCCACAAGTGCTGTAGAAAGAGGGATCAATAGGTAACTAGGTATACCCTATGACATATGTGTTTACAGCCAAAACTTCCTTAAAACTCTATGAAGGCAGGATAATGTTATGACTTAGATTGAATAACACAGCATTTCTAATAAACCAGAATCTTAGTTAAAGACACATTATAAATTAGTATCAGACATTTCTAAGAGAGAGCGGCAACCATAAAGTAAACACAGAAAAATTTACATAATCAAATTGATTGTATCTTTTACCTCACCACAAAGTAAAATTGTCAGTCACTTAGGTGACATGTATGATATAGAAATTTAATAATAAATAAAATTAAATTCTTGGACTGGAGAGGATAAAAAGATTCTAGGATGGTTGACTAAATTGGGAAATTGAGAAAAACCGTGCCAAAGAAATGGGAAAGGAACTTTTATATCAATTCTAGAAAAGAACAGGTATCCATGGAGCCATTAATTATGACTTTATTATGAATCCAGTTTGACCGGAAGCTAACTTTCAAGTCAACCTGCAGACTAAATTGGGAACTTGAGAAAAAGCATTCCAGAACAAAGAAATGGCAAAGCATTTTCATATCAATACTAGAAAAGAATATTTACAATAGTGGCCAAAATTGTGGAAACATTTTGGGAAAAGTGTATTTTCTAAAACTAGCCAATAACCCTTTTTTTTGGAGTAGTACCATAAAATTATATAGTTATATAACATTATATAGTTATAAAGTTATATAACAAAGGAAAGATAATTTAATCAAGAATGTAGTGCAATAACTTTTTGAAGGATTTGTTATTAGAATAGCAGTTACAATATAAAGAAGAAAAGTGAAACACGTAGAAAAAATGAGATATACAAAAACTTATCATGTCAGTTAATACTTAGGTGGGTAACCTTTAGCATGAATTATGGCCTTACAATGTCTTCCGATGGAGTGAACCAAGTCTTTTAGTTCTGCAGCTGTTATAATGTGAAACCAAGACTGAATAATTGCTTCTATTAACTGAGTTTTATTGCTGGGTTGCTTCTGACTAACAAGTTTCTTTCGTCGGCTCCATAGATTTTGAGTTGGGTTAAGGTCTGGGTATTCCAAGACCATTCCAGTAGTGGAATATTATTATCTTGAAACTCCAAAAAAAGCGGTGTTATTAGCAATCAAACCTCAAAAATACACTTTTCCCAAAAGGTTTCCACAATTTTGGCCACTACTGTATACATGGAGTAATTAGGAATTCAGTTTGACTTGAAGGTAACTTTCCTTTTACTAAAAGAAACTCTCTTGCTGGTCCACCTCCACCAAAGTGTATTGGTGAACATTGCCACAAGCTAATTTTCTCGACACCTCAAAACATTTCAGAACACAAGATTCGACTGGAAGTATCACGGCGAGACATTCAGGGATTAGCTGGCTCTGATGAGCCCCTCAAAATCCCGGGCTGACAAACTGCTGCAGAGGGGTCTTTGAATCAGATCTGTTCTGTAGGGATAGAAAAGAAAGAGAGGCACTTTGGAGGACCAAGAGGAACAGACAAGTTCTTTGGAGGTCAGAGGAAATTCTCTCTGACTCTGCAGCGGGTGGCAGTAGCCATTACGACTGCCAGTAAACTGGGACAACCGGATTAACCAATGTGCAGGAGCTGAGAATTGAATGGCATATTGTTGCCGGGTGAGTGATATTTAACTCATAGGCAGAAAGGGGGAAAAAAAAGAGGACGGATTTTTAAAACAATTGCAAATGTCCTGGCATCATAATAGCGGCTGATAAGCATGGGAAAGGACAGAAAAGAGTAAAGCGGAAGTTACAAAGTAACAGAACCTGACTAGAAATTTGTTTGTTTT
Organism: Masticophis lateralis; assembly: GCA_030761175.1. Classification (NCBI taxonomy): domain Eukaryota; kingdom Metazoa; phylum Chordata; class Lepidosauria; order Squamata; family Colubridae; genus Masticophis; species Masticophis lateralis. Next base: position 191,485,878 of record JAUDYJ010000002.1, on the reverse strand, counting down.
GGATTTAAAATATTTGGAGAACTTTAAAAAAAAGAAAAGAAAAAGCAAGAACCGAAAAAGATTATTTTTCAATTTGGAAACTTTAAAGGGAGTTTAAAAAAAAACAAAAAACCGAAGAAAAGCCTGTAATAGAAAGGACTGGTTAATGACTCTAAATTGGAACCTAACTGGAATGTAATATGGAATTTGGACTATATAAATCTGGACTGAATTTTAAATTGACTTAGTGTAAGTAAAAACTGTTAAAATGGACTGCAACCAAAATGAATGCCTTTTAAGCTTGTAAATGTGGATTGTAGAGAGCCATCTTCAGGAGGAGAAAAAAATCATTATAGCACTGAACTTTTTAGAAAGAACAAAATGGCGCAGGAACTGAAGGAAATGATAATAACAATGTACATATCATTGAAAATGGAAATAATGTTGCATGGAAAATTGAAACTTGATGACCAAAAAATTAATTTAGGATACATTTAAGCTGACAAAGAAACAACTAACGAGAAGCAAGGAAAACAGACTGAAAATAAAGAAGACAACAAAGACAAGGAGATTGATTATGGAAAATTAAATGATTATTATATTAGGTTTAACAATGGAAAAAATGGAAAAAGGGGAAAGAAAAATAAAAGAAAAGAGGATGGAATAGAAAGAATATAAAAAACTTAAATGATTACACTGGGGTTATCAGTCAGAAAATAAAAAAGGAAAAGGGATGGAAAATAATGGGAATAATGGGAATAGAAGAGTTTATGATCTTAAAAAACAAAATGATGATTAGGGAAAAGAGAGATCAGGATTTTAAAATACAAAAAAGAAGAAGGGGTAAGAAAAAGAAAGTAAAATATAAAGATAGAAAAGGAGAAAGAAATGGAAGGAGAATATGGGGTAAAGAAAATGAATACTAGGGAAAAGATGAAATTGTATTTTTAATGAAGTGATTTTAAAACTATATGGGTGTATGAATAATTGGAATATTTTTAATAAATGAAGGGGATTGTAATAAATGAAATATCCTTAATTATAAATTGGATTATGAATTAATTAGATATATTTAACTTGTCTTTCTAAAAATGATATAAAATTGAAATTAAAATGTTATAAAAATGTTGAAACCCATTAGCTGGAACAGTTAACAAAGAAAAAGTTATTTGAGATTGGAACTAAAGAATTTAAGAAAATAATTGGGAATTATATTATGATTTATGAATGTAAATGTAGAGGTGTTGGAGTAAGATAGATACTTAATTGATTTTTTATTGAATATGTTTATTTGTTAAAATCTATTATTTGGAATAGTTGATAAAAGAATCATTGGTGTAATCGTTGGAATAAGAGAATTTAAGGTAATAATTGGGGATAGTATTATGTTATATGAATTTAAATTTAGGGGTTCAAATTTTAAGGAGGGAAAAGAAAAAATGAACTGTATTAGGATGAAAAGTTAAGATGAAGGGTAATATTGGTTTCTTAGAATTAGAGATGAGAAATGATATGAAAAAATTTATATATAAAATTGTGTTAAAATTGTGTTAAAGATGAACAAAAATCTGTACAAATCTAAAACCGGACCAATATTCTGTTCAGAAAAGATGCAGTGTATGTTTGTTTGTATGTTTAAAAAAATAAAAAAAAACTTTATTAAAAAAAACATTTCAAAACACAAGAATATTGAAGATTATTACATGCATATTTGGAAGAGATTAAGGCAAAAATCTTCTAATCTCAGCAGATGTTTTACTAGACATTCCACCTAATCCGAGGAAGTTTCGGAGAGTACATAACCACTGCCAGTACATCTCAGAACATCACACAGAGAGAACAGAGCAAGCCTACAACACAAAGAAAAAGGTAGGTCAGAAGGTTTTGCTTTTGATGCTTTTTATCTGGCAAACAGACTTACTGATATGAAGAGCTGCATAAATATCAGCTTGTGAATGTTGTTACCTTGGTTTGAGATAATTTGTGTTCAGTGGGGTATATAGAAGCAGCAATACACAGTCAACTATATCACTGAAGACAGTTTACTCACAGCTACTTTGCACCCCAGGTCTTCATATTGCACTGCTTCTTCTAATACAATGGTCAACCCTTATAACACAACACATTATTCTTCTTAATGTGATCAAATAGTCAGCTATATTTTTAGAAGAACAGAGTCTTTCATTTCTTTCTTTTCTTGTCTTTTGTTTCCTTGCTTTTCTGTGCTGTTACAGAGCAAGTCAAAATCAAATTCATTTTCTACTAAAGCAAACATTTAATGAATGGGGAGGATATATTCCTTCAAATTAACATTATGAGAATTAGTCACTGAACCTTCCGTGCTCTTCTCTGTTTGTCTCTTGGAAATTCAGGGGTATTTTTTTTTTAATGAAGCAAGAAAGGTCCATAGCCTGAATGTAGCCACTGAGAGGATTCTACCCAAAAGCTTTGAAAAGTGTAATGTCGCTTTTCACGTGTAATGTAAATCCACAATTGTTCAAGTTCATGAACATCTCTAGTGTCTCTGTCTCTTAAATATAAATCAGAAGATTCAGTTTGGACTCAGATACAGTGAATGGGAAGGACCAATGTTTAGATTTTCTTTTAAAATAATTAGGATGATGATTTCAAGAGAATGCTGAATGAATAACATTGATACTCATTTGAAATCAACTCATGATTACATCACTTTCTTAAATACAATTCTATAGCATTTGCAGGTATAATTAGAGCCATGAGATCTGGGAAGCAAAATTCCAGATGTCTATTTCACAGTTGAAGAGACTGCCACTTGTCATCTGCAGCTTCGTAAGACCATTAGATCTGGTAATGGTAAAGGTAGTAGATTTTACAAATAGAATGGAGATCACCAACCCTTTAATCTCAGTGTTTTTCTAATGTTAGGCTCTTGTTGTTTTTTAATGGTATTCTTTCATTCTTACATGTTGAATTTTAAAGGATTGTTACTTTATTTCTGGACACATAATGGGAAATTTGCAGGTATAGTTTTGAAATATATTGCCTACCAGATTTGAATTAAATACATTGAGTACTTTAGTTAGTTAGTTAGTTAGTTATTTTGTTTAAGAATAACCTTTATTTTAGGACTTCTGGTTGGCAATTTGCAGCATGGTGGGGGAAGGAGAATGGCCTCTGTTTTTCAAACCTGGATTTTTTTGCATTTTGGGGACCTTTCGGGGTGCAAAACGCCTGGAGGGCATTGCGGACTAGAGAGGGAGTCTAGAGTGCAGCAAAATGAAGGGCGATCACTCACGGCATGAACGGACACTTTGTCGATCCAATACGAATGTGTTTGACAGCTTGTAATGGCAGACTTGAGACTGTGATGAACCGATAAGTACAGGGAAGAGAAGATTTTCGAAGCAGGCAGTGTCATCGTAAGTGTGTATTTGGAACATCACAGGATCAAAGATTGCTTTCAGAAATTGAGTTTGGTCTTTTCGAGTTAGAAGAAAATTTCCAGTGAGAGAATAAGCGGCGATTTGGCGGATGGAGAATGAATCAGCATAATAGACTTAACTGCTAAAATGACAGTTAAGATGGCTGCGCCCTCCTCCGATCCCCACACAACGCAAACTAACACATGCCATGAGCACATGACAAGACCTCAGACTTGGAGCCAAACCAAAGCCTGGGATGTTGCATCACAGCCATCTGCTCAAGAAAATACATCACAGAACTCAGGATGTTACAATACTAAAGCTCAGGATGTTACAACACAGCCAACTACCCAGGATGTTGCAGCACAAGACTCAGGATGTCACAACACTGCTCAGGATGCTGCCACACAGCCCATTACCCAGGTTGTTATAACACAAAAGCCTAACGGGCCCACACAGGATGTTACAAAACAGCTGACTAATCTGCAAACATTAACTCCATCAACTAATCAAGATGTAACAACACAGCCAACCTACCTCCCCACCAGTATTTATAGAGAGATGGCATCTCCGATCACACTTTGCTTGCACATGCACGAAGCTGAAGACTCCAGCCTGAAAATGACACTGTCGGTTTGATTATGTATTGGAATTTTGAAAAAGAAAACAATAATTTTTTAAAAAAGAATAACCTTTATTTTATAAAAATAGTTAATTTGTGTAAAACAAATTGTAATGAATATTACCTACCTTTCTGTAGCTTTGAGATCATGACTCTCTTCGGAAGATTCACGAAAGTCCAACTTTGAATCAGATTAGTTCTGTTTCTTTTCAGAAGACCATTTTTTCCCCCTACAGCACAGGAATTAATTAGCATTCAGGATATATGAAACCTTACATGTGTGACTAATTCATTTTTTACTATGAGAATTTTAAAAAACAACTGCTTATTCTTACAGATTAATCCAACAAAATGAAGATTGTGATTGTTCTTGCTTGTCTTTTGGCCATCATTGTTCCTTTTGAGGTAAACATTAAGGATTGTGATTGCATGATAGCAATATATTGGATTCATTTAATGCTTGGGGAAAAAACTGCAAAATTTGGAGGGTCGGGGGTCATATGGTGCTTATGGAATGAATTGGGTAGAGCAGTCATTTTCTCAAGATTCTTGTTTGAAGGTTCAGTGAGGGAAGTCAGAATTACTATTCCATTCTGCAAAAGGATGCTGGGATGGAGGAATCAGGGAGACAAAGAAAGGGAGAGAGAGGGAACGTTGAATCCATATAGCAAGTTCATAACTTGCAGAGACTTGAACTACTAGATCGGTGGTGAGTTTCAAAATTTTTTACTACCGGATCTGTAGGTGTGGAATGGCTTGGTGGGCGTGGCTTGGTGGGCATGGCAGGGGAAGGATACTGTAAAATGTCCATTCCCATCCCAATCCAGGGGTAGGTTACTGCAAAATCCCCATTTCCTTCTGATCAGCTGAGACTTGGGAGACAGAGAGTAGATGGGGTTGGGGCCTGTCAGAATTTTTACTACCGGTTCTCCGAACTACTCAAAATTTCCACTACCGGTTCTCCAGAAAAGGTCAGAACCTGCTGAAACCCACTTCTGTATTAGATTCTCCTTCTCATTAGTCTGGAGCAGTGTTTCTCAACTTAGCAACTGTAAAATGTATGGCATGGCTGGCCATGGCTTCTGGAACCTGAAGGCCACACATCTTAGGGTAGCCAATGTTAGGAAACACTGGTATACTGCACAGGTTTCAAAATATTTCTTGTTTAAAAAAAATTCCAAAGGTGAATCGGGGGATGATATTCTTGAATGCTTGGATGGCCTGCTGGGAAGATCAACCTCTATGACCTCCCAACCCAACTGAAAATTGGGATCCAGATTTTATTTTTTTTCTTGAACATTTTATTTAGGCCAGTATTATAGAAAAGTGATTTTATTTTTTTTTAATTACATGGCATTATTAATTAATCAAAAGTTTTATTCTGTTCATGTGCTTTGCTTCGGCGTATCACAGTATGGGGCATACTCCTTTCTTGGTAAAAGCTTTATTTTGTTGGCATCCACATAAACGCCTTGTAGGACACATGTTCTAAGTATAACTTCCACATCTGAAGCTAATTTTATAAACTCAGCTATTTTTTCAGAAGAAGTCTCATTTTTATTATTTTTGAATTCTTCATTTATCTTAAGTCTTGCAGCATCTAAGCTTCTGGTGTCACCTTTGAACACATTTTGCCTTGTCCTATGTAAAACCTTGAAAGCTTTCAAGATCTCTGCCCTTCACATCACTGGGACTGGGATCCAGATTTTTTTAATATGGTCTTTTGGATACTTGGCTGGCTGAAGGCAACCAAAATGCTTGTTTGGTTGCTCTTGTGATGGCTGCAATCTTTGCTGATGGCTGGCTTCATTTGGCTTGGGGAATCAGTTCCATAAATAGGAATATTGATATTACCTTTTGATTTGATAAAAAACAATTACCACAAAAATTCTTTTTTAAAAAATAATTATAATTACAACATTAAATACCTTTTTCATCCTCATGTATTCCTCATTCTTCTCCTTCTCTTCCAGGCCAGTAGTAGTGAAAGTGGAAGCAGTGAACAATGGCTATATCCATCTTATCCATCATATCCAGACCAAATGCCATTTTCAAATTTTGCCCCTATGTATCCTCCACACTATGGTGGCATCTTATTTGAGGATTTAAAGAGGGCTCTAGCAGGTATCATACCACCCGTTAGGAAGACTAAATAAAACCTGTTCTGTTGACTGGTAAGTCTTGCAGAGATTTTTCACCACAGAAAAGAATATACAGGGCTGTTCCTATTATCATTTCATGATAACATATCCCTTGTCTATTCCCACAAGCATTTGGCTAGCATAGGATGCAGTCAAGAAATTAGCAGTATGAATGGTTCTGGGACCTTGGTATGTGTGTTTGTGGGGAGGAGTGTTGGTGATTGCTTTTATTGATTGCTGTAAGCCATCTAGAATCACTCTGTGACAAATAGATGCTCATATACATTCCCCCTTTATCAACAGAATTAAATCTCAAAATCAGGGCTGGGGAACTTTTCATGACCTATGGATTTCAACTCCCAGAATGCTAGCTCAGAAATTCTGGGAATTGAAGTCCACAGGGTCATAAAGGGGCCATAGTTTCCTACCATTATTTTAGATGAAGCCATCTTGCCCAAGAAGCACCAAAGAACTGTTTATAAAAGCCAGCATGGTTCTTCTGTAGAAATGGGGAGCTCAAAATGGCAGAACCTGTTCTTTTTTAAAACACACACACACACTGTAATTCCCAGAACGCCCAGTAAAGACAAAGGCCTAACTTAGAATCAAAGAGCAGAACAGTTATTAGTCTATTCATGAAGGGAGGATTTCTGGAATAATAGTAATAGTAATAATAATAATAATAATAATAATAATAATAATAATAATAATAATAATAATAATAATAAGTAGTAGTAGTAGTAGTAGTAGTAGTAGTAGTAGTAGTAGTAGTATATGTATTGGTGTATCGGTGATATATAAGCTGTATCAATGGATTATGTGAGAAGATCCCAGTAAGGTGGTTTTCTGCAGCTGACCAATGGTGATCTTGTCAGCACCAATTGTGTTTAAGTGCTTGCCTAGGTGTTTCAGTACAGCACCCAATGTGCCAAGTACCACTAGAACCACCTGCACTAGTTTATGCCACAGTCTCTGCAATTCGATTCTCAAGTCCTGATATCTGGTGACTTTTTCAAGTTGTTTCTCATCGATTCTGCTGTCACCAGATATGGCAATGTCGATGATCCACACTTTTTTCTTCTCCACAATCATGATATCCGGGGTTTTGTGTTCCAAAACTCATTTTTGACCACATTTATTATTATTATTTTTTTATTATTATTATTATTATTATTATTATTATTATTATTATTATTATTATTAAATCTTTAGTGAGATTCACAGCCTTTGAGGCTGGTTAATAGCTCAGCAGCTTGAGTCCTAACCAAGGACCTAGGAACTGTTAAGGTATCGTCGGAGGATGTAAGCTGTTCCGAGTAAGGTGGTTTTTTGTAGAGTCAAAATGTTCAAGTCCGGTAAATTTAGAATTTCTAAATAGCGGGGTAGCCCTTTAAGTATTCCTCCAAGGGCTCCAATTACAATCGGGACAACACACAATTTTTTTTCCCACAATTGCTCAACTTCAATTTGCAAGTCCTGGTACTTTGTGATTTTTTTCTTGCTGCTTATCTTCCATCTGTGCATCACCAGGTATTGCAATGTCAATGAACTATACTTTTTTCTTTTCAACTATTGTTATGTCAGATGTGTTGTGGACCAAGTGCCTGTCAGTCTGAATCCTAAAGTCCCACAAGATCTTGAGTTTCTCATTCTCTAAAACTTTCTCAACCTGGTGTCCCCAGTGGTTTTTCAAATCCAAACTTCTGAGACAATTTCCAGTGAATGATCTTAGCAACGCAGTCACGGTGTTGTAAGTAGTCAGTTTGTGAAATTTTGCTGCACCCACTGATCAGATGGTCAGCTGTCTAATCTTTCTCGTTATAGAGGCGGCATTTGATGTTGGTGGTAACATGTTGAATTTTTGCCTTCATACAGTTTGTGGCTAGAGCTTGTTCTTGAGCTGCCAAAATAAAGCTTTCTGTTTCTTTTTTCAGTACTCCTGATCTTAACCAGTTCCAAGTTAGTTTCTGGTCAGCTTTGCCTTCAATACTTTTCAAGTATTGGCCATGCAGAGCTTTGCTTTTCCAATTTTCAGCTCGCTGTTCAATTACTTCTTTCTTATATTCTGCTTTTGTTTTAAAAGGCTTTAAAAGGCCTCCTTTATTTACTTCCTTAATCATTGGTTCTTTACTTTTCTGAATGTAATCATTCAATCATTACATGCATTTTTCTTCTTCCACAGTCTGCTTTACTTGTAGGAGTCCTTGACCACCCCCTGCTCTTGGTAAATATAATCGGTCAACATCACTTTTAGGGTGCAAGGCATGATTCATTGTCATAAGCTTCCTTGTTTTTCTGTCCAAATTGTCTAATTTCATCTGGGTCCAGTCAATTATTCCTGCAGAGTATCGAACCACAGGTATTGCCCAAGTATTTATGGCTTTTATGATGTTTCCTCCACTCAGTTTGGACATTAATATGTTACGAATTCGCCAAATGTACTTGGCTGAAGTTAATTCCTTGACTTTATTATGCATTAAGTCAAAGGCCTCTAAAATCTCCAAGTACTTGTAGCCTTCTTCTGATTTTACTGCCTTTATCATTTCTTCATTCTCTAATTCTATTCCATCTTCTTCTATGATTTTGCCTATTTGGTTGCTGTTGTTGCACATTTGTCAATTCCAAACTGCATACCAATGTCTTGGCTGAATTCTTTTGTGTTTTCAGTTAATAAATTCAGTTCAGCTTTTGTTTTACCAAACAGCTTCAAATCATCCATGTACAAGTGTGAGATTTTCAGTCCTTTCTTTGCAAGTTCGTATCCACAGTTCATCTTCTTCAAAATGATGATGATGATGATGATGATGATGATGATGATTTTATAAGATACATCAACAAATTGCAGCTTCCTGCAATAACACCAGTGGAACTGCAAAAAAGTGTGCTATTTGGAACATCATACATCTTAAGAAGGTACTTGGTTGATACCTAGGATACTGTCAGCAATCTGTATCAACCATTAGCACCAGTCAATAGTATTTGCAATGCATTTTTGAATGTTCATTTGACTGAGTTTCATGGTAAATGAATAAAGATAATAATAATAATAATAATAATAATAATAATAATAATAATAATAATAATACATTTTGACTCTACAAAAAAACACCTTTCTCGGAACAGCTTATATCCTCCAACGATACCTTAACAGTTCTTAGGTCCTTGGTTAGGACTCGAGCTGCTGAGCTATTAACCAGCCTCAAAGGCTGTGAATCTCACTACAGATTAACCAATAATAATAATAATAATAATAATAATAATAATAATAATAATAATAGTAATAGTAATAGTAATAATGATGATGATTTTTTTTTAACTGTTTGTTTTTACATTTCTGTTGTAGATCTTTCTGAAGTATTTTTTACAAGATACCCAGAAGACATCCTTTTGCTTCTGGCATAGCCTGACAAATGATTCTGCTTTACATCAACTTTTTAAAAGCTTTCATGCTTTTCTTTAAATAAATTTAACTGAATTACATTTCTTCTTGAAGTTATTTGTTTATATTTGCATGCTTGTGGTGTGGTGTTTACGAATGACATGGGAAACATTTTCCAAAGATTGGCATTTGGAGCTGGGGGCATATTCTGCCTCCAGTTTAAAAGACTGGAATAAAGTGTGCAGGTTTAAAAATAAAAATAAAAGAAAAAAAAATTGAAGACATTTTTCTTCAGAAAGAAAAGCCAGTTATCAAATACTAAAAGCTTTTTTCAATTTTTCAACCTCATCATTAACACATATAACTATATATGAAATGATAATCATATAACAAAACTTCTACCAATTGTAATCACACAGACACACAGACACACACACAAACACACAAACGCTTTAGAGGCTGTACAAAGAGCACTATTAGGAAAACAAGTGAGATGAGCTATTATCAAAAATAATTGTTTGGGCACTTGATTCAGTGCTTTTGAAACACTTTTTTTTCTTTCAGAACCTAGTTGGTGAGATGCTGAAGTAGGATTGAGAAAATCAAGACCCTACTTGACCACAGAGTTTACAGTTTGGAATTTTAGCCAGATCAGTTTCCTTCAGGGTTGTAGTAAGGCAAAATGAGGGGAAATCCCATGTAAGTAAGTTAGAATTGTCTGAGGAAAAGCAGGTCATACATGCAACAAAAACTGAATTCTGAAGCAGAGCTCATCTTATGAAAACGGGGTAAATTATGCAGGGTAAAACATCTTAGCCAATTGTGGATTCCATTGAAGATGCTGAAACTTGAAGAGGATTCATCTGATTCAGAGGCCAGGTTCCTTCTAGAATCATAGAATCTTGGGGCTAGAAGGGACTTCAGAGTCTGAGTAGAGCTTTTAAGATATTTGTTGTATGTGGATAGTGGTGGTGGTGGGGAGATTTCCAATTTATTTGAAGCTGATTGGACAGAAATTAACACCAGGTTTAAAGCTGCTTGACTGTAATGGGATATTTGACCACAAGAGGGAATTCAAGACTAGAATTTTGTTTGTACATTACACCTTAATAGGACAGTGATGATGTTTGAGCACACAAGGGAGCCAAAGACCACAATATTGCCTATAAATGCCTAAATTAAATGGATTTAACCTTATAATTCATATTTTTGTGATATTTTTGGAATTATCAACATGATGATGAGAAGAATCATTAACCTGGCTAGGTGGCTCAATGGCTAAGATGCTGAGCTTGTCGATCAGAAAGGTCAGCAGTTCAGCGGTTCAAATCCCTAGTATAGGTCTCCTGCTTGAGCTGGGAATTGGACTAGATGTCCTCCAAGATCCCTTCCAACTCTGTTACTGTAAGTAGAAACCAAGTATAAATCTCTCTCTCACACACACACCCATGTGCTCATTTTGTCCAGGACCTCAAACCATGTAGGTCCAGGACCTGTCCACCATTAAATAGCCTCTATCAGTAATGGGTTTCAAATCGTGTCACTACAGATTCGCTCGTGGACGTGCACATGCAATGCTTCTGCACATGCACAGAAGCATCTGGGCAGGTGGGCAGAACCTCCCACTGCCGCCGCTACCAGTTCGTCCGATTCAGGGTGAACTGGTAGCAACCCACCACTGGCCTCCATGCAAGAGAACAAGTCTCCTAGAGAGGCTCTGGAGGCTGGGGACAGCAAAAAATATCACTTCCTGTTCCACTGGGAGTTGGGAAATGGGCCATTTCAGGCCTTCGGAGAGCATCTGAGGGAGTAGGAAAGGTTGTTTTCACACTTCCCAGATACTTAGAGAGGATCTGGAGCCAGGTGAGAAAGAAAAACAGCCTACCAATCCATCATGTGCCAGGAGAGGGGGAGGGAGGGTGGGTTGCACATGCATGCACAGCTCAGGGCGCATAGAATTATGGGTGTGGGCACATGCACGCTCGAACCTCCCCCACTCACCCTTTCCTGGCACGTGATGGCAAAAAGGTTAGCCATCACTGATCTATGGTATCTATGGTATGACAAGTTTAAAATAAATGTTGATTTTTGTTGGACATGCCATACTAAGGGTTTAGAACAAATATAAAATAAGGTTCTCTGTAAGGATAACTCTTTGGATGTCACCTCAGGAAGGATGTCTCTGTCTCTTATAACTGAAATAAAAGTTTAAATTAGTTTTAAAAAGCTACCGGTTTGATTTTGATAAAACTAGCAGAGATGGCTAAATTAACTGCTTTAATCAAAGAAAAGAACATATCCAACTTTGGAAACTGCTTTTGGATTTTGTGCTTGAGTTGGGGGGGAAAATTGACTTTGGATTTTGCTGATTAGATATGTTGGTTATTATAGAAATGGCTAGTGCATATTAAGCATGTAAGGTAAAAAAAACTGAGGCTGTAATTTTATTATTTTATTCTACTGTAATAAAAAGAGTTGTAAGTCAATGCTTTTCTTCTCCCACTTTATCTACACTTCCTTGTCTTTCCTTTTCCTGTCCCATTTCATTTAGCCTTCTACTTTATATCTTGACAAGCTTAATAAAATTATTAGATAAAGGTAAAGGTTCCCTTCACACATATGTGCTAGTCCTTTCCGGCTCTAGGGGGCAGTGCTTGTTTCCATTTCAAAGTCAAAGAGCCAGTGCTGTCCGAAAACATCTCCATGGTCATGTGGCCAGCATGGCTAAATGGCAAAGGCGCACAGAACACTGTTACCTTCCCACCAAAGGTAGTCCCTATTTTTCTACTTGCATTTTTTATGTGCTTTCAAACTGCTAGGTTGGCAGAAGCTGGGACAAGTAACATGAGCTCCCCCCATTACACGGCACTAGGGATTCAAACCGCTGAACTGCCGACCTTTTGATAGACAAGCTCAGCATATTAGCCACTGAGCCACCACGTCCCTTTTAATAAAATTATTAAGAAATGAAAAAATAATCTAAAATCATAGGACAGTAGCAGAGCAGAACATTTAACATCTGAACAAAAAAACACACAAAATCTACATTAAGTTCCAACAAAATCTGTATGGCCTAGTCTTGAAGTGACTGGTGAGTTTTATTGATCTGACCATCTGGGACAATAATGTTCCAGGTAACTGAGTGAAATCCAGATTTTGTCTGGAACTGATAACGGTGTATCATTACCATGAAAGCTTTATCTCTTGCTTCAAGTCCTTTTAGACTTCTTGCAATTTGGAAATCCCAGGAAGTCTAACCTCCTCTGACACTTTAAGGGGGTTGCAGAATCAGAGTTCTACCGTATATATATCACTGAAATAGTTATAATTTCTAAATATCGTTCTCATTTATCTTTAACCGTCTCCATGGCTTATGACATCAATTTTCTTTTGAAAAATGGCCATTCTGCTCCATTCCATTCTTCTCTGACTTTTGCATTGCTGTTCTTTTTTTTTAGGACAGAAAGGATAGAGTACGGCTATTTTGCCCAATAATATCTAACCATGGCATGAATCTATGGACACAATGGCTCAGTAGCTAAGACGCTGAGCTTGTTGATTGAAAGGTCGGCAGTTCAGTGGTTCGAATCCCTAGTGCCACCTGATGGGGTGAGCTCCCGTTACTTGTCCCAGCTTCCTCTGTAGAGATCTGTGGATGCAAGCTGTCTACTTCATTGATCCTGTATTTATTAGATTTTTATCCCAGTATTACTTCATTTGTAACTCAAGATAGGTAACATAGATAGTACTCCTTCCTCCATCTATTTTCCCCACAACAACAACTCTGAGAGGTGGATGGAACTAAGAAGAATGACTGTCCCAAACTCATAGCCTCCTGGTTCCTAGGCCAAACCCTGAACCTCTATACCAAGCTGGCTCTTTTTGATCTTGCAATCCGATGACCTCTAGTGAGTAAGATCAGCCCAGCATGCTTCCTCTGTTCTGTCTCCTTGGCACTTTTTTTGTTGCTTGTATCCTTACGATTGAAATTGATATTGATTGTTTCCTGGGATGATTTGATTGCTTATTTGTACGCTACGACTATCATTAAGTGTTGTACCTTATGATTCTTGATGAATATATCTTGTCTTTTTATGTACCGTACACTGAGAGCATATGCACCAAAGACAAATTCCTTGTGTGTCCAATCACACTTGGCCAATAAAGAATTCTGTTCTGTTCTGTTCTGTTCTGTTCTGTTGTGTTCTGTTCTATTGGTCCAGTGCCTTCCCTCCTGTACTATGATCTCAGAAATCATAGTACAGAATTGATGTCTTGCTCAGAGATTTGGATCAATATGAATAACAGATGAGCAGTGGTGGATATAGCATGAAGCAGGAGAGAGAGAGCACCAGTTCTTTATTGGTTCTTGGTACAATATCCCCATGAATGTCAGTCATTGTTTTAGCTGTGTTTGAAAATGGGTTTCTCACTCTTTTGGAAGAGCACTAAATATATATCCAAAAGAATCCAGAGGAATAGCTCTGGTTCTGTGCAAGTATTTTCTGCTGGTTGCATTCAGAGGGAACCCAACAATCGGCTGGTGTTAGACATCTTTTAACATAGGCTTAGTAGTAGTGCAGGATAGATCCATTTGAGGATTACATTAAGGCTTTCTCCAAAAGAGCCCAATTCTGCAAAAGAGCCCAATTAGAAACTGAATATATCACATAAGACATAGCTGCCAATCCAGCATGAATTCTGACAATGGGCTATGCCTGCCTATCTTTCCACTTGTCAAAATTATCCTTCTTTCTAGCCCCATCTCCATCCCACAACAAGGAAAATGGATGGTGGATGTTTTCTTACACCTGATGACATTTGGCTAGAGATTAAAAAAGAAAAATTGTGGGAAATTACTAATCTCTTTCCTTAACGTGCCCTGCATTCCACACAGAATGACATCACCAGTAGCTGGCATTGAGCGTATGCAGGATAAGGATTCCCAGTGGAGACCACACATTTTTATGACTGTGTAGTTTTCTGTTATTTCAAGAACTTTAACTTGGCTATGAAGTTATGAGGAAGAACCCTTGGATTGAGAAACACTGAATTATTCCTGTGATCAAATAATAAATCTGTTAATCAGTTGGCTCAGTTCTTCTCCCTTCCACCCAACATACTCACCATCTAGGTATTTCATAAAGAAAAATAAGACTCTTTTTTATATCCTTTTTTCTGCAATATTACCAAGCAGCACATTGCTTGTAAATCTTTCCTGGTTCCACCTGCTTCATTTTGTAGGAATTCTTCTTTGCCTCAGGGAACCACAGATGTAAACAAACTTACATTCTCTTAATATTAAAGGTTTGGCAAAATCTAATCCTAAACCCTAAAACCGCAAGTGCAGAAAATATCTTGTTTTGTTAGTTTTATTATCTTAATTCAAGAAGGCCCCATTCTCTTAGCAAATAGGAAAAGAAGTCTAAACCCTGGATTAAGGAATATAATTTTCCTAATTCTCCACAAGTGATGGTTAAAGAAACCTCTGAGGCAATTGTATCAAGAACAGAGTACATTTGATGTCACTTCTCCACCCAAAAGGAATATCTAAGAAAGGAGACAATCTATAACAGTTCACTGTGCTGTTGCTCAAAGCAGTCTTTTATCTAGAAGAGAGTAACATTAGCGATAATATCAAAGTACAATACGGAGGGAAAAATTGAGATTCAGTCAAAAAAGTATAGATTGGAAAGAATCCTTGAGATCAGCTAATCCAGCCCTTTGCTCAATTCAAGAATTTACTACAACAGCATCTACAGGTAGTCCTTAAATATTGAGATGCTGGACTAGGACTCAAGAGACTCAAATCTCCACTTGACAGTACAGCTTCCAGCGTTAATTTGAGCCAGTCTTGAATACAGCTTGGAATTTGGGCCAGTTACTCTCAGTTCACTTTCCTTCACAGTGTTGTGGAACAAAATGAGAAGAAAAACCCATGAGAGTAAGCTAGCATTGTCTGAGGAAAAGGAGGTCATACATGTGGCAAAAAATTGAATTCTGAAATGGGGCTCACCTTATGAAAGCATGGGGGAATTAAAAATATTGGCCAATGGTGGATTCCATTGAAGATGCTGAAACTTAGATTGTGATATATCTGACTCAGAGGCCGGATTTTTCCTAGGACAAGGCAAGTGAATAGGGGGCCACAAACATCCAGAAAAACAGTCCAATATTCTAAAGCAGGGGTGTCAAACTCAAGGCCTGGAGCCTGGATCTGGCCCACAGGGTGCTTATATCTGGCCCGCAGGGCCACCCTGGAAACAGCGAAGGATGACCTGCAGTGCTTCTGCCAGTGAAAATGGATCTTGGGTGGGCCATACAGGCCTCCCTCAAGCTTCATTTTCACTGGCAGCGGGTTGCAGGAGGCCCCCACAGTCGAAAACGGACCTCAGGAGCCTGTTTTCTCTGGCAGAGCACTCAGGCCACCACAGGTGCCTCCAACACGAGTGACATTGAGTTGATCACACCCACTCCAGCCATGTTCACCCCGGCCCACCAATTTAAAATACAACCCTGATGTGGCCATCAATGAAACTGAGTTTGACACTCCTGTTCTAAAGAAATAAGCCAAGCCAGGGACAAGCCCTAATATATAGCATTCACTCATTTTTAAAGATATGCCCACACCACTTGGTCAACTTAATGAGCAATTAAACCTTCAGTACCTGGACCCTCAAGATTTCTGACTTTACTTGATGAGTTTTCATGGCTATATATTTAAAACAAAACCGAACAATCCGAAGTTAGACAAGCTTAAATTAAAACCGATTAAGAATGTGAAAAAGGGTTACAATAAAAAAGATGAGTAGATGTTTAAAACTTCCATAAAGTTCTATGGAGGCAGGATAATATTATGTCTTAGATTGAATCACGCAGCATTTCTAACTAACCAGAATAAAGACATTAAAAAAATTAAACACAAATGTCAATAACTAGTATCAGTACCTCCTAAAACCATGATGGAAAACCGATAGCATGCAAGCCCTCTCTATGGGAATGTGAGCAGTCACCCCAGTGCAGCTCTATCATGCATGTATGCGTGCCTCCCACCGGCCGGCTGGTTTCCAGGTCTCTGCTGCGTGTGTGTGTGGGGCGGGGTGCATGCAGGAGATGCATATGCATGCATGGGGGGCAGGGGGACTGAGGGGGATCACACTCACATGTGCAGGGAGCGGGGCACACGGGGGTCACGCACACATTGCATTATGGCTGCGTGCACTCACCCTTTTGGCACACAATGATTAAAAGGTTAGCCATCATTGTCCTAAGAGTTAATGTCAAGTTGCCAACCATAACAGAACAGGAAATGATTTCTACAAATCAAATTGTTTATACCTTTTGGCTCCCCATAAAGTAAAATTGTGAGTCACTTAGCTGAGATCTGTGTTGTAGAATTCTAATAATTAATAAAAATTCTGGTAGTATAGAAAGAAATCCTAGGATTGTGTAGTAATTTGGAAAAATGAGAAAAAAGCATTCCAGAACAAAGAAATGGAAAATCACTTCCATGTCAATAGCAGAAAATAATATGTATTTATGGAGTTGTTCATTATGAATCCACTTTGACTAGAAGGTAATTTTCCATTTACTAAAAGAAATTCTTCAGGTCTCTTGCTGGATCACAACTCTTGAGAACAAATTTCTAAAGTAACTTGCTCAACTTTACCACAAAACAATCTTCTGGAAAACCCAAAATATTTCAAAATGGGATCTTTGAAGATGATTACATGCATTAGGGCAAAACTCTTCTAATCCCAGAAGCTGTGTTGATAGACAATCTACCTAATCCCAGGAAATTTTGGAGAGTATAAAACCGCTGTCACTACATCTGGGAACATCACTCAGAGAGAGGAGAGCAAAAGCAGCACTGCCAAGAAAAAGGTAAGTCAGAATATTTTTGTTTTGATGCTTCCTCGGCAGTTATTTGGCAAGCAGAATTACTGACATGAATGTTATGGAATGAAGTGACCAAGCAACATTCCTGGGTCAGTCAGAGAGAGAGTTTATTTGCGCAAGACCTCAAAAGCCATGTTTGCCAATCTTGGCTCTGAGTAAAGTCTCCATGCTTGTATGACACATTATATACTTTTCTAAACAAGGATTCTGCTAACACAGCAACTTTTCCATATATGGTTAACATACATTTGTCATTTTTAATTGTCATTTTCCTAATTATTAAAGTTTTACATTATCTTTATCCAACACTCATAATTCTTCTTGTAATTTGGCTGAAGTACAAATTCTTTTTGTTGAAGGACAAGTTTTAGCCCATATGGATGTCCATGACCTAACCACCTTTAGCTATCTGTCTTTTAGGGATGTTCCTTTCTTCTGACAAGTTATGGGGGGCCTCTTTAGAGTGTCAAAGGAAATTACATGTTGGCTTTGTATTCTCTGCAGCTGCACATATTTCTCTAGCTGGCAGTATTTCCTGCCTTCAGAATATAGTTGCTTTTAGAATATAGTGAATATAAAGTTATCCAGTTGTCATCCAAACGGTCCCCCTTTATCTGCTTCTACCTTATGAAGAGCTGCATAAATATCAGACAGTGAAGTTTGATTCCTTTGAGATATTTGGAAATTAGTGGGTGATATAGAAATAGCAACACATCCTTAACTATATCACTGGTATCAATTTACTTTCAGCTACTTTGCATCCCAGGTCTTTATATTGAACTGCTTCTTTTAATATTATGGTCAACTGTTATTCAAAACAGAGAAACCTCCAAATACAGCATAGAGGTGCTCTGTTTATTTTTAAGCAAGTCTTGACAGAATACAGAAGGGATCTCGGGGGTCTTCTAATTCAACTCCCTGCTCAAGCAGGAAACCCTATACCATTTCAGATAAATGGTTGTCCAATCTCTTCCTAAAAACATCCAGTGAAGGAATACCCACCACTTCTGGAGGCAAGTCATTCCAGAGATTAATTATTCTAACAGTCAGGAAGTTTCTCCTTAGTTCTAGGTTGGTTCTGTCCTTGATTAGTTTCCATCCATTGCTTCTTCTCATGTTTTCAGGTGCTTTGGAAAATAGGTTGATCCCTCTCTTATATGTGGCAGCCCTTAGATACTGGAATACCACTATCATATCACCACTAGTCCTTCTTTTCATTAAACCAGACATATCCAATTCCTGCAACTGTTCTTGGCTTGTTTTAGCCTCCAGTCCCCTAACCATCTTGGTTGGACTTTCTAGAGTCTCAACAGCTTTTCAACTGCTTTACTAAAGTCCAAGTATATTTTATCCAGAGCATTTTGTCAGTTTGTTGAAGAATGCAATAAGACTTGTCTGGCATGATCTGCTTTGACAAACCCATGTTGGCTTCCACTTACGCACTTTGTTTGCCTCTAGATGTTTACAGATTTGTTGCTTGATTATCTTTTTCAGAATCTTTCTAGATACTGATGTCAGCTGATATGTCTGTAGTTTCCTGGATCCATTTTTTTTCTTTTTTGAAGATAGGAACTACATCAGCTCTTTTCCCAGTAATGGTTAACCTTTTTGGCACTGAGTGCCAAAACTGGAGTGTGCGCTGGAGCGCTGGAACCTGGAAGAGAGCTGCTGGCTGGTGTGTATGCGTGCAACAGAATACAGAAGAGCAGCTGGCGGTGGGGCACATGCCCACAGAGAGGGCGCTGAGTGCCACCTCTGGCACACATGCCATAGATTTGCCACCATGGTCTTTTCCAGTCCTCTGGGAATTCCCCAGTGCTCTAGGTTCTTTGAACGATATGGTTCAGGGGTTCTGAGATCTTGTCTGCCAACTCCTTAAAGAACATTGGTGTAATCCATCTGGTCCTGATGATTTGATATTATTGCCATCATTCATTTTAAAGTGACCAAATAGTCAGTTATGCTTTTTAGGCATAACTGACTATATAGAATAGGCCATTTTGCCCTTCCCTGTTTTATTTCATCTCCTGATTTGATAGAGCAAGTCAAAATCAAATTCATTTTTTATGTATGAGAAAGATACATTCCTTCAAATTTACATTCCAAATTCAAGACCAATCACCTGAGGATCATAGGATTGTAGTGTCTATTTATATTTTAACTGTTGTATTTTTCTTACCGTGATGAATAAAGGAGAACATGAAAGTATTCATATAAAATAGTAATAGTTTTTTCTATTAAAAAGTTTGGTTTTCTTCCAATGCTCATAATCAGATAAAGCTTAAGTACAAAGAAATTAGAGAATTAGTCACCAAGGAACCAATAGTCTTCTCTGCCTGTTAGAAATTCAGAGGTTTTGAAGCAAGAGTTTCCATCACCTGAATGCAGCCACTGAGAGGATTCTGCTTTGGAAGGGTGTAATATCAAAAGTGCAAAGGATTCACATTGTACAAGACCATTAATGTCTCTATTGTCTCTGTCCCTTAAATATAAATCAGAAGATTCAGTTCAGATTCTGATACAGCCAATGGGAGGGATTAAAGTTTAGATTTGTTTTAAGATAATTAGGAAGTTTTCAACAGAATGTTGAAAGCTTTTTTACCATTGATATTCATTAGAAATCAAGGCATGATTATATCACTTTCTTAAACACAATTGGATAGAGCCATGGGATCTGGAAAGCAAAATTCCAGATGTCCACCTCATGGTAGGACAGAGTTCTAATAGTCATTTGGAGATCAACAATTTTTTTCTTGAGCAGCATGAATTAATTTGGCATTTAGTTACCTAATTGTTAATAACTAATAAGTATTTGTTCGTACAGATTTATCCAACAAAATGAAGATTGTGATTGTTATTGCCTGTCTTTTCGCCCTCGTTCTTCCTTTAGAGGTACACATTATTTCATTGTGATTGCATGATAGAAATATCTAGGTTTTATTTAATGCTTGAAAAAAATGGCAGTAAGAATTTGATGGTCAGGGGGGTCCAGAATGGGTTGGGCAGACAATCATTTTCTCACGGTTCTTGTTTGAAGGGTCAGTGAGGGAAGTCAGCATTATTATTCCTGCAAAAGGAGGCTGGGATGGAGGAATCAGGGAGACAGAGAAAGGGAGAGAGAAGGAATGTTGAGTCCATATAGCAAGTTCATTAGTTGCAGAGACTTGAACCAGATTCTCCTTCTCATTAGCATGGAGCAGTGTTTCTCAAGTATTTCCTCTTAAAAATGTTCCCAAAGTGGATTTGGGATGATGTTCCTTGGAAAGCAACATCCTCATTTTTCATATGGTTTTCTAGATACTTGGCCCAAGGCAAGCAAAATATTTGGTGGTCTTATGACGAGCTGCAATTCTGGATGATTGATTTGGCTTGGGGAATCAGTTCCATAAGTAGCATAGCTGTTGAGATGATTTGGTCAAAAACAGTTATCTATTCATCCATGTTCACATGATGTTTTCCTCATTCTTCTCCTTCCCTTCCAGGCCAGCAGCGAAAGTGGAAGCCATGAACGACGGAGATACCGATATCCATCTTATCCAGCTCCAAATTATGGCCCTTATCTCTATCCAAATGTAATGTCTCTTCTCAGACCAGCCAGTAGAGGTTTTCCAGGGCCACCAGGAGCTCCAGGGGCCAGAGGCCCAGCCGGGCCTGCAGGTCCTGCAGGTGCCCCAGGTCCTGCAGGTGCCCCAGGACCAGCAGGACCTCCAGGTCCTCCAGGAGGCCCAGGACCAGCAGGTCCTCCAGGTCCCCCCGGTCCACCTGGTCCCCCAGGTCCCCCCGGTCCCCCTGGTCCCCCAGGGCCTCCAGGGCCTCCAGGGCCTCCCGGAAAATAAACCTGTTCTGTTGATTGGTAAGTCCTTCTGAGATATTTCACCTTAAATAGGAATATGCTGCGGGCTACTTCTATTTATCATGCCAAGATTATTTCTCCTTTCAGCCTTCAGGGACAGGAAAGCTGTTGCCTGAAGCATTGGGCTAGGAGGGAATGGTTCTGGGAGCTTGGTGTGCATGTTGGGTGGGTGGGGGTGATGCCTTGTTTTATTATTAATTGGTTACTGTGACCCATTTGGGGTCATTCTGTGAAAAATAGATGGTAATATAAATTCTGCCCTTTACCAAGAGAATTCAAGCTTTGGCTGAAATCTCCTTGCCCAAGAACCACCACACAGCTGTTTATTGTTTACCCAGCTTGGTTCTTCTGTAGCATAGGTGCTTAACCTTTTTCAGGTTACTAAACCTGATTTTTATTTTTCATGGATGTGAGTCCTTCCTGGTGAAGTGGGGCCATGGGATGCAGGTGGGCCTGCTGATCACATACTGGCTCCCTGCCACGTGACAGCGGCCCTGAGCGAGCTTCTCAACGTTATTGCCAGAGTGGCGGTTGATGCCCCCAGACTTTTGGTCATGGGGGATTTCAACCTGCTGTCTGCCGGTGAAGCATCTGAGATGGCTCGGGAGTTCATGGCTTCCATGACAGCCATGGACCTGACACAAATAATTCATGGTCCTACTCACACAGGAGGACACACTCTGGACTTAGTTTTTGTCTCTGGTCAGTGGTTGAATGGCCTGGATACAGGGGATATAGCTATTGAACCCCTGTCATGGTTGGACCATTCCCTCCTGAGGCTGGACTTTCTGACCACTGCACCCCACCGCAGGGAGGCAGAACCGATCAGGTGGTTCCGCCCCAGGCTCCTGATGGATCCTGATAGGTTCCAGAGGGAGCTTGGGCCAGTTCCTGAGACTCTGGCTCAAGACTTGACTGAAGACTTGGTGGCCGCCTGGGATAGGACTGCAGCCGGTGCTTTGGACCAAGTCATGCCTTTGCGGCCTCTGATCCGGCGCCGAACCTGCCTGGCTCCTTGGTTCTCCAAGGAACTGAGGGAGATGAAGTGCCGAAAAAGATGCCTAGAGAATGGTTGGAAGGCTAGTCGTTCCAAATCCGACCGAACACTAGTTAGGTCTCATATTAAGACCTATTTAGTGGCGATTAAAGCGGCAAAGTGTAATTACTTTTCCACTCTTATTGCATTGGCAGATAACCACCCAGCTGCCCTGTTTAGAGTGACCCGCTCCCTCCTACACCCAGGAGCATGGGAGGACCTCTTGCAAGGGCAGGCTGAGGATTTTGCACAGTATCTGCATAATAAAATCGCTCAGATTCAGGAAGGCTTTGACTCTGACTGGGTAGATTCCAGCGAGATGTCTGAGGCAGGTCTTGAGAATGTTATCTGGGATGAGTTCGACCCTGTGACTCCTGAAGACGTGGACAGGATTCTGAGGAGATTAAATGCAACCACATGTTTATTGGACCCGTGTCCCTCCTGGCTGGTGCTGGCTACCCAGGAGGTTACACGAGGCTGGCTCCAGAGGATTATAAATGCTTCTCTGAGGGAGGGTTTCTTGCCTCCCACCTTGAAAGAGGTGGTGGTGAGGCCCCTCCTCAAGAAGCCTTCTCTGGACCCGGCTGTTTTGGCAAATTACCGTCTTGTCTCCAACCTTCGCTTTATTGCAAAGGTTGTTGAGAGTGTGGTTGTGCGACAACTCCCGCAGTACCTGGATGAAACCGTCTATCTAGATCTGTGCCAGTCCAGCTTCAGGCCTGGGTACGGCACAGAAACAGCATTGGTCGCATTGGTTGATGATCTCTGGAGGGCTCAGGACAGGGGTTGCTCCTCTGTTCTGGTCCTATTAGACGTCTCAATGGCTTTTGATACCATCAACCATGGTATCATGCTGCACCGGCTGGAGGGATTGGGGGTGGGAGGCACCGTGTTGCGGTGGTTCTCCTCCTATCTCTCCGACCAATTGCAGTCTGTGTTGGCAGGGGGGCAGAGGTCGACCTCGAGTCGCCTTGTTTGTGGGGTACCACAAGGGTCGGTCCTCTCGCTACTCCTGTTCAACATTTATGTGAACCCGCTGGGTTAGATCATCTGTGGATTTGGGGTGCGGTGTCATCTGTACGCTGATGATACTCAGCTGTATATCTCCACCCCAGACCACCCCAATGATGCCCTTGAAGTGATGTTCCAGTGTCTGGAGGCCGTGTGGGTCTGGATGGGGAGGAACAGGCTTCGACTCAACCCTTCCAAGACCGAATGGCTGTGGCTGCTGGCATCCTGATATAGCCAGCTGGTGCCATTGCTGGCTATTGGGGGCGAGTCATTGACCCCCACAGAGGGGGCTCGCAACTTGGGTGTCCTCCTGGACACACGGCTGTCTTTAGAAGAGCATATGATGGCCGTGGCCAGCGGGGCTTTTTATCAGTTTCACCTGATACGCCAGTTGTGCCCCTTTCTGGATCGAGACTCCTTATGCACAGTCACTCATGCCCTAATCACTTCTCGCATGGACTACTGCAATGCTCTCTACATGGGGCTCCCCTTCAGGAACACCCGGAGGCTCCAACTGGTCCAGAATGTGGCCGCGTGGGTGATTATGGGACATGGCGCTCCCATGTAACACCTCTCCTGCGCGAGCTGCACTGGCTCCCAGTGGTCTTCCAGGTGCACTTCAAGATATTGGTTCTCACCTTTAAAGTGCTCCATGGCTTAGGGCCAGGTTATTTACGAGACTGCCTTCTGCTACCGATAACCTCCCACCGGCCAACACGGTCTCACAGAGAGGGCCTCCTCAGGGTGCCGTCGTTCAAGCAATGTCGACTGGTGGCCCCCAGGGAGAGAGCCTTCTCTGTAGTGCCCCTACCTCCCGGAATATGACTGATCCTGGACCTCCGTACTTTCCGTAAGGCCCTGAAGACTTTTTTATTCCAGCAAGCCAGCCTAGCCTAAAAGGTTTTTTTATGGACTAGTTTTTATATTGTATAGATGTGGTGTTTTAAATTGGGAGGCCGATTGATTTAATTTATTTTAGCTATCTTAACTTTTAAACTGTATATATTTTAAATTTTGACTGTCCACCGCCCTGAGTCCTTCGGGAGAAGGGTGGTATACAAATTCAATTAATAAAATAATAATAATAATAATAATAATAATAATAATAATAATAATAATAATAATAATAATAATAATGTGACAAATCAGACTCTGGCATTGGGTCCAACTTGACCTTCCCCTGCTGGTGGATAGAGGAGATGCTACAGAGCCACTGATCACTGTTTCTGTGGCTGGGAGCAGAGTGGGCTATTTCCCTGATCCTTTGTCCTTTGACGTTCTGAATCAAAGAGGAGAAATGGAGAAAAAGAAATTAAGCCTATGCAGGAGTTACCCCTTGAGTGAGAGTCTAGATCTGCATTCCCCAACAACATGTCTTTCTGGCATGGAGAACCCATGGGGAATGCATCTGAATGGTTCTTGAGGAAGGCTGCTTAGAACAAAGAACTTAACAGTTATTCTGGAGCTATGAGAACTAACTTATGAAGTAGGCGGGCAACATTTATTCTAGTTGTAGAGGAGGGAGTTCTGAAATAATACCTGATCATCTTTTCTCTCCCTCCCCTTGTTTTGTAGATCTTGCTGAGATGCTGTTTGTAAGATATCTAGAAGATATTTGCTTCTGGCCATTTGCTTTTGGCACAACTGAACAAATGATCCTGATTTAAACTGACTTTTTCAACTTTGCAGTATTTTCCTTTAAATAAATTTGACAAACATTACATTTCTTCTTCTAGATTTTTGTTTATATTTGTGAGGGTGGGTGGGTAAGGGTGTTTATGAGTGAGATGGGAAACATTGTCCAAAGCAGGGGTGAAATTCACTTACCTTCGCTACCGGTTCACAAATGTGAGTGAGCGCCTGCAGGACCTTTCACGCATTCACAGAGCTTCAAAAATGGAACGTGATGATGTCTGGGCAGATGGGCAGAACTTCCTGCCACCACCTCTACCAGTTCACCCAAACCTGATAGAACTGGCCGAATACCACCATTGGTCTAAAGGGCAGGTGTTTATCCCAAATGTTTTAAACTCAGTAATTGACCCACTACCTCTGCTGGAAGTTGGTTCCAAGCGTCCATTACTCCTTCTTTGGAGTAGTACTTTCTAATATTACTTTAGAAGTTCCCTCCATGTTCTTGATTTTTGCTTAATTTTGAAACTATTGCCTTCTAGAATCTTACGTTTCAATATGTTTTAATACATATTGGTGTATTAAATATGTTTTAATATTTAACCCCTACACCTCTGTCCTCCAGGCTCTACATATTCAGGTCCTCCAATCTCTCCTGATACATTTTATCCCTCAGATCTTGCATCATTTTTGTTGCCCATCTCTGGACTTGCTCGATCTTATCAATATCTTTTTTAAGTGAGGTCTCCAGAATTGGGCAAAGTATTCCAAGTGGGATCTGACTAAAGCCCTTTAGAGTGGGAGTTGGACCTCCTTTTTTGTGCTGGTGAACCCTGTAGTGGTGCATCCCAGAATTTTATTTGCCTCCACAGTTGTCATTCACAGTTTATTCACTTCGCAGTCAACTGCTATGAATGCATCAAAATCCTTTTCTTCTATTCTGTCTAACATTGTACCCCCAAGAATACTATACCCTGCCAAAGGATTCTTCTTCCCCAAATGCATTGCATTTAGAAAACCCAAAATGCAATATTCACATTTTTTACCAATTTTCCAGCAATGCCAAATTGTTTAATGGGTGCTTAATTGTTTAAGGTTCTGGAGAACCAGTAGTGGAAATTTTGAGTAGTTCAGAGAACCGGCAAATACCTGGCTGGCCCCAGGTGCGGTGGGAATGGAGATTTTGCAATATCCTTCCCTCAGGAGTGACCACCCTCACCAACACTGACAGGTCAACCCACTAGAATATAAACTGTCAGCAAACAACACTCCTTACTAACAATAACACCAGCACCTAGGTTGGGTAACACTAGTGCTGGTGTTACCTAGGTTGGGTTACCTAAGATAGGTAGTGCAAGAAAACCACCAAGCTCAGAGAGCACCAAGGACCCTTCATGCACATTTTTTCTCCTCCTGTTGCTGATGTACCTAACAAAGGTTTTATCCCCTTTTTAATAGATTTAGCCACTTTCTCCTCTTTCTGTGCTTTAGCATCAATAATAACTCGCTTGGCTTTCTTCTATAGGTTCTTCTATACCTCTCTATCAGCTTCATTTCTGCTCTTCTTGTATATCAGCTACAAGCTAATTTTTTTCCCCCTTTACTATCTTACGTACATCTGCTGTGAACCAAAATGAGTTTGAATTTCTTTTGCTTTTATTAATGTGCCTCACATAAAGACTAGTTGTGTCCAAGATGGCAGATTTTATCAGTCTCTACTGAGCACTGACTCCTGTCATTTTAGGTCACTCTTTAAGTTTGTGTTTTAGATACTCCTCCATTTTGGTAAAATGTTTTGGCTTTTTAAGGCTAAAACTTTAGTTTTAGTGTGTGTTATATCAGTTTTAGATTTAATGTCAATCTAAAGCAGGCCTATCAAACTTATGGCCTTCGGGCCAGATGCACAGGCCATGCCCACCCCAGCTCTGCAAAGGCAAAAAAATGTCATGATATGTCACAATACATCATGTGACGTGATCAAGTTTGACACCTGTGATCTAAAGGCCTTGGTGATCATTGGAACCTAAGTTTTCCCTCACCTCAACATCTGGTAACCTATGTTCATTTGTCAAAATTAAATCTAGATTATGGTTTCCTCTTGCTGAATATTTTATTAACTGTTTTACAGAGGCACCTTTTAATGTCTCTTATATATCCCTGTTCCTGCTTGTAAGTACAGTTGAAAGATTCCATTTAATGTTGGACATGTTGAAGTTATCCATGATTACAAACTATCCCTTCATTGCCATCTGGGTTATCTCCTTAAACAGAATGCTATCATAATTGTCAGAATGTCAGAATTCTATTCTATTCTATACATCAAGAACATCTCGGAAACCACAACCACATGGAATCAGAACAGAACACACGCCAACAACTTCAGCAACCAAAAGACTTAGCAACCCCAGAAGAAAAAAAGGTAGTCATCTACAACAGCAGTCACCAACCGGTGGTCCGTAGACCACTGGTAGTCCACAAGAAAATTTTGCTGGTCCGCAGAAAAATTATTTGCATTTTTTATATTGCACTAAATCAGGGCTTCTCAAACTATGGCCCCTGGGCAGGATACGTGCAATGAATGTTCATGTTGCTGCAGAGAATCTCTCCATTCAGGGTCTTTTCGTGCAGGTTGGAGGGGGGCAGAAATTCCAACTTGGGATTTGTTTCAGTCTCCTCGTGTGCGGCTTTGGGCAAAGGCTGGAGGGCCTTGTTCCAGTGAGATTGCACCGTGGCCTGGAACTGGCTGACTATCTCAGCCCGCTGAGCCTCCAGGTGCTGGTAAGTGGCCTTGCACTCCTGCAGGTCTTCCCTCTACTTGGAAAGCCTATGCTCATAATCCTCAGTGCTTCTGCTGAGCCTCCTTCAGATCCAATTTGAACTGAGGCAACTGTTTTGCCAACTCTTTCTTGTGGTGGCTGCTTAGTTCCAACAATTGTTTCCTGTTGGGGCCCTAAAGAGCCAGGTGGGCAGACGAGGAGTACTGGGAGGGGTGAGTAGAGGCCGGTGATGTGAGTGACATTGAGTTGGCCACGCCCACTCAGTCGAGGACCACCATCCCCCACCCAGCCGGTCATTAGTGGTCCACGGACCACTAATATGATTTAAAATTATGAATTTAGTGGTCCTTGAGGTCTGAAAGGTTGGTGACCCCGATCTACAGAAAGCAGAATTTTTTCTGCTTTCCAATTTTGTGCAAATACAATTCTCGCCGCCGTTATTACATGTATTATCAACTATGTGTGTTCTTTACTATACTTCTCTGAAAGAATACCCAACAGGAACAATTCTGATTTTAAGTCAATATGTTGTTGTGTCATTTTCTCTAGCCATATTCTAATCCAATGGTTCCCAAACTTTTTCAGTCCACCACCCCCTTGGTATTAAAAACTCATCCTCAGTGCACCCTACCCAGGGGTGGGTTCTACTTACCTTTACTACCATGCGCACGCGCTCACTTCACCAACCCCAACATGAAGGTCTTTTATTTGCTCCTTGTACTCCCTGTCTTTGCATTTTTAACAGGTAATAAATTAAATTTCTGATGATGTCAAAATAGCCCATAACTCACCTTTCTAGAGAGCTATTATCATGTCTAAAAGCAAGATACTCATCTCCATCTTTTGTCTGGAGTACCATTTAATCCAGAGGCTTTTAATTCCAGAAGTCCAAGTTTAAAGAATGGACTTCTGGAATTAAAGCTCCATTTTTTAGCTAAAACTTAATTCACACCTGTTAATTTTGCTTGAGCAGTGTGAACAATTGACAGTGTGATCCTCCAATAAAAATATATCATTGATTTTTTTTGGCATTTAAACTAGATAACCAATGTGAAAAAATGCATCAAAGAAGGACTGGAAAACCAATTCATACTGAACCATATTGGGTTTTCTGTTGATATTTGAATAAAATGAAAAAAAAATCAAATAGTGGTACCTAGTGAGGAAAAAGAGATGAAATAATGGGTCATTCTCAACATTCGAATTCTCTACACTTAAAATATCTAGAAATTATTATGGTTAAGTGAGTTTTGCCCCATTTTGTGATTTTTCTTGCCATAGTTCAAAGCAAAGTTCAAATCAAAGATTTGATAGTTCAAATCAGAGATTTGATAGTTCAAATCAAAGATTTCTGAGACTAATGTTGAATACTTAAATTTCAGTAGTCACCAATCCCAGTCTTAAAATGAGTTTAGAATCAGTGGGAGTCACTGATAACAACGAACTAACTAGCTACTGATAATGAGTCCAGTCCTGCCTTTCTTTTCCTTCTGTCCAAGTTTTGCAAATACTTTTTCCAGGTAAATGTTTTATTCCAAAGTATATAAACCATTATTGTTAGGGAAAAATGGGTCTTCCAAGCAATTTTAAAAGACACCGTCAGAATGACTCTGCTCTCAGCCCCTGTCTCTTGTTCATAAAGTCTCTTATAATAGTTCTGTACCACTTCCCGCCCCCTCATTTTGGTAACATATCTCTCCTCCCTCATCTATTAATTACTTAGTTTTTTTCTCCTTCTCCTTTCTCATTTTATATGCCAGCCATTTACCTGGCTTATTAGCATTTTCAAAAAAGTTTTGTTTAGACATCTTTATTTGATAAGCCAAGTCTTCTTTTTCAGTTAAGTTCATTTCATGTTTTTTTTTCCAAATCCATTTGGCTTTTAGTCCTCTTGCTTTGTGTATTTTTTTGTAATTCCATCTCCAGTTCTTTGTATTCTTCTTCCAATTTTGTCTGTGTTTGTCTTTTCTTTTTATTTCTTTTTCCCAAATAGGTCATTGCCCTGAGTCCGTTGGAGATAAGGTGGCATATAAGCTAAATAAAACAAATAAATAAAATAAACAATATTTGTTTATAGTTCATTGTTACTTCCACCATTAAAATCCTCCCTTCTTCATCAGCATATATTTGTTTAGGTTCTAGTCTCTTTTTAATGTATAATCGTACACCTCTTTTGCTTTTATGTGTCAATGCAGTAAACAAATCACCCAATTTTGGATACTCCAATAATTTTTTGTATTGCTTTCTAATATGAACTTCTTGAAGGCATACAATGTCCATTTTTAATTTTTCCAATTTATTAAAAGTTCTTTTCCCTTTTATCACTGAATTTAAACCATTGATATTTATTGATATTGCTTTGGTTTCTTCTTCCATATTTTACTTGTTACTAGTTTTTGTTGATCTCTTTGATCCTTGGACGCTTTTGACCTTGCCCCCTCTCTTATTGCCTTTTCTTTTTGTTCTTTTGTCGTCTCTCTTTTTTGATGTTCTTCTTTCACTGTTTCATCTTTGACTTTAGTTTCTTTTTCCTCTCTCAATCTTTGTTCTTCTTGGGGCCCCAAATATTGGTCATAAAATAATTCCGCTTTCTCTATCGAGTCTAGTCTATGTCTTTGCGCTTGCCAATAAACCAATATTCCTTCTGGTATTAACCATCTGAAATTTACTCCTTTTTGGATTAAGAGTTTTGTCAGAAATTGATATTCTCTCCTCAGATCTTGCACTCTTCTGTTTCAGCACCACAATCTCTTTGTCTTTATATTTTATTGGAGTATTTCTTGCTACCTGTAATATTTCTGTTTTTATTGCTTTCCTGTTAAATCTTACATGCACCTCTCTCGGCAGTTTATTTCTCATTGCATATCGAGTATGCACTCTGTATACGAAAGGCCAGTTATCAAATACTAAAAGCTTTTTTCAATTTTTCAACCTCATCATTAACACATATAACTATATATGAAATGATAATCATGTAACAAAACTTCCACCAATTGTAATCACACACAAACACATAAATGCTTTAGAGGCTGTACAAAGAGCACTATTAGGAAAACAAGTGAGATAAACTATTATCAAAAATAATTGTTTGGGCACTTGATTCATTGTTTTTGAAAACACTTTTTTTTTCTTTCAGATCCTAGTTGTGAGATGCTGAAGTAGGATTGAGAAAATCAAGACCCTACTTGACTATAGAATTTACAGTTTGGAATTTTGGCCAGATCAGTTTCCTTCAGTGTTGTAGTAAGGCAAAATGAGGGGAAATCCCATGTAAGTAAGTTAGAATTGTCTGAGGAAAAGCAGGTCATACATGCAACAAAAACTGAATTCTGAAGCAGAGCTCATCTTATGAAAACAGGGGGTAAATTATGCAGGGTAAAACATCTTGGCCAATTGTGGATTCCATTGAAGATGCTGAAACTTGAAGAGGATTCATCTGATCCAGAGGCCAGGTTCCTTCTAGAATCATAGAATCTTGGGGCTAGAAGGGACTTCAGAGTCTGAGTAGAGCTTTTAAGATATTTGTTGTATGTGGAGGGGGGGGGGAGAATTCCAATTTACTTGAAGTTGATTGGACAGAAATTAACACCAGATTTAAAGCTGCTTGACTGTAATGGGATATTTGACCACAAGAGGGAACTCAAGACTAAAACTTTGCTTGTACATTATCCCTTAATAGGACAGTGATGGTGTTTGACCACACAAGGGTGCCAAAGACCACAATATTGTCTATAAACACCCAAATTAAATAGATTTAACCTTATAATTCATATTTTTGTGACATTTTTGGAATTGACAACATGATGATGAGAAGAATCATTAGCCTGGCTAAGTGGCTCAGTGACTAAGATGCTGAGCTTGTCGATCAGAAAGGTCAGCGGTTCAGCGGTTCAAATCCCTTGTATAGGTCTCCTGCTTGAGCAGGGGGTTGGAGTAGATGACCTCCAAAGTCCCTTCCAATTCTTTTTTTTTCTAAAACAATTTTTTATTTTAAAACAAAAATGAAACATAAAAATATCATCATTCCAAATAATTACAGACAGTATATCGATCGGTTAACATCCTTTTGTGCAATTCCATCTTCAAAGTATCAGTATATGACCAAAGCTTATTTTCACAAAGAAATATTTCCCTTATTTTATCTCAACTTCACATTTCATACTTATCTCCATGTTTTATTTTCTATTCATTAGTAAAATAAATCCCATATCAAATAATATTGTTTATCTCCCTGTTCTCTTATTTCAAATATCAATTTACTCATTTCAGCACAGTCCATCATTTTCTTAATAATTTCTTCATCGGTAGGTATCTCCTCTCCTTTCCAGTTTTTAGCAAATACAATTCTAGCCGCTGTTAAAACATTCACAATTAAGTATTGCAATTCTTTATTATATGTCTCTGGTAAGATCCCTAATAAAAATATCTTTGGTTTAAAATCCATATGTCTCTTTGTCATTTTTTCTAACCATGTGTGTATCTTAGTCCAATATCTACTTGCTTCTACACATGTCCACCACATATGGTAAGATCCTGGAGTCTGATGACATTTCCAACACTTCTCCAATTTATTCTTGAACATTCTGGCTATCCTCATCGGGGATAAATGCCACCTGTAATACATCTTATACAAATTCTATTTATATGCTGTAGACATTGTCATTTTATAATTATGTGACCACAGTTTTTGCTATTTCTCTAAATCAATACCAATTCCTACTTTAATTTAAATTCACCCTTTTCATCCAATAATTCACTATACCTAATAATTTGTTCCCTTTTAAATATTACTGGATATGAAAAAGCTTCAATTGTAGATACCCAGACTGGAATCTTCAAATAATAATATTTTTCACCTTCTCCCAATTCAACCATAAAGCTTCACCTATCTGGTGTCTTCTAAAATACCCTTGTTCCTTTGTACTATAAAAAGGCATATCACCCCATCAACAAATCGTGTCCGTCCAAATTCAATAATCTGGTATTTCTCAAAGTTATCCATTCTTTAATCCACATTAAACTTGCAGCTTGGTAATACAATTCAAAATTAGGCAAACTAAAACCACCCCTAACTTTAGCATCTTGTAACAATTTTTTTCTTGTCTTTTTTCCCTGCCAAATATATTTCAATATCATTTTACTTAAATCTACAAAAAATTCCTTACCCAACTTGATTGGAATTGTTTGAAATCGGTACAAAATTCTAGGCAAAATATTCATCTTAATAGTTGAGATCCTACCAATCAAAGATAGCTGCAAGTTTCCCCATTTCACCAAATCTTGCCCTATCTGTTGTTTAAACTTATTATCATTGCTTTCTTTAAGTGCGCTACATCTTGGTGTTAAATATATCCCCAAATATTTTACTTTTTTTGTAATCTACATTTTTGAGACCTCCATCAATTCCTTTTTTTTGCTTTTTCAACATTATCTTCATTTTATCTTTATTAATTTTCAAGCCAGCTACTTTCCCAAATTCTCCAATAGTTTCTATCAATGTATTTATTGTTATTAATGGTTCTTCAATGATAAAAACCAGATAGTCTGTGGAGGCTTGTAGTTTATATTCTTCTTTTTGAATTTTCATGCCTTTTATCTCTTTTTCTTCTCTAATATATCTATTTAAGACTTCTAAAGTCAATATAAAAAACAGTGGGGACAACGGGTATCCTTGTCTAGTACCTTTTTTTATCACAATAGGATCAGTCAATTCTCCATTTATCATTACTTTTGCTGTCTGTTTAAAATATATGGCTTCAATTGCCTGGATAAATTTCCTACCAAAGCCCATCTTGGTAGCGCAGCAGACTAAAGTACTGTTAAGTAACACCAGCTGTCTTCAATTACTGCAAGTTTGAATCTCACCAGGCTCAAGGTTGACTAAGCCTTCCATCCTTTCGAGGTAAATAAAATGAGGACCCGGATTGTGGGGGCAATAAGCTGACTTTGTATAAAAAAGAACATCACTTTGGGGAGGGGAGGCAAAAGCCCTACTAAGCAGGTATATACAAAAGTATGAAAGCTATTGCTTAACGCATTGTAAGCTGCCCTGAATCTCTGGAGAAGGGCGGCATATAAATTGAACCAATAAATAAATAAATAAATCCCCTCCGTTGCGAAGATTGCCAAACCCATGATGGACCTCCTAAAGACAGGGAGTCCAGGAACAAAACCCCACCCAGGACAACCTCTGCAGTGGGACCTAACCTGCCAAGAGGCATTTGAAACACTAAAAGAAATGTTTGCGAAGGAACCGGTGTTGAAACATCCTGACCACCAGACGGCAACACCACTTTCCTACCAAAGCCCATCTTGGTAGCGCAACAGACTAAAGTACTGTTTAGTAACCCCAGCTGTCTGCAATTACTGCAAGTTTGAATCTCACCAGGCTCAAGGTTGACTAAGCCTTCCATCCTTTCGAGGTGCACGACCACGACCGGCACAACCAACCAACAAGCGATCTAACGGCAAAACTCAAAACTGAACTGCTGTCAGACCCCTGGTTCCGAGACAATCAACATATCCTGACAAAAAGGGATGACCTTGCATGAAAGGGGACAAAGCTCTATGTCCTGGAATCCCTATGCACCCTGATCTGCAGAGGAGCCATGATGTTAAACCGGCAGGCCACTTCGGATTCCTAAAGACTTTACACTTAGCACAGAGGCAGTTTTCCAGTTTGGTAGCCCAGCATAAAGAAAGACGTGGACAGTTATGTAAAAAGTTGCACCATATGCGCCATGATGAAGAAGCAACCAGGAAAAACCCCAGACTGTTACAATCAGTAGCAGAGCCTACAAGACCATGGGAGGAGATTGCAATGGACTTCATAGTGGAGTTGCCAAAAAGTAGGAGAAACACAGTGATCTGGACTGTAATAGATTTATTTTCCAAACAGGCACATTTCATACCCTGAAGCGGACTACCCTCATCCCACCAGTTGGCCAAACTGTTCTTGAAACACATCTACCGTCTCCATGGAGTACCAAGAAGAATTACTTCTGACAGATGGGTCCAGTTCACGGCAAAGTTCTGGAGAGAGTTCCTACGGTCCATTGGGTCATCCCAGGGACTTAGCTCAGCCTTTCATCTGAGCACCAATGGGGGGGGGGGCAGAGAGACTGAATGCCATGGTAGAGCAGTACCTGAGGTGTTACATGAATTATCAGCAGTCCAATTGGGCAGACCTGTTTTTCGCTGAAGTCGCGTATAATAATGCTGTTCACAGTAGCACGGGGCTAACCCCATTCAAAGTAGTTAGCGGCATGGACTTCATCCCAATGCCTGAGTACCCAAGGGAGCCCCCCTCCTCAGTTAGCTTGACTGATTGGATAGCGACACTGAAAGCAACCTGGGAGAATGTCAAGAAAGCGCTAGCTAAAGCAGCACAAACCTATAAGAAACAGGTTTGGCAGACATACACTGAGCTCCCCAAAGGCCATTTCAATTGGGGGAGAAAGTTTACCTCTCCACAAAATATTTGAGGTTAAAACTCCCTAGCAAGAAATTGGGGCCAGAGTTTATGGGACCATTCCCCATAGTAAAGATAATCAACCGGGTCATGGTGCAATTGAAGTTGCCCCGACTGCTAGGGAAGATACACCCAGTATTCCATATTAGCCTCTTAAAACCCATGATTGGATTGACCCTGAGGCCACTACCCTGTGAGCCCCCAGACCTCGTGGTCATAGGAGGCCACACCCATTATGAGGTGCAGCAAATCCTCAATTCGAGGTGGCACAGAAGACAACTCCAATATTTAATCAAGTGGAAGGTCTACCCCTTATCAGAGGCATCTTGGGTAAAGAGTCGAAACATCCAGGCTGATCGCCTTATAGCCAAATTTCATGCAGAAAATCCAAACAAGCCAGGTGGGAGGTCACATCCCTAAACTCTACATTTGTACTCAAATTGTTTTGCTTTCCACAGGTCGCCCTCGGGAAGTGAGGGAAGCCGAATGTCAACTTGCAAAGCTTTCAAGTTGCCATGAGCAGGAGGGAGGGAGAACTGTTAGAGCTGATTTATTTCCCTAACTGAAGTTACATTCCATACATGCTTCCTTACTGCAATCAGAAGGAGGGTGTTGGATTTCACAGCCAGCCAAAGTGGTTAATTGGAGAATGTGATTTATCACATGGCCAGGGAGGAGGGGAGAGACAGGGTCATAGGGGAATGTAAATCTACATGGGATTAGTTCTAACTGCATCCGAATAATGCTGAAATGGTGCTCCTAATAAATGACTGTATTTCTTTTGAAGTTTGGTTCATGGCTCATGAATTAATTAGGGCATCTTTCGGAAACTTCACACTTCACACTTTTTCACACTTCTTATTTTTTGGGCTAATTCTTCTTCTCCAGTAGGTTCATTTTGTGCTTTATTATATCCATTTTCCTTTTAACTTCTTTCTTACATGGATCTTTGTGGAGTTCCTTTTCAAGTCTCATCAGTTAATAGTTTAGAAGTTTGTCTTTTCTTTACATTTCTTTTCCTTGTATAGTCTATTATTAGACCTCTATCATAAGCCTTCATTGTATCCCAAAGAGTTTGTGCTGATGTATCCTCTTTCTTGTTCTCCTTGAAGAAAAAAAGCCAGCTCTCTCTCTATTTTCTGTATAAAGTCTTTCTCTTTTAAAATTGTATTATTTAGAATCCATCTGAGTTTTCTTTCTCGACCTTTCCAAAAGACTATCATGGGATTGTGGTCAGCCCATAGGTTTGTTTCTATTTCCATGTGTTCTATTTTCAACATCAAGTCCATTGTTGTCCATACCATATCAAGTCTAGACCAAGATGAATGTCTATCAGAGTAAAAAGTATATTGTCTATTTTTCACATTTCTATCTCTTCATACATCTTTCAAATTCATTTCCTCTGTCACATTAAAAAAAGATTTCAGTAGTGTCTTTCTATTGTGTCTCACTGTTTTAAGTGTTTTATAGTCCAAGTTCTCATTCACTATCCCATTAAAATCCCCCATCATACTCCATCTCAATTATTTTCATATGCAGCTTTTGATAAAGAATTTGCTACCAAAAGAATTTTCATATTGTTATTAATTATTTCCACCATCAAAATTCTTCCTTCTGGATCTGCATATATTTGTTCTGCCAATATTGAATTCTTAATATATAAAACAAACTCTTCTCTTTTTACTTTGTGACAATGATAAAAAAGTTTTCCCAAGTTTAGATTGTACCAGTAATTGTTCATGTTGCTTTTTAATATGAACCTCTTGTAGACAAATTATATCAAATTTTAATTTCTCTAATTTACGGAATACCTTTCTCCTTTTCACTCCTGAATTAAGCCCATTAATATTTATTGAAATTAATTTTCTTCCTTCCATCTTCATCCTTTATATATAGGTTTTGTTGCTCTAGCTGATCTTACTTCACGTTGTTCCTTGTGTTCTACAATTCCGCCTACTGCCCCCTCTGTTGATTTTATTATTGCCAATTCCTCTTCTGTGAATTTTAATGGCGCTACTATAGTTTGAGTTTCCATTTCTATTTCCACTTCCTTGTCTTTTAACATGTCTTCATAGAAAGCTCTTGCTTTATCAATTCAATCTATATTTTTGAAATTGCCACGTTAAAATCAGCCCTTCTGGTATCAGCCATCTGTAATTAATTCCTTTTTGGATAAATATTTTGGTCAAAAAATATTATTCTCTTCTCATCTCTCTCACTTTCCTTGGAACTTGTTTCAACACCACCACTTCTTTCTCCTTATATTTCAAGGTTTTTTCTCTGGCCACCTGAAGGATTCGTGCCTTCATCGATTTCTTGGTGAATCTTATATGTACTTCTTGTGGCAACTTATTACGCATTATGTATCTAATGTAGACTCGATAAATCTCATCCACACCGTCCATCATCTTCTCTTGGGTAATTTCTAATGCGTCAGCTAGCAACCCAGTCATAATATCAGCCAAATTTTCACCTTTTTCTTCCTCCACATTTTGAAATCTAAGGTAGAATTCCGCTTTATCCATTTCCCATCCAATTAAGCCACTCCTCTCTCGTTCAACCTCTCCCAGTCTATTATCTATGTCTTTCATTTTTCCCCTCTTTTTGATCATCCTTTTTCTCCAATTTCTGCAATCTTTCTTCATATTTCGTCATTGCTTGCTGAATATTGACCACTTTTTCATCTGTTTCAAGTAATTGTTGTTTCATTCTTTGAACCTTTTCATCTGTTCTAAGAAATTGCTGTTCCATCCTTTGAACTGTTTGAAGTATCGTCTGTATCGATGTGTCTTTGTCTTTATCTTTCTCTTGCTGAATCATTGCCTGGATGGTGCGTTGTCCTCCCGATGGTGATGAAGAAGGCAAGGATGCAGCCACTCCCACTGTCGCAACTTTTCTACTCATTTTATTCTGTGATCAGCCCAAACCCAAGCCAAAAAAGGGAGAGGAAAAAGAAAAAAAAAGCCTAATGTAAAAAGGAAAAAGGAGAAAAACAAACAACTCTTCAGGTTCTTCCAAACCCTAATCCATTAGAGGTGAGTCCAATAAAAGGAAAGACACAAAGATAAAGAAGACCAAAGCAGAAAAGGGAAAAAGAGAAAGAAACAGGCCAGCCAAAATCAAAAGAAAGAAAGAAAGAAAGAAAGAAAGAAAGAAAGAAAGAAAGAAAGAAAGGCACAAAAAATGAAATAATATGAAAATCCAAATTCAAAAATCAACAATGAAACTTCAGGCTCTTGGGTGCCTTAGTCCAGTCCCGGTCAATGGCAAGAAAAAAAACCTAGTTTGAAAATTGTCAATTAAATAATCGGGTATTAAAAAACCATTCCAAATTAAATTTTCCACTTAATTTTTCTTCCTCTTGCTCTCCAAGTCTCTTAACTCTCAAGGTGTTCTTTGTATTAGTTAAAGAAAAAAAAGCTCTCTCACTGCATCAATTACTGTCATTCTTATTCTTCCTGAAGCTGTCCCAGCCTTGGCACCATAATAGCTGCTACCCCGCTGCCAGAAAAAGGACTTTCCTGGATCAACCAGGAACTTTGCAATATCCCTGGGATTGACAGGATGTGCCCTCTACTACCACACTCAAAACTAGACTGTGGAGTTCAGGATGGACCGTCCTGCAGCGGGGCTATCTGTAGGGATTATGGAGCCCCAGAATTGCTCGTCCATTTTGCCGCAACGTCAACTTCCAGTCTGGTCAATTCTGTTACTGTTAGAAGAAGCCAAGAAAGAAGAGGTTCAAGTAAATCTGAATTCCTGAGAACTATTTTCTAGGAATATTCAAATAAAACATATCAAGCATTTCAGGGATCAAACCTTAAAACGAAAATTGATATGCTCTCAGTGGAAAATATTTATTCTTGTAGAAAGTTAGCCCCCACTATTCTCCTAAAAGAATAAAATATTCTAGGAAATATTAAAAAGGCAAAATATTATATGTCCCTGGATAAGAAAAGGAGAAACGTGCTCTTGGAAAGCAGCCCCCACCTTTGTTAATAGCCCCAGAAAGACCGGGCCATCCTATCTACGAGACAAAAGGCTGGGCCAGCTTATCTACAACACAAAAGACCTTCACCCTCAGGACATAATAGGATTAGCCCTCTACCCATTTTACCACATGGCACCACTTACCACAAGTCTCCTAGAGAGGCTCTGGAGGCTGGGGTCAGCAAAAAACATCACTTCCTGTTCCACTGGGAACCTCTGAGGGAGTGGGAAAGGATGTTTTTGCCCTTCCCAGATGCATAGAGAGGATCTGGAGCCAGGTGAGAAACAGCCTACCAATCCATCACGTGCCAGGAGTGGGGGAGGGAGGAGGGGTTGCACATTCATGCACAGGGCAGGGCACATAGAATTATGGGTGTGGGCACACACCCCACACATGCACGTGAACCTCCCCCGCTCCCCCTCTCCTGGCACATGATGGCAAAAAGGTTAGCCATCCCTGATCTATGGTATGACAAGGTTAAAATAAACATTGATTTTTGTTGGACATGCCATACTAAAGGTTTAGAACAAATATAAAATAAGGTTCTCTGTAAGGATACCTCTTTGGATATCACCTCAGGAAGGATGTCTCTGTCTCTTATAACTGAAATAAAAGTTTAAATTAGTTTTAAAAAGCTACCGGTTTGACTTTAATAAAACTAGCAGAGATGGCTAAATTAACTGCTTTAATCAAAGAAAAGAACATATCCAACTTTGGAAATTGCTTTTGGATTTTGTGCTTGAGTTGGCGGAAAAATAGCCTTCTAATTTATATTTTGACAAGCTTAATAAAATTATTAGGTAAAGGTAAAGGTTCCCCTCACACATATGTGCTAGTTGTTTCCAGCTCTAGGGGATGGTGCTCATCTCCATTTAAAAGCCGAAGAGCCAGCGCTGTCCAAAGACATCTCAATGGTCATGTAGCTGGCATGACTAAATGCCAAAGGCGCACGAAACACTGTTACCTTCCCACCAAAAGTGGTCCCTATTTTTCTACTTGCATTTTTATGTGTTTTCGAACTGCAGAAGTTGGGAAAAGTAACAGGAGCTCACCCCATTGCACGGCACTAGGGATTTGAACTGCTGAACTGCCAACCTTTCAATTGACAAGCTCAGCATGTTAGCCACTGAGCCACCACATGGCTCAGTGGCTAACCAATAACTTTAACTTGGCTATGAGATTATGAGGAAGAACCCTTGGATTGAGAAATACTGAATTATTCCTGTGATCAAATAATAAATCTGTTAATTAGTTGGTTCAGTTGGCTCAGTTCTTCTCTGTTCCACCCAACATACTCACCATCTAGGTATTTCATAAAGAAAAATAAGACTCTTTTTTATGTCCTTTCTTTCTGCAATATTATCAAGCAGCACATCATTTTTAAATCTTTCCTGGTTCCACCTGCTTCATTTTGTAGGAATTCTTCTTTGCCTCAGGGAGCTACAGATGTAAACAAACTTACATTCTCTTAATATTAAGGGTTTGGCAAAATCTAATCCTAAACCAGAAAATATCTTGTTTTGTTAGTTTTGTTAGTTTTATCATCTTAATTCAAGAAAACCCCATTCTCTTAGCAAATAGGAAAAGAAGTCTAAACCCTGGATTAAGGAGTATAATTTTCCTAATTCTCCACAAGTGATGGTTAAAGAAACCTCTGAGGCAATTGTATCAAGAACAGAGTACATTTGATGTCACTTCTCCACCCAAAAGGAATATCTAAGAAAGGAGACAATCTATAACAGTTCACTGCACTGTTGTTCAAACCAGTCTTTTATCTAGAAGAGAGTAACATTAGCGATAATATCAAAGTACAATACAGAGGAAAAAAATTGAGATTCAGTCAAAAAATTATAGATTGGAAAGAATCCTTGAGATCAGCTAATCCAGCCCTTTGCTCAATTCAAGAATTTACTACAACAGCATCTACAGGTAGTCCTTAAATATTGAGATGCTGGACTAGGACTCAAGAGACTCAAATCTCCACTTGACAGTACAGCTTCCAGTGTTAATTTGAGCCAGTCTTGAATACAGCTTGGAATTTGGGCCTGTTACTCTCAGTTCAGTTTCCTTCACGATATTGTGGGACAAAATGAGAAGAAAAACCCATGAGAGTAAGCTAGCATTGTCTGAGGAAAAGCAGGTCATACATGTGGCAAAAATTGAATTCTGAAATGGGGCTCACCTTATGAAAGCATGGGGGAATTAAAAATATTGGCCAATGGTGGATTCCATTGAAGATGCTGAAACTTAGATGGTGATATATCTGACTCAGAGGCCGGATTTTTCCTAGGACAAGGCAAGTGAATAAGGAGCCACAAAACACCCAGAAAAACAGCTCAATATTCTAAAGCAGGGGTGTCAAACTCAAGGCCGGGGCCTGGATCTGGCCCACAGGGTGCTTAGATCTGGCCCGCGGGGTTGCCCTGGAAACAGTGAAGGACTGGCCTGCAGTGCCCCTGCCAGTGAAAATTGAACTTTGGAGGCCTGCACACGCCTCCCTCGAGCTCCATTTTCACTGGCAGAGGGTTACAGGAGACCGTCACAGTAAAAAACGGACCTCAGGAGCCTGTTTTCTCTGGCAGAGCACTCAGGCCACTACAGGTGCCTCCAACACGAGTGACATTGAGTTGACCAAGCCCACTCCAGCCATGCTTACCCCGACCCACCAAAGTCAAATACAACCCTGATATGGCCCTCAATGAAATTGAGTTTGACACCCCTGTTCTAAAGAAATAAGCCAAGCCAGGGACAAGCCCTAATATATAGCATTCACTCATTTTTAAAGATATGTCCACACCATTTGGTCAACATAATGAGCAATTAAAACTTCAGTACCTGGAAAGAGATTTCTGACTTTACTTGATGAGTTTTCATGGCTATATTTTTAAAACAAAACCAAACAATCCCAAGTTAGACAAGCTGAAATTAAAACCAATTAAGAATGTGAAAAAAGGTCACAATAAAAAAGACAAGTATATGTTTCAATATAAAACTTCCATAAAGTTCTATGAAGGCAGGATATTATGTCTTAGATTGAATCACACAACATTTCTAACTAACCAGACATTAAAAAATTAAACACAAATGTCAATAACTAGTATCAGTACCTCCTAAGACCGTGATGGAAAACCGATGGCATGCAAGCCCTCTCTATGGGAACGTGAGCAGTCACCCGAGTTCAGCTCTATCATGCATGCGTGCGTGCCTCTCACCGGCCGGCTGGTTTCCAGGTCTCTGCTGCATGTGTGTGTGGGGCGGGGTGCATGCAGGAGATGCATGTGCATGTGTGGAGGGCACGGGGACTGCAGGGGATTATTCCTGCATGCACAGTGGGCGGTGCACACAGGGGTCACACACACATTGAATTATGGCTGCGCGCACTCACGCTTTCGGCACACAATGACTAAAAGGTTAGCCATCATTGTCCTAAGATTTAATGCCAAGTTGCCAACCGTAACAGAACAGGAAAGGATTTCTACAATCAAATTGTTTATACCTTTTGGCTCTCCATAAAGTAAAACTGTGAGTCTCTTAGCTGAGATGAGTGATGTAGAATTCTAATAATTAATAAAAATTCTGGTAGTATAGAAAGAAATCCTAGGATTGTGCACTAATTTGGGAAAATGAGAAAAAAGCATTCCAGAACAAAGAAATGGAAAATCACTTCCATGTCAATAGCAGAAAATAATATGTATTTATGGAGTTGTTCATTATGAATCCACTCTGACTTGAAGGTAATTTTCCATTTACTCTTCAGGTCTCTTGCTGGATCACAACTATCAACTCTTGAGAACAAATTTC
Source organism: Masticophis lateralis (assembly GCA_030761175.1). Classification (NCBI taxonomy): domain Eukaryota; kingdom Metazoa; phylum Chordata; class Lepidosauria; order Squamata; family Colubridae; genus Masticophis; species Masticophis lateralis. The sequence goes on along the minus strand of JAUDYJ010000002.1, from coordinate 191,442,885 downwards.
TAAAGTAACTTGCTCAACTTTACCACAAAACAATCTTCTGGAAAACCCAAAATATTTCAAAATGGGATCTTTGAAGATTATTACATGCATATTTGTAAGAGATTACGGCAAAACTCTTCTAATCCCAGAAGCTGTGTTGATAGACAATCTACCTAATCCCAGGAAATTTTGGAGAGTATAAAACCGCTGTCACTACATCTGGGAACATCACTCAGAGAGAGGAGAGCAAAAGCAGCACTGCCAAGAAAAAGGTAAGTCAGAATATTTTTCTTTTGATGCTTCCTCGGCAGTTATTTGGCAAGCAGAATTACTGACATGAAGAGCTGCATAAATATCAGACAGTGAAGTTTGATTGCTTTGAGATATTTGGAAATTAGTGGGTGAAATAGAAATAGCAACACATCCTTAACTATATTACTGGTATCAATTTATTTACAGCTACTTTGCATCCCAGTTCTTTATATTGAACTGCTTCTTTTAATATTATGGTCAACTGTTATTCAAAACAGAGAAACCTCCAAATACAGCATGGAGGTGCTCTGTTTATTTTTAAGCAAGTCTTGACAGAATACAGAAGGGATCTCGGGGGTCTTCTAATTCAACTCCCTGCTCAAGCAGGAAACCCTATACCATTTCAGATAAATGGTTGTCCAATCTCTTTCTAAAAACATCCAGTGAAGGAATACCCACCACTTCTGAAGGCAAGTCATTCCAGAGATTAATTATTCTAACAGTCAGGAAGTTTCTCCTTAGTTCTAGGTTGGTTCTGTCCTTGATTAGTTTCCATCCATTGCTTCTTCTCATGTTTTCAGGAGCTTTGGAAAATAGGTTGATCCCCCTCTTATAGGTGGCAGCCCTTAGATACTGGAATACCACTATCATATCACCACTAGTCCTTCTTTTCATTAAACCAGACATATCCAATTCCTGCAATTGTTCTTGGCTTGTTTTAGCCTCCAGTCCCCTAACCATCTTGGTTGCTGTCTTTTCTCACCATTGAATTTTGTTTTGTTAGATAGGGCCCAGTGTTCAAGTCTGTCAAGATCCCTCTGTATCATGAGCCTATCTTTTGGAGTATTGGCTATTCTTGACAGTTTGGTCTCATCTGCATATTTGATGAGTGCCCCTTCTATCCCCTTGTTTAAATCATGGATAAAGATATTGAAGAGCACAGGGGCAGAGCCTTAAGGTACCCCACCCATGTAGATGTAGTTCCATTAAGGACAGCACATTGAATGCAGTTGGTCAGCCAGTTAAAAATCCAACTGGTAGAGATGCTGTCTAACCCACGTTTTTCTATTTTGTCAAGTAGTAGGTTGTGGTTATGTTATCAACTGCTTTACTGAAGTCCAAGCATATTTTATCCACAGCATTTTGTCAGTTTGTTGAAGAATGCAATAAGGCATGATCTGTTTTGACAAACCCATGTTGGCTTCCTCTTATGCACTTTGAAAATCAGCTGGCGATGGTGTACACGTCCACAGAGAGGGCTCTGCGTGCCACCTCTGGCACATGTGCCATAGATTCTTTTCCAGTCCTCTGTCAATTCCCCAGTGCTCTGGGTTCTTTGAAAGACGGTTCAGTGGTTCTGAGATCTTGTCTGCCAGTTCCTTAAAGAGCCTTGGTGTACTCCATCTGGTCCTGATGATTTGATATTATTGCAATCATTCATTTTAAAGTGACCAAATAGTCAGTTATGCTTTTAGGCATAACTGACTATATAGAATAGGCCATTTTGCCCTTCCCTGTTTTATTTCATCTCCTGATTTGATAGAGCAAGTCAAAATCAAATTCATCTTTTATGTATGAGAAAGATACATTCCTTCAAATTTACAATCCAAATTCAAGACCAATCACCTGAGGATCATAGGATTGTAGTGTCTATTTATATTTTAACTGTTGCATTTTTCTTACCGTCACAAATAAAGGAGAACATGAGAGTATTCATATAAAATAGTAATAGTTTTTTCTATTAATGGTTTTCTTCCAATGCTCATAATCAGATAAAGCTTAAGTACAAAGGAATTAGAGAATTAGTCACCAAGGAACCAATAGTCTTCTCTGCCTGTTAGAAATTCAGAGGTTTTTCCCCCATGAAGCAAGAGTTTCCATCACCTGAATGCAGCCACTGAGAGGATTCTGCTTTGGAAGGGTGTAATATCAAAAGTGCAAAGGATTCACATTGTTCAAGACCGTTAATGTCTCTATTGTCTCTGTCCCTTAAATATAAAGCAGAAGATTCAGTTCAGATTCCGATACAGCCAATAGGAGGGATTAAAGTTTAGATTTGTTTTAAGATAATTAGGAAGTTTTCAACAGAATGTTGAAAGCTTTTTTCTCATTGATATTCATTAGAAATCAAGGCATGATTATATCACTTTCTTAAACACAATTGGATAGAGCCATGGGATCTGGGAAGCAGAATTCCAGATGTCCACCTCGTGGTAGGACAGAGTTCTAATAGTCATTTGGAGACCAACAATTTTTTTCTTGTGCAGCATGAATTAACTTGGCATTTAGTTACCTAATTGCTAATAACTAATAACTATTTGTTCGTACAGATTTATCCAACAAAATGAAGATTGTGGTTGTTATTGCCTGTCTTTTCGCCCTCGTTCTTCCTTTAGAGGTACAAATTATTCCATTGTTATTGCATGATAGAAATATCTAGGTTTTATTTAATGCTTGAAAAAAATGGCAGTAAGAATTTGATGGTCAGGGGGGTCCAGAATGGGTTGGGCAAACAATTGTTTTCTCACGGTTCTTGCTTGAAGGTTCAGTGAGGGAAGTCAGCATTATTATTCCTGCAAAAGGAGGCTGGGATGGAGGAATCAAGGAGACAGAGAAAAGGAGAGAGAAGGAAGATTGAGTCGTTATAGCAAGTTCATCACTTGCAAAGACTTGAACCAGATTCTCCTTCTCATTAGCACGGAGCAGTGTTTCTCAACTTTGGCAACTTTAAAATGTGTGGAATGGCTGGCTGTGGAATTCTGGGAGTTGATGATACCTTACAATTGCTAATGCCAAGCAACACTGGCATACTTTAGAGGTTTCAAACTAAGTATTCCCTGTTAAAACATTTCCCAAGGTGGATTTGGGGTGATGTTCCTTGGAAGGCAACATCCTCATTTTTCATATGGACTTCCAGAGTTCTTTCCCAAGGCAACCAAAATATTTGGTGCTCTAAGGATGAGCTGCAATTCTGGATGATTGATTTGGCTTGGGGAATCAGTTCCATAAGTAGCATAGCTGATGAGCTGATTTGGTCAAAAACAGTTATCACAAAAAATGAAATGGTTTAAATTAATTAAATTAATTATAACCACAACATTAAATCCATTCATCCACGTTCACATGATGTTTTCCTCATTCTTCTCCTTCCCTTCCAGGCCAGCAGTGAAAGTGGAAGCTATGAACGACGGAGATACCGATATCCACCTTATCCAGCTCCAAATTATGGAGCCAGTAGTGGCCTTCCAGGGCCACCAGGAGCTCCAGGGGCCAGAGGCCAAGCGGGGCCTGCAGGTCCTGCAGGTGCCCCAGGTGCCCCAGGTGCCGCAGGTCCTGCAGGAGGCCCAGGACCTGAAGGTCCCCCTGGTCCCCCTGGTCCCCCTGGTCCGCCCGGTCCCCCCGGTCCCCCAGGTCCCCCAGGGCCTCCAGGTCCCCCAGGGCCTCCAGGGCCTCCCGGAAAATAAACCTGTTCTGTTGACTGGTAAGTCCTTCTGAGATATTTCACCTTAAATGGGAAGAGGCTGTGGGCTACTTCTATTTACCATGCCAAGATTATTTATCCTTTCAGCCTTCAGGGACAGGAAAGCTGTTGCCTGAAGCATTGGGCTAGGAGGGAATGGTTCTGGGAGCTTGGTGTGCGTTTTGGGTGGGTGGAATGTCTTGTTTTATTATTAATTGGTTACTGTGACCCATTTGGGGTCATTCTGTGAAAAATAGATGGTAATATAAATTCTGCCCTTTACCAAGAGAATTCAAGCTTTGGCTGAAATCTCCTTGCCCAAGAACCACCACACAGCTGTTTATTGTTTACCCAGCTTGGTTCTTCTGTAGCATAGGTGCTTAACCTTTTTCAGGTTACTAAACCTGATTTTTATTTTTCATTTAAGAAACCTTATAAATACCAGAACTCCAATCAAGTGCTGGAGGTCTAGTGATAGAAAAATGAAAGAAAAGTGATAGAAAACTAAAGTTCGGGTGTCCTTTATACTATAGTTTTACTTTATAACAAGAAGGTCTAAATCCTGGATAACATCCTATATACTGGATAATATCATATAGCAGGGGTCCCCAACCCATAGCCTGCAGCCCACTACTCAGCCTTGAGCGGTTTGAAAGTGGTGGGCCAGCGTGTGCCTGCATCCTCACTTGTGTGAGTAGTGGACCTTTTCTTAAGGCAACTACTCCATCCATTCCTCTGGCAACATTGTCTCTGGCAACATTCCCACTTCTCCTGGCAAATGACAAAGGAGCTTCACCTATGGAATGAAAGGTCATCTTGCACATGGGCAACCAGGCTCCTTTTGAGAAAAAGAGACATTGTGCTAAGTTATGGAGTCACGTATCACTTTTATTCCCTGTCATATCTCAGTCAAAGCCAAAGGATTTTCAAAAGGCCTGTGGAAATGAAGTGCATTGCAGAGTTGAACCACTTCTCATAGGGCACTTTGGGCTTTTGTTTCCTTGGTCCCTCACCCAACAAATCTTGTAGCTGGAAGACATTCGTGTGAATGAGCTTCAAAGAATTAAAAAGTCTTGGAGAGCCATCAATTGCACAATGGCAGACCAAAGTGACAAGTCAGACTCTGGCATTGGGCCCAACTTGACCTTCCCTTGGGGAATAGAGAAGATGGTACAGAGCCACTGATCACTGTTTCTGTGGCTGGGAGCAGAGTGGGCTATTTCCCTGATCCTTTGTCCCTTGACGTTCTGAATCAAAGAGGAGAAATGGAGAAAAAGAAATTAAGCCTATGCAGGAGTTACCCCTTGAGTGAGAGTCTAGATCTGCCTTCCCCAACAACATGTCTTTCTGGCATGGAGAACCCATGGGGAATGCATCTGAATGGTTCTTGAGGAAGGCTGCTTAGAACAAAGAACTTAACAGTTATTCTGGAGCTATGAGAACTAACTTATGAAGTAGGCGGGCAACACTTATTCTAGTTGTAGAGGAGGGAGTTCTGAAATAGTACCTGATCATCTTTTCTCTCCCTCCCCTTGTTTTGTAGATCTTGCTGAGATGCTCTTTGCAAGAGATCTAGAAGACATTTGCTTCTGGCCATTTGCTTCTGGCACAACTGAACAAATGATCCTGATTTTGACTGACTTTTTCAACTTTGTAGTATTTTCCTTTAAATAAATTTGACAAGCATTACATTTCTTCTTCTAGATTTTTGTTTATATTTGTGAGGGTGGGTGGGTGGGGGTGTTTAGGAGTGAGATTGGAAACATTGTCCAAAGCAAGGGTGATATTCACTTACCTTCGCTACCGGTTCGCAAATGTGAGTGAGCGTCTGCAGGAGCTTTCACGCATTCATAGAGCTTCAAAAATGAAACATGATGACGTCCAGGCAGATGGGCGGAGCTTCCTGCCACCACCGCTACTGGTTCGCCCGAACCGGATAGAACTGGCTGAATACCACCAGTGGTCCAAAGGGCAGGTTTTTATCCCAAACGTGTTTAAACTCAGTAATAGATAATTGACCCACTACTCCTGCTGGAAGTTGGTTCCAAACTTCCATTACTCCTTCTGTGGAGTAGTTCTTTCTAACATTAATAAATAAATAAATAATAAATAACTTTATTGTCATTGTACGTGTATACACAATATACCCATACAATGAAATTCAGTTAACACCCAAAGACCAGGTCCAACACACATAACAATCCCCAAACACACTCCCATCCACCACAATTCTCCACCCCTAAAACTACCCAAACATCTACACAACAGACCAAGTAATATTGTCCAACAGTTCACTGATGGTGGCCCTTTAGTTCATTGTTGAGTACAATTATAGCTCTGGGATAAAAACTATTCAGAAAACGTGTGGTCCAAGTTTTAATTGTTCTATATATTCTGCCAGAAGGCAACAGTCCAAAAAGATTGTAAGCAGGATGGGAAGAGTCTCTGAGAATGTTATGCAACTTTCTCAAACAACGAGATTTGAAGATGTCGTCCAGGGCTGGTAGCTGGAGCCCAATGATATTCTGGACAGTTTTAATGATTCTCCGTAGAGCGTTTTTGTCCGCTACAGAGCTGCTCCCATACCATGCAAGAATGCCGTTTGTCAGGACACTCTCAATGGTGCTGCAATAGTAGGACAGAAGTAGATGCTGAGATAGATTTATCTTCTTGAGCATTCTCAGGAAGTACAGCCTCTTCTGTGCCTTCTTCACAAGCATGTTAGCATTCATAGTCCATGAGGGGTCCTCCAAGATATAAATGCTCAGAAATTTAAAACTACCCACTCTGTCCACCTTCTCACCATTTATGTACAATGGTAGATGTACATCTCTCTTCCTCCTGAAGTCAATTATAAGTTCTTTAGTTTTTGTAGTGTTAAGTGTGAGATTATTTTCATTACACCACAATGTCAGCCCTTGTACTTCCTTCCTGTAAGCAGACTCATTATTCTTATTAATGAGCCCCATCACTGTTGTTTCATCCGCAAATTTAATAATTTAATAAAGTAACATTACTTTTGAAGTTCCCTCCTTATACCCCTTGTGTTCTTGATTTTTGCTTAATTTTGAAACTATTGCCTTCTAGAACTTTATTGACACACTTCTGTCCTCCAGGCTCTACATATTCAGGTCCTCCAATCTCTCCGGATACATTTTATCCCTCAGATCTTGCATCATTTTTGTTGCCTGTCTCTGGACTTGTTTGATCTTATCAATATCCTTTTTTTTTATTGAAAAAGTTTTACAATACAAAAATTTTTCATTTTCACCCCCCTCCCCAATCCCCACCTCCCAACCCCTCCTGCTACCTCCCTCTACCCCAACCCCTTCCCTCCCCATCCCCCCAACTTCCGCCACAAATTTTAAAAGACAAAATTTGAAACAAGAAAAAAGAAAAAATTATTAAGTATTCAAATTCTAAATTGAAAAAATTTCAAAAGAGGAAGAGAAAGAAGGAAAGGAAGAAAAAAAGGAAAAAAAGAACAAACGAACAAAAGAAACCCAATAACTATAACCAAAGAGTAAAACAATAGACCTATAAATATTAATGTATTTCTAAAATTAACAATGTTGTAATAAAAAAGAAAAAAAAGGAAAACCAATAGTAATAACCATTATAGTATTCAAACCGATTTAAAAAATATTATACCTTTCTGTAATCCAGTAATATTAACATTACTAGTCATATACCAAACTCAATCCCCCTTATAATAAAATATAGTATATCACCTAGATATCCATATCACATAATTTTATCCCAACTACACCCCTTAACTAAAAAGCAAAAAAAATTAAAACATACAATATAATGTATATAATTATGCATATATAATTATAATCATACAATTATATCATAAAAAATGTTTTTTAATTCGTTTTTCAATCTCCATAATCCAAATTTCAATCTTCTCTTCGTCTTGATTGAAGTTGAATATATTTCCTCCAACATAAATCCAATTTCAATAAGCTTCATCTTCCAGCTGCCCCCATCAGCAAAATAAAACATTTCTCCACACAACCCCCCCGAGTGACTTTATATAAATAATATCCAACCACGAAAGTATTCACTCCTCTAGGTAGAATCATTCAAACTAGCTTATACTGTAACACCTAAAAATAGGAAAAATCCATTGCAGCTCCTTTTAAGATTCAAGCCTTGAAGAAAGGAAGAAAAAAACAAACTAGGAACCGCATTCCCAGATGTTCCTTTAAAGCTCTTTCAAATCCTGCCACCCTTTGCAATTCATTCCTTCGGGTTGTAAGATGTTTTCAATTTCATTGTCTTCTCCTAGATGATGAATTCCAAAAAAAGAAGTATAATAGGGTAACCAGTGATCGCTGCTGATATTGCAGCAATCTGTTGACACTCAGGATATTAAGTCCAATTCAGGATAAACTTTATGGTAAAATTTTTATAATCCATTTTAATATATAAGTCTAATGTCAGTCCAACTCAGGATGAACTTTTAACAAATTGTTATACATCTCCAAAGTTTTAACGGGTATCTACAATAGCTCAAATCTTCAAAATAAACTTCTTAGAGAATTTTTATAATCCATTTTAGTAAGTAAGTCAAATATAAATCCAACTCAAATTATAAATTTTTTTTAAAGTTTAGACTATTTCCAAATCTTTCAATGCTTTCTGTTACAACATCAAACAGTTCACGATACTCCTTAAATTTATCATCTGTGGTTTCCAGCTGGATTTCCTCATTAACTTCTAGTTCCTGTTGATTAGCATCACCCCCCATTTCTTGAGGAGCGCTGGGCCTCTGCTGCTGTTCATCTCGAAGTGTAATTTTATTTTTTAAATCTTCCTCCAGCAGTTCAAGGTCCTGTGCTCCCCCTCTAAGGTCACTGGGATGCTCAATTTTCTCATCTGAAGAATCCATAATAGAATCCTCTGGACAGCCACCTGGTGCTCCTTTTTCTTTTAACACGCTTTGAATTTCTTCTTTCTGTTTGCATTTTGTAGACTCTCTTTTTTGTTTTTTATTCTTAACATATTCTGGGGCTCCCTTAAAAATATTTTGGTAAAAATATTCTGCTTTTCAATGGTATTCAGACAATGTCTCACACCATGATATCTAAAAATTATACCAGCTGGTAAATCCCATCTAAATGGAATATTACTTCTCTTCAATTCCTTGACCAAAAAAGCAAACTCTTTTCTGTCCTTTAGAACCTTCGGTGGTAACTCTTTAAAAATACTAATTTGTATACCTTCTACCTGCACTCTGTCAGAGTAGGACTTTTGTAAAATATCATCTCTCAATCTTTTATCAGTAAGATAAACAACAACGTCTCTAGGCAAATTCCTTTGTTTAGCTACACGTGAGTTGACTCTATAGACTTTCTCTATACAAACCAAAATTGGCTCATCTTCTAGCTTTAGTAATTCTGCAAAGGCCTTTGCACAAATTGTTCTTAAGTTTTCTCTCTTGTTTTCTCTTATACCTCTTAATCTAATTGCTGATTCCATAGCTTTAATTTGAAGCATAATGACATCATTCTGTATGTTCTGATTTTTGGCCTCAGCTTCCAGAAATTTTCCTTGTAATTCTTGTATCTGGGAGTCAAATTTACTACTAATCTCAGTCACTTTCTTCCCCATTTCAACCACCACACTTGAAAGATCTAAAGCTACTTGGGTAATAGTTTGACTTAATTGGTCATATTTCCCAGAAACCAACTCCTCAAGATTCTTCTGTGAACTTTTTATCTTGTCAACAACACTCTCTAGAGACCTTGTTATTAAATCTTTTAAATCCACATCTGTAAATCTCTGCAGATGAGTCATTTCAGCTTTGTCCTTCAACTGACTCATGGGGGAGCCCCCCCTTCCTTTAGGTTTAGGAGTCATCTTTACTTTTCAAAAAGACCAAAGAAGTTCTTCTTACTTCAATTAAAAAAAACCAGGAAAAATCTATTTAAATCAACCTTTGTTTCTTTAATTCTTTTCAGTAGCAAAATGTTTCTTTTAAAATCTCTCGGCACTAAGCTCTGCTTTCACTTTCCGCTCTCAATTTTCCTTCAAGCAGAGCTGGTCGCCATCTTAAAAACACTTTCACTCTTCATCCTCTCCTTCCCTTTTCTTTTCCTTCCTCCTCCAAAAAATCAATAAAAAATAATCCATACTTGCATTACACTTGCCTTCTTCCTTGTCCAGCTTGTTTGAGTTGTCAGTTCAGTCGTGGTGTTGCTCACGACATCTGGCTCCGCTAATTAACTAATTAGCGGAGATCCCTCTTGGTGCGGAGCATACTCTGGGGGTGGATAGGGAGCCATTGCTCTGAGCCTTCCCCAGGACAGAAGAGAAGTTCCTGGGGTGACTCAGGGGGCTCAACCTCACCCCCAGAAGCTCTCCCTGCTCTTTTAAATAAAGAGCGGGTTTTTCGAGCCGCCTGCCTGTTGTGCGGCGGCTCTTAACGCGCCGGGAGGCCGGCGGTCATGAAGAGACCGCCGACAACGACGGAGGTGCCACCGGAAGTCCTTATCAATATCTTTTTTAAAGTGAAGTCTCGAGAACTGGGCAAAGTATTCCAAGTGGGATCTGACTAAAGCCCTTTATAGTGGGAGTTGGACCTCCTTTTTTGTGCTGGTGAACCCTGTAGTGGTGCATCCCAGAATTTTATTTGCCTCGACAGTTGTCATTCACAGTTTATTCATTTCGCAGTCAACTGCTATGAATGCACCAAAATCCTTTTCTTCTATTCTGTCTAACATTGTACCCCCAATAATACTATACCCTGCCAAAGATTCTTCTTCCCCAAATGCATTGCATTTAGAAAACCCAAAATACAATATTCACATTTTTTACCAATTTTCCAGCAATGCCAAATTGTTTAATGTGCTATGAATACCCCCAGGAACATCAACTCTATTACACACTTTTTTGTCATCAGCAAAAAGACAAATCTTATCTAGCAATCCTTCTGTTATATCACTTAAAAACACTTTGAACAGAACAGGACCTAGGACTGAGCCTCATGGTATATCCATTGTGACTGGTCTCTGATCAGATAGTGCCCCATTAACAATCATACACTATTGCTCGCATGCCCTCAGAGAGCTCCACTGCGCATGGAGAGTTCAGCTCCATTGCGCATGTGCGCATGTCTCCCACTGGCCAGCTGGTCTTCAGGTCTCTGCTGTGCATGCGTGGGGGGATGGGGCACATGCAGGGGGCCATGTGCGCATGCACAGGAGGCACATACAGGGGGCATGCACACATGCATGGGGGACAGGGCTCATGCACACACATTGTATTTTGAGGGTTTCAGCGTGCATGATTTCATGCACACACGCTTGTGCTTTGGGCACTCAGTCCGGAAAAGGTTAGCCATCACTGCCTTAGCCTATACAACTCAGTTCATTATATTGTCATTGTATTAGAACAGTATCAAATGCTTTGCTAAAGTCCAGATAGGCTATGTCCATAGCACCACTTTCATCATTCTTTTTTCAGGAGTGATTCCATTAACTTCACTACTATAGATGTTAAACTCACTGGCCTATAGTTTCCAGCTTCTTCCCTAGCTTCTTTCTTGTGAATGGGTAGAAAATTAGAAGTTTACTAGTTTACTGTTAGAAGAGACTGGTTAAACAGATCAGTTAATGATCCAGTGAACACACCACCTCAGAATTCTGGGATGAATACCGTCCAAACCAGGGGTGAAATCCAGCAGGTTCTGACAGGTTCTGGAGAACCAGTAGTGGAAATTTTGAGTAGTTCAGAGAACTGGCAAATACCTGGCTGGCCACAGGGTGCAGTGGGAATGGAGATTTTGCAATATCCTTCCCTCAGGAGTGACCACCCTCACCAACACTGACAGATCAAGCCACTAGAATATAAACTGACAGCAAACAGCATTCTTTACTAGCAGTTAACACCAGCACCTAGGTTTGGTAACACTCGTGCTGGTGTTACCTAGGTTGGGTTACCTAAGATGGGTAATGCAAGAAAACCACCAAGCTCAGAGAGCACCAAGGACCCCTCATGCACATTTTTTCTCCTCCTGTTGCTGATGTACCTAACAAAGGTTTTATCCCCTTTTTAATAGATTTAGCCACTTTCTCCTCTTTCTGTGCTTTAGCATCAATAATAACTCGCTTGGCTTTCTTCTATAGGTTCTTCTATACCTCTCTATCAGCTTCATTTCTGCTCTTCTTATATATCAGCTACAAGCTAATTTTTTCCCCCTTTACTATCTTACGTACATCTGCTGTGAACCAAAGTGAGTTTGAATTTCTTTTGCTTTTATTAATGTGCCTCACATAAAGACTAGTTGTGTCCAAGATGGCAGATTTTATCAGTCTCTACTGAGCACTGACTCCTGTCACTTTAGGTCACTCTTTAAGTTTGTGTTTTAGATACTCCTCCATTTTGGTAAAATGTTTTGGCTTTTTAAGGCTAAAACTTTAGTTTTAGTGTGTGTTATATCAGTTTTAGATTTAATGTCAATCTAAAGCAGGCCTATCAAACTGATGGCCTTTGGGCCAGATGCACAGGCCATGCCCACCTGAGCTTTGCAAAGGCAAAAAAATGTCATGATACACCACAATACATCATGTGACGTGATCAAGTTTGACACCTGTGATCTAAAAGCCTTGGTGATCACTGGAACCTAAGTTTTCCCTCACCTCAACATCTGGTACCCTATGTTCATTTGTCAAAATTAAATCTAGATTATGGTTTCCTCTTGCTGAATATTTTATTAACTGTTTTAGAGAGGCACCTTTTAATGTCTCTTATATATCCCTGCTCCTGCTTGTAAGTACAGTTGAAAGATTCCTTTTAATGTTGGACATGTTGATGTTATCCATGATTACAAACTATCCCTTCATTGCCATCTGGGTTATCTCCTTAAACAGAATGCTATCATAATTGTCAGAATGTCAGATTGTCAGAATTCTATTCTATTCTATTCTATTCTATTCTATTCTATTCTATTCTATTCTATTCTATTCTATCCTATCCTATCCTATCCTATCCTATCCTATCCTATTCCTAGGGGGCTATACATGATATCAGTTCTGATGGTTGATCTCTTTTTAGTTGGTAGGCAAACCAAGTACAATACAAGTACAATACAATATCAGAAAAGTAAACCAAATACAATACAATACAGGTAGGTCATGTCTTTTCTGAGTTAGTGTTGCTTTTTTGCCCTGCTTGACATAAATGGCAATTTCACCTTCCGTTTTCTACTCTCTCTTTTCTGTATAGTATGTAGCCTAGTATACATATATCCCAATCAGTAGAATCCCTGAACTATGTCTGTATAATATACTTGCTCTATCCAACACATTTCAACAAAATGGATACCCCTGCAACTTAATCAAAAAGTCCCTGACCAGTCAATCCAATACAGCACAACCAGCAGAAATCTTAAAAAGAATCACACTGCCATAAATCAAGAACATCTCAGAAACCACAACCACATGGAATCCGCATAGCAACAAAAAGTCCTTCAAAATATCTTCAGCAACCAAAATACCCAGCAACCCCAGAAGAAAAAACAGTAGTCATCTACATTACAACATATAATGAATAAACTACAACAACTACTATGTAGGACAAACAGGCAGAATGCATCCATGAACACCAACTGGAAGTCAGAAGACATGATGAAAATTCTTTAATTTCACAATTTATAGATAGATTTAACCATAGTTTTAATTGGGAATATGTGACAATCCTAGACCAGGCCAATTGGCAGAGGAAGGTTACTGCAAAATCCCCATTTCCTCCTGATCAGCTGGGATTTGGGAGGCAGAGAATAGATGGGGGTGGGGCCAATCAGAGGTGGTAATTACTAGTTCTCTGAACTATTCAAAAATTTCTGCTACTGGTTCTCCAGAACTGGTCAGAACCTGCTGAAACCCACCTCTGGACTAGACCTAGACTAGAACTCAGAATTTCTTGATTTTTAGGCCAACACTCTATACCAGGGCTATCAAACTCAAGGCCCAGGGGCCGAATCCGTCCCAGGGGTGCTTAGATCTGGCCCACGGAGCCACCCTGGAAATAATGAAGGACTGGCCTGCGGTGCCTCTGCCAGTGAAAATGGAGCTCATAAGGGTCATGCTTGCCCCTCCCTGAGCTCCATTTTTGCTGGCAGAGGATTGCAGGAGGCTGTTGCAGCCGAAAATGGAACTTCGGAGCCCATTTTTGCTGACTGAATGCTCTAGGCCACCACAGGCTCCCCCAATACAAGTGACATTGACTGGCCATACCCACCTTGGCCATGCTCCCTGGTCCCCCAAGATCAAACACAATCCTGATGTGGCCCTCAATGAAATCAAGTTTGACACCTCTGCTCTATACCAAGCTGGCTCTTTTTTTATTGAAAAAGTTTTACAAATATGTATTTGTAAGCTGGCTCTTTTTGATGTTGCAGTCAGATGAACTCTAGTGAGTAGAATCAGTCCATTATGCCTCCTCTGCTCTGTCTCCTTGTCATTTTCTTTCCAGCCAATCTGCTTTAAGCAGACTATGGTCCAGTGTCTTTTTGGCAACTTTCAAAACTGTCTCTTGCTTAGAGATCTGGATCAGTGTGAATAACACCAGAGGAGTGGTGTCTGTAGCATGAAGCAGGAGAGAAATATCCATCACTTTCTCTACTGCTTTATGGCACAATGTCCCCATGATGTCAGCCATTGTTGGAGTTGTGTTTGAAAATAGGTTTAGCACTCTTTTGGAAGAGCACTAAATGTATATCCAAAGGAATGCAGAGAAATAGCTCTGGTTCTGTCCAAGTATTTTCTGTTGATTGCATTCAAGGAGACCCCAACAATCAGCTGTTGCTAGACTTCTTTTAACATAGGTTTAGCAGTAGTACAGAGTAGAGCTATTTCAGGAATAGAGTCCAACAATAAATGGAATGTTTCACATAAACCATCGGTGCCAATCCAGCATGAATTCCCACAATAAGCTATGCCTGTCTATCTTTCCATCTGTCATAATTCTTCTTTTTAGCCCCATCACCATCCCACATCATGCAGAATGGATGGTGGATGTTTTCCCATGTCTGATCATATTTTATTGGAGAGAGGAAAAGTTGGAGAAATCTATTTGTTTCTTTCTAGAATGAGCCCTGAATTTGACACATAAGGGCATCACCAGTGGCTGGCGTTGAATAGGATTCCCAGTGGAGACTACACATTTTATACCACCATAGTTTTTTAGTTCGAGCACTTTAACTTGGTTTGAGGAAGAACTCCTTGGTTGAAAGACACTGAATTATTCCTGTGATTAAAAAGTCACTTTTTTTAATTAAACAGAGTCTTAGTCACTTGCCTCAATTCTTCTTCCTCCTCCCACCCAACATACTCACTATCCAAGTATTTTATAAAGTAAAACATACCTCTTTTTTTACACCCTCCTTTTCTACAATATTATGAAGCATCACTTGTAAAACCTTCCTGGTTCAACCTGTTTCATTTTACAGGGATTCCTCTTTGCCTCACAGAGCTGAAGATCTGAAACAGCCCACAATCTCTAAATATTCAGGGTTTAGCAAAATCTAGTCCTAAGCCTTAAAAACCCAAGTGTAGAAATTCTCCTGTTTGTTTTATCATCTTAATTCAAGAAGACACCATTCTTTTGGCAAATAGGAACAGGAAGAGTGGGGAATGAGACCAAATGCTGGATTAAGGAATATAAGCTTCCTAATGCTCCATAGGTGCAGATAAACAAAATTTCTGAGACAATTGTATCACAGAGTCCTTTTGATGTCACTTCTCTACCCAAAAGTGATATCTAAGAAAGGTGATTAATTTCTCTGGAAAATTTCATTGTGCTGTTGCTCAAAGCAATGTTTTTCTCTAGAGCAGAGTAACATCAGAGGTAACATCAAAATTCAAAGAAGATATGAAAAGAGTATTTCTGTGATTTATTCAAAGAATTATAGATTGAAATGGATCTTGGTGAGTTAAGAATTTACTATTACAGCATCTCCAAGATATGGCCATCTAGTATAACCAGTGAAAGTAAAATCAAAGAGGTCTTTTGCAGAGCTAGGAAATGTTTCCTGATGTCTCACTGGGCCCAAGCAAGAGTAACTCATGCGTTTAATACTATGCACCTGGATTACTGCAATACACTGTACATGGGGCTGCCTTTGAAGGCTCACTGGTAACTGCAGATGGTACAAACTGCAGTGCCCTATTTGTGGGTAAGTTAGGGATATTGTTGCCATGTAGTTCTAAAAACCAAGAGGTTTGCAGTTGCCATTAAATATCCTGGTTTTAGCTTAACTACATGGTCTGCTTCCAGACGACTTTATCCAACCAGAAGCAATCTGCCCTGCATTGCATGCTGAAATAAACTATTGGTGGCTCCCTACCCTTATAAAAAGGGTGGTTCATAGAGGTAGCTTTTTAAAAAGTTTTGCCCTGTTTTATAGTACAATTTTGTTTTGGAATCTCAACTGCCATACTAATGGTATTCTAGAAATGAGTTAAATGGGCATTTTTGGAGCAGTTTCAGAAAGAAACTGCTGACCAGAGGGATTCTATCAGTGTTAGTTGTTTGAGTCGCCCAATTGCTTTATTGGTGTACAAAACTAATAAATAATCCTAATGAATAAGTAGGCTTCCTTGTGGTTCAAACCCTTTGCTACTTGTTCTGTGTTCTGAAACACCTTTGAACAATTCTATTCTGTCTTCTGAATGATAGCTCTTCAAATACTTGAAGACACTTTTCATTTCTTCCTGCAACTTTTTGTTTTACATACTAATGCTTCACTTATTCCTTATAGTTTTCGTTCATGCACTGTATTATCTTGGTTGCTTCCAGTGGTGGGTTGCTCCCGGTTCTGTCTGGTTCTATAGAACTGGAAGTAAAACCGGAAGGAGGCTTCACCCACCATGATGTCATCATGGGTGATCTGCGCATGCGCAGAAGCGCATGCAAGCGAGCAAAGCAAGCGCACATTTGTGGTCCTGTTGCGAACTGATAATAAAGGGAAGTAGAATCCACCCCTGGTTGCTTCCCTTTGGATGCAATTCTGTTTATTAAAATCCTTGGTAAAATGTGACGTTGGAATTGGACCAATATTCCATGTAGAATTTTGAGTGGCGTGATGGCCTAGTGGTGAAAATGCTCACCTCCCACTATGAAAGTTGAAAATTCAATCCCAGGTAATGGCAGATGTTTCTCTCCTATAGTTGAAAGAATCAATATTTGCTGCAAATTCTGTATGGCATCAGGAAGGGTATCTGGCTAGTAAACACTCAGCTCCATCCAGGCACCCAAAAAACACTGAATTAAGGGATTACAGGGTTATAAAAAGGGAGTTTATTCCACGTAGAATTTTACATTTACATCCATTGAAATTTATCATCCAGGTTCTTGCTCTTAGTTGCAACTATCCCCTCCACTACTTCCAAAGCCTCCAAATGTGACAAAACTGAAAGTAGGCATGGTGATATATGTAATATTTAGTTTGGGGAAACAAAGAAAGGTAAAAATGATGTATGTGTAAATCTTTTTTTTTTTTTAATTTTTAATTTATTTCCAAAGTTAAAATACAAACTTCAACAGAACCAAAAAAAGAGAAACAACAACTAAAGCAAAAACTAAACAAGATGAAAATGTGCATAAAGAAACAACAAACATACACATATATTGTGCGTCATCCCTCCCCCCACCATTTAATACTGAATAGGCAGGGTGGGATCAATTAAAAACAGCTCTAGATATTCCTCTGTAATACAATGAAAATTGAACTATTGAAGTCCTACAGGAAGAAAGTTAATATAAAGAAAGTAATGTTTCTTGCCCTGAATTAAGGGAACATATGGTTTCTCAGATATTATTTTATTTTAGTTCTCATCACCTCCAACTAGAATGTCCCAAAGGTGCTTTTTGAAGAGGCAACTGAACTTTCTTGTTTTTCTTATAGACATTTCGCTTCTCATCCAAGAAACTTCTTCAGTTCTTCTTGGATGAGAAGCGAAACATCTTCAAAGAAAAACAAGAAAGTCCAGTTGCCTCTTGAAAAAGCATCTTTGGGACAACCATGACCTGGATGATTGAGAATCTCCATAGACATACTCCAACTGGAATTGCCCATTCAAGTAGTCCTTGATTTAAGATGACAATTGGGATCAGAATTTCCATTGCTAAGCAAGGCGGTTATTAAGCACCAATTTTACAATCGTTTTTGCTATGGTTGTTAAGCAAACAACCTGATGTTAAGTGAATCCAGCTTCCCCGTTGACTTTACTTCTCAGAGGCCAGCTGGAAAAGTCATAATAGCCATGACATGACCCTGGGACACTGCAACCATTGTAAATTCATGCCAGTTGCTAAGCACCTGAATTTTGATCTCATGATCATGGGGATGCTGTGATAGCCATAAACGTGAAGACCAGTCATAAATTGCTTTATTAAAATACCATTGTAACTTTGAACCATTGTACCATTGTCACTAACCAAATGATCGTATTTGAAGACTGTCTGTAATTGCAACTTGTTTCCCCTTCATCCTTTTACACTTGCCTTTAATATAAGTTCTAACATTCTTCTAATCAGATACAAGCTAATAATGTCAAAGATGATAGCTATAGTCCCAATCTTAGGTTAAAATTGATTACCACTAAATATAGGCCCCATAACCTAGTAATAATATATATACAGTATTTCAAAGCCTGGAACATTCTGGTGATGAGATTTAATTGGAAAAAAAGAAAGAAAGAGAGAGAGAGAGATGCTGTAGTAGGCCTGAAAGAATTAAACTCCCACTTCGCTACAAAGCATACAGTTTGGAATTTGGGCCACTTTCTTTCAGCTCAGTTTCCCTCACAAAATGAAGAGAAAACCCCATGAAAGTAAGGTAGAGTTATCTGAGGAAAAACAGGTCATACATGCAACAAAAACTGAATTCCAAAGCTGAGCTTACTTTATGAAAACATGGAGGAAATCACACAATGTCAAAAATCTTCACCAATAGTGGGTTCAACTGAAGATGCTGAAATGTAATAACAATACATCTGACTCAGAGGCTGGCTTCTTCCTAGGACAAGGCAAATAAAAAGGGGAAATTGATTACCACAAGAATGCTAAAGAATCCAGAAAAACAGCCTGATTCTCTAAAGACGTTAAGACAAACACAAGCCCTAATTTACAGCATTCACTCATTTTTTAAGATAAGCCACACTACTTGGTCAACTTAATGCAGAATTAAACCTTTAGTTCCTGGGCCCTCAAGATTTATGGCTTATCTGGTGGATCACAGCTCCATGACCTTAACTGAACAGGCCTCTTTGTGTGAATCAGACATGCAGATTTAGGCTTATAAAAATGAAGCAACATTGACTTGAAGGCAGTTCTTTTCTTTCTGCAGTGGTTTACACAATTCTGGACTAACGGATAATAAAGAACATGAGACAGACGATGAAGACGTGAATGGGGCAGTGAAACCACAGCTGTCATTCAGATTTTCTAGGAGTGCTATAGAAAGTGGGATCAACCTATAATTGGTATAGCAATTATAGGTTAACCAACCTATAATTGGAAAGGTATGTCCTTTTTTTTTTTAAACAAACTGGCTTTCTATTTCTGCTTGTTGAATCTAACATTGTACAAAATCAAGATAACTTTCACTATTTTTCTTCTAAAGGGAAATTGGAATCTTGGGCTTTGAGGAATAAGCAGATTGATTGAATTATAAACTTTATATCTCCTATTCTACTGCTTTAAAAAGAAAAACAGCAAAGTTATCCCAAATTGGGATTGTTATCTGGAGATTCAAACACATTAAGAATGTGTACAAGGTTACAATGTGTTTAAAACCAAAACTTCCTTAAACCTCTATCAAGATAGGATAACAATATGACTCGGATTGATTCACACAGCATTTCTAAATAATCAGAATCTTAGACACATGTCATAAATGAGTATCAAAACACCAATCATAATGGAACAGGGAAGGATTTCCACAACTGAATTGCTCACATCTTTAGACCCACCACAAGATAAAATTGTGAATCACTTAGGTGGGGTGTATAGTGTAGAAATTGAATAATAAATAAAATAAAATTCTGGCAGATGTCAAACTACCAGGAAGGTATTCCCATGATTTTTAATGGATAGGAGGGTATCTGGTGATGGGAAACACTTTGCCAGGCATCCAAATATTATTGAATTTATCTCAGTAGCAACTTGAGACAACACAGGGCTTTCTGAACAGATAAATATTAGGTTTACAGAGTGCTGCACCTTTGGCAACCAAGCTCCTCTCATACTTTGTATTAGCTGCAGCTGCCAAGCCAAACTCAGTAACAAACTCATCTAGGACACACTCAATTTGTATGTGACTTACATGACCAGGAACTGTTCTAGGTAGTAACCCAGATGCTCTGCCGTTCACATTAGCAACTGGGGCACAGATAGATAATCTTTCTGGATATGACTATAAACTTTGGGGGTTGAGGAATGTGTTAGGAGAGCTGTCACAAAATGAAAACTAGGGTTCTATGATCAATCACAAGACCTCATCCAGGTACCAAAAAGTTTCTTCCTCCCTTGGCTTACTTTTGTCTTATTTCTGAGTAGGTGGATACATTTTTGAGCAAAATAATGGGTTAGTCAATAATTCAGAATAGAGCTGGAAGAGACCTTGGAGGTCTTGTAGTCTAACTCCCTGCTCAGGCAGGAGACTCTATACTACTTCAGACAAGTGGCTGTCCAATCTCCTTTTAAAAACCTCCAGAAATGAAGCACTCACAACTTCTGAAGGCAAGCTGTTCTTACTGGTTAATTGTTCTGTTAGGAAGTTTCTCCTTAATTTCAGTTTGCTTATCTCCTTGATTAGTTTTCATCTATTGTTTCTTGTCCTGCCCTCTGGTGCTTTGGGAAATAAGTTGACCCTCTCTTTGTTGTGGCAGCCCCTCAAATACTAGAACACTGCTATCATGTAACCCCTAGTCCTTCTTTTCTAGACTAGCCATATCCAGTTCCTGCAAACATTCTTCATATGTTTTAGTCTCCAGGCCCTTAATCATTTTAGTTGCTCTTTTCTGCACTTTTTCCAATACCTCAACATCTTTTTTGTAATGTGGTGACCAAAACTGAACGAACTATTCCTGATGTGGTCTTACTAAAGTTTTAAAAAGCGAAACTAATACTTCCTGTGATTTCAATTCTATGCCTCTGTTCATACAACCAAGGATTGTATGAACAGGAAGGATTGCTTCCACACCCTGATGGCTCATATTTAAGTGATTGTCCACTAGACTCCAAGGTCCCTCTCACAGTTACTGTTTTTGGTTTTGTACGGACCTAATCCATACTTATGCCTTTAGCTTTTCCTGCCTAAGTGTAAAATCTTGCTTTTCTCCACATTAAATTTCATTTTGTTGGATAGGGTCCATTGTTCAAGATCTTTCTGGATCCTGAGCTTGTCTTCTGGAGGGTTGGTTATTCCTACCAGTTCAGAGTCATCCACAAATTTGATGAATTCCCATTCTATTCCCTCATCTAAGTCATTTATGAAAGATAAAAGATGTTGGAAATGTAGACAAGCCCCAGGAACATTTTATCATCTTTGGTGGCTCTGCCCAAAAATAAAAAAATTCTGGACGAAAATTGGAAAATGGATAACAGAAATAACAGAAGAAAATTGGAAAATGGATAACAGAAATAACAGAAGAAAAGATAGACCTAAAGCCCGGAATCTTTTTATTAGGTATATTTAAAAAAGAAATTAAAAAAGAAATAAAATATATCATACTACATATAATTACAGCAGCAAGATTAACCCTAGCCCAGTATTGGAAATTAGAAAAGTTGCCAACAGAAGAACAAATAATTCATAAAATATATTGGTGCGCAGAGATGGATAGATTAACTCTAAAATTAAAAAACAAGGAAGACTCACACTACTATCAAATTTGGAATAGATGGTATGAATGGATTGACAAACAAGGGGAAAAAAAACAGATGATAAATACATCAAGAGACCAAAGTTAGTAAATTTACACCGTCAACATAAATATATCATAGCAAGTGAAGATAAATGTATATATATGATTATATATTGAAATGTTATAGATAGAAAACTTTTGCATAGTAATATTAGAACATAAGTAATACTGAAATGTACTTCGTTTTTAGTCTTAAGATTGTTTTTATGACTTTTGTCTTTTTTGTCTTTTATCTGTTTATATCAAATAAAGTTGATTTTAAAACTCAAAAAAAAAAGAAAGAAAGAAAGAAAGATATTGAAGAGTACTGGGCCTAAGACGGAACTTTGTGGTACCCCACTGCTTCCTTCCTTCCATGTAGATATAGTATGAGCAGTATAAGGACTACTACTATGGGTAGTATTAAGGAGTACTCATTGAGTATGGCTTATCAGCTGGTTACAAATCCATCTAGTGGTGATGCTGTCTATTGCACATTTTTCTAGTCTACCAAGAAGTGGGTTGTTGAATGCTGTAAGAATACTATGTCCACAGCATTTCACTTGTCTACTAATTTAATCACTTTGTCAAAGAATGAAGGAAGGTTGGTTTGGCATGATCTGTTTGGCATGATCTGTGGAAGCAACCCACATCTTCTTCTTTTTAATCTATTGGGTATATATGAGCCCAGAAACATTCTTGGAAATCACAGTTTCAGAGGTAGGTGCTTTCTTTCTCTCTCTCTCTCTCTTTCTTTCTTTCTTTCTTTCTTTCTTTCTTTCTTTCTTTCTTTCTTTCTTTCTTTCTTTCTTTCTTTCTTTCTTTCTTTCTTTAGCTTTTATGTGAAACCTTGAAGAAAAAAGATAAGAGAAAGTGTTTAAGAATAAAAGAGGAAGATATATTTGAAAAGAAGCAAAGGCACCTACATCCTGACTGCAAGAGATAAGATCCATTTTCAATCAGAAACTGAGATGGCGTTTATTCCTTCATCTCTATTGTATCTCTCCTAATGGGGGCAATTACCCCACTCTATTTCTGATTGACAAATAATAGAAGACATGTAGATCCTTGTAGTGAATAAAAATTCTCAATCTTTCTCAGACTGAAACAGCTGTTCAGCCATGTATGCCACCTGAAGGAGCCTGGGTTTTTTTCCCCTAGATATTTGTCATATTGCTGGTAAATAGAGTATTACTCCTTTTCATTTTATAGAATGTGGCTCAGCATCCTGTACAGCCCTTGAGGCCAATTCACAACGTTCCATGAACTGCAGATGCCAGCTAATTTGTACCATTATCCTTTTATGTGGCTACGGAATTTTTTCTATCAAGGAGTGCAGTTGGCATTTCCATTTTGTCATTGACCTCATTTTCCTTCTCTCTCTTTTTTAAATCCCTGTCAAGACATATGTTTAGGAGATGAGAGTCATTGTACCATTACTGCTACCTTTATTTTTCACTGTGGGTATTTCTCATCACCATGTGAGTATAATACCTGTCCCATTTTCACAAGCTAATTTACTTGCTTTGATCTAAATGTTTGAATGTTTGCTGTAGAAATACTGGTTCACAAGACTTTACATTAAGTGTGGTTGAGATATGTAGATACAAAGAGAAAATCATCTTGATGTTTGTATTCCAACTAACATCAAGGGTTTTTTTTTTAAAAAAAACCCAATGTATTAATTTTGTTAAATATATGCATGACTTTTGATAGCTTAGAAGGAATACTGGATGAGCTGATCAATGCCAGCAACTGTGGCAAGCAGGAATTGAAACTTCATTCAAAATCTTGATAGGTAATGAACATGGATGTTTCATTTCATTGGGTTTCAGATGGAACCATCCATCTATCCTCAGTATATGGCGGGAAAGGGATTGCCTTTCAGAGTGACTGAGATGTCCCTTTTCTCCTTAACATTGAAAAAAACTGGCATGCTTATTGCAATGCTAAGCTCTTGGATAAATAAAGGTTTCCAGGTGCTCCTTGGGACAGGCTTATGATCACATAATGTTGCACCATCATATGGTGATTCCAAAAAAACATTTTAAAAAGGCTTTCCTCTTCAAAAAACCTGCCCTAGCTGTAAATATGACAGAGTCTTAAATTATTAAGCAGAAAAAGAGTATCATCTCTGAAAACTTAGACAAGAATGACCATTCTATACCAATCTGGTAAATTTCTATCAATTTTAAAATCAAATCAGTAATACAGCATATGAGAAATCTGATAAGAGCAGTGGTGTCACAGTAGTTAGAATGCAATACTGCAGGCTACTTCTGCTGACTGCTGGCTGCCTGCAATTTGGCAGATCAAATCTCACCAGGCTCAAGTTTAACTCAGCCTTCCATCCTTCCGAGGGTGGTAAAATGAGGACCCAGATTGTTGAGGGCAATATGCTGACTCTGTAAACCATTTAGAGAGGGCTGTAAAGCACTGTGAAGCAGTATATAAGTCTAAGTGCTATTGCTATCATAAAGACTTGCCTGGTCTGTTAAACTTTATCTGGCAGTAGCAGATATATTGTATAAAGAAAATAAATATAACTTTGGCATGATCAGGCAATTCAGAAATTTGAAAGTCCTGATGGAAAATGTGATATCAATGCTCCAAACAGTCTTTAGGTTTCTAAAGTGACATCTTCAGAATCTTTCTATTCAGATAGGTATTTTAATCTGTCATTTATGTGGGAAGGAAATGATACAGTGTTTTTTTCCCCCTATTTTCACAGGATTATCAAATTCCACAAGAGAACTATGAAAATTATGCAAATGCATATCTGAATTGGGTAAAATACTTATATCCCAACTTGATCGGCTCAGTTGAAACACAGCCGTATTATTTTTTCCCGTTATATTATTACCCAACGAAACCAGATGCAGAGATTCCAGTAGATGAGGGAAGTGGCGGCGGCCCACCAACAGAAATTCAACCAAGAAGAAAGAGAAGCATCCTATTAAGAATGATTAGGAAGTAATAATTCATGAAGATAATATTTACATGTTGAATCAGAGCATGAAAATGGTATGGAAATTAAGGGTTAATTCAACTTGTGTAGGTCTTCAGCTCTTTGTTTTGTATAACCACACCCCATCTTATCTCCAACACTGCAAACAGCATTAAAAGATAATTCAGGATCTCCAGAGAAATGATGCAAACCTGAACTTGAATTGGAATATAATTATTCATTGTTCCTGTTATAATCTGCTTTGTGGAAAATAAGACGTGCTGATATTGTGCTCGTTTCTCTTTCTGTTTTCTTTTAGCCAACTTCACTAAATCAAAGATATTTAGGATTCATGAATGGCTATTTTCTTCCTGCCTATAATAAATGACTTATGTAATCACTGGGAATACATAAATGTTTAAATTAAAATGAATTTGAAAAACACGCTTTGAAATTTCTATTTTCTTTAGAAGCTGGGCCAGGTTTAACATATGGGGATTATGAAGAAAACTTTCACATTCCCAAGAGTCCTTAAGTATGTATCAACTTTAATCAGAACATACGTGAGAGTATCTGTTTGTTTGCAAGATCCACTATAACCCCATTTTTGAATCCATGATTTTCACCAAGTAGAATATAAACATTTCATTTGATAGCCATTACTTCCTTCAGAATATCGACTGTCACAGAGAATGTAACCTTTGGCAAACATATGCTGTATTTTATACTTTGGAGAGACTGAGGACTGCAAACAGGGTGGTTGGTGGACTCATCAGCTCTATGGACAAAGCTAGACCTTGGAGGGTTGGATACATGATTTTGGGTTCTGAAAAATGTAATATGCCTATTTTAGGTTGTTGCTATTAGATTTTATCTACTTCCTACCTGAAAAGAGCGAGAAACTATGCTGTCAATTTTCAGGAACTGCATTTACATGGGGTTTCAAAAGCTACCAAAAGGGGATTCTAGAATTAGAGGTTCACACCAACATGTTAGTGCTTTCTCCACCTTCCAGACACAAAGGAACTGAGTTGGCAATCCTCGAACAATGTGTCAAACCTGCACAACTTTCAGATGTGTTGACTTCAACCTCCAGAATTCCCCAGCCAATTCTGGAAGTTGAAGTCCACACATCTTAAGGTCACCAAGGTTGAGAAACAATGTTCCAGAGAATTAAAACTCATTAGAAATTAGTTGTAAAAATCTAGAGAGAATTAAAACTCAATGTTCAATTATAAAATTATGTTCTTCATATTGTAAGTCCAAAAAAGTGTGAGTTATGAGGCAAAAGGACACATTTCAAGCTCAGATCTTCATCTCATGGATAAAATTAACAATTTGAAGAACTATTTCTTGAAGTTTTGCCTCTGCAAAAATTAGTTTACAGCAACTTTGCCTTCCATTCTGTTGCTCCAGTGAGTCCATAACTGATAGCTGAGAGAAGGTGGTTTCCAGTTTCTCCTCCTGTGGCCTGAGCGGGTTTTTAATCCCCCGGATTTAGCCTGCAAACATTTTCTTCTTCTTGCTGCCACAGAGCATGAGCTTTTGTGAGATTTCAAAATGTGGTTTCATGGAAGGCTTAAGGGCAGTGTGATAAAAAAAGCAACCTTTTCAGGGCAGGGGTAAGTGGGTGGGGCAGACCTCAGGGCAGAGGTAAGTGTGGGGGGGAGAGGAAGAAATGCTTTGTAATAGCACATCTAGCAATTTCTAAGTTGGAGCCTTTATTTCTTAGTATCCCTGGTAGGAGAGTGACAATATTTGTATGAAAAGAAAGTCCTCAAGGCCTTTATTTCTTAGTATCCCTGGTAGGAGAGTGACAATATTTGTATGAAAAGAAAGTCCTCAAGGATAAAGGACAATAGTGGTGCCATGCTGATGACAATTGTCCTCAATTGCTTAGAAGCATTCCAGTCAGGATACTTGTGGATTTGGACATCCATGGACCATGTGACTCTAATCATTATTATTATTTTTAATGCAGTGTAAAAGTGTGAACTCAACATTTCCATGAAGGTTCTGCAAATAGAGCAGCAGAGAAGAAGATAGGTTTTGCAACTTCGCCCAGACTGAAAAGGTGGTTAAAACTGAGAGAAAAGCATCTCATGTGCTTAAATTTGATGGGTAGAATCAGGAGTGGGATTCAGCCAGTTCAGACCAGTTTGGGTGAACCGGATGTTAATTTTAATCTGGTTCAGCGAACTGGTTGTTCCAAGGACTGGCTGACCCCACCCACTCTACCCCGCCCCTTCCAGGAGTCTCCACATGACCTGTTTTGGGTGCTAGGTAAGTGCAGAGTGTGTGCAGAGGCTCTGGGAGGGCAAAAAATGAGCCTATTGGAAGTCTGGAAATGGGCCTGTTTCCGGCCTCTGGTGCCTGGGGGAGGCCATTTTTGCCCTCCTGGAGGGTCCAGAAAAACCTGTGGAGCCTGGGAAGGGTGAAAACTGGGCCTACTGGAAGTACCGGAAGTCTGGAAACATTTCCAGTCTCCAGAGGGCACACGAAGCAAACCTGTTGTTACAACCGGGGAATCCCACCACTGGGTGGAATTCAATCCAATCCAATCTAATCATCTAATCTAATTTGGAGAAAGGAATGGCTTAGGACCTGGGTACTTGCGGGACCGCCTTCTGCCGCCGATAGCCTCCCACCGACCAGTACGCTCGCACAGAGAGGGCCTCCTCCGGGTGCTGTCGGCCAGACAGTGTCGGCTGGCGACCCCCAGGGGGAGAGCCTTCTCTGTGGCGGCGCCCGCCCTCTGGAATGACCTACCCCTGGAGATACGCAGGATTCCAGATCTCCGGACCTTTCGTCGGGCCCTTAAAACCCATTTATTCCATCTAGCTGGGCTAGCTTGATCCCATCCTCCGTTTTTAAATTTGAAATTGATTTTAAATTGGGTTGTTTTAATTCTTGGCCGAATAATATTTAATAATTTTTAATTGTTTTTAACTTTTGTATACCATGTTTTATTTTGGCTGTTCACCGCCCTGAGTCCGCAAGGAGAAGGGCGGTTTATAAATTGAAATAATAAATAAATAAGAAAGAAGATATAAGACCCAGTAAAAGGCACAGCCTGCCATACATCAGAAACATTTCTAAAGCAGTAGAATGCAGCTTCTGAGATCTGCAAGAGGGCATTGTCCACAGCCCAAAGGCTATCATAAGAGAACAAATTAAGCATTGCAAATATCACTTGGAGGTGGGAGATCATCCAATGTAATCTACTGGATACTCAGATTAGAATAGAATAGAATAGAAATGAGTAGAGTAGAGTAGAGTAGAGTAGAGTAGAGTAGAGTAGAGTAGAACAGAACAGAACAGAACAGAACAGAACAGAACAGAACAGAACAGAACAGAATTCTTTATTGGCCAAGTGTGATTGGACAGACAAGGAATTTGTCTTGGTGCATATGCTCTCTGTTGAGTATTGAGTGGCAGATTTGAATGGACCAATCAAGGATTTGAGAGGGAAATACAGAGTAAAGTCAGTGGCTGAAGCCACAAACAGCTCCTAGCTATAAAAGGAGCTGCTGCAGCTAGGATACCCCCACTGCAATTCACAGAGCTAATAAAAGTGTTGATTTTACTGAGTCTCCTGTCCATTCTTGCACCCACGATTTAACACTGGCGATGAAGGTGGGATTCTGAAGGACAAAGAACGAAGCACTGAACCTTCAACAAGCAATCATCAGCCATCCAGATCAACGACTACGAACACTGGTCAGATCATCGGCTACCACTATGCCTTCAATCAGCCTACCCGCACTGTTCAACCTGGCTGGAGAAGACTGGGAATCTTACATGGAAAGATTCCACATGTACCTGGAAGGAAACGACCTGTTGAGCCTGTCGGAACAGAGAAAGAGAGCGATCTTCCTCATGCATTGCAGAGCCGCCATGTTCAAAATGGCAAAAGTGCTCACAGCCTCTACCGAGCTAAGAACAATGTCCTGGCTGGCCCTACAAAGCATCCTAAATGCACACTATGCTCCCCAAGCTTCATCCCTGGTAAGGAGACATGAATTCTACTGGAGGGACCAGAGGGAAAGTGAATCAATCAGTGAGTTCATTGCAACCCTGAGGGAGATAGCTGCCTCCTGCGATTTTTCTAATCTAAAGGAAGATATGAGGGATTGGCTGGTTTTGGGATTAAAAGACCTCACGTTACAAAGTAGACTCCTGGCCAAGCCTCAAATAACATTCAAAGAAGCAATGGAAGAAGCCACCGCATCAGAGGCATCCCAGAAATCTGCGGCAGCCATGAAAAAAATAAACATGGGGCCACAAAGAAAAAAGGAATCCTTGATCCTTTATGAGGACATTGAAACGGGATCAGAGGAAAAAGAAGAAGATGAAGTCCATCACCTACAAACAGACCGAAGGGGCAAGCCATGAGGAAAAGGGAAGTCAGAATTCCAGTGCACAGGTTGCGAGGGAAATCACCCCAAGGCAGAGTACAGATTCCATGATGCCATATGCCAGAGATGTGACCGAAAAAGACATATAGCAAGAGCCTACAGAGCGTCTCAGCCAGCGTCTCAAAGGAGCCGACCAAACCACCCACCAAAGTCACCATCAAACAATCAACAATTCAAGGCAAGTGGAAACAGATAACCATTTGGAAGAGGTCGCAGAAGCGAGGATTCCGAGTCGGAGCGAGGAGAAACTCACCAAATTTTAATAGTGGGTCATGCAAGAGCAGGAAAATTAAACAAGATGGCTTTGACCGTACGCATCGAGAGGAGACCCTGCAAAATGGAGGTCAACTCGGGGTCCTGCTTATCCATGGTTTCCTGGGCAACAATCCAATGACTACTTACCGGCATCTCCACCAGTGCACTCAAACATCAAAGACTAACCCTAATAGACTACCAAGGGAATCTGATTCCAATAATTGGCATGGGGAGTTTCAACATTGCCTACAAAACCTTCAAAGCAAAGCTACCCCTCACCATCATGAACCAAGATAGACCTAGCCTATTAGGTCTAGAATGGTCCTCGCTAGGACTGGCTGTAACAGGCATCGACCACATCAATGACTGAGGCTGGGAGGAAAAGCTGATGACAGAATTCGTGGAAGTGTTCAATGGCGTTTTTAGCCAAGTACATGGGATCCCCAATATCATTTAATCTAGATCCCCAAATTGCCCCTGTCCGGATTAAACCCAGAAGGGTCCCATTTGCTCTAAGGCCCAAAATAGATGAACAGCTAGATAAGCTAGTTGCCCAGGGAGTCTTACAGCCTACCGACCATGCGAAGTGGGAGACACCCATTGTCACCCCTGTTAAACCAGGTGTGTCGGTATGCATCTGTGGTGACTACAAAAGTACAATAAACAAGGTACTACAACAGAGTGCTTATCCAACATCTGCTCCACTCTTTGAGCCGAGGAAAATTTTTTGCAAAGCTGGACCTGGCACAAGTGTACCAACAGCTTCCCATAGACAATGCCACAGCTGAGGTACAAACAATCTTGACAACAGTGGTGCCTTTAAGTGCAAATGGTTACAATTTGGAGTCAGCGTAGCCCCAGGGTTGTTCCAAAGCCTGATGGAACGCCTATTACAACAGATTGAAGGAGTTGTCCCATATTTCGACGATGTGCTCATCTCAGCAATAAATTTAGACCAGCTACAGCAGCATCTAAGAGAAGTGCTATCAAAATTCCAAGAGGTGGGGCTTAAAGTAAAAAAGAACAAATGCAACTTGACGGAGAAGCAAGTAGAATTCCTGGGCTACGACCCACTCTGGGACCCTGGGAAAAGGGTCATTAAAGAAGCACCTACACCAAAAAACAAAACGGAGCTGCAAGCTTTCTTAAGGTTACTGAACTTTTATAATTTTTTCCTACCGCAGAAAGCGGTAGGAATGGAAGTGGGGGAAACAAGAAAGAATGGCATTTGAAGAAATAAAAAAATTATTAACATCGGACAGAGTATTGGTGCAATACAGCGGAACATTGCCAATCAGGCTGACTTGCGACGCGTCACTTTTCAGCATTGGAGCTGTACTGAGCCACTACATGCCAAACAGAAGAGAAGCCCCCATTGCATTTTATTCCCAAACATTGTCTAATCCAGAAAGGAACTCATTCTTGCATCCACGATTTAACACTCTCAGTGTACATAAAAGAAAAGATACATTTGTCAAGAATCGTGAGGTACAACACTTAATGATAGTCATGGGATTGCCCTTGTGACTATGCAGAACAGACGGGGAGGTAGCTAACCACCAGATTGAAAGAGCACAAGCGAGCAGCCAGACGAAGAGATCCAAACTTATTGGCATCCTCACATTGCAGTGAACAAGGACACACATTCAATTTCACAGGTACTAAGATTGTTGGCTGAGCAGGTACAAAGATATCCAGGACAATGATTGAAGCCAGGGAAAACCGGCCCTTGTTAGTCAACAGGAGTGCTGATTTACACCAGTTTATCAGGTACTTAGGACTTGGCAGCACAAGGAAACAACAGCCATTGACTTAAAAACCGACCATCAATACCCCAGTCCAAAAAAAAAAAAAAAAAAAAAAGCCACACACAACCAGGCACCACATAGTATAGCCCAAAGCACACATTTTGGTAGATAGAAGTTCCCTGAGGATCGGCCCCAGCATGAGTCTGAAATCTTAGAAGACTAAGTCTCTGGTCCCGGTGACTGACCCAGTTTGGATCCTGGAATCTCTTCTATTGTAATTTATTCACCCTGTGTTGAAAAGGTGGATAGAAATCACCATCATCTCTATGGTAGTATATAGCTATTTGACAGGAAAAAATATTTTCTAATTTCATATTTATAGTAGTAACAAGTTGAGGAAATATTACTGTAAGCGGAGACAGAAGATTCTGAAGCCACATTGCAAAGTAAAATATAAGCAACACTTTGTTATAGTAATTGCACTTCCTTAACACTACCATCAGAGGGAGAAATAACACAAGCTACTGGAAGATCTTAATTTAAAAAGTTTTTTTTTAAAAAAAAAACTGCTGTAGTTTTTCTGTTATTAAAAAAAAATCACACATTTGTATTCCTCAACAGAATTCTTCTGAGAGTAATAAATGTAAGAGTATAAGATGAAATCAGGTAAAAAATATCCTCTTCCAAAACAACTATAAGAAAGGCAAATATTATAGTTGGAGCTGCAATGAGACTAGAAATAGTTATGCTTTTAGCTTGTGCCTATATATTGAGTTAAAATCAGAATCACCAAAGAGAAATAAATTATATTATCTGTTGTACCAGATCATAATGCTAATGACAAGATTATTCGTTTTTAAGTAGTCTCATGATTTCATTATGTAAGATTGTGTGTGTAATGTGTATGTATATATGTGTGTATTTATATTCTTTCTTTACAGCTACCAAATATTCTGCAGTCTGGGTTAACTGCAGTTTCCAACTAGTCTTTAATGTAAAGTAACGTAAAGTACTGTAAAGTACAGGAAGTCCTTGACTTACAACTATGTAAAGTACAGGAAGTCCTTGATTTACAACAGCTCATTTAGTGATCGTTCAAAGTTACAATGGCACTGAAAAAAGTGACTTACAACGGGTTTTCACACTTATGACCTTTTCAGCATTCTCCAGTCACAGGATCAAATTCAGACGCTTGGCAACTGACTCATATTTACGACAGTTGCAGTGTCTCGAGGTTATGTTTCATAAACTTCTGGCAAGCGAAGTCAAAAAAAGGAAGCTACACTCACTTAACCACCATGTTGCTAACTTAACAACTGCAGTGACTCATTTAACAACGGTGGCAAGAAAAGTCATAAAAGGGGCTAAAACTCACTTAACAAGGTCTCACTTAGCCACAGAAATTTGGGGCTCAATTGTGGTCGTAAATCGAGGAGTATGTGTTCAGTATGTTGAAATAGTATGTTTGGATGGTAATGAAGGCATGGGTTCCTGCAACTTACCTCCTACACCAAGTAAGCTCATGATGCAAAAACTGAAACTGGGCAAAGTTCATTCTAGCAATGGCCTTCACCTATTGTTCAAGCAGAAGTTGTGAATCCAGAAGGACCTGCAATGACACTAGTGTTGATGGAGAATCCCAATATACAAACAGAAACTCCATTTTCCTCTGCTTGTTTTTTTTTTTAAATTTGATTTATATGTTCTCCTCCATCCAGACCCTTGCAGCCTTCTAGCACTGGGATAAGATGTTGATATCTTAGACAAAGTTGGCACCATCAATCTAAGGGGGATATCACAGTCCAAGCTGTCAGTTGACTTCTCCCACTGATAGGGGTACTAAAGAGCAGAGGAGAGAGAGTCAACCTCAATGGGACTCCAAATTGCAAACATTACCAAGCTAATCTCTCATCGGTACCATAGCCTAAAACCATCGCATAAGGAAGGAATGGAACCACAGTGCTTTCAGTCCCTAACCCTTCTCTTTTTTTTAATTGAAAAAGTTTTACAGATACAAATTTTTCATTTTTCTCTCCCCCCAACTTCCCCCCCACCCCCTTATCCCCCCCATCCCCCCCCCCTTGGCTTCCCTTACAAGTCCCTAACCCTTCTAAACAATCCAATGTCTTCTATGCAATCAGGTTTTACCTGGGTAGATTTAGCATCCTAATCCTGCAAAGAGCGCTGGGTGTCCTCATGTCTTTTCTTTTTCTAAAGGGTACTGGAAATCCGAACTATATTTTTATTACATTATAACTTGCACAGCAGCTACTGAGTGGCTAGTAAACTAAAGGAGTAAACAGATTGGCAATTTTATGTAATAATTGATAGGAAACAAACTGAGATACAGACTGAAATGTTACACCAAATTTTTATTTAAACTTAAAACCTGAATTTGTCCTCAACATCTACGACAAACTGTATTCTAATTTCTAAATATTTAAGGAGACACCGTGTTTTAAACTGACACATATTTTTTTAAAAAAAGGGAAACAGGCAAGTAAATCAAGGAACTCACTTGGCTAAGCCAGTTATGTGTAACAAGGATGAGGGCTAAGCCAGCTAAGTATAACAAAGAAATAACATATATGGAGTATCAAGGAATATTTTCAAGGCATTGTTTTCTTAAAAGCTAAATGCATGAGCAAAGACACAGGGTTTTATTGGCAACATAACTAGTATTTGATAAGAGATGCTGGCAATTGTGCTCAAATACATGTTACTGTATGAGGAACAAGAAGAGAAAGTTGCTGGGTGAGATAATGTCACTGATGGTAAGAGCTTCCACTTCCTAATAATGATAGATCAACATAGCCTGGGACTCTAACTTCTATCACTACTTTCCCTTGCCTCCAAATATGCTTCTCTGAAAATGGAAGTATCAGGGTTCTTGAACAATGTATTCCTAATTCTCAGAGAGACCTGAGACCTTCCAACCACTGTATTTGAACTCCTATCAAGGTTTAATCCCATTAGGATTTAGCTATGTTTGGGGGCATGGTTTGTCTTCTGAAAATGATGCGCTGAGCAGCAAGGCATTTTTTTTCTCCACTGACAAACAGCTGATTTTGCCACCAAAGCTGGTTCTTTGGTGGTGCACTCCCAGATTTATTTATTCAATTTGTATACCGCCTTTCTCCTATTGGACTCAGGACGGTGCACAGCCAAAGATAAAAAACATACTGGTACAAAATTTAAAATCATTAAAAGAATTACACAGCTTTGGCTCACAATTTAAAACAATCTAACTAAAACCCAATTGACACTTAAAAAGCCAAAAAAAAAAAAGGGGGGGGGGGGTTACGCCAGCCCTGCTTGATGGAAAAGAAAAGTTTTTAGGGCACGGCGAAAAGCCCGGAGATCTGGTATCCTTCGTATCTCCGGGGGCGAATCGTTCCAGAATTGAACAGGAGCAACTAGGAATGATCCAAAATGACCTTTGAACTACTATGTACCTACCTGAAAAGAGGAATCTTGATGGTTGCAATTTTCAGTGAGAGTGGCTGGAGGATTGGATCTGCATTTTTTCCTTTCAGCTGTTTGTTTCTTTAAACACACCTCAGTTTTAACTACATGGTTTGAAGTTTCTTTTTTCGTTTTAATCATCATCTTTTCCCTTGACACTGAAAGTGGTAAAAGAGGAAGTTAAGAAGATTTTCATCTTTAACTATTGGTCAACTGGTTGAATGCTGAATTATTCCATACCCTTGCTGGATTTTAATGTGACTTTTTTGGCATCTTTTTTACTGCTTTATTTTTGAGTTGCAAATCACTTTTGCTTTCATCATATGGAAGTCGACGGCGATGTGTTGGATAGCAAAAGTGATCTGATCTGATCTGATTTACATTTACATTGGATTTTCACTACAATGATTTTGTATTCCATTAATTTTTAAAAGCTCTGGTCTTATTTTTCTAAATTCTGATGGGAATTTCCCCCTTTTTTCTATTCACTTTTTATTGTGGGAAATATTATCTTAATTCTTTCTCTGGTTATTCTGTTATAGTATATCTACTACCTCATCCTTGAAAGGAACTGTTTAAATTTGGTTGTGAAAGCTCAGCTATAGGGGAGTTTTGGACTATATTAAAAATGCAAATAATGCATCAACTTAATGTTAAAGCCCTTTGGGATGCTTTTGAAAAAAAAATGCTTTTCAGCTTACAAATTGAAAACGTAGATAAAAAGTTTGATAAATTGTTTTAAATCAATCCAAATATGGCACTCAGATACAAATAACAGGAAGTAAACAAGCCTTACAATCAAATGGATTGGAATCTAATTTGTTGCTGGCAGATTTGAAAGAGAAGGTTCCTAGTTTGAGAATTGAAGGTTTGTTGAAGAAGGCTGAAAGGGGTGTGAATTCTAAAGACTTGACAGAATCAATAAGTGATGGACTAGACTTTCTTAAGAAGATTGATGAAGATTGGGGAATGGATTTATTAAATCCAATCAGAAAACAATTGTCAAGAGATGCTGTAGAAAGATTTTTTTGAACAACAAATGCTGTGGATATGTTTACAACAGAGACTTATGATTTGGGGGAATGAGATCCAATTGTTGGGAAAGATTCAAATTTTAAGGAAAAGTTTTATCACTCAAGAATATTTGATCTTGGACAGACTAGAAATAACAATTGTGGTGGTTTGTGGTATAATAGAAGCCATTGTGAACTTTCTGTGAATTAAATACAATAATAGATTATTAACAGAGGGCTTTGAAGTTTAACTTTGCTGTTGGCTTTACTTGTTAACTATGTTTTTGTTTTATATAATAGATGTCAGGTCAAATTGGTTGAATTAATAGAGTTGTATAAGTCAATAAACTGTAGGCCTGTTTTACAAAGGGGGGGCATTATTATTCTTGAAATATATCTGTCAGTATTCAACTGAGGAAAGTTCTTATGTATATACCTTTTTTCTATGCACAATTTTTCGTATGTATTGTTTAGTTTTGCTTTGTTTTTGTATTTTTTTCCTTTATTTTTTTATTTTCTTCTATTTTAAAGGTGTGAATATTTTTTTTAAAAAAACAACTAAGCTGTGGGATGCTCACAATACCCATCTTTTACAGAAAGAAACACACCATTTCTCTGCAAACCCATTTCATGCAGGTGACTTTGTTTCCCAAAACAAAACATGATAATCCAGTGTATTCTAAGCACCCTCCCAAACTCAAACACAAATATTAAGCAGTCCATGTTAATCTATAACTTGTTATGCGCTTTGGAAGACTTGGCCTGAGGATTGATAATGGTTCTGCTGAACGCAGTGAAAATGACACATTATCAACTTTGGGGTTACGCATGCCTCTCAGTATCCTTTTTTTTTTTTTTTAACAAAAACATGTTTGGAGAAAGATTCATTGCTTCTGCACAAACATCTCTTCTTAAAATATACAATACATTTCCCACTCATAATGTCTAAGAAACAATTCTTTCGACATTCCATGTGCTAGAACTGCCAATAGCTCACATACAGCTAAGCCACAGGTCATAAACCTATTTCCTGAAATAGCAACTACAGCAGGAACATCTCTCTTGCTTGACAGCATTCAAAGACTAGGTAGGGCCAGAGCAAAGTAGGTGTGATAGAAGAAGGAAAAGGATGAGGTCAGAGAAAAAGAAAAGGGTATATATTCATTTTTAATCGATGAATGAATAAGTAAATATTCTATCTTTGGCAGTAGTCAGTTAGATACCGTGTTTCCCCGAAAATAAGACCCTCTTATATTTTTTTGAACCTTGAAATAAGCGCTTGGCCTTATTGCCATGCGCTCAAAAGCCTGATTGGGCTTATTATCAGGGGATGTCTTATTTTGGGGAAAACAGGGTACTTCCTAGAAATCCATAAGAATCGTGAAAGTTTTAACAGACAGGAGAAGATAAATAATGTATTCTTTGGTCACTACCTAACTTTAAAATCTAAAGCAAAATTGTTCCAAGTTCATAACCATTGGCACACATACACACACATATACAAACATATGTACATACACATATACAAACATGCACTGAGCACATTTTGAATCCATTTCAAAAGCAGAAAGCACAATTTAAAAGAGAAACCGATTAAAACTATTTGTAAGCATTATTCCAAATTCTTAGATAAAAAACATCTTAGCTGATTTGTTTTCATCAATCAGTTTCTTGGTATCGAGGTCTAGTGAAAAAATTGGTGGAAAATTAAGAAAAAGTCTAGAGCAGTGATGGCTAACCTTTTTGTCGTTGGTGCCAAAAACGGAAGGAGTGTTGGGGGGGGGTCACATGTGCTTGCGTGCCCATACCCATAATTCAACCCCCCTGTACATGCGCATGTAATTTCCCCCACACTCCTCCCACTTTTGGTCCGCGATGGCACAGTAGGCCTGGTAGGCCCATTTTTCACCCTCCCCAGGCTCCAGAGGCTTTCTTGGAGCCTGGAGAGGGCCAAAATGGTCTTCCCCACCCCCTGGAGGGCCTCCGGAGGCTGGAAATGGCCCATTTCCTGACTTCGGGGGGGGGGGCAGAAGGCCCAAAAATCAGCTGGCCAGTGCACACATGCATGCTAGAGCTGAGCTAGGGCAATGCTCGCATGCCCACAAATATGGCTCTGTGTGCCACCTGTGGCACACTTGCCATAGGTTCGCCATAACGGGTCTAGAGACTACAACTACCGCTTGAGAGTATAGCTTACTTTTATTCTTGAGGGAGTTTGCTTACTCTTGCCCTACACAGACAGCATATGAAATCCCCCTTTTCACAAAAGTCATTTGAAGAGTGCCTACAGATGGAGAATGTTTACCTGCCATGGACTTTTCATGTTACTAGCATTTATTTAGATACAGTTGTTTCCTGGTTATGTAATAGAGCACCCAGAGCACCAGAGTATTGTACCAAAAATAAGTAAGTAAGTAAGTAAGTAAGTAAGTAAGTAAGTAAGTAAGTAAGTAAGTAAGTGATGCATAAGCTAAAGCAAAACTCCTATGGAGATTTTCAATCACCCAGGTCATGGTTGTCTCAAAGGTGCTTTTTCAAAAGGCAGCTGGACTTCGTTATTCCTTGAAGATGTTCCACTTCTCATCCAAGAAGCTTTTTACCACATAGTCCTTTCAGCAGTTCAGAGAAGATTCCATACCCATTTGCACTATTAAGGTGACACTGTGGGCACAGATAAATCTCTAAGTGGCCACAAGGACTCTCAGAAAGAGGCCTAACGACTAGATAATTGCATATAAAACCTTCCATCCTCCACTATTCAGACAGAACTGAAGAAGCTTCTTGGATAAGAAGTGAAATGTCTTCAAGGAAAAACAAAGTCCAGTTGTCTTTTGAAAAAGCATCTTTGGGACTAAAGGAAAATTCTATCTCACTTGCCCATCCTATATCATATGTGGTAGCTTAATCTACTATGGGACTGAACAGACTCTTTATCTAGAAACGACACTTCCAAATCCCAACTATTGGAAAGCAGAACCACCTTATGTAGAACAGAGGGTAAAATGAATTGGAAAAACTATGGATGGATATTCCGGCAAAATTATGCTGTTCTTGTGGAGCAACCTGGCAAGAGAAAGATAAAACTTTCTCAAACAGCCCCAAACAGTTTCTAAACAATTTTTTTTTATTTGGGAGGGCAACATCTTCTTTTTCTCTCTCAATAAATGGTCTGTTCTCCCCAGTGCGACAGAAATTTTCTTGATTTCAGACACACTGATTTTTGGTGATTGAGCCCTGCGTCAAGATGGATTTGGAGTTATTTTTGTAGTCATTAGACATATAGGAAAGGAAGCTCTTAACTGGCAAAACACTACCAAAACTATTTTCAGAGATCAGTAGGGGATTAGGAGTACCTTGTGAATCAGATGTGTTGATTGGTTTTCGCCATTATATATAGTTACGCTAAGTCTGTTATGAATTGTGCTTTTGCTTACTGTACACATCTATGGAATAATTCATTTATTACATGCAGTTCTTAACCTAGAAGGGAAATATTTGTTTCTCTGAACTCTACAGAAGGGGTGGAGAAGTGAAATTACACACCATTAGTTGGAGCTGTCATTTTCCACTCTGTTATCACAAAAAAATTAACCCTGCTTTCTATATTGCTGATGCTGCATTCATCTCTATTACAATTTTGTTTTATAGTCTCAAAGACAATTTAGCTCTGCATAACCATTAATTTTAATGGGATGGTCACTTACCCAATTATCAGATTAGGTGTGGGATTGATACAAGAACGAACTTGTTAAAACGGTCCTTTTGGAGGCTGGATGGGAGGTTCATTAAGACTAAGAAAGATGGAGCGGTAAAGGTGAGAAGGAAAGAAGAAGAAAAAAATGAATAGCCTGATCAAGACTCAATACTAAATCAGAAATCAGGTTTATTAGAAACCAACATACATTTGATTCAGGGGTGCTATTCAGCAGGTTCTGACAGATTCTGGTAGCGGAAATTTTGAGTAGTTCAGAGAACTGGCAAATACCACCTCTGGCTGGTCCCAGAGTGGGG
Source organism: Masticophis lateralis (assembly GCA_030761175.1). NCBI lineage: Eukaryota > Metazoa > Chordata > Lepidosauria > Squamata > Colubridae > Masticophis > Masticophis lateralis. Next base: position 191,403,419 of record JAUDYJ010000002.1, on the reverse strand, counting down.
TGGGAATGGAGTTTTTGCAGTATCCTTCCCCTGCCATGCCCACCAAGCCACGCCCACAGAACCAGTAGTAACCACCACTGATTTGATTGCTCCGTTGCTACTGTTTTGTCCATCTTGCCAATGGTAGTCCTTGGAATTGCAGATCATATGTTGTTTTCAGTCACAAAAAGTGTGGATGATGGAACCATAAGTCTAATCTGCTTTTCTCACCAGCCAAGTAATAAACGGGGCAAAAGATCCTTGGTTTCTCTCAATGGAAATAAGGAAAAAGCTTCATTGATTTCTATTTCCTGCCAATATTTACCCTCCTTTCTCCAACTTGATCAACTCATTAGCTGTTGCGGCTCCGTTGCCTGAGCCTGTGTCATCAGCAGATGCAGATTCTGAGAGTGAGGGAGAGGAGTTGGCAAGACCTCCCTCTCCAGGACCCTCCTCTCTGACAATGCGTCCGGAGAACACCGAAGGGCAAGAGATAGGCCCAGAGCCAAGCACATCCCCGCAGCCACAGGTGGACAGTGACGAAGGCGATAAGTGCTGGCTGGACCCTCGTCAGCGTCGCAGGGACAGGCGCGCACAACAGAAGAAAAGGCGTGCCCGTGATTAGCTGACTCACTGGACCACACCCACAGGCTATAAAAGGGGGTGAGTTAGCCATTCAGACTCTGTAACGGACAAAACTAATTCCTTTGAGTCACATTGCATCTCTGGAAAACAGCAATGTGGGCCTTGGAAATATTCAGACAATTCTGACTGTGGGTATTTTTGTATGTTGATAAAGTTCTTGGCAAGCAGCTGCTGCTGGGGTTGCTGCCAAGCGTCTTATCGGACTAATTGGTTGCCTGCCAGTTTATTTAACCCCCGGCTGTCTGTTTGTGTGTGTGTGTGTGGGAGATGGGGACAGAACATCAGCAAAAGATAGTAGCAATTCTGAGCAGAGGTGAGACAAGCTTAAAGTAAATGAGATGATGTTTTCTTTTCATTCCCAGAGATTGTGCTTAAAAGTGTTGGTTTCCCACAGAGGGAAACCAGGAATGTGTGAACAGGTTACTAAAGGGGAAGCTTACCTGCTTTCATTCCCCTACCACCCACACACCCATCCATTCTGTCCAAGTTTGCTGGAGAAGGTAAAGAATAAAAAAAATGGATGACTGTAATACATATGAGTTTGTTGTCCATGCTTGTCTTGTGACATAGACATAGAGATAGTATACACGGCCTTTACTCCAGCAAACAATGAGACAACTGGGCCAAAATATTTGGTCATTCCTTCATTAAATAAACCAAATGGACTGGGATCCTATTTACAAGCCAGAGGTTAAAATAGAATTTAGTCCAAGGAAAGCAACAAGAGTTGCTATTAAAAGACTGCAAGAAGGGCCGAAATATGTCTCAGGAACAAGCCTGGCAAGTGGTGCTGTCCTTACAATTTTATTGCAGAATACATTAAGGAAAAGGAGTAGATTCCTCTGGCTTCCCTCACTCTGAGTATTACCTGCTGACAGAGAAAACATCAACCAGTCACTTACTTTAAAGTGTGATGGAGGCTATAGATAAACTGCCTGGGATAAACAATCTCACCATTTCTCAAACTGCTTGACAGCTAAGTTGCTCTGATAGCACTTAGACTTATATACTGCTTCACAAGGCTTTATAGCCTTGTCTAAGCAGTTTACGTCGTCCACCCCAAAAATCTGGGTCCTCATTTTACTGACCTCGGAAGGATGGAAGGCTGAGTCAATCTTGAGCCACTCAGAATCGAACTCCTGGCACTGAGCAGTGAGCTAACAGGTGGTACTGCATTCTAACCACTGTGCCACTCTGATCACTTGGATTTCTTTCGGAATCTGTATTTATCACTCTTTTGAAAGAGTGCTAAACTTATATTAAATGCAAAACTGACTGACTGATAGGTAACAGTCAGGTGGACAGGAGGGGTTGCAAGGAGCTCTTACTTCCTTTACCCAAACCCTTTCTTCACATCTGCAACCTATTAGCCTAGCAGGCATGAAGTAAGCATAAAGTAGATATGAAGTAGATATAAAGTCAACCTGTTAGCCTAGCAGGCATGAAGTAAGGTATTTATTTATTTATTTATTTAACATATGGTATATCATACATGGACTAGCAATATATATTAACATTTCATCTAGATTAGTAGAACACAATAAAATGTTTAAAAGATCTATGTTTAAATACCAATATCTAGGCCAGTGGCCTTCAAACCTGGCAGCTTTAAGACTTATGGACTTCAACTCCCAGAATTCTCCAACCAGCATAGCTGGCTGGAGAATTCTGGGAGTTGAAATCCACAAGTCTTAAAGCTGCCAAGTTTGAAGACCTCTGATCTGGGCCATCTAACCATTAACGGTACTGGACCGGTATATGCCCACAGTTTACAGTCAGTCATGATGTAATCTACAGTTTGACGTGGGACCCCACAGCAAGCTCTATCTTTAGGTCTCTATTCTAAACAGAATTCTACATAAGAGGCCATTTTCCATTGCTTATGGAGAATAGCATTAGACCAGCACCAACTCTGTGGGTATTTTGGAAAACCATTAAGACCTGGTGATTCCCTAAGATGCTTTTTCAAATGGCAACTGGACTTTGTTTTTCTTTGAAAATGTTTCACTTCTCATTGAAGAAGCTTCTTCAGTACTCCAGTCAGAGAACTGAAGAACTCCAAACATCTTTAAAAAGATCACTAAGAACTGAAAAGCACATTAGAAGAACCTGTCAATCATTATGTGGGCAGCTGCTTCTGTGGAAGTAGGGTATGAGCAGCCTAAACCAAAACTCATGGAGAACAATTTCCAGTAGCTGGACAGGGGAAGATATGTTTCTCCAGCCTAAAGTTGCCAATATGGGGTAGGAAGATTCTAGCTTTTGACCACATCATCAATCACATGGTTGATGAAGGATCCTAATGTCCACAGTAAAAATAGTGTCAAGAGAAGAGGGAAAGCTTTCCTTTAAAATTGGAATAGCTAAAGAGAATTTCAAGATGTTTCAGCTGTGAACTGGGGACGAAGCAAGCAAAGCCAACATCATGAGAACTTTGAATTTAAACATAGTTTGTGATACTGTTGGATGGACATGAGGAAACCATCTCAAGAAGATCCCTTTGAAGCCCAAACTAGATGTTCAAAAAGAGTCGTTGTGTATATGATTTTTTAAAAATAAATGCAGTACAGGGGAAATCAGACATTGGGGTATCTAAACAGTAAGTGGATGGCCATTTTCAGAGGTATGATTCACTTATCTTCTCTACCAGTTTGCAAATGTGAGTGTGCGTGTGCGGTCACTTTCCATGCATGCTCAGCCTTCTATGCATGCTCTTTGCGCTCGCCCGTGCCTTCCACACATGCACACAGCCTCCAAAATGCAGCAAAATTACATCCGGGTGGGTGGGTGGGGCATACCACAGTCGCCGCTACCAGTTCGTGCAAACCGGACAGAACTGGCTGAATCCCGCTTATTTTTAAGTTGTTACCTTCTGTTCCTGTCTGATCTAGTCTGAGATCCCGGTATGTACAAGATGTTTTAGACTACAAATCATGCTATTGTTCATCTACTCTGACCCTGAAAAAAGTGGGCCCAATTTTGTTTAGCCCATTCAATATATTATTCCATTCCTTCTCAGAAAGAAAAAAAAATCCCTCCATGACCACAGACATTCTGCGACATAATGATACTTACCGATAATAAGATGTTGGGTACTGCGTGATACACAAATTATCACCTGTGGGTTTTGCTCCGATGACTACCCACCTGAATAGGAGTTTAAATTCATGCATGGGGGACAGATACCATTCAGAAGGGATACAGCTACTGAGGGAAGAGCTTTAATGAAACTCTAGGCACCAAACTGCAGTTCTGTTTACATCTGCAAGAGAATTGTGGGGTAAGAGGTACTTGTAACGTCAAGGTTGATAATTGTGAATAATGATGTTTATAAGATACTAGAGAGAAAAAAACAAATTTCTGATTCCTTCCTACAGGTACCAACTTGAAATATGAAGATTATAATTTTACTTCTTTCCCTTTTGGGGCTGACGTTCTCCATACCAGTAAGTTACCTTTACATTTTTTCACGTGTTACTTTTGGTGGTGTACCTTCTTAGCATGCTGTAAGTGTATTAGGTATTTCATAAAGCATAGAGCCAAGTTTCTCCCTGATGCCAAACAAACTTGTTCTCTGTCAATCCAAACTTGCACAAGCACCAAATCCCTCCCCCATCTTTCAAAATTTGGGATTTTAATTTGTGTAAAGTAATTTAGTTCTTGATCTGATCTTACATATTCTCATGAGGTAGCAAAATCTCATGTAGTAACAGCTGTAAAAATGTCCAGTTACCAACATTTCTAAATAGAATTTCAGTTTTCTGAAGGCTATTCTGGGATATTTCTCTTCTCCACACATTTTAGGGAGAGAACTACAGATGCCTTTATTTTACATTGTTGTAAGAAGGGGAACTGGGGGCAAGGCAGGTGCTGAATTTTAAGCTTTTTCAAGATTTTGTGGTTTCTTAATAATGTTTGGAAGAGGAAGTTTGCAATTGTTTCTTTTTCAGTTTGTTTTTCAGATAGCTTGTCTGCAGGCAATATGCCTTCTGGGCAGCCTGGAACAATCTTAACTACTTGGGTTAAAATGTATAAAATCATCCCCCACCTTCTCTTTTGAAGGAGAAATGAGGAAATCACACTCTTATAGTCAAATAGATCCCTTAGATTTCACATGTGAAAGGTCTGGTGCATTGGGAAATATCCAAACAATGATAATAATCTACTAGTTGTGCAATGCCTGTGCATGGGTTTATGTACATGTTCAGAGGTCGAAAGTAATAAGACATTCTGCTTGCTGAATTGAAAATGAGAACAAAAATAATATATTACGTTCAGAAATTGTGTGCATTCCATCACTGGAGGCTTTCAAAAAGAGACTGGACAACCATTTGTCTGAAATGGTTTAGGGTCTTCTGCTTGAGCAAGGAGTTGGATTAGAAGATCTCTGAGGCCCCTTCCAATTGTTCTATCTGCTAACTGGTTTCAGTGTTCTAAGAGTATACTTCTTGTGTTTTTAGTTTGTTGAAATAAAGTTAGTGGGGAGAGAGGAATAAAGAGAAATTGAGAGGAAAAAGAGAGACTGAATCAGACCCTCCCTATCTTCCCCTTTAATGTTTTAAGTGCCCTGGAGGCAAGACTAAGAAACTGGAAAAAAAATATTTGAAGGGCTGGGTTAAACTTATTTAACATCCTTTAAGGAAGTTACCAAATATATTTATATATATTGAACATTGACTCTGTTATAAACACACAGTGAAGTGTGAATTAGAACAGATACAAAATACATAATGTTAAACTGAACTATAACCAAAGGGTAGATAGAGTGAAGGAGAAAGAGGGTAAAAAGAAAAGAGAGAAAAGGAGAGACACAAAGAGGGAGAGAAAATGGTTAGTGATAAAAGAAACCAATAGCAGATGATGCCCATATGCTGAGAAAACCTCAAACATGTGAGTCCATATAAGATACCAGGTGACTTGACTTTTTTTATTCTATATATTTGTAGGACTAGATCAGTGTCTCCCAATTTTCTTTTCTCAAAGAAAAAAGTTAAAAGCTTTGTAGGATCACTTTAAGTTGGTCTCCAAGATGCCTCCCATCTTTGTGGCTATGTAAAGCGAGACAATGAGACGAGAAGCAGAGTTGGTTCTTAGCAGTTGCTCTGATCAAATGTTAACCGAAGCAAATGGATGAAAGGAAAATAGAGAATGGCCTGGGAAAGGACATTGATTAGGAAATTATCTTATTTCTCACAGCAATTTATACCTTAATACCTTTCCTGAGCACTATTCTAGGAAAATAATATGAAAAATAGTGGGAGCAAAGAGCCTCTCTGGCCATGGATTTCTGGTGTCTTTCAAACTGGTGATTGTCTTAGTGTTGGAAATCCCAGGAGAATTTCTCAGCACTACATTAAAATGTTTGGGTGATGTGTTGGTAATTTAACAGTTGAGGAAAGCTGTGAATAGTTAAGACTTTATGATTCTGTTTTACCACCGTGCTTTTAAAGAATCACCAGAAAAGGAGTGGATACTCATTGTGAAATGAATCATATGTTATGTTAATGTTTCTCTGGCAACCAATACAACCTTAATATTGCTGGGAGTGTGCAAATAACTCCCCAGAGTATTTATATGTACCGATATAAGGAAGTGCCTGGTAAACAATGTATATCATATTTTTTTTTGCACTCAGAGAATGCAAGTGAGGTTTGACTTCTCTGATGATGATTCCATTGTGGGTGGTTAATGGAAGTCTTATTTTTGTAGCTCCCTAGCTTTGGACATATCTGTGAGAATGGCATAATATTGTTCCTCCTAGGTGATATAGACTATGCTATACTGTTAGGAGGGTTCTTTGTAAGAGGCTACTGCAGCAAACCTTAGCTTGAATAATGACTTAGGTGGAGACTAAATTGCACAAGATTAAGACATATTGTTATGCTTCATTTAGAATTTATGTTCTTTCTCCTCAGATCAACCACGTTGGTGGGATTCTGGCTACAAGCAGCAGCAAAGAAGTAAATAACATGGGGGTGACAGCAGGGGAGGGGGAGGCTGCAGGCCTGGGTGTTGCCAAAGCAGTGTGTGTGTTTGCATGTTCATCCATCTCGTGTTCTGAATTCTTTAATTACCTTGAAAATGTTGAAACATTATTATGATGGCCTACTTTGGTCTGAGCTGCTAGTTTCCTTAGCCACCTTCCCTACTTCAGCTCAACTTATCTCTCATTATTGGCCAAACAAAAGAGTAATGGAGGCCTGCATCAGACCTGATACCTTTTCTCTCAAATCAGTTCAATCAGTTCTCTGAAGGAACCAAGAGAATGATCCAATGTTACAAGATGAACTGGTAAAGCTCTGCCAAAGATTTTCAGCACTGCTCCTTTGTGTTTCCCTGCTTCTCCTTGTCTTTGCAATAGCCATCTGAAGCAGATGAATCGGGAATGGAGGCAGCTGTATTGCTGCCATGGAGAAGGCAGAGTAGCAATAGCATAGCACTTAGACTTATATACTGCTTCACAGTGCTTTACAGCCTTCTCTAAGCAGTTACAGAGTCAGAATATTGCCCCCAACAATCTGACTCCTCATTTTACCCACCTCGGAAGGATGGAAGGCTCAGTCAACCTTGAGCCTGGTGAGATTTGAACTGCCAAATTGCAGGCAGCCGGTGATCAGCAGAAGTAGCCTGCAGTACTGCATTCTAACCACAGTGCCACCATGGCTCTTGAGTAGCCACAAAAAGGCCAAAACTAGTCCAGGACAATTTGGTGTCTAGGCAGAATATTTCCATAGAATTTTTATCAACTTTCTCGCAAATTACCCAAACGTGTCATCCATTCAGAAGTTCAGGGTAATCTTGAAGTACATTAGAAGGGAGTATATATCAGTGTAACAAGACACTTATTTCAATGGGACTTACACCACATTAATATAAGTGCCCCATGAACCAGATCCTCCTACCTCCCACCAATTCTCCACCAATTCTTATAAAGTCATGTCACTTCTCACTGGTTCAATTTATCTCATGATAGAGGTGTCTCCAGACATGGCATTACTTTCCATTATTTCCATCCTTTCCTTTTTAAGAAATCCTCTGTTCTATCCATGGAAGGATAAGAGGAAAAAAAGGTTAAAACAGAAATAATTGTGACTGCAATCTTGTAAATCAGCCTTCTCCAAGGTGGCAATCTCCAGATGTTGTGAACGGCAACTTTCCAGGCATGCAATTAAATCAGTATTGCAATGAACATTTTGGTTGGGAAGGTTTTGGAATTAGAGGCCCACACAGGTGGGACATGTCATATTGGGAAAGACGGATGTACGGTGCTGTCTTTGGCGTGTTTACTCAAAAGTAAATCTTTATACGTTCAATGGAGTAATTTTAGACTTCCAGCATTAATCCCATAGCTGTTCGTGGAATGTAAGCAGCTGGTGAGCAAAACTGCAGCCAGAATAAGCATATGCAGAACTTCAGGATTTTTTTTTCACTTCCTGGAAAAAAATATTTAATTTATTTGTTATAATTACTGTTGAAAATTCTGTATAATCGAAGGTACTGATCAAAACTATTGTCCCTTAAGAATTTTTTTTTAATCATGCTGTTTATATTCTATTGTATTTATAATTCACAGGAGAATTTTCTAAACTGAGAAGGTCAAAAAAAAAAATCCACTGCTATTCTGAGAACATAATAGATAATTCTCCATCAAAAGGAGCTGTTAAGCATATATGTGTATAGTAAACAGCTCCAGCACAAGAAAATCTGCAAATAATTATATATCTTAGCAAGCAGCTAACTTACAGTGGTCTGATTATGATGAAATATTAAATCATTGTATGAAAAACTATCTGTGATTCATTTGCCAGATATTACGCCTGTTGCAAAGGTATATAGCCGTCGGTAATACTCCACAGCAAGCTCAGGTACTGCCGTTTTTATTTCTCTTAAAACGTTGGTTTAAAAAAGGTCACATTTTAACTGTCTTGCGCTGCAATCATTCTGATATATAGTGCTATAAAATAACAACAATTCTATTTATAATATGAAGCCAAGTAACACATTCTGAATAAATAGAAATAAATAAACACATTTTTTAAAAACAAAGCGAAATAGGAAACAATGAGATAAAAACCACACAAACAATAAAAATGAGATAAAATTGGCAAGTAGCTACTGATTAATGTTATTGCTGGCTTGAAGAAAATAAACTTATTATATGTTTGTTAGGTAATAGTTTAAAAAAAACACCAAATTTAATGGCAATTTAGCCTAGAATAGGATGTCCAATCTTGGCAACTTTAAAACTTGTGGAGTTCAACTTCCAGAATTCCCCAGCCAGCATGGTGTCAGCCCTGACTGAAATCATTTTGGGAGCATCTTCAGGGCTGCCACAGCAAGGCCAGGTGGAGCTGTGGGAACATGAGGGGGGAGGTAGAGATAGCTGGGGGATGTGTAGCCAAAATAGCATTCTTTCCTGTGGGAGCCAAGGATGCTCTACCAGGTGTTGGAAGGGCATGGACCAAAGCCAGCCGGAGTTGGGACTGCGACCTGATTGAACCATGTGATGGACATGTGACCTCGGGGTAAGAACTTTGGGTTTTGATTTGGATGGGGAAAACCCTGGGTCCTTCAGAGTGCCAATATGACATCCCAAATAAAATTGTGCTTTGAGGAAACTCTAGGCCTCAGAGTTTTGCATGCTTTGGGGTTGTTACTTAGAACCCTGACACATGGCTGGCTGGAGAATTCTGGGAATTGAAGTCCACAAGTCTTAAAGTTGATAAGGTTGGACACGCATGGCCTAGAATCTAAGATAGCAAAAGGTCTTATAAGCACCCATAGAAGGAAAGCCTGATTCCAAATGGAACAAGGAATTAGGTATATTCTGAGATTCAGGAAAAATGACAAAACAAGGAAGGAGGAAGAGGAGCCTGAGAAGACAATTCCTCGTTGCCTACAATGTAGTTTACATTTGCCAAAACTACCTTTGAGCTTCTCTCAACCTCTCCCATCTCTGCTGTTTGCAAATGGAGATGTCGTACAAGCCAAAGGACTCTCCAGTTGCAAATGATGCCTCTGAGTTCCAAGCATTTTCTATTGTGCTGGAAGGAGAAATTCACTGGGAGCAAGGAGGATAGTGTTTCCTGGTCTCAATCTGCAAACTTTCTTAGAAAGTATTCATGGAATATGCTCCCTCCCCCCACTTTTTTTTATTTGCCATAAATGCTTGCATTATCCAGAGGGTTTCTGAGATGAATAAGAGAGTGGTCCATTATTATGATTTAATCAGGACAATTCTTAGGGTTTAATCCTTGCTTCAAGTTGCATCAATTAGTGCTCATGTGAACTATTTCAATGTTGTTATAATGTTTTAATAATGCTATTATACCTGAGGTTCTCATTATCTTTCCTTTTCCCCCCCTTGGATTTTACATCAATCCCCAGCCTGACTAACAAATCTCTTCATATAATTATGGCTGACAGAGGGTTGTGTATGAAAGAGCTGTTTCCTTTATCTTCACAGAAACTGAACCACTGACACAATTTGTAGCATTTTGGTAATATTCTTTGTAAGATGCTCTATTACTGGAGACTCTTACAACTGAAAACCTTGTTGAATATTGAAAGTCTTATGTACAAAGATACTAGTGGTCTTAGACTCAGAGAGAGAGAATGAAAATAGTCTTTGAAATTGTGTTAGCAAAGGCAGTTGCTACAATGTATAATACTAATTAAAATTACAATTAAAATTTTAATTAGATTAAAAATACAGATCAGAATCAGGGCTTCGGGGTGGAAGTATGCTTTTTGTTCTCCGAGAGGACTATTTTCTTTTGGAATGTAAATAATCACAAAATCTTACCCTGAGCCTTTCAATTAATTTAAATTAAATTTCAGTATCTAACCAAGCGTGGTATGGTAGTTAAAATGTTGGATTAAGTTTAAGTCCATTTTTAGCCATAGAATTTCCATCGGTAGTTTTGGGACTTTCACCCTCTCTGAACCCAACTTTCCTGACAAGGTTATTGATGAGTGGATAAAACTAGAAAAAGAAGTGCAATGTATGTTGCTTTGGGTTCTGAAGACAAAGCATAAATTTAATAAATAAAACTATTCACCATATTCCTTTCTAAATTGTAGTCCCGGCAAAGAACTGTACTGCCTCCAGCAAAGCTGGTTCCAGATCCAAACCTAGTGGGAAATCAGCTTCCAAATGTGGTAAGCTAAAAAATAATAATAATATATCATCACTTTGTTCATTATCTTTTGAATAACACTGAAAGAGAAAACCAAAACTCAGCATCCATCTGCTTGCTATCTGGGCTCTTGCCAACTAAAATCCTCTTCTAAGTTAGAAGTGGACTGAAACCTAGGAATTCAGAACACCATTGACCATTGATGATGAGTCTTTGGGGTTTGGCAGGACAAAAATTCCAAAAATGCCTAATTTGATTCTGTTGGTGTGTCACATAGATCCTGCCAAATAAAAGAGAAACATTTTTTAAAATTTCCTCAATCAGGCCACCCTGAATGTAGAGACTGGACCAGGGGTGGGTTCTACTTACCTTTACTACCGGTTTGCAATGAGATCTGCATGCTCAGATCGCTGATGACAACATCTGGGACAGTGGGCGGGGCCTCTCGCCAGTTTTACTACCTCTTGCCAGTTCTTGCGAACCAGTCCAAACTGGGGGCAACACACCACTGGACTGGACCTTATGTAGAGTCCGAGGTCTTATCTTTAGTCCTACCACAACATGGTCCTACCATAACTGCCACTCAAAAAGCCTATCCCACACCATTTCCAAGGCATAATTGTCCCTGTGGTTCAGGGACAATCCTTGCCCAGGATCTGCCATGCACTGCTTACCACTTTTCTTTTTCTGTTGACAGGCCTTTTTGGCCTACCCTAAGCTTCTCTGGGTTGCATGAGGCCTTTATTCTTGAAGGGCTTTGGAGAATGATCTTCCACGGCCTCTGCAGTCTCCAAAAACTGTGCAAAAACTAAAACAAAAACACAGGCTGTTTTCATATGATTTTCAGAAACTCCAGAGGCTATATGAGAGCACACCCTCATTCTCATACAGGCTCCGCAGCCTCTGAAAATTGTGGGAGAATAGGGCATGCTTTCAAGAATAATTGTTGCCAGGTATTAGTGAATTGCAGGTGTGTCACCTAAAAGGTGGCATGTTACTTTTGACACATGTGTCGTAGATTTGCCATTGATTTTGGTTTGAAATAGAGAATGAAAAAGGATTAGCAGAAACAACTACAGCAGGGGTCTTCAACCTTGGCGACTTTAAGCCTGGCGGACTTCAACTCACAGAATTCCCCAGCCAGCTTTGCTTTCACCATTTCTTCCCACCAAAGCTTCCCAGTCAGCTTTGCTGGCTGGGGAATTCTGGGAGTCAAAGTCCACCAGGCTTAAAGTTACCAAGGTTGGAGACCCCTGAACTAGAGTATTGAATGCATAGCTTCCTTCTCTGCTGCCTACATCAGAGAAGGAAGCTGAGGGAAACAGTTAAAGATACCTTTTTTCTTGCTTTTTGCTGCTATCAGTTTTGTTAAATTGACAGCAGAAAAATGAACTGGACTAAAAATGCTGTTTACAAAACTGATCAAGTGTATCTATTCTCTCTCCCTCTCTGCTATACAAAGGGTGGTGGTGGGGGCACTGAATATAAGAATGGTAACATAACAATACGTGACAATTCCTGATATTTTATTCGCCACCACAAGGCTATGGTTGTTGTACCAAACCAGAAGATGGTATTTATAATTCAGTGGAGAATTTTCTAAAGTCAAAGGGTTTTTAAAAAAATTCCATTACTATTCTGCAAATATTATAGATAATGTTCTATCAAAAGATGCTGTCCTCCAAGCTTAAGTGTATATGAGTATGGTAAACAGCTCAAGCACAAGTTCTGCAAATAATTATCTATCTTGATAGGCAGCTAACTTTCCGCAGCCTGATTACGATGAAGGATTAAAATTATTTTGTGAAAAACTATCTGTGATTCATTTGCCAGATATTACTTTGCAGATATGCTCTCTGTCCCTGAACATTAAAGTGCAAAGTAGGAAGTACTGTTGCACTAATGCCAGGTCTAACAATTATTTTTTTATGACTTCAGGTCAGATTGCTAAAAGCGATTCCAATTGAACCGAATAGCCATGCACAGAATTGCATTAAAACTCTTGCAAGAATCAGTTTTTAAAAATTCTTTGTGTTACAGAACTTTCCTGTCTTCAGCCTACCACAGAATCAGGTGTTCCCGATAGACATGAATTATGTAAGTTATTTTCTGCACTAAACAAGTGTATCATTGTATATGCTTTGTTTCGTATATCAGATGCCTGGCAGACCTGGGCTGCAAAAATCCCAACAAACTGGATGGCAGCAAAAGATAAATTTGTGCTGCTAATGGTCATATAAACTTTTGTAACCCATATCTGATAGCTCTACATATAGTCTTTCTTGGCAATGGTTCAGCCATTTTCATTTTTCTGTGAGAATGTTACTTCCCTGTTATATAGACTTCTTATATCAAGTTTGTCTGAGTGACACAAGTAGGTTGTGAGCTAAGGGAAAGGGAAAGCAGAAGGGGAAAGGCAAGGCAAGGCAAGGCAAGGCAAGGCAAGGAGATTCCTGAGCATTCTGCTTTCAGTATCTTTTTTTTTAAAATCAGAATGTTTTTCTATCTTTTCAATATTAGCAAAATTCTCCAAACTTGTCTGAGAGCGCTGGTTCTAAATTCACCCAGCTTCATGCATCCACCTACTAGAGAAATTTATTTTGGAACATTGCAGGATGCTGCTGTTTTCTTACTGCTTTTGCAAATCAAAGAGCTAAAACCTTCTTGGCAAGAAAATCAGGATAGGATCACTTCTTGAAGAAAAACTGAACGCCAAGAGCAAAGAGTCTTTAGCAATATCTAATAGTAGATACTCTGAGAAGTACTTAGCAAGCAATTGTGACTGCGGAGCATGGCAATTACTACCAAATGATGGATAATTTCTTCAGTATTCATGACAGCTCAGACAGTATGTATTGTGCAACCCACAGAGTTTTTTTTATAGGATCCTTCTTATAGGCAACATCCAGCCTGTAGTGGATTTTCAATAAAGATGAGATGTTTGAATAAGAGAACTATTTTCCCTATATTGTCATCTTTGGAAATCCAAGTAATATTGGACTTCCACTCTGGAATGTATGATTCTGTTTTGTATCTGCACTACTTCTCATGGACAATTGAAAGGATTATTATTTGCAAAGATATGGGACCAAGTTGTCTGTCTTTCTGTTTATCTACCTATTATCTATCTATGGCAAGGGTATCAAACTCACATTGTCACAGCATTACATGAGGTATCGGACTTCCCCCCCTTCGCTAAACCGGGCATGGGTGTGGCCAGTGCATGACACATCCGGCAAACGGGCCGGGAGTTTGACAGCCCTGATCTATGGTATCATATTTAAGAACAGCCCATCTCTGGGTGGCGTACAATATAATATTAAAAGCATAAAAACAGTAAATAAAATATTAAAAGCATAAAAACAGTAAATAAAATATTAAAAGCATAAAAACAGTAAATAAAATCCAAAAGAAGCAAGAAACACTGTGATGCTTCTTCTCATTAAGATGCTCCTAAAAGACCTGAAGTACCAGGTTAGGAACAGATCCTCCAGGAGAAAATCTATTGATGTGGTTGCTAAGAGTCAACACTGACTTGATGGCATATAATCAATGAATGAATGATAATAAGGGGAAAATCAGTAAATAAATCCTGTAAACATAGATGGGGAGGATTCTGATATAAGAAAGGAAATTATAAAAATACAAGTAGAACACTGGAAGTGATAGATTTCCACAGGAGTTGGAAAAAGTAGTTAAAAGAACAGACATGATGTTAGAATACACAACTGGAATCAGTTCACAAGATCCGGGTGGATTAAAATAATTCCCTTGGCAGAGCAAAAAATAGACTTTTTACAATGAACCAGCCAACTGAGAAAATAGAAATGAATTCAGAGAGGGGGCTTTTCTAGTTTCCTATTTAGAATCCAACTAAAAGGGTACATGAGGGATGCGGTGGCTCAGTGGTTAAGACGCAGAGCTTGTCGATCAAAAGGTTGGCAGTTCAGTGGTTCGAATCCCTAGTGCCGCATAATGGGGTGAGCTTGTCCCAGCTTCTGCCAACCGAGCAGTTCAAAAGCACATAAAAAATGCAAGTAGTATAATAGGGACACCTTTGGTGGGAAGGTAACAGTGTTCTGTGCACCTTTGGCATTTAGTCATGCCAACCACATGACCACGGAGACCTCTTCAGACAGCGCTGGCTCTTTGGCTTTGAAACGGAGATGAGCACCGTTCCCTAGAGCTGGGAACGACTAGCACATATATGCGAAGGGAACCTATACTTTTTTTTCAGCTGTACCCCAAAAGTCCCCATCTCCAACCACCATGATTTATTGTCAGGGATGGTTAGAATGTGAATCTAATAACACCTGGAAGATCACAGGATTCTTGCCCTATTTTGTTGGTAGCATATGTAAGTCTTCAGATGTTGCAGAATAGCCAATGGGCTGTAATCCTTAACTTTGGGGCCAAAATCCTGGCGCTTTGCCTGACAATTGAAACATCAGTGACATGCGTGAGTGAGAAGCCCTACACATCTTACTCAGGATCATGGTGGTAAAACTGTTGTCCTTTTCTTGAGCTATATTTGACGCTAGAAAGAAACAAAAATGTGTTTTTTTAAAAAGATTTTAATCACGTCACCCAATGCAAAGGAAGCTGCTATCTTTCTTTCTGAATTTCTTTCTAATCATGTTCTAATCCACTTCCCATGCAGCTTTCTACTCTTATAGGAATATTATCCACATTACAAACATTGCCTCTAGCTGGTGGGGGAATGACTGTACCACAGCAGCTACCGCCAGGACAAGCAGTAAGTATTTTATAACTCCTATAAGACTCTAGGCTGGCTAATATCCTCATCGGTTTCCACTGTTCATCTTTCTCCATTTTAGAAACTAACTAAATCAGCAATCATAGGAAGCAAATATACTTACCTTCCAAACTTAGACATTGGATAGTAAACATAAATAACTTCTTAATTCTCTTAAATCAGCTTCTGGGATCATCTGTGCCTAACGTCTGTGATGGTGAACCTATGGCATGAGTGCCACCTGTGGCACATGGAGCATATCAGTGAGCACATGAGCTCAGCTCTGGTGCACACGTATCTGCCGGCCAGCTGATTTTTAGTCCTTCTGGGCCCATCTGAAGTCAGGAAGCATGCTGTTTCCGGCCTCTGGAGGGCCCCCAGGGGAGTGGAGAAGGCCCGTTTTTCATTGTCCCCAAGCTCCAGAGCCTTTCTAGGAGCCTGGAGAGGGTGAAAATGGCCTTCCCCACCACCCTGGCAGCTCTCTGGAGGGTGGAAATGGCCCATTTCCCAATTGGGGAGAGCAAAAAACGGGCCTACCGGCCCCACCGTGCCATCACATGACAAAAGTGGGGGGACTGCGGGGGGGTCACACATGCATGCATAGGGGGGTGGGGTGCATAGAATTATGGGTGTAGTCCTGTGCACACGTGATACCCCCCCCATGTTCCCCCAGCTTTTGACACGTGATGGCAAAAAGGTTAGCCATCACTGCTGTATGTGATATCTATTCACACACTATTACTCTGCATGTTCCAAAGGTGGTTTTTCAAGAAGCAACTGGACTTTCTTTTTTTTCTCCGAAGACATTTCACTTCTCAACCAAGAAGCTTCTTCAGAGCTGAAGAAGCTTCTTGGCTGAGAAGCGAACCATCTCATTTCCCCCTAGTGATGGCTGGAGCTGGTAGGAATTGGAATTAAACAAATTTCAGGGCACCTGATTGGAGAAGGCTTCATCCTGGTATAACCAGTGAAGAATAGTACCAGCTGTTTCCCACAAAATTGAGGTGCAAGAGAATGAGGATTACACTAGCATTATGGGAAGAAAGTGCAAGCAGAATCGTCATACTGGCTACATTGATTTTTGTCAACTTAAATATGTTTGTGGAAAGTGTAATTTAAAGTGAATCTAAAGAAAGGTTGTCTAATGAGCCAAAGGATTGCAAGAATAGAAGCATGTTTTACAAGTACTGAATACCTGAATAGCTAAAAGACAAACTACCCCAAAAGCCAATTCCTCCTTCAGTCTTACCTGCACTTAACTAAAGGCATAACATACATGCAATTATTACTACTTGTCTTGCAGATGCTGCCAATTATAGTTACACAGATGGGACCACAGGTAAGAAGTGAGACAGAAAGTCTGTTTGAGATTTTCAGGCTCTCCCCCCCCCCCTTTTTTTTTTTTTGCATAATGAATAGTTTTGCTTTTTTTTGAAGTGGATGTCTGGCTTGTTTTCGCTGGAACAGCAGTGCTTATTCAATCATTTATTGGGAATGTCCATAGCCTGAAGTGGGTAGGAATAAATTGTGAAATCTGTTTCCCTTAAAGATAATTTCATTCAACCCGTTTCCAATGGAGGAAAAACGGTCCAACTGTAATCCTGATCACTGGCTATCCAGCATTCTTGCCAGAATGTGCTTTGCCATGCCCAAGGTCTCAATTCCTAGCATCTGCAAGCGGATCTAGGAAAGCGACCTCTCTGAAACATCTGGAGCAACCAGCTTTTTTGATTTTAATGGAACTGAATGAAATGGAACAGTGGCAGGGCTTAGTATAAAACAACTTTCTCCCACATTCCTACAGTGTGTGAAACACACTTGGGAAGACAGTGCAATGGGCTTCTTTTCTACAGCATCATATCTGCAGGGTATCTTCTTCCAGGAGGGTTAGGATTCTGTTAAAAAATAAAGAACTGGGGCACCATTAACGGTGTTGCTAACAGGCTTGACTCCAGTGGAAGTCCATTTCAGATCTTGATTTCACTGGAAATGGATTTATCTATCATTCACTAATTCACTTCAATGCAGTATTGAACTAACATGTTTGTCTTTGGACTAATCTCATGAAATCACAGTGGCGACAACTATTTAGCACTATCAAAAACCATTCTTATTTTTTTATAAAAATAAGATTTAGGTTCTTTTAGGAAAGGAATTTGGACTCTTAAGGGCCACGGAGCACTTCCAGAGGGTCCTTCAATTATACAAATAATTGTCCCTTTTGTGGGAGGTAGGAGTTTAAGGGGTTTAATGGAAAAAGTGGTTTAGAAGTTTTGCTTTTGAGGCACAACTTTTGCTTAAGAGCCCTTGGTGCAGTGGTTAGACAGCAGTATTGCAGGCTAATTCTGCTGGCTACCAAGGGTATAATGTTCACCGGGTCAAGGTTGACTCAGTCTTCCATCCTTCTGAGGTTGGTAAAATGAAGTCCCAGATTATTGCGGGCTATAGGCTGAATCTGCAAGAAGAATCTACAATCTTCTCTAGATTGCTTTACAATCTAGAGAAGATTGTAAAGCACTATGAAGCAATATTTAGGTCTTAGTGTTATTGCTATTGCTTTCTTAGAAAAAATCAGAATAAGGCAAAAGCCAACAAAAGAGCCAAAAATCTTAGCCTAATCACACTGGGATATTCTTTAGCATGTGGTTGTGGGAGGGTTGTGTGTAACTACAGATTGCTCTTCCCCAGACAACATCAATGAGAAGGGGATGTGCAAAAGTACAGAGAAGGAAACCCCCTTTCAAAATATGAGCTTGTGGAATGGATAGCAAGTGATGAGGAAATAAATCAAGATTTTCCTGTCTTGATTATGTTTAGTATAAAAGTGGAGAGAAAAAGATTGTTGGGCTTTCAATATCCTGTTAATATTCCATATAATAATAAAATTGTGCATTTCTTGTAGTCTCTGATCCAGACCTAGCCTATCACAAAGGTTTTATTGAAGGGGTGTGTGTGTGTGAAAAGATCTGCAGGATAGTGGGCTTGGCTTCATTATTAAAGGCGTAGAGCTTTGATCACTGTTCCATGCCCATAATCCTGTAGATTTTGGAACACATATGGACACCCCTGTATCTATCGTAATAAGACTGTGTCATCATCATCATCATCACCACCACCACCACCACCACCACCACCACCACCACCACCACCACCACCACCATTTTTGTAAACTTTAGAAATCATTTTTTCCATGCCTTTAATGTTTATTTATTCCATTCTGCTCCCTCAAACCCACATTTTCTGATTGGTGTTCTAGGGTGCAGTGCTCAGCTCTGAGGAAATGGTAAATAATTTACTAACATATTTCTATTTTCATGGGATCATTCAGAATCATCACAAACCCAATTCCAAACCATCCAGATTGTGTGATAGATTTACAGTTTCTAAGCCTTCTTCAAGGGGTCAGACAAAATGCCATTAGGGGACCAAGGGCCTCACCAATTCACGTTGGTGAGGACAGGATATTTCATTTGGGTTCTTATAAAAAACTAGGCCTTCCTCCCTCCCTCCCTCCCTCCTTCCTTCCTTTTTTCTTTTTTTCTTACTTCCTCCCCCTCTCCCTCCCTCCCTCCCGCCTTCCTTTTTTCTTTCTTTCTATCTCTTTCTTTTTCTTTCTTTCTTTCTTTCTTCCTCCCTCCCTCCCTTCTTCCTTTTTTCTTTCTTCCTTCCTTCCTTTCTCCTTCCCTCCCTCCCTCCCTCCTTCCCTGTCTGCTTTAGAGTTTATAGTACAGCTTGAAGGGACAAAAGAGGAAGACAAAAGATGGTATAGTTCTGTATACAATTTTACAGAAGTTAATTTAGATATATGGATATAAATCTAGAAATGATTGCTACAACTTTGGCTTCTCATTTAAAAATATACATGAACAAGGCTTGTTCCATATATTTCAGGGTCTTGCTTTGTCCTTGCATGGTTCTCTGTCTTGAGAATTTGCATTTAGACCGAGAAGCCCTTTAAGTGAAGAATGTTTTCAATAAGATTGTTGATCTCTAATAAGTAAGGCTAGCATTCAGGATACCTTTGGATTTAAAAATATGGATAGGCTATGGAATCCAGAATTTGGCTTTTTAGATCTCACCAGGGGAAGAGGGAAATGCTGAATTCCTTGCATTTTTTAATGGAGAAGTTGAAAACAAGAAATACTACTCTACATTCTCTCTCTTCATTCTTTTCTCTTCCATCTTTCTCTATAATGTTCAAAGTGCTCCATGAGGTCCTTTAACTTTTTGATGCATATTCTCTTGTTTTCTTTTTGCCTTGGCAGTCACCTTCACAGTTTTTCACTGGGCTTCTCCTTCCTGGCATGCAAGGAGCTATGTTCCCTTCAGGCCAAGCTGAAACCCCTCCTGAAGGTCAAGATGGATTTCTTCCAGTGGGCCAGGCCAATCCTGAAGGCACAGCAGCAGGAATCCAGAAGGTCTTCCCCACAGCCACTGATGGACTCAATGAGATTCCAGGCGAATTGTACCCAACTCCCTCTGGCTTCAGACAGCCAGATGCTGGGACAAGTGGCATGTTTGTAGAACCAACTGCAGACATTAATATGGAACCAAGTGAGCTTCGGGAACCACCCACCTCTCTTGTAAAATTCGATATGGGTAATATGCAGAGTCCTCAGAATCTCTCTCAATCACCTTTGAGAGGAGACAGCCACATACCCATGAATACTGTAGCTAGTAAACCTCTGAATGTGCCCTGACCTATGGATGACAGCAGCTCTTCAATTCAGACTAGAAGTGGCAAGAAGCCTTTTTTATTTTGGGTTTAGGGAACAAAGCATGATTTCTTCAAAAGATGTGGGCATTTTCAGATCAGACATCCAAAACAACTACAGCAGTATCTAATTCCAGTGTCAAATCTTAATAATCTGGAATTTTTATTTTATGAGGAAAAAGTTTGCTAGCTTCACATTTATTCCTTAGCAACGTATCTGGCCAGTTTAGTACTCTACGTAACCATTGCTATAAACTAGTTTTCTCCAAGCTAGCATCTTTCAGATACTATATACTAAGTGCCTGAACCTGCATGGTTTTTAAAAATGTTAAGTAGTACTCTACCCACAAAGGCAGAACTGTCTGCTCCAGACATGTGTGCAAGAGGATGTGGCATCATTTTAAAAAAATGAATAGCAATAGCCCGTCCTCCCATGCTTCCCAACCCCTCTCCAGATCATGTCAAGTACTGAAGTTCATC
This sequence comes from Masticophis lateralis, assembly GCA_030761175.1. Classification (NCBI taxonomy): domain Eukaryota; kingdom Metazoa; phylum Chordata; class Lepidosauria; order Squamata; family Colubridae; genus Masticophis; species Masticophis lateralis. Next base: position 191,382,706 of record JAUDYJ010000002.1, on the reverse strand, counting down.
TCAATATTTCAACATGCTTCTTCTTTGTGCATTCCCACTACTATTTTACTTCTACTTGCCTCTCTTTTTGTCCTCTGGGCAATTTTCAAAGTAGAGAATTTGACAATTTCAATGGCAATGAGAGAGATTATATCCCCCCCCCCCGGCATATAAAATGGATTAATATAGTTTATCTGAGCTATATGATTATTTTTCCAGCTGGATATATAACCTGGAATTAAACTTTATGTACTTTAATGTCTTATTAAGAAAGAAAGAAAAGACTGCCATATGAAATGAATTCTATTAACACCACCAAATAATTAGAGGTTGTTAATTCAATCACTTCATTATATTCAAGAGCCTTGGTGGCGCAGCAGATTAAAGTACTGTTAAGTACTATTAAGTAACACCAGCTGCCTGCAATAACTGCAAGTTTGAATCTCACCAGGCTCAAGGTTGACTCCGCCTTCCATCCTTTCAAGTAGGCAAAATGAGGACCTGGATTGTGGGGGCAATAAACTGACTTTGTATAAAAAAGAACACCGCTTGGGGGTGTTTCGCTTAGTAGGGGCGAAAGCCCTACTAAGCAGGTATATACAAAAGTATGAAGGCTATTGCTTAACGCATTGTAAGCTGCCCTGAGTCTTTGGAGAAGGGCAGCATATAAATTGAACCAATAAATTGAACCAATAAATATTCTGTGGTTTGATCTGATGGGGGATACTATGCCATCAATTTTCTGTTTTTTTCCTTTGAGAATCTAATTGTGCCAGGCTATATATATTTTACATTGTTGCTGACAGTGCATTATGAACATTATATTAATAAAGGTATTTTCCAATGCAGTTACGACATTTTTGAATTTTCTGTTTGATTCCCATTTATGGTTATAATCATTATACTTTTCCCCTGAACTATTTATCTAATGATAGTACAGGACAGACAGTTGGCACCAAGGTCAATGTATGTATGTATGTATGTATGTATGTATGTATGTATGCATGCATGCATGCATGTATGTATGTATGTATTTGTTTACTTATTTATTCTATGTTTATAGCTGCCCACCTAAATCAATGACTCTGAGTGACTTACAGTTCAAAAAACAGATTAAAACTGAAGCACTAAAACATTTAAAAACAGTAAATATGCACAGTAGTTGAGATACTTAACCAGTTAACAATAAACCCAGGAAATGGGGCCCTTGACATATTCAGCACCCCAGGTTGGGGAACATAACCAGGTTTTGTTACAATATAATGATATTACATTATTACAATAAAACAATATTACAATACAACACAGTTTTGTTACAACTTCTACCATAAAATTTGTGCCAATATCTTTGACAATGTCAACTGACCATTTCATCATAGCAAACATATCTGCTTGAAACACCATCTGGCTCTGAGCCACACTAACCATGGCCACAGGATGGCAAAATATAATGAAATCAAGGCAGACTTGGGTTGGGTAATTTCAATAGCACTTAACAATGGCATTTAGACTTACATACTGCTTCACAGTGCTTTACAGCCCTCTCTAAGTGGTTTACAGCAGGGGTCACCAACCTTTCGGACCTCAGGACCACTAAATTCATAATTTTAAATCTCATGGACCACTAATACAATCTGCCTAATGACCGGCTAAGTGGGTGTGGCTAAATAGTCATGAGACTGGGTGGGCATGGCCAACTCGATGTCATTCGAGTTGAGGGGTGCCTCATTGGCTTCTACTCACCCCTCCCCTCCCAGTCACTTCTTGTCTGCCCATCTGGGCTCCTTAGGGCCCCAATAGGAAGCAATTGTTGGAGCTAAGCAGCCACCAAGAGAAAGAGTTGGCAAAACAGCTGGCTCAGTTCAAACTGGACCTGGCCAAGAAGGAGGCTCAGCAGAAGCACCACACTGAGGACTACAAGGATAGGCTTTCCAAGCAGAGGGAAGATCTTTAGGTGAAGGCTGGAGTGAAGTGCCATTAGTGGCGAAGAGCTAGAGGGCTTTGTTCCAGTGGGACTGCACCATGGCCTAGAACTGGCTGACCATCTCAGCCTGCTGAGCCTCCAGGTGCTCATTTTACTAACCTCAGAAGGATGGAAGGCTGAGTCCAGCTTGAGCTGGCCAGGATTGAGCTCCTGGCAGTGGGCAGAGTTATCCTTCAATAGTGCATTCTAATCACTGTGCCATTATGGCTCATGATGCATTGGCCCACAATATTCTCTGTGGAGGTTGTAAAACAATGTTAATCTTATTGTGGCAATTCGCTGTATGCTGACCTTGATCACAGAATTTCACATACGCAATTACATCCTATATTCTTTCCAGTAGAAGCTTTGACTCAGTCTTTCTTTGATACTGCATTTGGGTGATCCTAAGTCAAACTCAACTTCCTCAAGCTAAATTGGGTGGGTGCCATAAACAGTCTATAAGGCTTACATTCCTTCTTCCTTCCCCTTTCTCCCTCTCCTTCTCTCTCTATAGAAGGCCATCTTTAATAATGTTCCAGAACTCTAGGGCTCTTTTAGAAGGTGACAAGTCACTCTCCACTAATATTAAGACTGTGGGTAGATTTGCTTCACATGTGCATCATGGAAAGCTTCCATCATAGCAACAACATTGCAACTGTTCTTCCTATCAGCCTTAGCCCCTGAATTTGTCCTGAGGAGGGGAGATCTTAAAAAGGGTTTTCTTTCCTTCCCTGGAGTTCTTTAGTAAGTTATCTAGTCAGGACAAGCTCTTGTGGGAAATGGCTCAAAGATATTAACCCTCCGAAGGATTATCTGTTTCCGGATCATGTGAGGATTGTTTTAATGAGAAGTTTTCCTTTAAAATAATGCAGGCTTAGCATTAAACACATAAAGAATGAGCTTATTTGGGAAATGATCTAAGTAACCACTTGAATAACCACTCTGAATTTCAAATAAAACCAGCAAAATCACCTTAATTTTATTTGCAAGTTATGGGCTTCATCGGGTTCTAGAACCTAAGTGGAATTTATATATTATAAATATTTGTTTAGATGTTATTATACAGTAGTTTACTTGTCTCCTTTCACCAAAGCAGAAAATCTGCTTCTTGGGGAAGCTAATCTATTGTCTTGTCCAATTAAAGAGTATATTTCTCCCCTGATGTTGAAGACTTTGTTGGTTTTCTAGTGCATCTTATTTTGTGCATGGTTTAGTTTCTATAAGCTTTTTGTTTGGGCATAGTTCAGCCATGTATAAAGGCTGTTCACCTTAATATGTAATCATTACATTCTCATTTAAGACAAGCAACTACCTTGTAGCATAAATTTTCTTAGAAGTATTGGATAGAGGCAGAGGTGGTATTCAGCCGGTTCGGACCAGTTTGCCTGAACCAGTAGCAGAAAATTGTGGGTGGCCACCTACCCACCCTGGCTCTATGCCATCCTATTTAGGCACGTTTTTGAGGCCAGGTACATATGCAAAAAGTGCACATGCCAGCAAAGCACATGCCCGGAAGGTCGGACGCATGCGTGGATGGGCGCATGCTAACATTTGCGAACCGGATAGGAAAGTAAGTGAATACCACCCCTGGATAGACGAGTCCAAAGTACGCAGGTCATATAAAGAATAATTGATCCCCATCACCATATTTGTTATATGTTGCCCCATTTGACATTATAAATCTGTACCACTAGGATTCATCAGGCCACATGAATTAGACCATGAATTTTGAAAGAGACACGTGTTTAATTGTTTTTCATTTTAACAGATAATGGATAATGTAAGTATGCAGATGGAACGGAAATGTGTTATTTCTGAAGCTGTCCTGAAGATGGTGGGGATTTTGAAGTTGGTTCTGAAGGATGAATCAAGTAGAATGTACTTGGAAGAGTTATAAATTAATACAAAAGAAAAAACAATTTGTCCAGACTCCAGCTCAGGAGGAGCGCCTAGCTAACTTATTTTGAATGGTGTCACTAAATTAAAGGAACAAGAGTCAGAAAAATATGGCATTATTCCTGGAATTTGTTAGGTGGGTGTTTAAAGCACAAAGGATACGAAAATGAAGACAGTACTAGAGTATTCATGTTCATGTTTTTTTTTGCTCACCCAACTGCCTTCCATTGTTGGGGCTAGGAACAGAATGTGTTATTCTCACAAGAAATGTCATAAAAATGTCTCTTGGATCTCTTGAAATGATAATTTCTTCCCATACTTTTATATTGGTGTATACATTCTTTTTGAATAGATTGGATGATCTACCTCCTCTTATAAATAGGTACAGCACAAATATATTATATATTTGTTAATATATTTGTTTATTTATTTATAATTTTTGATAAATAAGTCAAGGTAGCAAACATAACTAAAACTCCTTCCTCCTCCTATTTTTTTCCATATCAACCCTGAGGTTGAGAGAGAAGGACTGGCCCAAAGTCACCCAGCAGCTTTCATGCCTGAAGTAGGACTAGAACTCACATACTCCTGATTTCCAACTTGATACCTTAACCACTAGACCAAACTAATTCATCCCACAGATGCCAACATAATCTTATGGCAGTAACTAAGCTAACCAGTAGTTGCAAGGACTGGCTGGCTCTGCCCCGCCCACCCTGTCCCTTCCAGGAGTCTTCACATGGCTTGTTTTGGATGCCAGGTAAGTGCAGGGCCCACGCAGAGGCTCTGGGAGGGCAATAAATGGGCCTCAAGGAAGTTCCAGAGGGCCTCCGGAGCCCAGGGGAGGCCACTTTCACCTTCCTGGAGACTCAACGAAAGCCTCTGGAGCCTGGGAAAGGTGAAAAACGGGCAGGGGTGAAATTCAGCAGGTTTTGACAGGTCTGGAGAACTGGTAGCGGAAATTTTGAGTAGTTCAGAGAACCGGCAAATACCACCTCTGGCTAGTCCTAGAGAGGGGTGGGAATTAAGATTTTCCAGTATCCTTCCCCTGGAGTGGGGTGGGAATGGAGATTTTGCACTATCCTTCCCCTGCCACGCCTACCAATCCAGACCCACAAATCCTCACCACACCACCCCCAAGCCACGCCCACAGAACCAGTAGTAAAAAAAAATTGAATTTCACCACTGAAAATGGGCCTTCCAGAAATACCAGAAGTCTGGAAATGGGCCTGTTTCCAGCCTCTGGAGGGCCTCCGGAGCCCAGGGGAGGCCATTTCTGCCCTCCCAGAGGCTTGAGAAAAGCCTCCAGAGCCTGGGAAGGGCAAAAACGCCACCCCCACCCCCACCGTGGTGCAGGAGGCTGAGTAGGTCACACCCACCACAGCCATGCCCAACCAGCAACTGGGCAGAGAACTGGTTATTAAAATTTTTGAATCCCACCCCTGTCCCCAAGCCCTGGACCATGAACCAGTACCAGTCTGTGACCTGTTAGGAACCAGGCCGCACAGTTGGAGGTGAGCAGCAGGTGAACAAACAAAGCTCCATCTGTATTTGCAGGTGCTCTCCAGTGCTAGCATCAACACCTCAGCTCCACCTCAGATCATCAGGCATTAGATTCTCGTAGGAGCATGAATCCTACTGTAAACTGCAGGTGTGAGGGATCTATGTTTTATGGGCTTCCCCCTCCCCCCTCCCTGATCCATGGAAAAATTGTCTTCCACCACACTGGTTCCTGGTACCAAAAAAATTGGGGATCGCTGGTCTAGAATGTCTAGGCTATTCTACCACCTCCATATCCTGTGTTTCTGCTTCTCTTCTGCACAGAGAGGGAACTAGTAGCCTCAGTGAGGAGGAAGGAAGATCCTCAATCCAATTGGTTTCATTTATGAGGGAGATGGTAGCTGCTCACTGGTATGCTTCTTTCTCACAAGCAATTCCGTGCTGTATTCATCCAGTCTGCCATCTCACCATCTGTCTGTTCCTGCATCCCATTGATTCTCCTCTGATTTTCCCCAATCTCATATTTACTCTATGAGTCAGCTTCCAGCCATGCTTTTCCAAAGGAACAACATAACGTTTAGGTAAAGGAGTGTAGGAAGTTAGCACCCACCCGTCTCCTAGGAAAATGGGATATTTTAGGAAATATTAAAAGAGCAGAATATTTCCCCTAAAAGGGAGGCAGAAACTCAGCGCCCCTCACCTTTGTCAATGGGCTATTAAGGCCTGGGCCAGTCTATTCTACATAACAAAGATCTACCTCCTTCAAGCAGAGCCATAATAGGAATTGCCCAAAGCCTCTTTCATTACATCATCACCCGCCAAGAGTCAACCAAGCTTGGGACTCAGGACAGCCTACAGAGTTGTCCCTGCATGGCCCATGCTAGTCTGACAACCAATCAGAATACAAGCTCAGAGAGGGTATAAAACTAGGCACCCTCAGTATCTCTTCCCTTTTTTTTCTCTTCACCCAAAATCTTCAAGGCATGTGATCCTGTCCACCATTAAAACCAGTGGTGAAATGCAAACATTTTTGCTACCAGTTCTGTGGGCATGGCTTGGTGTGTGTGTGTGGGTCATGTAACTGGGTAGGCGTGGCCAACTTTTTTTTTAACTTTTAAGCATTTTTACTACTTATTTGCCTGAACTGGTAATAAAAAAATGCTTTAAAAAAGTTTTTAAAAAGCTTCTGATGATCACGCGGTACAACGGATTGTCAATCTGCAACACAGCTGTGCTGCACGATCGTCGAAACCTTTTTTTAAAACTTTTTAAAGCATTTTTTTACTACCGGCTCATACGAACCGGAGAGTACCAGCAGCATTTCACCCCTGATTAAAACCATCTTTCCAAGCAGCCACCATGTTTCCAGTGTTTTTTTCCCCACTTGGAACTGAACCCAGAAGGATATTTCTTCCAACAGGAGAATATCACAATTTAATAACAGACAACTTCTCTTGGAAGAAGAAAATTCCTGAGTAACCCCAATTGCCAGGTTTACCCCCTTCATTTTTGACCGATCCTTTAATTCTTTTCATTCTTCTTTCCTAAAATTCATTTTATGTGTGGAACCTATGAAATACTGGCAGATTATGGTGATTTAGAAACTGCCTGCCTTGGAAATGTTTCCTGGAATTCAAATGCAAGTGATTCTAAGGTCTTTGTAATGCTAAATATGATTTCCAATTTGCTCCAATACTCCCATCTGGTCTGTCTGAGAACCATTTACATGTGTTGGGTACCCATGAGATGTCTCTTGGGTAAGTGCTAATATTCTAACTTGTTAATAGCGGCTCTTCATCTTAAGAATCTTTGCTGTTTATAATTAATACTTGCTTCGCCATGTCCCCTGGCTAATCAATATTGATTAGAAAAATCAAAGTGCAGCTGAATCTAATGTGATCTTTATTTATTTTTTTAAAATAAATTGCTCCTCTTTAGGAGCTTGCTAACATGCTGTATCTCGTATGTAGAATTACAAAAAATATGCAAATGAACTAATTTAGTGGTTAAATTATTTCCATTTCAAAGCCAAAAGGAATGTTCCTGTGAATTTTAGGTTGGTAGAAGATGAGACCTCTTACATAGCAATAGTAATGAGCATTTTAACTACTAGCCGGAATTGTCTGATGCTTTTAACTAAGGTTTGCCAATGGAAAGTTATGCATAGTGGGTTTAAAATGGACAAAGAGAAACTATTCTTCTCCCTCTCCTCCAAAGTCCACTTATTTGCCTGTTATTGTGAAGGCATCACTGGTCTTTTCAGAGCGAGCTGTCAAATAAGAGGAAGATCAATTGAGAGTCTGAATGAATTAATTCTGTGGACTTGACATCATTGAATGACTGTTCACCAGGAAGAACTTTACAAATTCTTCCTTGCAGTTGCCTTGTAGGGGAGACTGGCAGCACATCTTTTTTATAAAATAAATAAATAAATAAAAATATTAAAACATTTGAAAGAAGCTGATATCTGGTCAGGATTCTGAGAATTTTCCGTGAAGATGGCAACCATGGAGGAACAACATATTAATATGGAGTTGCATACCATGAGATATTGGCCTCATCCAGAGAATATGTTTTGAGTGTTTGTGACTTTTGGAATGGCTGCTAAGATCAAAATATGAAAGGCCTTTGTTTTAGGTCAATTTCTGTGATTTGGTAACATAGAACAAAGTTATACACTTAAGTTGGACATAATGAATGAACTGAAGATGGCTATATTTAAATTGATTTTTACTCATCTATTATTTACTGTGAATGTTTTAATGATTTACATGGTTGTAAACCACCAAGAATCTGCCTTAATTATACAGGTAGTCCTTAACTTACAACCACAATTGAGCACAAAATTTCTGTTGCTAAGCGAAACAGTTAAGGGAGTTTTGCCCCATTTTACGACCTTTCTTATCACAGTTGTTAAGTGAATCACTGATGTTTTACATTAGTAACACAGTTGTTAAGTGAATCTGGCTTCCCCGTTGACTTTGCCTGTCAGAAATTCACAAAAGCTGATCACATGACCCCCAGGACACTGCAACCGTCATAAATTTGAGTCAATTGCCAAGCATCTGATTTTTTTAAAAAAATAAATTTTATTAATTTTATTAAAAATAAATTTTATTAATTTTATTAAAAATAAATTTTATTAATTTTATTAAAATAAATATTGTGTGGTTTGGGTATTTAATTTGCTTAACAATACCGATTACGTTCTTAATCTCCACCTCTTTTTTCCAATCACTGGTAAAAATAAATTCCATGTTTGATAATATTCTGTATATTCTTTCTGTTTAATTTTCAATGCAAGTCTATCCATTTCTGCACAATCTAGTATCTTCCTAATTATCTCTTCATCTCATGGTGTTTCTTCATTTTTCCAATATTGTGCGAATATAATCCTTGCTGCTGTTAAGACATGCAATATTAAATATATAGTGTGCTTCTCAGGTTTTTCTGGTAATATGCCTAATAGAAACAGTTCAGGTTTAAAATCTACACGTTTACCTATCATCTTTTCTAACCAAAGATGATCACATGTCCCTGGGATACTGTAACGGTCATAAATTTGAGTCAATTGCTAAGCATCTGAATTTTGATCACAGGACTACGGGGATGCTGCAACCGTCATAAGGGTGAAAAATGTTCATAAGTCACTTTTTCTGGTGCCGTTGCAACTTGGGATGGTCACTAAGTGAATTGTTGTAAGTCAGGGCTACCTGAAATGGTATATAAAGAAGAAGATATTAGAGTAGAATAGAATAGAATAGAATAGAATAGAATAGAATAGAATAGAATAGAATAGAATAGAATAGAATAGAATAGAATAGAATAGAATAGAATAGAATTCTTTATTGGCCAAGTGTGTTTGGATACACAAGGGATTTGTCTTTGGTGCATATGTCTTTGTGCAGTGTACATAAAAAGACAAGATACATTCATCAAGAATCATAAGGTACAATACTTAATGAGAATCATAGTGTACAAATAAGCAATCAGGAAACAATCACTATCAATATAAATCGTAAGGATACAAGCAATAAAGTTACAGTCATGCAGTCATAAGTGGGAAGAGATGGGTGATAGGGACGATGAGAAGACTAATAGTAATAATGCAGCCTTAGTGAATAGTTTGACAGTGTTGAGGGAATTATTTGTTTAGCAGAGTGATGGCGTTCGGGGAAAAACTGTTCTTGTGTCTAGTTGTCTTGGTGTGCAGTGCTCTATAGCGTCGTTTTGAGGGTAGGAGTTGAAATAATTTATGTCCAGGATGCGAGGGGTCTGTAAACATTTTCACAGTCCTCTTTTTGACTTGTATTATTCTAATATGACAATAATAAGACAAGAAAAGAACTTATAATCAAATGGCATATTTGCGTGTTAGCGCGGCAAGTGTCATATTCTGCTCCTAGTTTCCACTGAATTGAGGCCCCACAGGAATAAATTACATATATGATCATATGAGGTGTGCATTGGCATCAGCTTTCCATCACTTTCCGCTTCCACCTTGCCACTTTCCATCGAAATTTAGCTGGTGGGAATAGAGTTCATTCCAAACCAAGTGAGTACAAAGCCGAGGCTGAAGCTTTTTTCTGAAAAGCAATTGGAATATGTTATGATTGCATCTCTCAGTCAGCATCTCACTTATTTCCAGGGATTTTTCACCTGAAGCCAGACAGCCGCAAACGCCACAAGTTACTCAGAATTTTCCATTGTCTAGCCAGTCCCTAGCCTGACTTGCTGTGCTATACAGACAAACCGATAGTTTTCTAACCACCATAGATCATCCTTGTTTGTAACTGCAAGCTGTGCAACATCCATTACAAGCAATTTCACCTTGTGCTCCCTGTCTGCTCCCATTTTAATTACAGTTGGTTGGATGAAATATTGCCAAAGCTGCAGAAATCCTTAGCTCATCATTCTGATCTGAGACACTACTTCAGTTTATATAGAAGGCAGCCTTCTAAAAGTTACCCAGAGATTAAGACAAGCAGACATTCTGTCCTAATTCAGATATTCATATGGGTTCAGCGGTTTCTATAACTTCCATAATGAATATAAGAGCCATTCAGATGGCAGAGAAACGCAACCCAAAGCTTGTGATGGCCCATTTTCAGTATGTGGAAGACTGGCTTCTTTTGATAATTATCAAAAATTATCAAGTGGTCAGGACACTTTCAGCTGATTTGTTGTTGATTTCCTGTAGCGTTGACACTTCCCCAGTCAAATAGTTTAGGATGAATGAAATCTTTATTTATCGTTCATTTTGCATTCAAGGTTAACTAAAAGCAAATTGATCAGATCTTATTACTACTGGTTCTCAAGAACCAGACTGAACTGGGAGCAACACACCACTGGACTCTTCCCTTGCCATTGCTTCTTCTTCAGTCACATAACTGGAGCCAATAATATGGCTATTGTGCTTATCCAAATATTTCTGAAGTATGTTTCCTATGGGTGAATGAGCTGCTATGGGGAACCACTCATTTATGAGGGCCTCGGGATGCAGTTTGAGAAGATAAAAATCAAATGTATTGATTTATTTGTATCCCACCTTTTATTATTTTTACAAATAATCCAAGGCAGCAAACTTATCCAACACACCTTCCTCATCCTATTTTCCCCCACAACAATAACCCTACAAGGTGGGTGGGACAAAGAGAGAGAGAGAAAGAGAAAGAGACTAGACCAAGGTGACCCAGCTTTCTTTCACAGCTAAGGTAGGACTGGAGCTCACAAACTCCCGCTTTCTAGCCTGGTGCCTTAACCACTAGACCAAACTGGCTCTCCACTAGAACAAACTAATCAGGTGGCACTAAAGATCACTAGAGTGAGACTTTGGTAGACTGTATCAATTCCTCCATGATCTGAAAGCTCTAAAGGTCTTAGATTTTTTTAAAAAGTGTATTTCTTAGAGCCTTTATAGTTTTTATCATGATAAATCTTTGTAAGATACCCAAATAATTGTCACAATGTTGTACTACGATTTCTACAAGACCTTACTAGTTTATGAGCACCGTAATAGTTGGATTGATAGGAAAATCTGAAGATTATGAGACTCACCATCCCAGATCTTCTAGATTTCAGTTTTCAAGTTTATTGAGCACTTTTGAGAATCTGGCTATGAGAGAAAATAATTTACATATTAATAATATGTAATAAAAATATGAAATATAAAAGCCAATGTAATCAAACCACATTGGAGGACAAAAACCTGATTGTTTGGTTGTCTCTTCTGATATATAGTACAAAGTTTAGGAAAAGAAAAATAGTGCTGTAAAAGGAGTTTAATTTATTTAATGAACTAGAATTATTTATCAGTCACAGTACTTATTGAAATCAAAATTGTCTTTCAAAGTTTCAAGCCATCAAAAGATTACATAGTAAGCAGTTTTTAAGTTTTATTCATTTTTCTGCATGTATTTTTCTTACTTGCCAGAAATATTCCTCTTTTATTTGGACTACTATATTCCAGAAAAGAAAAGAAAAATGTAGTAATTTCTGAGGATTTATCGTCTTGACTTTAAAAGTATTTTGGTAAGAGTTTTAGATAAATAGCATTTATACCTCTGCAACTTATCTTTGGGCAGGAGGAATTCGAATGACCTTAGAATCAGTATTTTGGAATGACTAAAGAACTGGATTGGAGATAGAGAAATATTACACCAATTTCTCATATTGGATGATTGCATATAATTGGGATTTGAAACCAGCTGCTCTCTTTCAACCCAATGCACATTGTAGGATTGAAGGATGATGAAGATTAAAATGAGAGGGTTCCCCAATATATACTGTGTTGACCAGTGGTGGGATTCAGCCGGTTCTCTCCAGATCACACGAACCGGTAGCAGCGACGGCAGGAGGCTCCGCCCGCCCAACCTGACATAATACATGTCTACTGCACATGCACAGAAGGCTGTGCACGAGCGCACTCACATTTGCAAACTGGTAAGTGAATCCCACCGCTGGTGTTGATCTCCTAATGGAAAGGCAGGATATAAGTGCAGCAAAAAATTAATTATCAAACGTAAAGTAAAAAGAAATCTGAGGATTTTAGGATTAGATTTTAGAAATAAAGTCTTAATTGACTGGCTGGCTAGCCCCACCTATTAACAATTTTTTATCGTGGCTTGCCTCTTTTAAATTTTATATAACAATAGCACTTACAGTTATATACCGCTTTACAGTGCTTTTACAGCCCTCTCAAAGCAGTTTACAGAGTCAGCATATTGCCCCCAACAATTTGGGTCCTCATTTTACCCACCTTGGAAGGATGGAAGGCTGAGTCAACCTTGAGCCTGGTATGATTCAAACTGCCAAATTGCAGGTAGCCAGCAGTCGTAGCCTGCAGTACTGCATTCTAACCACTGTGCCACCACGGCTCTATATACAGTTTTTATGTATTTAATATTTTATTGTACACTGCCCAGATTCCCCATATGAGGAAGAGGGATGGTTTTAAAATAAATGAAATATATATATATAACAGATAAAAATAAATAATATTGGGACTATTTCACACAACATACTCAACACTTGCTTATTGCTACATCAGGTGACAAATCATGATTGAGAAATAAGTGTCTTGATCATGGTATCTCTTTTGCCAGGTAAAGTATAGAAAAAAGTACAGCTAATTATTACAGTTAATTCTATCGTATCACTGAATGTTGTTCACATATGCCTTGATTTTGATATCTTAATATTCAAATCCACATTTCTCTTTGCATTATACAACTATCTATTATTTGCTACAAATCATTCAGGCTCTTAGCCAACAGTGGGATATTCCCTGCACACAAGAGTACACAAATATTCACATCCCCAGCACTTCTCTAATGCCGCTCCAAACTTTTACATTTATCCACAAAAAACATTAAAGAATCAAGTGAATACCACACATTTTTGTTTTATACCCTGCTCAGGGTTTAACCATTTGCTAGACATTTCATTTATTGTCACTCATGTTTTATTTCCATTGTACATTACTCTTGATGTGATGGAATGTGGTGAAGAGGTAGATTGCCAGGAGGGTGCATTCTCAGAGGCAAAAGAAACATCTCAGTCCAGAAATTGTGAGCCCAGTATGAAAGAACGAGAGTGAAGAGAACACCTTCCTATTTATTTACAGAGTATATTGTAGATGCAGATAGTAGAGCAGTGATGGCGAACCTTTTCTGCACTGAGTGCCGAAAAGGTTGCATGGAAACGTCACGCATGTGCACGCTTGTCACAGACACGCTCTGGAAAAGCTGAACTTCCAGGTTCTAGCATGCATGTGCGCCCGACAATCAGCTGCTGGTTCATATATGCAGGTCAGTTTTTGACATTGCCACACACACAAAGGGATCGTGCTCTGGAAAAGCTGAACTTCCGGGTTCTAGTGCACATGCACACCTGATGATCAGCCGGCCAGCATGCATGCATAGGCCAGTTTTCAGCAATGCCGTGCATGCGAAGGGATCGTGGTCTGGAAAAGCAGAACTTCCAGGTTCTGGCGCACATCAGCTGACCGGCGCACATGTGCACACTGGTTTTTGGCACTGCCATGCGCATGAAGGACAACTGATCATTGCACACACATTGCACGCCAGAAACCCGGAAGACAAACATGCAAGACCGAGTGTGCTGGGCTACATGGCTTCACGTGCCACTTTGGGGACACGTGCCCCAATAGGTTCGCCATCACAGGAGTAAAGTCTTCAGTCTATAGGAATCAAACAAAACAAAGTCAGCTTGGAAGAATTGCCACGTGCGATTCTTGGTTTGGGACATGACACTTATACATTCAGCAACTAAACTTCACCATTTCATGCTTTCTTTAATTACGTTCTTTGCAATTATCCTGTCCTTTTTAGAAATACAATGCAGCCACCATTTAATAAACTAAGGCTGCAAGGCTGACACCCAACAGCCTCTCCATCCAAATTCCAACAGCTTTGAGATCAAATCTTGACTATATTGCATGATTGACCCAGGCTCAAGAAATACAACATGGTAGCATCAGCATACCGATGGACCTGAAATTCTGTTGTCAGACGAGCAACAGCTTCATTTAGGTGGTAAATAGGAGAGACACAGAGACTGACCATGGAATAAGGGGAAGCACTGCAGCACTGGGCCCATTGCTCCTAATCCTTGAAGTCAGTCCGGAAGGATACTATAATTGATGATATCCAGCATTGTAGGCTATATTACATCCATCTCAGCAACACCAAGACCATCTACAACAGGGCTGTCAAACTCACAGCCCGCGGGCCAGATGCTTCACGCACTGGCTACACCCACACCCAGTTTAGCAAAGGGAAAAAAAGTTGCAATATGTCATGTGACGCTGCCGTGATGAAGTGAGTTTGACACCCTGATCTACAAGTACAATCAATGCAGTATCTTTGTTATAACCAGGCATGAAAGCAGACTAGAAATGATACAGACCTCTTTCAGGAGTCTCTGAAACCTGTCCACCAGACTGGAGACTGATCAAAAATTGTTTAATGTTGCTATAACCAATGATAGTTGAGAAGAGGGTACACCATTGCTGCCTTCAGAGCCACAGGACTACCCGTCATTCATATTTCTCCTGGCACAAACTCTGTTACTGAACCATGACATGATAGGCAGTTATTTTACTGACTAATTCTTCTAGAGATGCTGGGCACCTACATGTGAAATTCTAGCCTTTTAGGGATTTATGAAAAATGTACCACCTCTGTCAGCAGGTAGAGGACTATCTTGAGACATGGTGTCATAAACAGACTATCATCCTGTTGTTTTGTTGCACATTCTATTCTGATGCTCATGTTTTATCTGCTGGAAAATAGTTTCTCTAAATACAGGCCTAAGAATCCAATTATAAATAATAAGATGTTACAGCTACAGGTTTTGTGAGCACAGAAAGGATGGGTGGGATGAAGTGAGAAGTATGTAATTCTCTTGCCCTCTTTCTTGATTTGATTGGCTAACCAGTCTTTTCAATCAGGTTTATATTCTAGAGTGGGAGAAAGAAGATCCCGTGCCTGTGAAAGCTTTATTTTGTGAAGGTTTCTTGAATTGCTCAGCAAGTATTGGGAGGAAATTTCCAGACACTTTGAAGGTAAAATTTATTTCAATATTCTGCGTTGGACAAGCTTGGTTTTACAATGATCATATCTTGTCACAGATGGGCTTCTACCTCTTTAAAACCTCTCAGAAATGAGGGGATTTCCTTTCTTCTCCTCACTGCAGTAATTGGAAACATGGCACTTCCAGAATTTTCTGCTGCCACAAGTTTAAAATGTACAGAAACAACCGAGGGATCTATGACAAAGCTTCAGTTTGTATGTTAATCTTAAATGAGTTCCAAATAACTCTATTGTTTGCTGCAAAGATTATCATCCAAGCCTAGATGGAGCAGTGGTTAGAGTGCAGCACTGCAGACTACTTCAGCTGACTGCTAGCTGCAGTTCAGCAGTTCAAATCTCACCGGTTCATTTGACTCCCATTTGACTCAGGGTTCCATCCTTCCGAGGTCGATAAAATGAGGACCCAGATTTTTGGGGACAATATGCTGATTCTGTAAACTGCTTAGAGAGGGCTGTAAAGCACTATGAAGCAGTATATAAGTCTAAATGCTATTGCTATTGCTATCATGATTACTGAAATGTGATTCACAAGAAAGTTGGCTAGCATTAAGATTGAAGTCCAACAGTATATCAAAAAAATTGCCAAATTCTTTGCTTCTACTGTGAGTGAATTTGGGGATAATTTGGCTTTGTCCAGAAGCCCTCCAAATTGTGAAACATAGCAATTTTACATGGGAGACTTTGGTTTGGTTAGATTAATTCAAAGCCTTGCAGTCATTGGATCACTGCAACCCAACCATGGTAGGCCTAATTGTCATTATTATCGCTTCTTATATTTGCAGCTTGTGAAACTCAAAACATTTTTTTTTAAAAAAATCGATTTATATGCCGCCCTTCTCCGGAGACTCAGGGCGGCTTACAATGCGTTAAGCAATAGCCTTTTTTTGTATATTTATACAAAGTCAGTTTATTGCCCCCACAAACTGGGTCCTCAATTTACCTACCTTAGAAAGGATGGAAGGCTGAGTCAACCTTGAGCCTCGAACTCGCATAATTGCAGACAGCTGGGTGTTAATAACAGGCTATCTAGCCCGTCAAGCTATCTGAGGCTCTTTCCCCGCCTTTTCGCTGCTAGCCTAATAATATCTAAGAGACACTGCTACAGGGCAGGGGGAAAAAATCCTAGGCACAGGATGAACATGGCATGATAAGGTTGATTTTTATCCAAAATAACATTCCTGTATCTTGAAGTTCATTACCTGTGTTAAAATGCCTGAAAAATGAACCAGAATTGTTTTTACAGCCTAACTGAATTGTACAGAGGCAATAAGCTCAGCAGAAGTGGAGACAATTGTCTGTTGGTGGGGAAAAGAAAGGGAAATCACCATGCTTGCTAATAACTGAAAGGGAGTGACCATCAATTATGGAAGGAATTGTGCTGTCACTCAGATAAGCCTTGTGGCAGAAAACCGGGAGTCCATTTAGGAAAGGGACCACTAGTTTTAATAAAGATGCCACATCTCATTTTGAAGTTAAGTCATGCACATTATCATTTAAAGAGCTTTTCCTTGTATCCACCTACGCCAATTCTTTTCATGCCGAATCCTCCTGCATTCATTAGACTCCAGAAACATACTTGAGACCACCTTAAAGATATCCTGTATTCCTGTATCATTGCTAAACGAGTGCTTTCCTCCTTACTCCGTTACAGATTTTGCTTCAGATACAATCTGTCAATGATTCTGTTAATGATAGATGACTTTGTGTGTGGTAGGATTATTAGCCCAGCACGTACTTTAGGCTACTGCTGATACAGTCCGCATAACAGTAGTCCCAGGCAAAGGCTCCTGAATGATTCTACCTTGGGCAGTAGGAGTGTTTATTTACAGACAGAATAGAATACAGAATAATAGAGTTGGAAGGGGGGTCTTCCAGTCCAACCCCTTACTCAAGCAGGAGACCCTATATCTATTATTTCCATTGGCTTCTCTGCTCCTTGCTACTTATAGGTCTCTGAGCAATTTTTAAGCTTTGAGATCTGAGACAGACTAAACTTCTGCTGACTTATCATTTCAGCTGTTGTCGAGCTATTTTTATATGCGTACTTAGCATTATTTCAGAATAAAACTATCCCAACATAGAGCTGAGCCATGTCTAAAAGGACACTGACTACCAGCTGATCGTCAATCTTCCTTTAAACAAGTCTACACACTAAACACGTGCAAAATCAGACCAGGTTTTCACAATTGGGTAGATCTGTGCTGAAAAAGTGAGTAGAGAGAAAGAAGGTTGGGGAATCCACTACAGGTAGTCCTTGACTTACAACAGTTCATTTAGTGACCACTCAAAGTTACAACAGCAGTGAAAAAAGAGACTTATGACTATTTTTCACATTTATGACCATGGCAGCATGCCCATGGTCATGTGATTTACATTCAGATGTTTGGCAACTGGTTTATGTTTATGTTTATGTTATTTTTATGATGGTTGCAGTGTCCTGGAATCATGCAATCAATTTTTGTGATCTTCTGACAAGCGAAGTCAATGGGGAAGCCAGATTCCCTTAACAATCATATTGCTAATTTAACAACCACAGTGATTCACTTAAACAAATATGACAAGAAAAGTCATAAAATGGGGCAACACTTATTTAACAAATTTCTCATTGAGCAATATAAATTCTGAGCACAATCATGGTCGTTAAGTCCAGGACCACCTGTAATCCCTATCTGTAATATGTCCTAGATCTATTGCCCTACAATAAGGGTATTACGTTATACAATATTAGTAAATTAACTTCCGGGCAATACTGCATAAGATAAGGATAGCATAATTTGCCAGCATTGTGGTTGTGGAGGTCACTCTCTCTCTCAGCCCAAGTTAAGGATGGGATAGAAATAAATAAAAATTAAGTTCAAAGGTACATTCTGAGAAATAGCTTAGTTTGCACAAGACAGATCCATGGCTGTGATTGAAATAAGGTCAACAGGCAGCTGTGTGGTCACATAGCCCTAAGTGACTTGCCTTTTTCCTTCTCTGCCACCTCCTATCACTTTCTGGCAGTGAGTCAAGGAGACCTTGGAAGGCTCTCCCCAAAGGCCAAGAATGCTTGCATCCGTCTTGGAAGGAAGCATGCCCAGAGCATGCCTGTCCTGGTTTAATTGTTTTTCTTCTTAAGGTCATGCCAACCATTTTATCACCGAGTTGAGGTGACAACAAAGACAAATCTTCCTCTGTAGAGGACCTGGTTTCTTAGGTCCAATGTCCCTCAGTAACATTATGGGACATAATAATCCTGCTTCATTTTCTAAGGTTGTTGTTAAGGTAATGAGAAGCTAATATAACTGATGGCTGTGAATATTAAAACTGACCTACTGCAAACATCGCTTTTTCTATTCAGTGCACTTGCTCTCCACTAAATACTTAAAACATCTTTGATGGATATCAGAAATGCACTAACTGAGCTACCCCGAACTTGCCATTCGATCGTAATTTTTAATGTGACAGAATTATTAATGCAGTTAAGAATTTTAATGTGGAAGAATAGTTGATGGGACAAATTCGTCTTCCATCCTTCTATCAAACTAGCAGTAAGAATGGGAGAAATAATAACAGGATGTTTGTATATTGGTGATTTTACTGTTTCATTATATATATATAGTCTTTTTTTTTCTCCTTCCAGGATTTCATAACCCTCTACAGATCCTTCTATTCCCCTTTTATGGGCCACATTCCAATTATGAAACAATGGACATTTGTCTTATGCCTTTTAGGAACATGTTCTGCTTTGCCGGTAATTCTTATAACTTTATCTCAAACAATTACTTATAATCAATAAAGTTAAAACGAATCAGTTTCTTTAAAAAAAAACAGAAATAAAGAATATTATGTAGTCATCCATTTTGTCCTAGGCTGTGTTTCTCAATCTTGACAACTTTAAAATGTGTGAACTTTAGCTCCCAGAATTCCCTAGTCAGCTGGGGAATTGTGGGAGTTGAAGTCCCCGTATCATAAAATTGCCATGGTTGACAAATACTGTGCTAGGAGATTAATATTGTTTTTTAATCCAATCTAGTAATCTCCAAGTATAGTTCCCAAATCCCAGCTTTGGTTCTTTTTCATATCAAAATTACATATAACTATATATAGTATATAACTATGGTTAATATAGTTAACCATAGTTATATACTATATATATAACATAGTATATAACTATGGTTTTAAAAACTGTTTTAAAAGGCACTTTACAGCAATGTCCTGCTCCTTTGTACTTCTAGCATTAATTATGGTTTTTGTATTTCCTGTAACAAGGACTTTTGAACAACTATTCTACTTTAGAATAGTTTACTTGAAATTTTCATCCATTGTTTTCAATATGTAAAACAAGTCATTTTCTAAATATGCTTTATCTTCCTAATTGTTTAAATTAAAGATCTATTGAGAAGGCTGGAGAAATTCTAGTGTAAAATATTTCATCCCAATGATGGAAACCTGGAGTCCTATACTTTAAAAATCCAGATTTCATCTTGACGTTTGGTAATTTAAACCAAGCCAGTGAATTGCCAACTTTCCCTTTTTGTGCCCCACAAATTATTCTAGATTGCTGAAATATGACAGCAATTTCCCCCAATAACCAAAGAGAAGGAAGAATAACAAAGAAGAAATCATATTCAATGTCATACCCCAATTCTCCAATGAAGTCATCATGTCATCACCCAACCCACCACAGCAGTTCTCAGTAATATTATTCATATTCTTTGGAACAGTTTCACACTGGTCTCATAAACTATTCTTAATCTTGCATATCTATAGATACTGCCTCGTCATGCTGGGATTCCTGGAATGGGTAGTATAAGTCTTGAGGTATGTATTTGTCTGTCTATATATATATATATCTAGTTTCTTTCCCTTCAGCATATTTTGGAAATAAACATGTTCACATTAGTTATGCAAATCATATCTGTCCTCTAAAGCAACTACATTACTTCACAGTTTTCATGTGTGATAGTTTAGAATGGAAGTTGCCCAGTCTGACGATAAACACTTAGGACTTTTTGCACTTGAAGCTGCCTGATTCCAAAGAATAACCTGGTTGAGAATAGTGCTAGTTTAAGAAATTTCTTTCCGTATTTGAACTCTTTCCTCTTTGGCCTGGAATTGGCCTGATATTTGTTTGCCTGTGATTGGTGGATTTCTCAGTTTCTTTAGTCCTTCCTTCTGTGCAAAGAAAGTAAGTAACAACTGCTTTTTCTTTTCTACTGGTTGAGTCCTTGAGTACATGTGATTTACTTTATAGCTTCTATGGGTTGACTCCTCATCCTTGACACTTTCATCTGTTATGCCTAATGGTGGACTAGTTCAAAAAGAAACAATATTTTACCTATTTTTGGGAAGGAAAGAAGGAAGGAAGGAAGGAAGGAAGGAAGGAAGGAAGGAAGGAAGGAAGGAAGGAAGGAAGGAAGGAAGATCAGTGAAATGAAAAAAAGAATAGATTTAGGGTTTGAAGTCACTTCTGAAGGGGCAGACAACCCAGCACCCAGCAACCCAAGACCCAAGAGCTATAGAAAGCAACAGCCAGTGACCAAGGAGAAGAGATATTTCCCTACAGTGAAATGAAGCATAGTAGGCAAACTAGGCAGAGCCATTTTTGCTCAGGCAAGTTGGAAAATATTACTTTGCCCCCGGTTCGGACCAGTTCTATAGAACCGGTAATAAACCGGCCGGAGACTCCGCCCACTGACCTGGATGTCATCATAAGTGATCTGCGCATGCGCAGAAGGTTTTGCGTATGCACAGAAGAGTGTGCGCTTGTGTGAGCGAAGCAAGCACTGGCAGGAGAGCACCATGCGAACTGGTAGTAAAGGTAAGTAGAACCCATCACTGCTTTCAATGCCTAGTAGAAAATGGAGAATGTCTTCACAGTTGGTTAGAGGCAGTTGAGGACAATGTCATGAAATCTTGCCCTTGAGAAATGGTTAAGTGGCCTTTATGCAGACTAGGACAATTTAGTTGTACTGATCCATCTTGGTTTTCTCCAAAGTAAAAGTTTTGGAAGTAATTTTCACATAGAAGGACCGATTGCAATACCTCTATATGAATAACTCCGCTCCCTCAACACCTACCTTTTGAATCAGTTTTGTCAAACAGCTGAAAGACATTTTCCTCCCTCTTTTATACATGTAAAGGTAGGGGCATCTGTACAAATGAGTTGGCATTAGATTCAGGACAGACAAAAGAAAGTGCTTCTTCACCCAGTCCATAATTAACCCCTTGTGACTGCAAAAAACTAAGATGCCTTGTAAAAGGAGATTGGATGAATGTAATAGAATTTGTGTAGATGGGATTGTGATCAGACACGTCTGTTCCAGAGGCAATACAATTCTGAATACAAGCTGCATTAGGTGGAGAGTGAGTGGAGGCTATTATTTTTAACTACTCTTTGTGAGCTCCGTGAAAAGGTGTGTAAACAATAGCAAAATAGAAAATACTGATTACAATAACACTGAGGATTTTAAACATTGCCTTACAGGGTATGAGACAGCTGGGTGGAGCGGGTGGACCCAAGGTACTCCCTCAGGTAATCACAGTTATGCCACATATCCTTTTTGCAGAAAAGTTTATTAATGGTGATTAGAATAAACTGATGATGCTATTCCAGACTTATTCTATTTATTGACTTACTTACATCCAAAGCAAGGAACCTTTGACTTTAGAAAGAATTGGAATTGATTAACTGTACTGAAATGATCACTGATTAGGAAATTAGGACCAAACCTCACAAATTCAAAAAAAAAAAAAAAACCAAACCCAAGAGGCTTCCCATCCCTAGTTTATCTTGATGGGTAAACTTAGTCTTGACCAAGTTTACAATCAAACCAAATATTTACTTTGCTTATTGAGCAGCATGAAATGACTATGTTTTGATGTATAATTATTTTAATCAGCTTCAGCAAGACATGGTTCTTAATAAACAAGTTACAGATCATGTTTTCAAGAAATCCTACCATGTTCCCTATGACGTAATCCCAAGTAAACCTCTATGGGAATTCAGTGGCTATAAATTTAAAATAATAATAATAAAGTGTGGATAAGTCAGAAGTATCCTATTGCTTTCTTAGATATGCAGCTCAGTTTAATATTCTGTGTTCAATAGAAAGTACTACTCGACTCAGTGACTCTTACTGTCAAGCAACTGTGCAGTGTAGTTTGATTTTAATCATAACCTAACTCTATCATGCCGATTATTAAAAACTCTTCACTTATTTATACAGTAATCCTGAAGGCACTCTGGAATTTGATGTTATTGTTGTGTTAAATATCCTGTGGTGATCTTCTAGGGTGTTTGTTAAACTGACTGTATATAATATTTATTGAAAGGGTTCCAAGCTGACTTCATTTGTTTCCTTATTGAGGCTTGTGTGTTGTCAAAAGGCAGAATGATTAATAAATGGATATGTAGTGCCTCTTCCTTCTCTTCAGCCCTTTTTTCTCTTGCTAAATTTATGGATCTATTATCAAAGAAAGGAATTTGGTATATATATTTATAAAGGAATCAAGTGGAAAAGCCTTTATAACATCTATCATTTATGAATTAATTCTGATTGGTAATATTGGCTTGAATTTAACTCCTGTTCTAACTTACTAGCCTCTAAATTATAGCTTCAAAATAAATGTATTTAATTGTACCACTTTTAGTACGGCCAGACTTACAGTTATGCTGATCCATTTAATTCAATGTGGATGCACAATTTCCTACCACCACATTCATCATTTTACTTGATACGGCAAAGACCTCAACATGAAACCCAACAGGTAAGCAATTTAAGCTGTTATCCCCCCCCCCTCCCAGAAACATTACAGTATTGAAGCAGAATTCTTCTTTTTTGCTTTCTAGTTATTTTTTTCCCTAGACTGTTTTTTTCTCTGGATATGCTGGGATTACAACTTTAAGAATTCCATACCACCCATTATGGTCCTCCATGAGAATTATAATTCCCTAGATCTTCTATGGAGATTCTCCGTCATCAGGTCATGGTTGTCCCAAAGGTGCTTTTTTCAAAAGGCAACTGGACTTTGTTTTTCCTTGAAGATGTTTTGCTTCTCACCCAAGAAGCTTCTTCAGTTCAATTGAAGAAGCTTCTTGGATGGGAAGCAATACATCTTCAAGGAAAAACAAAGTCCAGTTGCCTTTTGAAAAAAAGCACCTTTGGAAATTTCCTGGAACTCAGCAGCATAACTTCTTGTCTTCTGCATGCAATGGGTGACCATCAGTCTCAACCTAGCCCCCCCAGAATGGCTGTATGGCATGGCCATAACTCCCGTTTACTAAAATGCTAAGAGGTATTGAATCTCCTCCTTTAGCCCAACTTTCTCAAATGCTTTCTATCACTTCTATCAGTATACCGTATTTTCCTGAAAATAAGACTCTATCTTATATTTTTTTGAACCCTGAAATAAGCGCTTGGCCTTATTGCCAAGTGCTCAAAAGCCCGATTGGGCTTATTATCAGGGGATGTCTTATTTTGGGGGAAACAGGGTATATTTATCTTTATCCTGGGCTTGTGGTTCACCTTTACACAAAGCACTGAGTTGCAATTCCCTTCTTATTCAATATCTAGGAAAAACTTTGAAATCATACATAATAGGAATCATTTTTCAAAATTGTTTATGGAGGTTCTCATTCATCCAGGTCAGGCTTGTCCCAAAGGTCCTTTTATTTTAAAGGCAACTTTCTGGTTAATTCTTTAAGACACTTTGCTTCTTATCCAAGAAGCTTCTTTAGTTCTGGAACTCCACCAGTTAGTTAGAACTGAAGAAGTTTCTCGGATGAGAAGCGGAATGTCTTAAAGAAAAATTAGAACGACCCGTTGCCTTTAAAATAAAAGCATCTTTGGGACGTTCTTCAAAATTGATGAGACGCTAGATGTTGACATTTTTCTCTGCAACATGGTGGCTTCCTGATTTATGCTTGTATTAAAAGAATCAATAATAATATTGGGTGGGACATGGCACTTGTTAGGAAACTTTGATGGCCCTGAGAATTGAGGATCCTGATCTGGGAGGCAAACAAATGTATTACAGTATGGCATTTTGCAAGCCAGAATTTCGTTTGTCAGATTCATGCAACTATTCAGTATGCCTGAAAAAGACTCATTCTTGATTTTAACCTTTCTCTTCTGGTTATTCATCTTTTATCACTCCATAGTATGAATACACAATGCCTGTGCACCCTCCTCCGTTGCCATCTCAAACACCTACTCTGCTCCAACAACCTGGGATACAAGAGCAACCTCATTACCATTATGCACATTTCCTTCCTACAAGGCAAGTCCAACTACAACATTATGATGTCCAGCCGCCATTTCATCCAAAACAGTTTTCTCCATCAGAAGGAATCCAGCCAGATGTTCAACAACAGCTATCATTGGATAGACAAGCTCAACAGGTCAGTTTTGACAGGCAATTGAGATACTTCTAATATGAATGGGAATTTTCTACATCTCCAGTGCAGGTAACCCTCAATTTATGACTGCAATTGGGCCCATAATTATAGTTGTAAGTCATTGTAGTTGTAAGTCAAGGCATAATGTAACTGGATCTGAAGTTTGGCATTTTTTATGGTAGTTGTGAAGCGAATTCATTTTACCCAGTATTTTTTTTGCCGGAAACTGGAAATAAATACCAGAAGCTGGCAAAAAAAGTTGAAAATCACAGTCACTTGACTATCTGCGATCAAATCATTAAGCACTAAGATTAACTAAGGCGGACTGAATCATTTAATTCTGATTGTTCTCACTTTTTCCATGTTACATAGTTTGCAGTCTAAATATGTGTATGTATTTTAATGCACATTTCTCATTTTCATTTGCCTTTTTTTTAACCACATATAAAGGGGTTTTTTTTGCAAAGAGCCTTTCCTGGTATAATACATTTTGGATTTTGAATTTAATTAATATGTGCATTTTCCAGCAGACATTTCCTTAATAAACTTTTTAAAAGACATGTTGACCGCATTGCATTAAATTAGACACATTTGCAATCAAATGCAAAAAAATTATTGGAAAATATATTTACTAAGTAAATTGAATGATGTAGATTCTTTGGAACGTAAATCGACTGATATAGATTCTTTGACTGTGATTTTGCAACAATTTATTTCAAATCTACACTGTGAACAAATTCCCTAGTTTAAAAATCTAACTTCCTAAGTAAATGTGGTTCATTTATATATCGGTTTCTAATTTTTTCTGTAAGATACAAATAAATATTTCTTCTAGATTTTAAGCCTCTTCCAAGAATTTAAACACTTATAACACATAACACAATTATATTTGGATTGAAAGCTTTGCTTAGTTTATTCTTTATTTTCTACATGTTGTCAAGCTAATGGTATCAATTTTTTTTTGGTTAACTATAGTTACCTGCCATACAAGACTACTCAGGGACATTGGGCCAAGTAAGTATATTTTAACTATGAGAATTATAAGAGATAACCTTCTTGAGCAAAACAACTACTTAGAAACAGACAGAGGAACACAAACACACACACACACACACACACACACACAGAGAGAGAGAGAGAGAGAGGGAGAGAGAGAGAGAGAGAGAGAGAGAGAGAGAGGCACATTCAGTGTGCCATATGTTGAATTCTTTAGAATTTGTTTTCTGTCTTAAGGCAGTATGTATTGTAATCCCTCATATTTTTCTGGATACTCCATTCAATTTTTTCTTTCTTTTTGCAAAGATCTACCCTGGCTTATTTGGAACCCAGCAAAACACAGCCCAACAGCCACAGCAACAATCTGTAAGTTGGTTCCCCAACTAAAATCTTATTGTTAATGCAGTTGAATTTCCATCACTGGAATGCCATTTCCATTTTAACATACAAATGTAGACATAAGGTAAAGATAAAGGTTCCCCTTACACATATGTGCTAGTCGTTCACGACTCTAGGGGGCAGTGCTCATCTTCATTACAAAGTCGAAGAGCCAGCGCTGTCCGAAGACGTCTCCATGGTCATGTGACTGGCATGACTAAATGCCAAAGGCGCATGGAACGCTGTTAGCTTCCCACCAAAGGTGTCCCTATTTTTCTACTTGCATTTTTTATGTACTTTCAAACTGCTACAGTAGGTTGCAGAAGCTGGGACAAGTAACAGGAGCTCACCCCATTACGCGGCACTAGGGATTCGAACCACTGAACTGCCGACCTTTCGATCGAGAAGCTCAGCGTCTAAGCCACTAAGCCATCATATCCCTTAATGTAGACATACTTATTTGCAAATTAGCTTTTGCCTCAAATGTTTCAGTTCTCCAAAATGCAAACAAATTTACAAAGCAACTTTTCCCCAAATATGGTTATTCCCTAGAAAGAACTTGATCCATGAGTTTATTAAATTATTTAGAGATTCCAACACAATCCTGATAGTTTCCTGGTTTGTATGGATTCCTGCAAAAATGGCATAGTCTTAATAATGAGACCCAGTTGTTCAAGCGGTTAAGGCACGAGGCTAGAAACAGGGAGACCGTGAATTCTAGTCCCACTTTAGACATGAAAGTCAGCTGGGTGATCTCGGTCCAGTTTTACCCTTTCAGCCCAACCTACCTCACAGGGTTGTTTTTTGGGGACAATAGGAGGAGGGGAGGCATATTAGTTATGTTAGCTGCCTTGAGTTATTTATAAAAATAATAAAGGCAGAATATAAATTAAAATAAATAGTGGGGGAATTCCTTAAGAATATTTATATGATACCTGTTAAAGCCAAGATGTGGCTAAAGATGAGTCATTTTTCTTGCTAAAAAGGCATGTTCCTTTCCAGTCTATTTTTATAAAGATTAAAACAAATCAAGCATCTCAAAATCAATTTAATTCTTTCTTTTCCTTTTGTCTAGATTTATCCCAATTTGCAATATATGTCTTACATAGCAAATAAAGGAGTAAGTACTTAACATTAATCTACCCCTAATGAAAACCTTCAGTCTTATCATGCTTCGGATAAATAAATGTATTTCTGTGTATTCCATATAAAATACCACATGGAAATGGTGGGAACCAGTTGATTACAATAACAGTTCATTAACAGATTTTTTTTTAATTTCAACATCGTCTCTTTTATTACCGTTCACAATTTTTAATACTTTTATATTTTTACATAACATAGTCATTATTATTGGTTTTTTTTTCTGTTAACCACTTTGTTATTAATATAGTATATAGATGACAGGCTAGCAATTTGTAAGTAGATATAGTGGTTTAACAGTTTAAAATTCTTTTAGTCTGTTTCTCAAGGGGTGACAAACCAACATTGCTGTATTATACTAATCAGCATTCAAGTAGGGAGGACGTTATGTGTGTATTTGTTAGGGTTTTTTGCAGGACACATTTTTTTTGGTTAATGACTTTTTTGTTGTGTATGTGTGTTTTTTTAATATTTTGGCATTTTGTATTTTAATCTTCTTTGAGTAAGCTAAAAAAATTTCAATTTTAAAAAAAAGGAAATAGTGGGAACCAGTGCCATCACAATTGAACTTTGAATACCCAGAATTAGATCTAAGGAATAGATTAAATCTCCATTGAGAAAGTGTTCTGAAGTGCAACAAATCATTTCCCCACAACCCCCATAGGGATGGAAAGGATTATATGAACCTTAAACTTGGCCCACCTCTGCAGTTTCCTTCCCATCTGTTAATCTGCTTCTGTGTGTTCCCACATATCATTTTGTAGGTCACACTAAAAATGAGGAAAAAAATAAAAAGAAGTGACTTAGTCATAGATCACACTTTTCTCAACATAGGCACAGACCCACCTAACATTTATTTACAATAATAATGTTACTATACATCAATTTACAGCTCTGTGTTAAGAGAGCTATCTATATTCATCCTGAGACATGGAATTCACGTGCACTTAAATTCCCATATTTTTTCTGGCCAACATATCCATTGTTCAGAATTCTGGAAGTTAATTCATACACTTAGAAGTTGGTCAGGTTGGGGAAAGCTGCAATTCATGACCTATATATTAATATATAAACAAGTTTGAATCCCGCTGTTCGAATGGCAAAGTTAATGATTATTAACCAAGTTATTGTGGCCACTGGAAGGCTCACGTTTCCAATTTTTAATTTACAGCTTTTAAAATGGAGAACAGTTGAATTTACCACAATACGTAAGGGTTTTTTCCCCAAAAAACATAATATAATATTTCAAAAGAAAAGAAAAATGTATTTAGGAGCATTGTTGTTGTTGTTGGTAATACAGGAATATGCAGTATTATATGGAACAAAACAATAAATCCTGAAAAATTGGGACTCTGTTGATATTAGACTGGCATGTTTCATTCCTGATATGTGGTTTGCTTATTTGCATGTTCCATAGGTTCCTGCCAGATTAGGAATAGTAAGCTCAGAAGAAATGCAGGTAAGTTGTGGACATCATATTCATTTACATATGGGTTAAGAAGGGATAAAATTGACTTTTTCTTTAAAGAGTAGAGTAGAGTAGAGTAGAGTAGAGTAGAGTAGAGTAGAGTAGAGTAGAGTAGAGTACAGCAGAGTAAAAAATTTTATTTGCCAAGTGTGATTGGACACGAAAGGAAGGAGGAAGGAAGGGAGGGAGGGAGGGAGGGAGGGAGGGAGGAAGGAAGGAAGGAAGGAAGGAAGGAAGGAAGGAAGGAAGGAAGGAAGGAAGGAAGGAAGGATATAATGGTCAAGAAGTTTAGAATTGATTTGTAAGGAAGTGATTTGCAACCTATGGAATTTTTGCAATTCACCTACAAATAAAGCAATAATAAATAAAAGTGATATAAATATAGTCAAGATGAAAAAGGTCCAGAATGTATTTAATTATGCAATTTATCTACCTTCTCAATCCTCATGAACTCTAGGCAGTTTATAGATGCTACAATAACAATAAAATTATATTTTAAAACTTCAAAACAAAATTATAATGGTTCATATTGAATAAAAATATACATGTCCATTAAAAAAATGCGCGCGCACACACGCGCACACACACACACACAGTATATCGAATCAGTCTCCAAGACTTTTTGATTAAAAAAAGCCCCCACACTTTTCCAATCATGAGGATGGGAACCATACTTGCTTGAGGGAGAAAGTATTCCATAGTAAAGGAGATGACACTGAGAACCCCTAACATTTATAACTTGTAAGACACTTGGGGTCACTTTATATAGGAGATGGGAGGCATAAAAAATTAATAAACAAACAAATACTGGGACCCTCCTGATACCTCCTGGAACGTGGGAATGCTTTAGTAGGCATTCTGTAACCCAGTGATTAGAAAAGTTCAGATGAGCGGGCTACAACTTTTTTCCCATTCGAATCCTGAAAGTCTCCAGCCACTGGCAGAGGACTTCTCCTGCATTTTCCATTGGGTTCAGGATGGAGCTGTAGAACTAACTTTGATGATACCTCATCCTGAGCGGATGAATGATTTCTCCCAGCGGTTTCAAGTAGATGTTTCATAGAATAGGGAGAAGACTCGCCCCTGAAGCACTCTATAAATGGGTATCCGACTTTTCCCCCCTCTGTTATATTACTACTACTACTACTACTACTACTACTACTACTACTACTACTATTATTATTATTATTATTATTATTTTCACTGCTGTAATTTTTTGCCTGGTAAAAAGACCCCCAAAGTTTACTGATGCTGAGCAGCATGTTACCTAGGATTGCCCAATTAAGTTTACTTACTTATTCACAGAAACAGCAGGGCTGCATTCATTCATGCAATTGTTTCTCAGGAATTGATTTGATAGGACTTGGCTGACCTCCAAATAAATCCAGATTCTGATATTGATTTTTGCTCTCTTTCTTTCTTTCTTTTTTCTTTTTGCTCCTTTGACACTTCTTAGTCTCAAAATTCTCAATGTTCTACTACCATTTTGCTACTGCTGCTACTGCTACTACTTCTACTACTGTTCAGTTCCCCCCACCCCAAAAAAACAGCTCTTAGCTGATTGATGGCCCAACTTCAAATTCCATCTCCATCTAGCTATGTCATCTGTCATTTATTTATTTATTTATTTATTTATTTATTTATTTATTTATTTATTTATTTATTTATTTATTTATTTATTTATTTATTTATTAGATTTGTATACCGCCCTTCTCCTTGCGGACTCAGGGCGGTGAACAGCCAAATAAAAACATAGTATACAAAAGTTAAAATTTCTTAAAAAACATATAACTATGGCTAAAATTAAAACCATTGAATAATTAAAAAACCCAACCCTCTAGTACAAATCTTAAAAATTCAGCGGGGTCAGGCTAGACCAGCAAGCTGAAAGAGATGGGTTTTTAGGGCCCGACGAAAAGTCCGGAGGTCAGCAATTGTTCTCAGTTCTGGAGGGAGATCGTTCCAGAGGGTAGGGGCTGCCACAGAGAAAGCCCTCCCCCTTATTCTCTAAGGCTTCAGTGTCAACACAGCATTTGTTTTCTGGGACATTTCCCACTGCATAAAAAGCAGTTTAGATTTTCATTCCTCAAGTTTGCATTTAGGACAGCTTGCTAAGTACTAAAACCAACATTTTCCACTCACAACACCATCTCTGTCCATATGATTGTCATCTGGATCTTCAGAGGGTTTATGGTGATTCATGTATTGTCATTGTTTTTTTCCAGGGTGGAGGATTTGGTGCACCGGCCTATCAGGCAGCAGGCCCCCATGGCTTTCCCATGGATGTCAGATTTGGAAATATGCCACTGAACAGAGGCCAACCAGGAGATTACACAGTCGAAGATGATCAACTGGGCATTACAGAACAGCCTGAAGGTCCAAAAGGAGCCAACCTAGGGCCTAACCCTCAAGACAGAGGGAATGATGTTATCCCTGTAGATATCAACCCAAGGGTTGCCTTGCCCAATGCCAACAACAATCTGTTAAACCCTGCTGGTCAGAGTAAAGGGCAGCCAAATGCACCTCAAGCCACTGCCTTGCCTCCAGCAACTCCTGATAGCTTCAATCCTTTAGAGGCAACTAGCATTCCCATGCCTTTGGATCCTACCATGTTTCCTGACTTCTTTTACTCAACTAGTGCAGGAAATGTGGCTGGCCAGCCGCAAGTCAGTCAAAGCAGCTGGTATTTGCAAGAGCCTTGAAGAACACGTGCTGCTTTTAGGCATTTCTTGGGCTTGAGTTGATCTTTTATTCAATGAGAGCCAAAACAGCCAATGGATGAATCGATGGATGTACTGTAGCTTGTTGCAGGGATGCCAACAGCTTTGCTTCAGTTTTTTTTAAATATTTCATCTTTGAGAAAGTTTTGGAGGCACCAGATGATCAATGGCTAAAAACTAAATGTGTTTCCTATTTGCTTAAGTGATCCATTGCCTGTTTAAGCTCTCTAGCTTTTTTTTGTGCTTTAGGTCCTTGCCTGACTCATATTTTTATTACAAATTATTTATGAACCCTTTGGCTTTAGATTCTATTTAAGACTTACAAACAGGTTCAATGATATTGAGGTTGTCTTTCTTAATTCTGATTAGATGGCTCACTGTATTGCATTCAGTTGTTTAGGCAGCATGAAATAAACTTTTATTTAACCAGATTATTGATTCTTGTGGCTTCCTTTTTTTTTTCAAAAACAAAAAATAATGACATGAGAGAAGATTATGCAAAATCTGTTTCCAAACTAATCGGAAGCTGTTTCTTTCATATTTCCCTTTTTCAATACCCTCCATCCTGCAACTTTTTCACAAAATATGTACGTTCAAGTCAGTGGTGAGTTTCAAAAAATTTTACTACTAGTTCTGTGGACGTGACTTGGTGGGCGTGGCAAAGGAAGGATACTGTAAAAGCTTCATTCCCTCCCCACTCCAGAGGAAGGTTACTGCAAAATCCCCATTTCCTCCTAATCAGCTGGGACTTGGGAGGCAGAGAATAGATGGGGGTGGGGTCAGTCAGAAGTTTTACTACTGGTTCTCTGAACTACTCAAAATCATACAACAGAGTAAATTACTTACTCTTAGAAAGGAGGACTGTAGGTGTGGGAAGCCCTAAAGGTGCTTTTTCAAAAGGCAAATGAACTTTGTTTTTCCTTGAAGATGTTTCACTTCTCATCCAGTTCAATTCAGTTCTGAACTGAAAAAGCTTCTTGGATGAGAAGTGAAACGTCTTCAAGGAACAACGAAGTCCAGTTGCCTTTTCAAAAAGCACCTTTGGGACAACCATGACCTGGATGACTGAGAATCTCCATAGACATTTAGATGTGGGAAGATGTAGCCTCACACAACCCTTCTGGTTGCAGCTCTTCCGCTTTGCTGCTCTGTCATCTTTACAGGCAGTTTTCATTTAGTAAATGCCTCATTTAGCAACCATTCAAAGTTACAGCAATGGTGATAATGTGATCGATCCTCCCATTTATGACCTTCAACAAGCCTGGAAAGCAATGGAGATTGTAAACACAGCTGCAGTTTTTCTTGGCAACCACTTTGCTTAATGATCAAGTTGCCAGTCTCAATTGTGCTCACTAAACGAGGACCACCTGTATGTCACCCCCAGTAATGCTAAAAAATAAAATAGATATATCATACCATTAATGAGAAAATAGATGGGTATGAGGCATGGGTGGGTTCTACTTATCTTTACTACTGGTTCGCAACGGGAAGCTTCTGTGCATGCGCAGATTGCCTATGATGACATCCGGAGTGGTGGGTGGACCCTCCCTTCAGTTTTACTACTTTTATTCAGAACTGGGGGCAACCCATCACTGGTATGTGGTGGGGCAGAAACCAAAAGGAGGAATGTTCACGGTATTTTATTTATTTATTTATTTATTTATTTATTTATTTATTTATTAGATTTCTATACCGCCCTTCTCCTAGTGGACTCAGGGCGGTGAACAGCCAATTAAAAAACCAGTACACAAACATTTAAAAACATACTAAAACCAATATAAATTAGGCTGAAAGTATAAAACCGAATGAAAACTCTAAAAAGTTAAAATTTACAAATATTTAAAAAAATAGAAGGGATCAGGCAAGTCCGGCAAGTTGAAAGAGGTGAGTCTTCAGAGCCCGACGAAAAGTCCGGAGGTCAACAATTGTTCTCAGTTCTGGAGGAAGATCGTTCCAGAGGGTGGGGGCTACCACAGAGAACGCTCTCCCCCTGGGGGTCGCCAGCCGACATTGTCTGGCTGACGGCACCCTGAGGAGGCCCTCTCTGTGGGAGCGAACCGGCCGGTGGGAGGCAATTGGTGGCAGAAGGCGGTCCCGTAAGTACCCTGGTCCTAAGCCATGGAGCGCTTTAAAGGTGATTACCAACACCTTGAAACGCACCCGGAAGTCAACCGGCAACCAATGCAGCTCACGCAGGAGAGGTGTCACGTGGGAGCGCCCCGTCGCTCCCATAATCCCGCGCGCGGCCGCATTCTGCACCAGCTGAAGCCTCCGGGTGCATCCCAAGGGGAGCCCCATGTAGAGAGCATTACAGTAGTCCAAGCGAGACGTGACGAGCGCCTGAGTGACTGTGCGTAGGGAGTCCCGATCTAGAAAGGGCCGCAACTGGCGTATCAGGTGAACCTGATAGAAAGCCCCCCTGGCCACGGCTGTCGTATGATCCTCTAAAGACAGCCGTGGGTCCAGGAGGACGCCCAAGTTGCGCACCCTTTCCGTGGGGGCCAATGATTCGCCCCCAATAACCAACGATGGAGTCAGTTGGCTATATCGGGACGCCGGCAGCCACAGCCACTCGGTCTTGGAGGGGTTGAGTCGAAGCCTGTTTCTCCCCATCCAGACCCGGACAGCTTCAAGGCACTGGGACATCACTTCCACGGCATCGTTGGGGTGGTCTGGGGTGGAAATGTACAGCTGAGTGTCATCAGCGTACTGATGGAATTCCACCCCAAAACCACGGATGATCTCACCCAGCGGCTTTACATAAATGTTGAACAGAAGGGGCGAGAGGACTGACCCTTGTGGCACCCCACACACTAGGCGCCTCGGGGTCGACCGCTGCCCCCCTGTCAACACAGATTGCGACCGGTCAGAGAGGTAGGAGGAGAACCACCGTAGAATGGTGCCCCCCACCCCCAATCCCTCCAACCGGTGCAACATGATACCATGGTCGATGGTATCAAAAGCCGCTGAGAGGTCTAACAGCACCAGGATAGAGGAGTACCCCCTACCCCGGGCCCTCCAGAGATCATCCACCAACGTGACCAATGCCGTTTCGGTGCTGTAACCAGACCTGAAGCCGGACTGGAGCGGGTCTAAATAGACAGCTTCATCCAGGTACCGGGGAAGCTGCCACGCCACCAACCTTCAACCTCTCAACAACCTTCGCTAGAAAGGGAAGGTTGGAGACTGGACGGTAATTTGCCAAAACAGCTGGGTCCAGGGAGGGCTTCTTGAGGAGGGGCCTCACCACCGCCTCCTTCAAAGCGGTCGGTAGGGCACCCTCACTCAAAGAAGCATTTATAATCTCCTGGAGCCAGCCTCGTGTAACCTCCTGGGAGGCTAGCACCAACCAGGAGGGACACGGGTCCAATAAACATGTGAGAGCGTTCAGTCTTCCCAGGATCCTGTCCACGTCCTCGGGAGCCACAGGATCGAACTCAGCCCAGATAACACTCTCAAGGCTGGGCTCAGTCACCTCGCCCGAACTAAACCAGTCGGCGGCCAAATCATCCCGAATCTGAGTTATTTTATCATCCAGATATTGAACAAAATCCTCAGCACGTCCCTGCAAGGGATCCTCCCGCGCTCCCAGATGAAGGAGGGAGCGGGTCACCCTAAACCGGGCGGCTGGGCGATTATCTGATGACGCGATAAGAGCGGCGAAATAATTAGATTTCACCGCTTTTATTGCCAATAAGTAAGTCTTAATATGAGCTCTTACTAGTGTCAAGTCAGATTCAGAGCGACTGGCCCTCCAACCGCTCTCTAGGCGTCTTTTCCGGCGCTTCATCTCCCTCAGCTCCTTGGTAAACCAAGGAGATAAGTGAGTTCGGCGCCGGGTCAGAGGCCGCAAAGGCACGACACGGTCCAAGGCCCCACCGGCCGCCCTATCCCAGGCAGCCACCAGGTCCTCAGCCGAGTCGCGTGTCAGTGTCTCAGGAAATGGCCCAAGCTCCGTCTGGAACCTATCAGGATCCATCAGGCGCCTGGGGCGGAACCACCTAATTGGTTCCGCCTCCCTGCGGTGGGGTGCAGCGGTCAGAAAGTCGAGTCGGAGGAGCGAGTGGTCAGTCCATGACAAAGGGTTCCACGCCTATATCCCCAATATCAAGACCACTCAACCACTGACCAGAGACAAAAACTAGGTCCAGGGTGTGTCCACCAACGTGAGTCGGGCCCTGAATTACCTGGGTCAGGTCCATGGCCGTCATGGAAGCCATGAACTCCCGAGCCATCTCAGATGTTTCACCGATGGATGGCAGGTTGAAATCCCCCATGACTATAAGCCTGGGAGTACCAACTGCCACCTCGGCTATAACATTGAGAAGCTCGGGCAGGGTTGTCGCCACGTGGCAGGGAGCCAGGTACGTGACTAACAAACCCATCTGCCCACCAGGACCCCACCTCACATAGATGGACTCACACCCGGCTATCTGAGGTACAGTGGCGTCCCTCGGACCCAGACCTTCCTTAATAATGACCGCTACTCCCCCACCCCTGCCCTGGGCTCTCGGCTGGTGGAATGCAAGGAAACCCGGTGGGCACATCTCCACAAGGGGAACCCCCCCTCGTGGCCCAGCCAGGTCTCGGTAATACCAGCCAGGTCTGCACCCCCCTCTTGAAGAAGATCACATATGAGGGGGGCCTTATTTACAACGGACCTCACATTGCACAACAGCAGCCGGAGCCTCGGGTCCTGAGACTCTAGAAAACCCGGGGAACGGGAATAGCTCAGGGGACCGGGGCAAGCAATCGCTCGAAGACAACGAGTGCGTGCCCCCACCACACGATATGGTCCCCTGCTCTCGCCATATCTGCCCCTCCCACATAGCATAGATATCACACCACCCTCAACAGAGGGCACAGTCAGAGCCCCCTTACCTCCAGAAACTAAACCCCCCGTGGCATCACAGACTGCCGGGCCTGTCCCTTTCCCCCCTGGGTTTCCCCCCAAACCCACACCCTCCCCCACCCCAGAACCCCCTAAAACACCCCTTCAAAAGCACTTAAAAAACCCCTCAATCCCCGTTTCGCGACATGCCACCTCTCGGGGTCCCAAGACCCGTCATTAAGGTAGGCCCTCGATAACGTGGAGGGCCAAACCCGCGAGAGGGGGGAATCTCACAGGACAAGAAGCGTAGACCTAGAGAGCATCCAAACAGATATGGGCAAGAAAATGGGGGCATGGCATAGGTCCATAGTCATAGTTCAAAGATGTCCTGAAGCAGGACCAGGTCAATCAGGAGAAAACGCCACTACCTTCTCACGGTAGCGACCAGGAGTCTCTGCATTCTGTCCCTGAGGGGGATGTCCAGGCCACCCTCTCACGGTGGTCCAACCAAAAAACAGGCGCGTTGGAAAGTCCAAGGCCACTCTCTCACCGTGGCCCGGCAGATTCGTCCTGTAGGTGTGGCACCCCCTCAGGGTAGGTGATAACAGAACCGGCTCCACAAGTCCTCCCGTGAGCTGGCCTGTCTTCCAATGGCCAGCCAGCGGAGTGATGGAATGCTGATGGAAAAGCCAAATACTGGTGGAAAAGCCAAAAAGTCCGAGGCACCGCTCTGGAAGTAGCGGCCAAATAATAAAGGAGCGGGCAAAGTTTGAGGGCCAGCGGAGGACAAGCGGGATGGGGGGAGGGGGGACCCTCACCAGCCTCCAATGGGTCCATAAGCCTGCTGGCCGCTGGGGCCCCGCTGGAATCATCGGCCCCCAGTCTCACTGCTGCCACCATTCGCTGGCCACCATCTCCTTGCCGCTCACTGCCGCGTCGCCATCTCTCACAGCGTGTTTGTTTCCTCAGCGAGGGCTTCGCAACGGCTGCCCTCTCACTGCCGCCGCCGCTCGCCGCTCGTCTTCGCCCCCCCCACCGCGCCGCCATCTTCTGCAGCGCCTCTCAGCTGTCCAAAAGCGGGGGAAGCAGCAGGGGTCTTCAAAACACACTGGCGGGCTTCGCAGCGCCGCCCAGCTGTTTATGGGCGGCGGGGGCCTCCAGAGACATGCCGAGGGCTTCGCCACGGCTGCCCTCTCACTGCCACCGCCGCTCGCCGCTCGTCTTCGCCGCCCCCCCACCGCGCCGCCATCTTCCGCAGCGCCTCTCAGCTGTTCTAGGCGGCGGAAGCGGCGGGGGTCTTCAGAAACACGCTGGCGGGCTACAAGCCCACCAGCGTGATGGCAATAAATTCCGCTGGCTGGGCGGGGGGTTGCCAATGGTCTGCAACCCCCACGGACCCACTAAGAGCCAGCCAAAAAGCCCATCTTCCTAAGGAGCCCTAGATGCGATCGCCATCTTGGGCATGCGCGTT
The DNA here is from genome assembly GCA_030761175.1 of Masticophis lateralis. Taxonomy (NCBI): domain Eukaryota; kingdom Metazoa; phylum Chordata; class Lepidosauria; order Squamata; family Colubridae; genus Masticophis; species Masticophis lateralis. Next base: position 191,344,861 of record JAUDYJ010000002.1, on the reverse strand, counting down.
ATTATCGTATCTACACGACACCCAAAATATGGCAGGAAGAAAGTATATTAGACCTGAAACTGGCAGATTTCTTTTCTACCCAGACAGCTCCTATCTTCTGCACTGCTGATAGAAACATAGCATCGCTTTGGAGCTGGTGACACCCATCAATGGATTTTTTTAAAAAATGTGCTTTGAATTGCTCTACTCGTTTTTTTACTTGAAAAACTGAGACACCAAGTCTTGTGCAACAAAATGACCTCTTGACACATCCTCAGCCTTCTTCCCTCTGGACAGATGAACTCCGCCCTTAATATCTAGTTTTATAGCTGGAATGTAAAGACTGATATCACAAAGCTCCAAAGCGGCTGCCCTTCTCAGAATTTAGCATCAGTGCTATCTCAATATCTCTTATGTCTTCTATTTCCAATAACATCCAGGCAAACACCTCTGCAAAGCTTACAGGGGAAGACATAAAAATTACAGCCATTCCTCATTTTGTTCCAGCATCTGATATTGAGCTCCAAGCCATACATCACATTAGCCCTATATTTCAAACATGGGTTATCATAAAGAAAATAGTAGATATGGGTCATGGTCTGGAGCATTCCTTTGATCTAGAGTGGGGCGTTGTGCCAATTTTCTGACTTCAAAAGTCAGCTTTTCCTGGTTGCTTTTGGCCTCGGAAGATATATTTGCTGTAAGTGATCATTTTATCCCCTAACTAATTGTAGTCTTCCAGATTAGGGAAGGACAGTATGTCACGATTCATGAATATAATTTGCATGGTTTTCCTTTTTTACTTCTGTACCCAAAGAGAAATTATTTTGGAACAAGGAAAGGAAATAACAGTGATACCAAATATCAAGCATATGTTGTTGAATTCAAGAACAGGCAGGGAACTAGAAGAGTTGAATGTAGAAGGCAATCCAAAACCAACACTTTGATCATTTCAGTATGAGTAACAGAAAGAATGTATTTTTAACTTGCAAGACCAGAATGGAAGGAAGCCGGTTTCTACCCCTATTTTAGGGGAACTGAATGATGGAACAAACTAGCAAAGAAAGAAGGTGTTCTAATCTCAGATCCCTAGAGGAATCAGCTCTTAATCATGCTTCAGGGATCATGTTGATCCCTGAAGCATGTACTCTGAAATAACCTACTGCCTCATATATTTGTGGAAGAAATGGAAGAAAAGGATTATTTTGCCATCTAAAGAAGGATCCTTTTCCACATTCATAGTGGCTCCCATACAGACATTTCATATATTCTATATATTCAGACATCCCATATATTCTATATGGGAGCCACTTTGAAAGTGGAAAAGGACCACAGATGCTTCCTTCAGGTTTTTCCTTTGGCTCAAACATCTGGGGGCGAAAGTTGTTCCTAAGATGGGCCAAGCACAAAGGCCCCAGATCTTGTTTGCTACTAATGTATATTTCTGAGTCCCAAGCTATGGTTATTTTTTATTTTTACTAGCTGTACCCAGCCTTCCACTGGTGTGGCCCAGTCTTGTGGGTATACAATATTTTTTGACCAAGTGCCAATAATTTCCCTCTGTAGCTCAGATCACGCCTACTTTGCCTCCATCCCACCAGTCTTTTCACTCGGTTGATTGAGACCTGAATTGCCTTTCTCTATGTTTCTTTTTGGACTTTAACATTGCTTAATCAATTGCTTTCTTGGACTTTTACCTATTTGTTGCTTGTATTGGGAGAGCTGCGCATCGTGGGATTGGCGGAGGCCTCCACCTGGGCTGCCATTGGTGAATTTGCATTCCTGGGGCTTCGGGACGCTGGCCACTGACAAATAATTTGAATCCAGCAGCCATCTGGAGGTTTGTCTTCAGGACACTTCTGAGGATACTTTGCCACGGGTGTAAGAGCTGGTTTCCCGGCTTGCTGGTATAACTACCTTCACCTTCGCAGATCTCTGTACCACAGGCGGCATTGGGGTCCCTGCCAAAGGTACGGCATACTCCGTTAGTCAGGAGGACGCTTCGCAGCAGTTGACATTCCTGCCATTTTGCTTGTGGGTTTGGCAGTGGCGGCGCTGAGGGGAAAAGACCCGGCTCGTGCCTGTCATTGTGGTGCTGTGACATTAAAGTCCAAAAAGAAACGTAGAGAAAGGCAACTCAGGTCTGAATCCAATCGACCAAGTGAAAAGACTGGTGGGACAGAAGCAAAGTAGGTATGACCTGAGCTACAGAGGGATACGACGCAGCTCAATTCCAACACAATGTCACCCGAAATAATTAAATCAAAATGAAAATAAATCAAAATCTAGGAAAATTCAATTTAACAATGCAATCGGAAACATTGAAATGGAATTGTAAAATATTTAGTATAGCGTGTGTTGCTTTTACGTCCAAAAGATGGCACTGTTTTTCAAAAAAGCATGTTTTTACCTGTCACAGGTGTGACATCTATATATAGTAGGTATATAAAAACACGTGCGTATTTGAATGCAACGTTGTGTCAAAATTTCAAAGCCATCGGTGAAGAACTTTTGGAGATTTAAGATTTTGAACAAACGGACATTTTTATTCATATAGATTAATTTCTTATCCTTCTTTTATTCCTTTTTTTAGAAATAAAGCATCGACCATACCTAATGCTTATATTTATATGCTTTTTGCATACTTCTTTGATTGGGGTATTGTTTACTTCTGGATTGTTGGTCTAGTTCTAAACTTGGTGTTAATCACTGCTCATCTGGATGTTGATTGCTGGTAAAGAGATATTTTGGCTTTTGTTTCCTTCTTGGCTTTTTGATTGTCTCTTTTGAATGGTACACAGATGTTGTTTATCTTTAGGTGCTGATTGGAAGTACTAACTCAGAACAAACAAGCCTAACAAACAAGGAACCATCAAGAACACTTCCACCAACACTGACAGAGTAAACCACTAGTGTGTGTGTGTGTGTGTGTGTATACATACATATATACAGAGAGAGAGAGAGAAAGAGAGAGAGAGAGAGAGAGAGAGAGAGAGAGAGAGAGAGAGAGAGAGAGAGAGAGAGAGAGAGAGAGAGAGAACAAACCCACATCCTTCTAGCACTGATGATGTTATCTAGTTTGGTAATGAAACATCTGCAAGAAAATAACCAAACTCAGAGAGCATCAAGGACCCCACAGTTCACACCCTGAATTACAAACATTCCTTTCTCTCAATAACCTGTTCTTTCAGGTTTCCCCAGGTACACTTATCACCACCACAACTGAATCCATCCACATGCTTCTGGTCATGTTCTTCCTCTTTTTCCTTCCATCTTTCATTGAATCAGAGCCTTTTACAGAGAGCTGGGCCTCTCCACAATGTGTTCAAAAAAGGATAATTTGAGCCTGGTCATTTGTGCCTCGAATGAAAAAAATCAGGGTTGATTTCTTCAATGATCCATCAATTTGTTTTCTTGGCTGTTGAGGAACTTAGATGGTTATACTAAACTTCTGGAGGGTACTCTAGTTGGGAATTTATTTATTTGGACAGTTTATAAGACTGTCTATCTTAAAGCACTGACTCTAGGCAGTGAATGATAGTAAATTATGTCACTGGTGGGATCAACATTTTCAGCCCAGCATAGCAGTGGTGAGTTTCTACTGGTTCGCCCCAGTTTGGGCCAACCAGTAGTGGTGGAGGGAGCCTCCTCTTACCCACCCAGACATCATCATGGATGCTCTGCACATGTGTAGAACCACCGCGTGCGCACTCCCAATTCCGAACCAGTAGCGAAGGTAAATGGAACCCACTACTGCAGCATAGTCTGGCATTTCAGGAAGGTAGGATAAAAGAATCTCAGTTTTAGAATGAAATCTATAAACAAGACAGACTTCAATCTATAATCAGGACCGATTTCATTCCATTCCAAGGAGTAGCCTGTTTCAAGAAGTGCTCCCAGGATTCTGTTTGCAGCTAAGTGGCCCCTTGAAGTAGCAGTTTGTAGAGCAAGGCCCAGATGGCCTTTCAAAATTACCCACCTAATCTGTGGGCAGAGAAATTAGCTGGTTGATTTCTTGGAAATTTCCTAAGGGAAGGAGAGGTTTTCCAAACATATTCTGAGGAACAGACTTTTCTTTATTAACACAATTACTGAAAACAAACAAATCATGAAATTTCCCTCATGTTGTTCTTCTGCTGGCATTCAATTGAACTCCCAAGGCATTCAGTGACATACTCAGTGAAAAGATGACTTTGTAATGAACATTCACTGTTCATACAATCCCCTTGTATCTCTCATTATTAAGTCAATGCAAAAATACTACACCTATTAGAATAACTCCAAAACTCTCTCTCTTTTTTTTTTTTGATCGAATTTCTAAAACAAATTCGGTCAGTGGATTAAATAAGGATATGTAGGAATAAAAATCTGATGAATTTCTCTATCTGATATTAATGATTATTTTAGTTTATCTTAGTGAAACATCATATACTTTGTACAGAGTTAAGAACACTCTAAGTACAGCCAGATGGGGCGTGTGTGTGTGTGTGTGCATGCGTGTGTGAAAATATTATCACAATTAAAAATAAATATTGAAATTTTGCATACTCAAAAGACTCATAAAATCCAACAAACAATATCAACAAAGATGTACTTATGAAATGTTTTCATCAAAACACAATGGCAAATGTATTACCTTAATGATATTTCCCACATTTTCAGTAATATTTTGAGACTTTTGTGTTTTCTCTTCCTTTCTCTTACATTGTCATCCAGTTTTCATGCCTAAGATAGGGCTAGAAGCTACTTTATCCCAGATTCTAGCCTTGTGCCTTAATCACTAGACCATATATAGTATACACTGTGCTTATGGAAAATAATGCTTTTAAAGTTTCAGAAAGAAAATTTCTATCTAATCATTATGAATTATTCCCCAAATAAATAAATTATCCCCAAATTTGTCTCAATTGCTATGAAAAAGAAACCATTTTCACTCTCTGTCCTTAATGTATCTTCAGTGAAGAATTACTATGCAAAATATATAATTGAACAAGCAGCAACTAATTCATTTAAAGGTGTGAAAACCTCAAGCTCTAATTTTTTGATCTATAAGAGTGAAAAGCTATGATCCCTAATTTGTATGTTCAAAACTTCTGCTTCCTTTTCCAATTTTTCTGTAGTATGACTCCCTAATTTTTTTGTCAAAAATGGAGAAGCTTTTGCCTTGCCACAAATAATACAATTTTCCATGAGGTGGGCATCTATGTAAATTTGATTAATAAATAATCCATCCCTATCTTCATATCTACCCTATCAGTTCTCTGTTATTTAAAAAAATACACCCATCAACTTCTATAGATTTTTAATTGACTATCAAACTGAGGAGCATCTAACAATGAATTACTATAATGGAAGTACCAACTTCCCTCAGTGACACTATTAGCAGTGCATAGTCAAATACTATAACTGGATTAATGCCATATTAGTCAACTAAATTAGCCAGTAAGCAGCTTTCTATTTAAGATTAAGTTCTCGGAAAAGCCACCTGTTGTGATATTCCTGGCTGTTTCAACATTCTAGAACTTTTAGGAGGGAGACCACAAAGAATGCTTGTAATGTGGAATAACCAGCATAGATATAAGAGCAGAAACCTTCCAGTAGGGCTGAACCGCTGTGTAACTTTTGTTCTATACTATATTCATTCTGTTGCATGTAGCTATTAACACACAACAGAGGCAAGCCGCAATATATAAATAAGCAACCTGGTGTCTTATTAATGTTTTGGATTGTAATTGCAATTCTCTTACACATTGACTAATGGAATCTATAGACTATTGGACTGGGATCTATGGAAATTGTAAGACCTAGAAGCCATCACATTGTCAATGTCTGTTTCATCTGAACCCACAAGAGCCAATCAAGATACATGAAAATGTCATGGAGAACCCTCATACCATAATATTCAAAATGAAGATGCCTTGGCTCCTGGGTAGCAACATAAACATGGAAATATTGCTTTCTTGGCAACAATACAGAAGCACTTGTCATTGGCCCTTTGACATTCAACAGGACTGTATTACTGGATTTGGTCATTGTTGTGGCCAGCCAAAAAAGTAGGTTTTTCTACATTGATTTCTGCACTGGAAAATGCTTGCGAGTGTGCTACTTAATAATCACAATGTATTCAATTTATGTGCTGCCCAATCTTAGTAGCCTGCAAAAAAGTCTTTGGCTTGGGGAACAAAGAGCAAACGTATACTTCTAGTTTTCCTGCTCTGCACTAAGCCAGTCTTCTCAAACCAGGGATTCTCCAAACATGGTAGAACCACTGACCACATCTCTAGAGTTCTCAGCTAACAGAAGCAATAGAAATCCTATCTAAGAATTTCACCTACTCCCAAACAGTAGAATAACTAGGGAAAGATTACTAAAACAAGGCCTCTTCCATATTTCCCCCAAGTCTTCCTCCCCCAAGACACCAAGGCAATAAGGAAGCTTGTCCATCACAAGTGGACAAGAACAGTGGTGGGATGCTGCCGATTTAATAATCAGTTTGGTGAGTACGTGTGCGTGCATTTAAGGCGCTTACCTGCAGGCGTGAAAATAGAGTTTTAGAAGCTCAGCTGCATACCTTCCAAATCAGCAATGGTAAGTAGAACAGTGAGGGGGTGGGTGGGTGGAAATCAGCTGTGTCATTCTGAAATGAGCTACAAAGCAGCTCATGAGGGACAGGATAGAGTGGGGGCAGGTGGGCACGGTCAACTGATCATCAGAGCTACTAGTTCTCCTGAACCAGTCTGAACCGACTTAATACCACCTCTGGATAAGGGTCTTCACACTGAAGGACCCTATCTTTCTCCAGAATGCAAATCTGAAGCTCCTATACTAGTCATCTGGGAATCAGCACATCTACTTCCATGCTAATTTCTGCGTTCCACAAGAAAACAACCCCTGCAATCAAAATGTGCTGTGAATTGTGTTTTCTCCAGAAACACTGACCCTTCCATTAAATGCCAGACATCACATGATAGTGAATGTCCAGACCAGAACCTTGCCTCAAAATCTGCAATGATGTTTAACTTTCTGATCCTTACTATAAATATATGTTGGAAGAAGGGAAACAAAGAAAACGTGAATAGAATTCAGACAGAGTAAAAGCGGTGCCAAACCCCCAGAGCCTAAAGGAATAATCATGAAATACGATGTTTACACTCATTCTGCTGATGATTCCCGTATTTGCTTTTCATCTTTCATTACAGTTCAGCAACCTTTCTATTTTGCTTTGTTGTTAGATGGATAATTTTATACCTAGGCTTAACAAGCTGAAGGGAGTTGTTACTAGAAGATGCGGTCTACATAAAGAGTTCCCAACACATTCAAGGCTAGAGGATTTGTTGTTTATGTAAGGGTGTTTGCTTTTTACACAGGTAGGCAGAGTAAAATTATATACCAATGCTGTAATATCTATCCATAGCAGACGCTGCAATTATCACTTATGGCTTTCTTCTGTAAGTTCAGTGCAAGGGAGCAACTGATGGGGTAGTATGTCAAAGAAGCTGATTTTAGGAATCTCTTGTGGTTGGGTTGGGATTTTAGGAATCCCTTGATGGTACATTTTGCTGTATTGATGGTAGTGGATATTCCCTTGACATTGTGCAATTGTATTTTGGGCGTCTGGCTTTGACTCCCAGTGGACAGTCTTTAAACATATGGTCATAACTTGAATAATACATCTGCTAGTGTTTGTCAAACTTAGCAACCTTTAGGATGCATGGATTTTAACTCCTAGAATTCCCCAGTCTGGAAGGAATGGAAAGGCTAGGCGGGGAATTCTTGGAATTGAAGTCTATACATCTTAAATGTTGCCATTGTCATTTGCAGAGTATAATAGAGAGGCATACTTTCTTTTAGATAATGCACATATTTGTTTAGAAAAGTTTTCTAAACAGGTGAAAACAAAGCAAACATTCATCTTTGAAGGAGATTTTTGGCAGTTGTATGACTTTGTTTTATTTTGTTCTTGAGAGTATGGATCAAAATAATTTATCTTTTAAAAGGAAGGCTGCCAACCACTTTATTAGTAGTTTTATCTTCAGTTGACTGAAAGATTTGAGCTGAACTTATCTTTCCCATTTGTGAATGGAGATTGCTCCGTTATGACCTGGATATTTCCCTTGACTATAAATAAGGCAGATTAAATGAATTGGATGAATGTGGGACATTGCAGAAGAAACTATGAGCAGACTATCTTGGTAGGAAGTATATCCATTTTTCCTATTTGTACTGAGATCAATGACATATTGGAAAAATTTGACTTTTGCAAACAGCTTTTCTGGAATAGAAGAAGTCCTTTGGCATTATCTCTTCTCTGAGCTACTCCAAGGAGTATCTGGATTCAGCAGGAAGTTCTCTAAAATAAATTGGAATTATGCTGGTTTCTGAGACAGAGAGGGCTAATTATACTACTTGTGATTGTTTCTTTTCTATGAGCAAGTGTCCAGTTCTTTTCTCCATTTGTCTGTCTGATGGCTTTAAGCTTTTCTGAAAACTCAAACATAGTTATATTCAGCCCATCATAAGGTGATCTGGAATCTATAGAGGAATAGTAAATAGTAAATGTATTCTCTGAGTCATTTTAATCACTTGGTATGCAAAGACATTACCCTGCCAACAAAAATGCATATTGTCAAGGCTATGGTTTTCCCAGTTGTAATGTATGGTTGTGAAAGTTGGATCATAAGGAAGGCTGAGAGTCAAAGAATTGAGGCCTTTGATCTATGGTGCTGGAGTGGACTCCTGCGAGTCCCTTGGACTGCAAGGTGATCAAACCAGTCAGTCTTAGAGGAGATAAACTCTGACTGCTCTTTAGAAGGCCAGATCCTGAAGATGAAACTCAAATATTTTGGCCACCTAATGAGAAGGAAGGGCTCACTGGAGAAGTGCCTAATGCTGGGAAAGATTGAGGGCAAAAGAAGAAGACGACAGAGAATGAGGTGGCTGGATGGAGTCACTGAAGCAGTAGGCATGAACTTAAATGAACGCCAGAGGGTGGTAGAGGACAGGAAGGCCTGGAGGAATGTTGTCCATGGGGTTGCGATGGGTTGAACACGACTTTGCAACTAACAACAACAAATGTTAATATGGGAAACTTTCAAAATACTCTGTGTGCTGTTTTATTCACTATTATCATCCTATATTTTAATTATTTAATAAAAGTAAAATTTATTTTTATTTATTTAGCAAGTTTATATGGTCAATCATCTCACAAAGCTAACTCTGGGCAGCAAACAACAATGAAATCTAATACTTTGGCTTGTTCTAAATTTGTTCTAAATTGTTAGATGCTACTCTGGGCAGCAAGCAACAATGAAACCTAATACTTTAGGCATTTGTTCTAAATTGTTGGATGCTGTCTTGAGAAAATCTGAGTTTGAAAGGTGGGGTACAAATTTTACAAAGAATTAAAGAACAAATGCAATATATATATTTAATCAATATATTTATATTGATTTATTTAGCAAATTTATATAGCGACCCAACTCATAAAATATGACTCTAGGTATCTTATAGACATGGTAACTGTTCATATCATATAACAACTTTAGAAACATCAAACATCAGTATATGAAATAATAATAACATCTTGGTAGCTTCTGTCTACTTTTTTTTCTTACAAGAGTGGAATGCATTGAGATTTGTACTATTAATTGCAGTTTGACCTTGGTGCAAGTAAATACATAACGGTTTGCCACCTTTTAAATAAACTGTCAAAGAACAACAAAAATATATCCAGCAGCTTTCTCCTCTAAAAAGAATAAAGAAAAATAAAGAAAACAGTAAAAGGACAAACAACAGAAAAAGTAATAGAAATAGTAGAAAAGAGGGAAAAGATTATAAAGAAGAATCACTTGCAATTTTCTTAACAGTAATTGTGTATTGTTATTGTTTACCCTCTCTAAGGTAACGTCAGTTTCTTTCTTTCTGTACACTACCTTTCCAATCTTCGTATCCATAAATCACAAGCTCTTTTTTTTTCTTTTTTCAGCAAAAAGTCCATGTTTCCAGTCAATAATAAATGTAGTTTGGTCTTTCTCTAATCAAACAAGTTAATTTTGCCCTCTCTACTAATTCTGTCATCTTCATCAACCATTCCTCCAATTGTGGATATTTTAAAGTCTTTCCATTTTTCTACATATAGTACTTTTGCAGCAGTATCATATATAAAAATAATATCCTAGGTTTCTAATTGACTCTCCATTAATCCCAAGCCAAAAGGAAAAATTGGTTTCAACTGAACGTTAAAATTTGTTATCATTGTCTGTATTTGAACCCAAAATTTTCTGCTTTTTTACAAGTCCATTAGGCATGATAAAATTGCCCACATATTGGCAACATTCCCAACACAAACTTGAAGTAACTATACACATTCTAGGCTATTTTCCCTGTCGTCATATACCAACTGTACATCATTTATAAAAATTCTCTTTTAATTTATAAAATAATGTGAATGTCCATCCAGAGATGGGCTTCTTTAAAATTGTAGAATTTAGCTAAAGAGTACCGAGTGATGCTAACCCATAAATTTTGTTGTGACAAACAGAAACAAACTTCAGCAAAGAACCCACAGCTTTTCAAATTATCTAATTGGCAAGTATATGATGATTTTCAGATGCTGAAAGGCAACATTAATATGTTCTTCTGCAGCATATGAGAAGAAAATGGTCTTTGTGGAATTCTGACCCAGTAGACAGATCTATTCCTTTCACCCTAATCTTTTACATATGCTTATCAATTGTAAACACTAAATGCTTCTTTCTTTGTCAGAGAATTACCAATAATTATATGCATAATATGCGGGAAGCATGATAAAAATAGACCTGAGTGGGATACTCTTACCTTGCTGATCTACAGGTATGTGGTCAAGATTCTTTCATTTCAAAAGTTTCTAAGCTGTGAAGTCTGAATCGTCAAGATTATTTAAGCTAATCTGTCTCATGAAAAAACATGATTCATTGCTTTTAAATATAGTCATCCACAGATGTCACTGAGTCTTCTCTTCTCTCTGTAGGGCTAGCCAAAGGTAGCTGACTTCCATCCTTCCAAATTAAACTGGTACACTGAAATATGACAAAATATGTGTAGGATAGCCACACATAGACACTGCATAATTTTTTTAAATTTTAGTTTTTTAATGATTCATACGGAGAACTATTGTCATGTATTATTACATTACATCAAATTACATTTTTTGCATTGGCATTGCATTGGCAATCTTCAGTCTCAAAAGACTATGGTATCGTGCTTTGGAAAGAGGTCCTAAAACAGCATTTGGTATGTGAAAAAGGCCAATTTGAGAGTGGCAATCCTTTCCACACTGAGGGCAGATACATTCTGTCCCCTGTCCAGCCCCCAGATTGCGCTTGTTCCAGGACTGCCTCATTGTCTCAGCCTGCTGAACAAGTGTCTCTTTGAATTGGAGAAGGCCATGCTGTGTTTTTAGCCTCCAAGTTGAACAATCAGAGGTCAAGGTTTCCCAGTCATTAATGTCCATTCCCAAGGCCTTTAGATCTCTCTTGCAAATATCCTTATATCGCAGCTGTGGTCTCCCTCTAAGGCACTTTCCCTGCACTAATTCTCCATACAGGATCTTTCGGAATCCAACCATCAGCCATTGTCACGACATGCCCAAGCCAGCATAGATGTCGCTGTTTCAATAGTGTATACATGCTAGAAATTCCAGCATGTACCAAGACTGCGCTATTTGGAACTTTGTCATGCCAGGTAATGCCAATAATACCTCGGAGACAGTGCATATGAAATTGCATTTTATGTTCTTGGCATATAATATACATCATTCATTCATTCATTCATTCATTCACATGTTCCCCATTCTGTTGCCTTTCAAATATGTTGGAATTCTTACAGTTGCCAGACAAGGATGGAACTGTGTCTGGAATTGTAATCTAAACACCCAGAAGGTATCATATAAAGGAAAGGTGTTATATATTTACTCTGTCTTATTGGAGTGATTTTTCCGTCAATATACTAGGGCCTGTGTGAATACAGTTCTCAAAGTCTGTTTCTCCAGTACAACTGGTGAATCCTCATTTGATACTTATAACACTTTTTTTTTAAAGTAAAAAATAAAAAACACCTGGCTGAATGAGTGACATAGCTGTATATAGGAAGGATTGCAGTGTAAGCTCCCCCTCCCAACTGTTATTAAACATAATAAGAGACTTGGAGCTTTCTCAGCTCTTATAATAACATATCCAAAATCTTACATGGACTGTATCAGCTGGGAAACTAGAGTTCAGAATGACGTCAAATGTCTTATAAGCCTTGATTGGTTCTAAGATTCTAAAACAACATTTAAAGCCTGTCCTGCCAATGACTTTAGAATGAAGAGCCAATTCTTTGATTTTTCATTCTTATCTGTGTTTTTTTTTCCTCAACTTCTCTGAGGATCCCAAAACTATTACCCCACATTTAAGAGGTAATTGTATTGTTATATTATATTACATTTTTATTATATTGTAATTATTCTATAGTTTATTTTTAATTTAAACATTTACACTTCTGATGCCTGTAAATACTAATTAACAAGAATATGCATTAACTGATTCTTCTATCTTGCAAATATGTGTATTTGCAATCCCATGTTTTGGGATTTTTGCATTCCATTTAAAAATGTAAATCATAATCCAAACAACATTGGATTTTTAAAACTTTTTTAAAAACTTTTTAAACTATAGACTTTAAATATAGAACATTTATTTTACAATGAAAAGGACTGAATGCTTAACTTCAGTATGATTACACATTAAATGTTTAATTATTAACTTCAAGTAGGTAACTAGTAAACCAGTGGTGTATGTAAATGAAGCATAAGCATAGCAAATAAGCTCTATGTTGTGGGTCCTACCAAATTTGTAACAAATATGGAAATTATAATAATGGCTGTATAGGCTTCTTGTTTCTTTTGTTGCTACAGAACAAAAATGATTAGTCATCTCATGCTTTTTGCTAATTTCTACTACATACTCCCAGGTCATCCTAATGTCAATTTTGTAAGATATAGATTGCAAGAAAAGTAGACATTAGTTTCATTAATCTAAGCAAGATTCATTTTGACTTTACCTGGTGGGATTTTCCTATTTGCATTGAGATTTGCAATTGAATGCTAATTTTTAAAAATTAAACTTCTTGATAGTAGAAAATTGCAATAAAAAGACAGATGAGACATTGATGATGTTCTCACATTATTTTGAAAAAAAATTATATATGGGATTTTTCTTTGTGAACAATAATAGCAAATGTCACATTTCTTATTATTGAAAGTAGTAAGAAAAAGACAACTTTCTCTAGATTCTTAGATGTAAAGTCATCTGTAGACTCTATGGTTTTAATAGTGATCATCTCTATGGAATCTATTTTGATTTCAGAAATCATGAATAAATAAATCAATTTCAAAAATTGCAAACTGAAGATCTAAAACTGAAACACTGTGAAGAAATCTTCACTTTAAAAGAGGATTGTTAGGAATAAGACTATTACCTAACTTGTTGGGTTGGCAATATATAAACCATCAATGTATGTTTGCATTGCATTGTATTGTATTGTATAGCTTTAAGACTGCTGTATTGCATCATACTGTGTCCTGATTGGTTAGTTTTGTTGCCAATCTCCTTAAGAGGGAGCTAGAAACATGGCTTGTTCTCTTTGTTGTTCTTGTTCTCTGATATCTCTATCTGACTTACTGTATTACTGTTTGCAACTCCAGAAGAACTATTTACTGTGTATGATTACTATGACTGGTATGAAGACTTTGTTTATTGGACTTTATTTTTCCTGAATGTAAACTGTAACACGACTCAGTGTACCTGTGTGGTGACTGTGCTTATTCATAACTACTCTCAACCGTTTTCATGTGCACACCCTTGCTACTCAAGGGTTATTGTTTAACAAGGATAGTTAGACTTTTCAGGTGAAATAATAAGTATGGGTCATTGATGTGGCAACACCAAGGGATATAGAAAATAAAACAAAGAATTGGAGAAGGTCAAAATCAAAAGGATACTTGATCAAGATCAAAATCAGAAAAATTGAAGTTAAAAATGATGGCACAAAGCAGTCATGGTGGTTCCAGGGATCATCAGCAAACTGGGCATCACACCAGAAAATCTTGAATGCCACATAGAAATTCTGCCCATTGACAAAATTTCCATTGTCAGTTACAAAAGGCCAACTGCTTGGATCTGAAAATATTAGACCAATACGTTATGACATCCTAGGTTCTTGGGAAGAACTGGATGTGTATAAAAACAAAAATCCGCTAAAGAACTGGCAGCTGTGATTTCACATTGTTGTAATTATTAATAATATGGCAGAGAGGTAAAGTGTTGCTGTGACCTTCTTGGGCATCCTTTTTTAATTAAAGTGGAAGATGGACCATAAGGCAAAGTTTAGGCTTCACTTTTAATTTGCTTTTTCTTTAAAACCTGCAATGGTGAAAGTTCTGTGGATTCAGGGAGAGATGTTCACTCCATGGTGAGGAGTTCAAGATAAAAAAGTGACTCAAGTTGACTTCACCTTATGGTGAATGTGTGACACTTCGATGTGGTTCTCTTGGCAACAACAGGGAAGTGTGCAGGGATGTTTTCTGGGTATTCCAGTCTAACAAATAACCTTTGGATTTCCTAGTAAGCCCAATCGTGCTTTTGAGTACATGCGCTAAAATACCCCCCCCCCCAAAATAAGCCATCCCCCAAAATATTTAAATGCATGTGCAGTTGGTCCCCACCATGTCCTCTGGTTTCCTCCACGTGCCCCAAAATAGACTTCCCCGAAAATAAGGCCAAGCACTTATTTCGGGGTTCAAAGAAATATAACACAGAGTCTTATTTTTGGCGAAACACGGGTAGACAAGTGCAACTCTGCTTAACTTTTCAGAGTCAGCCAAGGCCAACTAGATGCTACCACTGTCTAATAGGTGTTGGGAACAGAAGTATCTATAAACATGGCACAGTTGAAATTACAGCCTTTCCCCCCATCATTTCTACACTGCAAACATGTATAGTGTACATGGTTACAATTACAGTGTGAATGGCCCACGTAACATAGCTTATTTGGTCCACTTATTGGGACATTTCTGGATAAGGCACGTTTCAAATTCCACTATAAAAATGCATAATATCTATATCGAGCTTGGGGCTCTGGATGTGTATATAGCCTGGTCGGTGGCTGTGTTAAGTCTTGTTGGCATATCTTAGCTATACTTCAGTGTTGTACTGTATAGGGTTTTTAAAAATAATGTCTCTATGCTCTGTGTGTGTGTGTGTGTGTGTGTCTTGTAATTATTTTTGTATAATTTTAATTATTGTGAGCTGTCCAGAGTCATGTATTTGAGAGGGACAGCTATATAAACTGAGATAATGAATGAATCAGTAAAATCAATAAAGTTTTGTTGCCGTGAATATCCCAACTGAAAATAGAACAATTTCTTGCAGGTGCTACGTAGCCCTAGAGAGATACCTTCTTGCCTAACGTAATGTGGTAGCTTCTTGGAGAAGGTGGAAACACTTGCAAAACAGAATCACTTGCAGGTACGGTATGCCCATATATTTTCATTGCTAGTCAGTCTAAACTGCAGATTTCATGGCTAGTGTCTATAACACTAGAGCATATGGCTTCTTTCCCCATCCCCCCATTCTCATTTTATATAGAGTTTGTATAACATCTGATCTGGTTGGTCTGCTCAACTTTGGGATATCCATCCATACATCCAGTCATTGAATCTTAGATACAGATTCCCAAGCCTAGTAACTATCTCCTGAAGTTCAGCTCAACTGGATTGAACCAAACTGTAACAGAATGTTGCATTCTGTACCAGGGGATGGCAAACTTTTTCTCTAAAGGGCCAGATCTCAATCTTACTCCATCTCCAAGGGTGCAGCTGGCAAGTCTAGAAATGTGACAGCCATTGGAGACAACTGGACACTAGTAAGGAGGTCTCTGATAGGTTGCCACATCCATTCAAGTTGTGTTTTCCCTGATCTTTGGCCAGGCCCTTTGCCTACTATTTGCCCATCCATTCATAGCTTGTGAGCCATATAAAACAGGTGTATTTCTCCCATAAAGCATCGTTTTCTGACCCTTGGTTTATATCCCCATGCTCACTTTCCAGCTGAATGGAATTTTCTTTTTCTTTTCTTTTCTTTTTTAATAAGAAAAGCTTAT
The DNA here is from genome assembly GCA_030761175.1 of Masticophis lateralis. Classification (NCBI taxonomy): domain Eukaryota; kingdom Metazoa; phylum Chordata; class Lepidosauria; order Squamata; family Colubridae; genus Masticophis; species Masticophis lateralis. Next base: position 191,328,703 of record JAUDYJ010000002.1, on the reverse strand, counting down.
TTTCTAGGTCATATCACTCACTGTGTTAGATATTCAGTACCTGCTTGGACACTGAGGAAAATAGGATGAAAAACCGATCCTGGAATTACCTTTTTCTTTTTCTATTTGTCCATGACAGACTACAAGTCCTAGGAAACCAAATATATTAAGGTGGATGCATAGAAAGTTGGAATAAAGTATACAATTCCAATTTTCTTATTACATGCATGTATTGAGCTTCTTGTAAATGTTAGAGTTAAAAAACACAATGAGTAACAACATAAAGTGGTATTTGTTCAAAGCAACTATGATTATGGTACAGTTCTTATTACTTTTGTTTGGAGCTCTTCCATGAGCTATAACTCAGTCAAATGCAGAGACATATTGGAGGTAAAATATGTCTTGGTCAAATGCAAACTGAATTTTATGCAAGAGAGGCCCCATATAAATTAGGTACACATCCACTCTTTTTGCAATGTTTATTTCACTCTTTTTAATTCCTTCCAAACCAACAGAAATTTGAAAGGCTTGTTTGTCAGCAGGACAGCTTCTAAAAAGTGAATCTGACCAAATGTGGTATGCAGAAGAAGCCAACACAAGGAAGTTAACATCGAATCAGGCCACAGCATATAGAGGGGAAAAGAAACTCCTTCAGTCTTCCTCCACCCTCATTCTTAATCTCCTTTCTCTTCCCTTCTGGTCACATGACCCAGAGTGTAGCTACTATTAAGAGATTGGAAAGAAGCCGTGATCTTTGTGCTTTCCCTGGCATTTTTTTAAAAATAGAAGATAAAACAGTTTGAAGCAAATAGCACATCCATACTTTCTATTTGACCCATTGCCACTATGGGGTACTCTCTGCTTCCCAAATGCAGGAATGGATAATGATGTCCTCTCACTTTGAGACCATTTCCAATTCATACTCCAGCTGTGTTTTCCAGATTTGATTCAGATTTGCAGCTTTCTTACCTGAGCCTTTTTTTTTTATTGTCTCTTTGATTCAAAGTTGATTCTGCATTGGTCCCTGCAGTTTTCTTGGCAAGACTCATGAATGATTTGCATTTGCCATTGTCTACTTTTTATGACTGAGAGTGACTAACCCAAGGTCACTCAGCTGGCTTTGTGGCTATGGCAGGACTCAAGTCTCCCAGTTTCCAGCCTAGTGCCTTAAATACTACACCTATAAGCTCCCCTTAAGCCCTTTAGAGTGGATGATTTCCAACTCTTTCATTCTGATATTAGCCCCCGATCTGATTGGCTGCAGTGTCTTGCTTCATTTCCTCCAGTGATTGGTTGCTGCCTTTAGGCAGCTATTGGTCAGCCGTTGGTTTTTCTTTTTTCTTTTTTTTAAAAAAGGTAATTTTGTGGTTGATATAATAATGCCTGTTAAGTCAATGAACTATCCACAACAGGGGTGGGTTCTACTTACCTTTACTACCGGTTTGCAACGGGATCGTGCGCACGCACTCGTTTTGCTCATGTGCTCATCTTGCTTCTGCGCATGCACAAATCACCAGTGATGACATCTGGGGCAGTGGGAGGGGCCTCCCTCTGGTTTTACGTTCTTGCGAACCGGTCTGAACCGGGGGCAACCCACCACTGATCCACAACCATAGACATTCATTCTCCATTTAATCCTTACATCTACTTTTTTCTTTCTAGCCAGTCTGGATGATGTATGCTTTCTTGCTTTCTCAAACCTCCCCCTAACCATAGCACTACATAGCTTCCCTTCTCTTCCAGTAAAAGTCTTTAACTGAAGACTTCTGTACATTCTAGGAACACTGTACTTTGCTTCTATAGAAATGAAATATTAGTTCTTCCTTGCTACAAAGTTGACCTACCATGGAAAATAGGAATAAAAGAACAACCTGTGCCCTATATCTTTGACATTGTTATATCACAGGAACAATGATACAATCAGGGGAAAAGAGAAAAAGAAGAAGAAGAAGAAAGGGTCTGTTTTTGTGTCAAAGAGATAAATATGGGAAAGGGATGGGGATGAACGCATCAGTGCATGCAAACATCTGGAAAGCAAAGGAAAGGCTCTGGGACTACTGAACAATCAATAATTTTGAAGGTTTTGAAGTTGATCTAAGAAACAGCCAAAAATGGTATAGGATACCCCCAAGTTAACACCTTTGTCTGTTAGGTTACATTTCAAGTGTTTGTGTCAGCAGAAATTACTGCAGAGAAAACTTCAGGGTTTTCTTACTGTGGTAAATTTAGTTTTTTCACAATAAATACATAGCTTATTTAAAGGCATGGTTTTCAACTGTGGTTGCTTTGCACTGGTGAGAAGAATTAACTTTTTTTCCCCCAGTAATCATTTCAACACGTTGACATCTCCCATGATAACATGAGGAATATGTGAAGATACTCTTTCCCGATTTGATCTCTAAAACCACTGTGTGTAAGGGTGTAATGGACTGTTCATTGTGTTTATCTCTACTTAGTGGAGAAGTTGAAGGATGAAGTTAATCCTCCTATATCTATGCCTTGTAGGCATATCCTATGCTGGTCCGGTGAGTATTTCAGAACCAGACACTTTATTACATTTCATTTTTTAATTCTCTCCTTGTCATAACTCAGTCGTATATCTATCTCTTTCCTCTCTCTAGCTGCGCAAACCACGCAAGGCAGGATATGGAAGCAAAAGTGAAGAAGTAAGTACATTTCCACTTTCTTTTCCTGGAAAGGAGGCCTTAGATACGTTAATTCAAGCAAAAATGACCCCTAATCCCACAGGTTAACTTTTCTCCTATCACTTAATCCATCTGTGGATGCTCAGAGTCACCATCTACTTTGAAGATCATAAAGTATGCAAACTCAGAGGGGAAGACACTGTTAGGGGACAAAGGTGAAATACATAGTTTGCCTTCAGAAGACCAGGGGTCAATATCTAGCACAGATAAAATTACGTAGAGGAAATTCTTAGAAAAGAAAGCCCATTTAGATGTATGAATAATGTAGCTGAGAATAAATAAACTCATCTTTTTAAATATCTAAAAGTAAAAATAAAACTTTGATATATTTTGAAAGTACCCTTTTCCTTTAAGAGGAAAAATCTGGAAGAATTGGGATTACTTCCGGGTCCAGATGGTTATGTTTAAGGATATGATCTCATGATTTTTTTAACATCGGGCCAACTGAACTATTTGAAATAGTGTAGGAGTTGCAGGCTTGAATGATCAGTGGTCAATTTTATTTCCAGCATTGAGAGTGATAATCTAGAAGTGTTTTTCAAAATTGGAAACTTTAAGATGGGTGGACTTCAACTTTCAGAATTCCTCAACTAGCCATGCTTTAATAAAATGCATGGTGGTTAAAATGCAGTTATTGCAGGCTAATTCTGCCAACTTCCAGCAATTCAATCCTAACTGGCTCAAGGTTGACTCGGCCTTCCATCCTTCCAAGGTCAGTGAAATGATGATCCAGATTGTTGGGGGCATTATGTTGACTCTGCAAACCACTTAGAGAGGGCTGAAAAAAACTGTGAAGCGGTATATAAGTCTAAATGCTATTGTTATTGCTAAGACACTGGTAATATGATCAAATCAATATTTGTTAAAGGACTCACATATGAATTACAGTAAAAAATCAACGAAACCTGTTGTAATCACACCCGTTATTGTTTTGATTTTTGCATTTCCTTTACATCTTTTCTCTGAGACTTGAAGGTATACTCCTGAGGGTTTACATTCCCATCTATTACATCCATCAGTAGTTCAGCCTAATGAACGATTTTATTATTTACCCAGAAGACACAAGATAATAAATGTATTTGTTTACAGATGATGCAGTTTGGGCCATATGGCTATATAAATTCACCACAAGTAAGTCTTTTTTCTTCTTCTTGGAAAAATAGTACTATTACACACAATGAAATGTATAGTAAATGAAAATGAATCTTGACATTTAAATGTAAATGTATTACTTTTGAAAAGTTACTGTAAGAATTGGAGAGAAATCTATCATTGCTAAGAGGCTTCCAGCTCACTCAATATGAAGGTTGGAAAAAGTTGATATTGGTCTCATCAGATTTTATTTACTTTTAACTTTATTTTATACTAGGATATGCCAGTTCTTAGTATCCTCTGAGGCAAGGGTCATAAACAAAAGCAGTTGAAAACAACATTTCAGCTTTAAAAGGAATATAATAAAGGCCAGATTATAAAGCAGCTTTTTTGAAGCATGACAGACATAGAAATATGATCTGACATAACATTCTACTTGTACTAGCGTAAATTCTCCTTTGAGCCAACCTCAGTTGGTCATGCCCTTGTAGTTTTCATTGCAATAATATGAAAGTGATTTGCCATTGCCTTCCATATCAACCTTTCTGCCCACATACAACCTTGAAGTTTCTTCGTCTCCCATCCAGGTACTAATCAAAAGGGCTGTGTGATGCTTTGGATTTAATTCAGAAGATACATCAGAAAGGACAGGAATAACCAACACCTACCGAATCTTATTAAAGAAATGTTCCAGAAAATGTTTTTTGACTTACATTGCATGAATTCTACTAACCAACTGTGATCCTAATTAGATTTTCAAGATAAGGCAAAATCAGGTGCTGCAAATGAAACAGTGAAAGTTGTGCATCGGGAGGCTGTGTCTTCTAAAAGAAAGGCATTTTTGTACTATGGGCAGCAAAATGTGAGGACGAAACTCTAAACAAAGAAATTTAAACATAAGTCCAAACTTCTAGAAAAAATGCAGGTTAAATGTCCTCCAGTAATGTCACTGTATCCAGCATGCACTGGCTGCTGAATAAAATATACATCTAATCACTTAGATATTACCTGTCTCCACTGCCCTAATTCTGGTTCTAATGTGGTAACATGTTTATTACTGTAAACAATCCAAACATGAAGGTTTCAATCAAAATTCTTCTTCTGGTCTGGATTATTGAATGATAACTCAATGACACTGCAAAGTTGAAAGGCCTCTTGGGAAGTGCCTGGTCTTAAAACCATAGAAAATATCTATCAGTTGGAAGCAGATTCAGTACAACAAGTGTTGTCACCTTGCTAATTGCTGGTTAATTTATGTTAAAATTTTGCAGATGTTCTTATATCTTTGAATGTTAACATTATCAGGAAGACCCTACTTACTCATTTCTTGCTGAAAATACCCATTAAAATTTCATACTACGTCATGTGGGCTTCCGTACAACCCATCTCTTCCAAAAATATGCTTCCCTTCTAAACAGAACTCATATTTTGCAGTGTGAGTTGTCAGTGTCTTCTACCTGGGAAAATGTTAGGTTTCTTCCAGGCATTGTAGTGCTTTTATAATTGTATCCCCCTACACCTGTCTAAATGTTGCAATATCTACTGAAAATTTCATGCAATAGAAATACTAATCAGTGATGTTATTTCCATAGAATTAATCAGCCATGTTCTCTTTTTTTATGCTTGTTTTCTTTCTTTTACTCGCTAGCCACAAGCATTTTCAGGTGGCTTAGAAATGGGATTAATTTCTAATTTTCTTTTATTTGCTAACCATCTAGGATTTTCTAAGTTAGGTGGCTTAGAAATTGGATTAAACATTATTTTTTTAAAAAACCCCAATGTTGATGGCATCATTTTCTAAAATTATTTTAGAATGTTGTTTCAGATATAATTCAAGTACTGTGTTTATCCCCTTCATGAAGCCTTTGCATAGAAGAATCTTGTGATACTATCTAAATTTTTGGATAGTTGTTGTTAAAGAGTACATTTACAGACGATTTACCCATATTTTTGTCCGTAAACCCTCCAAGGTATATCAAAACTGTTCTCTGATCATATTCAGTTATGTTGACCTTTAAATGCTGAGAACTTGCTTACTATGAGCCCATCAGTGCTGCCTCCAGCTAAACAATGAGAAGAAATAAAAATGGCATTCAGCCACCGCTCTGTCTCCTAAAGCTGGCATGGCTTCTGTAACAACAGAAATTTCCTTATCCCCACTTCATCCATAAAGAAAACAAATCAACTGCAACTCCTTTTTATATTCCAGTTACTAAGAGAGGTATAAAGCCACCTTTCCTCTTCTACAATACATCGCAAATTGTAATGGTGACAGCATCATATGTTGATATCTTTACCCAATAGTTTCAGCCATGTTTACATGATATTGAAACAGTGGAGTAGACACAGCCAAAATAAGAGGAAACTGATATTCAAGTGGGCCCAAAAATCAGTCTTTATCACTCATGAGTAGAAGTTGAGAAACAACTCCAAAGTGGCTCAAACCAGTCAGAATAATAGAATATACAGAGTTGGAAGGGACCTTGGAGGTCTTCTAGTCCAAACCCCTGCTCAAGTAGGAGACCATATCATCTCAACAAATTGTTGTCCAATCTCTTCTTAAAAACTTCCAGTGTTGGAGCACCCACAACCTCTGGAGGCAAGTCATCCCACTGATTACTTGTTCTAACTGTTAGGAAATTTCTCCTTAGTTCTAGGTTGGTTCTCTCCTTGATTAGTTTCCTTCCATTGCTTATTGTCCTTGGAGAATAGGTTGACCCCCTCTTTTTTATGGCAGCCCCTCAGATATTGGAACACTGCTATCCCATCATCCCTAGTCCTTTTTTTCATTAAACTAGACATACCCAATTACTACAACCGTACCCTAACCATCTTTGTTGCTCTTTTCTATATTCTTTCCAGAATCTCTCATCTTTTTTTACATTGTGGTGACCAAAACTGGATGCAATATTCCATGTATGGTCTTACTGAGGCATCATAAAGTGATATTAGTACTTCATGTGATCTTGATTCTATCCCGCTATTAATGCAGCATTTGGCTTTTTTGACAGCTGCATCACACTGCTGGTTCATAGAAGCTGCTATGTAGGTCCTAAATCTCTGTATATTTTTGACATGCAAAATATATAAGTGTATCTAAAACCTCTTAGTGTTGCAAAAACCGAACACAGCGGAAGAGCAAGAAGGTACAACATGAAACTTTTGATTCCCGTGCGCTGAAACTCTATGCTAATTTTTTAAAAAAACTTTTATTTCAGATTGCTGGTTCCTTTTATGGCTACCATTCAAATTACCCACAGATGTTCCCCCAGTGGCCTGTGTTGCCACTGCAGAGATTTTTCCTCTGGCCACAATCAGCCTCACCAGTACATCAAGCTTCTAGGCTTCCCCAAAAGAAGCCACAACAAATTCCACAAACTAAGAAGCCTAACCAAAGGCCACAATTACCACCACAGCAACCAAGATATCAGCAGCCACAACCTCTGCCAAAGCAGCCACAAAAGACCAACCCATCTCAGACGTACCCACAAGTGCCATTTCAGCATCCTAAGGAGGGAAAACAGCAACAGCCCCAGGTAAACGAGTAGGTTTGAGATTATAAAATCCGTGGTGGTGCAGTGGTTAGAATGCAGTATTGCAGGCTAAATCTGCATTCCACTGCCAGGAATTCATTCATTTCAGGATTGATTCAGTCTTCCATCCTGTGGAGGTCAATAAAATGAGGACCCAGCAATACACTGACTCTGTAAACAACATAGAGAGGGCCGTGAAGCATTATAGAGCAGTATATAAGTCTAAGTGTTATTGCTAATTGTAGGATCCTGACAGCATCAAATAAAACAAGAATGATTATTCTTGTAGAAATAAACATTCCAAGTTGGGATAGAGGATTTGAAGGAAGAGATTAGGAGAGGACAAAATGTTTACTCTGTTAATTAGTTGAGTCACTTGGTTCACAGTTGTTTCAAGTTATTTGATTTTGGCTTAATTTAGTTTGCTAAATTTTCAGCCATGGTTTGTCAACTACGTTTATGTTCTACAAACCCAGCTGATACTGACCAAAACATAATCAATGTATTTCTCTGTACCATGTAATACACAAACACAAACTCATAGTGTGATAAGAGCTTTTCTCAGATGTTTCTGAAACGATAATATTTACTCAGGAGAATACTGCATGTATCTACTCAAATTGACTCCACAAAAGTTTATGTCAAATTTAAATTTATTTAAATTTAAATTTATTAGTCTGTAAGATGCAACAAATCTCTTGGTTGGCTTAGCTGCACTTGACTAACATAATACATGTGACATTTATTTATGATCAAAAATCAAGCACACATTTGTAAAACATCACTAAGCTGCTCTACACAAGGCATTGTGTTGGATTAATACAGGTACCACTCTGGGAATTTATTTCAATCTTAGAGCTGACTTGCACTGTTTATTTTCTAAACCTTTACTGTGTTATTTAATTAGTTTTCTGGGAGACTCCATTGGAATATGTACATGTACTATTTGCATAAAAATAAAATAACGTGCATTGAAAGGAAGGTTGCACAGACATAACAGAATAACAGAGTTGGAAGTCTGTTATTTTTAGTCTTTTAGTCCAAATGCCTGCTCAGGCAAGAGACCCTGTACCATTTCAGACCCATGGATGTCTAGGCTCTTTTTAAAAGTCTTTAGTGATGGAGCACCCAGAACTACTGAAGGCAAATCATTCCACTGGTTTATTGTTTTCATTGTGAGGAAATTTCTCCTTAGTTATAGGTGGATTCTCTCCTTGGTTAGTTTCCAACCATTGCTTCTTGTCTTGCCTTCTGGGGCCTTGGAAAATAGGATGACCCCCTCTTCTTTGTGGCAGCCCCTCAAATATTGGAACACTGCTATCAGGTCACCCTTAGTCCTTCTTTTCACTAGACTAGACATACCCAATTCCTGCAACCGTTCTTCATATGTTTTAGCCTCCAGTTCCCTATTCGTCTTTGTTGGTTTTTTTCCTGCAGATTCTCAATATATTTTTTATACTGTGATGACCAGAACTGGATGCAATATTCTAAGTGTGGTCTCTACCAAGGCTTGTTCACTTAATAAAAATCACCATTACCTAGGATCTAATTCCATTTGGATTTTCAGGTTATAACCTAATAGTGTCATTACTATACCATTCATGTGTTCAGTTCCAAGTCCTCATATTGTAAATCACACACGCTGCAATCCTTTGTTGTCTTTTCAGGAGCAAAATTCCATCAGCTTAAATGGCACCTATTGCCCGGAAGCAAATATTAGATAGCTTGGGTGCATCTATTCAAAGAAGTAATTTTTTCCCCCACTGCCGATATTATTTAGAATTAAGCTACCAGAACAGAAATATTTTGTAGTCCTTTCAGTAACCCAAGGCTGCCACAAAAGATTACTCTGCTGCACTTATTTCACAGTGACACTGCAATTATTTTTATATTGTAAATACATAACTGGTTCCTTTTCTTTTCCAGGGCTTTCCTCCATATTCGCAACCACCTTGGCATTTTCCACAGGTGAGTCAATTATTCTTAATGTAGCTGGCTGATTATACAGTAGTTTTATAGTTTATTGTTTTTGGTCTATTAAAAAAAATACCTTGGGGAGACAGGTGTAGAGATAGAGCTGGTGATATAAAAGTCCATGAGTGGTACATATTGCCTTAGTGGAAAAATGCTTCCTGCATTCAGACTCATGAGACAAAGCCTCAAGGAGCCTGGATAGCTCAGCAGACTAATGCATTATAATTAACTCCAGCTGTCTGCAATTACTGTAAGTTCGAATCTCACCAGGCTCAAGGTTGACTCAGCCTTCCATCCTTTCTAAGGTAGGTAAAATGAGGACCCAGTTTGTAGGGGCAATAAGTTGACTTTGTATAAAATATACAAAAGTATGAAGGCTATTGCTTATTGCTTAACGCATTGTAAGCCGCCCTGAGTTTTCAGAGAAGTGCGGCATATAAATCAAATTAAAAAAAAAAAAGTTCTGGAAATATTATCTATTATGACGTGCTCATGAATTCTGCTGCAAAAATACAACTAAATCCAGCATAATTCTTACATTAATCATTACTGTGGCCTTCGTCAGGCTGAAGACTTCAGATGTATGGATTTCAAGTCTGGAATACTTATCTAGGAGAGTATTCTGGGAATTAAAGATCACATATTTGGAATGTGTCTAATCAGTTATAATTATGAATCAAATAATCATTAGACTGTATTCTCCTTTAGCCATGAAGCTCACTGGCTGAGTTGTAGCCATCGTTTTTCAATTACACCTGCCTCACAAGATTGCTGTGAAGATACAAAGAAGGAGATAAGCCCTGTGTGCACCTTTTGTGGTGCTCTTTGACATTAAAAAACATTTGACATGGATGAAATTTTTCCTTTCATTTGCCTGTAATGCTTTTTAGCAGAAGATAGCAATTACACTGTCGTGTGTGTGTGTGTGTGTGTGTGTGTGTTCAAAACCAGCTTAAGATGAGTTTACAGAAGTGCAGCTAACCATCGTCCAAGAAACCAGTATTCTTTATTTCTTTATTTATGTTATAATACAATCCTAGAGACATCACCATAAAGCAAAGTGTTCATGCAAATAACTGAAAAAAAATGCAACACTGATTATCCATTGATGATTTAAAAGAGCACAGATAACCATCTTTCAAGGAACCAGTATGCTCTGTCTACTTATTGATGAAGTAATCCTGGGGACATCACCTTAAGCCAGGGGTCTCCAAAATTGGCTGGTTGTGGAATTCTGGGAATTCAAGTTAACAAGTCTTAAAGTTGCCAAGTTTGGAGATCTCTGCCTTAAGGCAAGGTATCAATGAAACATGGTTACCATTTAATTATCATGACAACTTCAAACCCATCTGACCATCGTTTTTACTCTAGATTTTTGGCACAAGAGACTTCCAACCACAACAGTATGGGTCATATCAGGGAGAAAGATATTCTGTTTTAAGACTTATTGTTTTGTGATAAAGAGTTAAACCAATTATTTTAACAACCAAATAAATTCGTCAACAATTCCCTTTTTGTCATGCCACTAAAATGCAGTGGGTTTGTTTCCTACTAAAATTAAGTGGCAAATAACAATTTGGTGTCTAATTGTTACCAATTATAATAGAGACGGCCTTGGAAGTATTTTAAATTATTTTTTTCCCTGTTGCCTGCCTACAATAATTGTATAGCCTCACCTCACAATGTCAATACTGCTCTAATCAGAGTAATTAAGGTACCAAGCCAGTTGTAGCTCAGATTTTCAGTTAAATTGGTCTGGGCAACCAGATATTTTTACTCCCAAAATAATAAAGCTAAAATGATGAACAGGAGTGAACAGTCCTGAGATTATATGAGATCCCACTCAGATGAAATATGTGATCCCTACAACTTTTTCTAATATTTCACTGGCAAGCTAATCAATATGACCTGCTACAAGAAATAAATAGCTTACTTGTATATCCACTATTGTTAGAAAGAGTCAATCAGTTGGTCAATCAGATTTCTCTTAACCTATCAGGTAAATCATTGTTACTATGATTGTCAATGCTCTGTTTTTAGAGACAAAATTGTCTTAAATAACTATACTTGACTGATAAACATTGAATTTATTATTCCATAGCTATTTAAGCCTTCCATCCTGTATTTCCCCAATCCTTCCTGACTTATTTATTAATTTCCTTAGCATATGCCATTTGGACAGCCACCTGTCAGCAATGAAGAAGGAGTAAGTATAACAATGAAATGCACTAATCTATATATGAGCTACAAGTAAAGAAAAATTGGGGCACAGCTTGAGAAGAGCTACCATGATTTTCAAAGAGACCTTGATTATACCAGAGTTGCACACATCACCATATTTAATGTTCTAAGGCAACGATGTCTAACCTTTTTGGACTGAGTGCCCAAAGCGTTCGCGAATGCGCGTGCCTGCACGCCCCCAAATGCAATGCATGTGTGGCCCCTGCGCATGTGACCTGGCCCCATCCATGTGTGCCCTGCCCCCTGCATGCAGCCTACCTCCATGCATGCGTGCATGGCCTCCCCACATGCGCCCCTGCTCATGAACAAGCAGCCCCCCACGCCCCCACATATGCACGTGCAACCTCCCCACATGCACCCCGTGCCCCCACGCATGTGCACATGCCCCCAGAAGTACCTGAAAACCAGATTACTGGCAGGAGACACGTGCGCAGCATAGCTGAACTGGGGTGACAGCTTGCCTGCCATCAGAGGGCACTGCGTGCCACCTCTGGCACGCATGCCATAGGTTCACCAGCACAGTTCTAAAACTTACGTTTACTGCACATTGAATCATATTTATTTTATTATAATTATACCCTGGAGTTAAGATCTCTTTAGAATCATTGGCTTTTTAGGACAAACAGAAACACTTGATTAAGTTATGATTATGTTTATACCGTTTCATTTTCTCCTTTGCATTTTTAGACTCCATATTTTGGATATGGCTACCATGGGTTAGGAAATCGGCCTCCTTATTACTCTGAAGAGATGTTTGAACAAGACTTTGAGAAACCCAAAGAAAAAGAACCCCCTAAAGAGAATCCAGCTTCAGATCCTACAACAAACTCAACAGTTTCAGACACAAATTCAACTGTTCCAGCAAGCAATGGAGGGAATGCTACTCTTTCAGAACTCAGCACGACAAATAACGAGGCCAACTTTCCAGGTCTTTCAAAAACAATTGTTAGCGGAAACGGAATCCCAACACCTTCTCCTACCGGTCAAATGTCAGGACAAAATGAAGCATCCCAAAATGGCTTTGATCAATCAAACTATAGACCTAAGTCTACAAATACCAATGTTTTTCACAACTTTTTTTCAGGTAGTCAACAATCTAGGGGACGTGGTTCATATATTTATAAACCCAACCCAGATATGGGTAATTCAAGACATAACACTTTAGTTTCTAGAGGAAATCCACCGATGCAAGCTGAAAATCCAGAAGAGCCTTGGATTTATAGAGACAATTCAGTTCACAGAGCTAATTTGCAGAGAATTAACAGAGAATTAAATCACCCACCAGCAAAAAATAGGCCAAACTCATATGGGCAACAAGAGAAATTCCATTATTCTGGAAATAATCCATCAAGCTGGAGAACTCATCCTAGCTCTGATCCAGGATCTCAGTGGAATAAGAATCCAGCATATGGAGGTAATAAACAACCTAGTTCTCCACCAGAAGGCCATTCTCTGAACAAAGTGGAAGAAAACATGGATAGGTATCATCCTTCTAGAAAACAACAATCAAACGGACAATCCCATCAAGACATATTTTTGGATACAAGGGGAACTCCATTTGAAAAAGAAGCCCATAAGAATGATTGGAATGAACGGCCCTTTATTCATCCCGATCATCAGAGAGAACAATTTCCATCTTTACAAAACCAAATGTGGAACCAGAAAGATTTAGAGGTAGTTAAAGGGGCTCCTCCAGGATATAACTCAGCATACTCTCCAGATTCTTTTCATCAGAGTGGATATGCTACTTATTCCGATAAGAATTCTTACAGGCAGCAAGCTCCTTCCTTTCATCCCAGATTTTGGGAGGACGAAGAGAACTTGCCTACAATAGAGCCTCCAGGGCAAAGAGAAAGGCCATCTTATTCTCCCCTTTCGCCTTCATATCAAATGCACAGGAGCGAATATCATGGAAGCATTCAGCGGGAGAATGAATTATATTCCAGGCAAAATATATGGCCCCGTGAAAAACATTTGGCTGATCCTGACATACAATATCAAAATCCTCCCTATAATCCAAGTGAGCACCATATAAATCCCAAATATTATACAGAACAACCAACCAATGACAGAGGCAGTTTGCCATTGGAGGAAATTAACAGACGGATTCCAGAACATTCTCCAGTTCATGGTTCAGAACATTATGAAAATGTCCCATATCATATAAGCCACACACATGGACAGACAGAGAGGAATCCACCATATCCTGGGCCATACCTGCCATCACAAACTAGTAATCTTTTCCAAAGAAGATCACTTTATGATGAAAGAGATACATGGGCCCCCAAAGTGGCTGACCCATCTGCTCCCAAAGAAACTTTATCCTACTTTAATACACACACCTCAAACATCAGAAGAAACCCAACATATACTGAAGATACATGGAAGGCCAAACATATCAGTGCTCCCTTTTCAAGTAATAATGCTCCTGGAAGGAGAAATTATCCTAATACAGGGGTTTATCCAAGAGAACATGAAGCCATCACCTCCCGACCTACTATCAACTATTTTTGCTGTGCAGGTGAGTCCCCAGGGGCAAATGAAAATATTCCAGCACCTTTGAGAATTGCACCTCAATTCAAGCTGGTTTCATGGGAACAAAAAAATAGTCCAATTTATCCAGAAGGCAGCCATGCCTTGTATGCCAGGCGTCCTGCATACTTAACTGGCATCCAGTCTAATCATTGGAACAATTCTTTGAAGTCTAATCACAGAGAATATCCAGATGACTTTGGAGAAGAAGTAGCAGATCTAGAGATGAGCCCTCCATGCTTTAATTCTTTATTAGGCCTAACAAGTGATACCATCTATGAAACTGGATTATTTCCTTCCAAGGGTATACTTTGCTCTAAAAATAGTATCAGAGGGGATGGACATACTGTTCTTGCTCATATTGTGGAGGTAAATCAGCCCAAGAGAGAGTTTGAAAGGGCAGCATTAAGGTTTCCACTACCACAAGGCATTAGAAATGAAGCTGTTAGTGAAACTGATAGGAAGGATCACCATGCTACCCAAGGGTTTGGGTGGACACCATGCTTTGGAAGTTGGTTAAAAGAGCATATATCTAGTACTGGAGACCCATTAGTGGATCAACCTTCTGATGTCTTTTATTCAGAGAATTCAATGCATGCTGGAAAACCTATCATGCTGCCTGAACCCCAGCCAATGGCTAGCACAGTCCCATCTCAAGATGGAGGAGAAGATCAATTAAAAGTCACTTCTCCAGAAGAACAGATGGGACAACCAAATGAAAGGACAACAGATTGTTTACTCCTCCAAAATGAATGATACATTAAAAAGAACCTCTTTTTCAGAATCTGCGAAAGCAGAATGTTCTGAGTGCAGATGTTTGAGTGCAGATGTAGGTAAATGTAAAGCAGACATCTGTGCTGTTCCAAAATAGATCTGACATTTATCAGCTGAAATCTATAGATCATGTTTCTCCAATCTGGGGTTATCCAGATTTATCTGAGTTGCATGTCTAAAAGCAATAATGGCTGGGATTATTGCAATTGTAGCTCATCAATTTAAGCCAATCTTAAACCAGTCTTGAGGAAATTGGGTTGGGAGTAGTAGAGAGTTAATCCAATCAAACCCAAAGAGACAACTTTCTATCTGGATTTTTTTAAAGTGCTTTCTGGTTGCTTCTTTTCCTTTTGTCTCTCTTCTCAGAAATGGGTAAAGTCTATCCATAACATTTTTTTCCTGCTCTTCCTGGGGTCAGTGTCCTGTACATGTTTTGTGATATTTTTCTTTTACAATTATCGCAAATGGAAAACTAAATAAATATGTCTGCAGCACTATGTCTGTATCTCAACTTAAGTTCAAAAGTAATTGTTTGATTAATGGCTAATATTATATGTAAATATATGTATGCATGCAGAAACTGCCTATCTGTGCTCAGGTGAATATATCTGCTAATATTTCAAGCAAAATACTATGTCTATGTGAGGACCAAGTCTTTCCATGTGCTCTTGGCCTCCGTTTGTCCAGAAAGAAAAATGTTTTCATCAACAGCAGCACATCAATAACATTTTGTACTCTTTATTTTTGCTGGGGCACAAATGACTAGGTTAAAATAAATGCACTTTCACTCCTTTTCTGAAGTTCTTTGACATTAAAATGCATTCATTATGGGCAGAATTTTTCCTTTCATGTGGCTGTGCTGCTTTTTAGCAGAAGATGGCAATTAAATTGTCACCTTTTTTTTTTGTAGTTTTCTGTTCAAAAGTAGGATTTAAGATGAGTTTACAAGGACACGGCTAACCGTCTTCCAAGGAACCAGTATTCTCTAGTTCATTATTGATGATATAGTATAATCTTAAAGACATCACCTTAAAGCAAAGAGTTGAACAAAATGCAATACTGATTACCCATTGAGGATCCTTCTTACCATGAAGATAGAGGTCAGCAACCTGTGGCTCTTGAGCCGCATGTGGCTCTTTCATCCCTCTGCTGTGGTTCCCTGTCACTGGTTGGTGCCACAATTTTGAGAGGAGCTTCCAGTTGTGGGGGGAGTATGGTGTGTCAGGAGGAGACTGTAGGGGTGGGTTTTCTGGTTGACTCCACAATTGATAGGACTTTTGGTTAGGGCAGGTAGAGGAAAAAGGACATCGCACTAGGAGGAGACTCTATGGTGGGAGAACCAGACTTCCGGTCAACTTCAGAATTGAACAGGTGGCTTCCGGTTAGAACCTTTGTGGCTCTTTGAGGGTTTTAAGGTTGCTGACCCCTGCATTAAGAAGACAAAGAGTATTTAAAGCATACCTGATATTCTCTTTCTGAATTCTGTTCTTTTTCACACACATGTAAGATGGCTGAAATCTGGCACACAGACTTATGTCAATAGCAAAAGCTTAAGGATGACACAGACACACCATTCTGTTTCCTGAAGTCTCTAAGATCTGTCTGAGCTCAACAATCACTTTGCCTCTTGTCCATTTGTTCACAAGGATGAAAACCTTTCATCCTTTTGCTGAATGATGTATATGTTTATTGCTTTTTTTCCTATTCCCACCGACATTTCTTCACCCTCAAAGGTTAGAGAATTTATTGTATCAAGCTAAGTACATGCAATCATGCATAGGAAAACACTATGATGCTCTGGATACATACGATCAAGGATAGGTTATATCAACATTTCCTTTTGGGCAACAGGAGGAAAGAAGTGTCTGAATAGAGAATGAAATGTAACATTTAGTATTCTTCCCAACCCCCTCCCAAAAAAAATTAGAAAGAAATCACATAAAGAGGATTGGAAGTTTATTGACCATCAACAAGACCACTCTTTGAAGAATGGGAACAGAGTGGGAACAAATTTGGTGTTAGAAAAATAGTATTCCCCCCAATCAAAGTAAAAAAAATGAACAAATAAAAAAAAATTTTTTTAATTTGATTTATATGCCGCCCTTCTCCAGAGACACAGGGCGGTTTACAATGTGTTAAGCAATAGCCTTCATACTTTTTTTAAAAAAAATTGATTTATATGCCACACTTCTCTGAAAACTCAGGGCGGCTTACAATGCGTTAAGCAATAAGCAATAGCCTTCATACTTTTGTATATTTTATACAAAGTCAACTTATTGCCCCTACAAACTGGGTCCTCATTTTACCTACCTTAGAAAGGATGGAAGGCTGAGTCAACCTTGAGCCTGGTGAGATTCGAATTTACCGTAATTGCAGACAGCTGGAGTTAATCACAATGCTTTTAGTCTGCTGAGCTATCCAGGCTCTGGGGATTGCTGAGAAAGAAACCCCCAAATTTCCCCATTTATCCCTATGGGAAAGATAGCTAAACAGGAGCTCAGAATGTTTTTGACTGCTCCATTCTGAACTCCAAACCTTCCTTCCTCCCAATCCCATGACTCTGAGGTCTAAGAACAACACACCATGGCCAACATGCCACAGCAAACTCAGCATGTCCAACTCGCCACAGGACAACTCAATGCGGGACCATTCAACGCTATATTAATGATTTCATCACAGTACGAAAATGTGGTCAGTTTCAATTATTGTAACTCTTGTATTTTTTGGATTCACTTTATTTTATTATTATTGGCTATAGTTCCATTGAACTTAATTTAACTTGCTTTAACTTTTGTATTTCTTGAATTGTCCTGTGGCGAGTCATCCCATGGCAAGTTGTCCATGGCCAGTTGTCCATGGTTACTTGTCCTAGTCTGCTGAAGCAGGGTCTATGCTGCCTTCCCTTTGCACAATATGCACAGCTGGATGAGACACAAAGGAAGAGAAGAAACACAGGCACAGAGATGCCATGTGTTCCTTTATGTCGTAGGGGGAAAAAACTCTTTTACCACAGCTGGAAAAGAAGTTCAGAAGAATTCCAGAAACCCTGAGTGGCTTGTTTTCCTTCTCTTGGCATCTTGCACAGAGATTGTATGAAGACAAGAAGCTCTGTTCTTATGAAATAGGGTCACTTGAAAAGCTCCTGCCAAAGGTAGGCTTGGACAATAGCATCTCAATAGCATCTCTGAGTAAATGTTTCTCCCCAAATCTGTATTCTAAACCTGGGGTGGAACCTATGGCACTCCAGACATCTCTGGATGTTCCCATCATCTCTCACCATTAGCAGTTTTGCCTCAGACTGATGGAAATTGAAATCTAGGACACTGAAGATTCACTTTTAACAGTAACAGAGTTGGAAGGGACATTGGAGGTCATCTAGTCCAGCCCCCTGCTCATGCAGGAGATCTGTACTAGGGATTCGAACCGCTGACCTTTCTGATCGACAATCTCAGGGTCTTAGCCACATAGTCAGGCACCTAGTCACTTGTTCCTCTCTTTTGCACCAAATATAATCCACTGCATTTTATGAGTATTTTATGCCATATCTTGACCAGTTATTGAATGATGCATGTTTAATAAGAATGTAGCATGATGTACTGGCTTTCTATTGGGCACATTCCTGTGTTAAAGCCTTATCACAAAGAAGACCACAGATGAACAGAACGTATATCAAATATTTTGAGGACCACTAGATGGCAATAAGGAGGACAGTAATTGCCATCTAGTGGTAATCTTATTTTTTGCAGCCCAGCTATAATATGGCTAGCAGTACAGGTTGTCCTCAATTTACGACCACAATTGAGCCCAAAATTTCAGTTTAATTAAATCACAGCAGTTATTAAGTTAGTAACACTGTTGTTAAGTGAATTTGGCTTCCCCACTGACTGCTTGTCAGAAGGTCACAAAAGGTGACCACATGTTCCCAAGACTCTCAACCATCATAAATACGAACAAGCATCTAAATTTTGATCTCCTGACCATGAGGATGCTGTAATTGTTGTAAGTGTGAAAAATGGTTATAAGTGCCAAGTTTTTTTCAGTGCCATTGTAACGGTCACTAAATGAACTGTTGTAAGTCAAGGACTACCTGTATTGCATCAAATGAAATCAAATACGGTTTTGATACAATAAAATAAAAAAGAGGGATTCTTAATTGAAAAATTAATCCAAGGGGAAAGGAGTAAGTGCTGTCTAATAAAAAAAACCTCTTAACATCATCCTAAGTTTACTTAGAAGAAAGTCACACTCAGTTCAACAATATTGAATTTCAAGTTATTGAACACATCTGGCATATCAACCAAAAGTATGCATAGTCTTTTGTGAAGCAGGATTTGAAAGACAAATGCCAGTTTCTTGGATTGAGCTCAGATGCTAAAATACCGGCCAAAGACAGCTCTGTCCTGGCCAACATGCTCTGGAGATGAGCTTCTCATCCTGCACCAGCTGGTGCTGCCAATCACTTTTCAAAGGCTGCCTTCCTTTTAGGCATTTTCCTCATATTTATGAAAAGGACCTCAATTATGGATGCTAAATTTCTGCAACCTTCGCTAAAGCCAGTGTGAGGGTTCCGATTCTACATGAAAATGGCGATTCCCAGCGTCAGAGCCTTCAGCAAATACTGCCTTACTAAAAAAAATTTATCTAGACTCATAAAAACTCTAGATTAATAGTCTGAGAAATAAAAGCTGAGCTTTTAGCTCCTCCGCAAAAACATAGCCTGGGTTAGAAGTCAATTCCAACATTCCTTCCCATGACAAGGATCATTTGCAGTATTTGACCTCTGGGTTATCAAGAAATGTAAGTGCCAGTCCACATAAATGTTAGAGCATCCAAGCATCACAGGGGAAATAAAACCTAGGGCAACATTGTGTACAGAATGAGGACTGAAGATATGCAAGGAGGGCTTGGTTGACTCAGTTCTCAGTGTCTCTAATTGCATTTTATAGGGAGATGCTAAACAGGCTATAAAATCGTTTCCCCGCGGGATTGCTTAAATCTTTCTCTTTATAATGAGGGTCATTTCACTGGTTATTGTAAGATATTGGCACACGAATGGTTCTCACTGGTTGCCATCAAGATAAAGAGCAATTAGCTAGTCTCAAACGGGTAGATGGCTTTAAAACATATGCCCTCAGGATGCAATTATTGGTCATAATTGCTTAAGACAAAGCCAACTGGATCAGATTAAGGGAGAAATGTAGAGCTCTCAAAATGTTTGGAACTGTGACGGCCATAACCATCTCTGATTAGTGGCCAATCTGATTAGGGATTATGGGGATTACTAATCTGAAATGCTGGGAAATAGCAGGTTGCCTATTTGACACTCATTCAGCACCTTTCATCTGCCAATCCTAACGTCTTTGAAGATCACAAATTTGGAGCCAGCTATAGCAAGTATCTGAATTCTGATGATGGGAATTTCACAAGCAGAACATGTGAAGACTATCAGGTTCCATTTAACTGCTGCAGATAAGAGCTGTGGAAAGGCTCTTTTTTTTCCCCGTAAACAATTTTCGAACATCTTGATCAGAGCCCCCAACCCAGGGATGCTATTCAGCAGGTTCTGACAGGTTCTAGAGAACGGTAGCGGAAATTTTGAGTAGTTCAGAGAACCGGCAAATATCACTCTGGCTGGCCTCAGAGTGGGGAGGGAATGGGGATTTTGCAGTATCTTTCCCCTGGAGTGGGGTGGGAATGGAGATTTTGCAGTATCCTTCCCCTGCCTGCCCACCATGCCACGCCCACCAAGCCACACCACACCCACCAAGCCACGCCCACAGAACCGGTAGTATAAACATTTGAATTCCACCACTGCCCCAACCCGATACCTCACTTATCTGAATAAATATTTTGCAAACCACAATGATAATCAACAAACATTTCTCTTATTTTGTTTTGTGTACTACTGAAGAACATTGCCTACTTGACTGTGGATGCTTGTCAAAGTGACCGGCAAGCTACACCTTGCTTGCCCTTAACCAATTAGCAATTTTTAGCTAATGATCTTTGAAAACTGAAGCAGAACATTTCATTACAAAGGTCAGCACTGCCACTTTTTCAAAGGGATGCTTGGATGATGAGCAAAAGGAGCTTCCTAACATTTCCAACACCAAATCTGCCCTGGTATTAGGATCTGTAGATTTTAAAAATGAATAAAAAATCAAGGAAGTTTATACAATGCTGATACTGTATCAGTAAAGTTCCAAGGATTGGTGGTGGGAAGCACTATTTGGTAGTTGTTTTCCTCCTTCCTTGTGTAGAAAGTTAGCACTCACCTAACTTTCTACAGAAGAAGAATGCCTAGAAGAAAGAAATATTTTAGGAAATATTAAAAAGGCAGAATATTATATTTCCCTAAAGGAGGAATGGAGAAACATGCTCTTGGAGACACAAGGCAGCCCCCACCATTCTTAATAGCCCACAGAAGATGTCAGCACTTAAGACATAAAGAACATATTGAAAGAAGTCAAGTATCTTGGTAGCTCTGTTCATAGGCAGAACAAATATTGCAGCCAGAAATCCATTCAAGGCAGGATATTTTGCAGCAAGTTCTGAACAAAGGTAGGATTAGCCCTCAGCCACAATAGGAATTGCCCAACACCTTTTCAGTTGCACCACCCCCAGCAAACTTCAACCAAACTTAGATTTGCATTTCCTCTTTTGCCTACAGAGCCAGCTATGACTCTTACATAACCCCTACATGACCCCATGGGACTCTGACAACAGCCAATAGAATAAATGTTTTTGCACAGGAACAGGAAGCTCAAGTGCAAAGCCCAAGAAAAGGTATAAAGCCCCCCAACCTCAACTCCATGTGCTCAGCTGCCCAGAACCCATGTGGTTCATCACTAAACCTTCTTTAGCCTCCATGTTTCCAGTGTCTTTCTCCCAGCTTAGAACTGAACCAGATGGATGTTTCTTCCCACACCCCATTGCTGATACCAGTTGGTATGGGTAGCGGGGGGACGTCCAGTCCTGGGTTTCCATTATATGGAGTATTTCGGGTCTTGAGTCTCTCTCCTCTCTTAATTAACATCTGTATGAAGCCACTAACTGGGGCCATTTGAGGGCATAGAGTTCAACTGTGTCAGCTGATAACATCCTATTACACAATAGGATGCTTATATTGATACCACCTCTAAGTGCAAATAGGAAAATCATCATTCCAGAACTCAGAGAACCATCATAGTCAGTTTTTGTATAATGCAACCTATCTAGTTACAGTCAGTATTGTCACAGCAGCTATGCAGAAGCAAGCCAGCAAGGCACATCTTGGGAAGGTGGCTGACCCTGTCATCAGTAATTTTTCCACTGTCTGCGTGCCAAAGATTCAAGAATCTTCATCTTCCTTATGCAACTTCGTTTAAGACTCCAAAAAAACCCTGACAAATGCCATGGAAGTGATATCTTCAAAAGCCGGCCTCTTTTATTTCATTCCATTTTCTATAATCCCTAGTATAGGTATCCTGCGTGATTGGACTAGATGACCTCCAAGGTCCCTTCCAACTCTGTTAGTGTTACTTCGAGAGGAAATGGGACATAATCTTCTCTGTACATTACAGTTCTGTACTGTAATCTTTTCCTCCAAACATCTACAAAATGGATAATCACCAAATGTGTAGAATCTCAGCCTTAAAACCTAAGATGAAAGTTATTTTGAGTCTAATGGCAGCTAATGGATTTCTCCTTTTCCCCCCGTTATCCTTTTCTGGAAGGAAAATATTTGAATTCAAGATTATCCTCCTTCAGACATTTCTAAAACTTTCTGAAAGCATTATGTCACACTTATTGCATCTTTATTCCATTCTTCCATAAGGTGGACCAGTAAGAAAGTTCTAGAAAACATCAGCAAGACACAAAGTCTTAGTTTTAGTAGTTCTCTAATTCTGGCTTTTTTTCTTCTACCATATACTTTGCAATTTGCCATAATATTTTACAACTGAGTTTAGCTAGATTCATACAGTTCATCCATACAGTTAGCTGGATTCAAACTGCAGGCAGTTGTTATTTATACCATATGCCTGTGATCCAGAGGTGGGTTCTACTTACCTTTATTACCGGTTCGCAACGGGATCGTGCAATGGGATCACACTTCGCTTTCTTGCAAACCGGTACAAACCGGGGGCAACCCACCACTGCCATGATCCATATTATTTTCCCAGCAATTCATAATTAGTAAAAGACTTAATTTTAAAAAATGGGGAAATTCAAAATGGGGAAATTATGCTTGCACAAGAAACAAAGGAGTCACTTAAAATCAGATTTAGGGAAAACCAGAGTAAGCTTGATTATATTTTATGGAAAAGAGTGTACCCAAATAACAAATACATCTTCTGAGATACACTCTAATGAGAAAAAATAGCATTCCTGTAACATTACCTTTGAGACCTCAAGTGTGTTAACATTCATTTTTTTTCATATTTTAAATAAATATGAAAAGCCAAGGCAGGCTGCCTGCCTTAAGTGCCCATTAAATGCTAAAATTAAACAGATGAATGGCTTTTAGCTTTTAGGATCTATTAAAGGAACAAGCAGTCAAGAAATATGCCATAGACTAGCACTTGGTAGAGCGACTATGAAGGCCTTGGAAAACATAAGAGCAAATGCTATAATGCATCTATACCTATAAAGGTTGGAGTCAGGCAAGGCATGGTATTTCCTATAACACTGTATGGAAACAAAAGTTTGAATATTCTTTATTGGCCAAGTGTGATTGGACACACAAGGAATTTGTCTCCAGTGCATAAGCTCTCAGTGTACATAGAAACAACAAAATGATATTATGATCGTAAAATCAATAATAGAAGGTGAGAGGAAAGATGACAAGGATAATAGTAATACAGTCATACCATGTGATTAGACATCCTTAAGCATAAGACAGTGCTGTAGGAATTAGGAGTTTAGCAGAATGACAGTATGGGGGGGGTGGGAGAAACTGCCTTTGTGTCTAGTTGTTTTGGCATGCAATTCTGAGGGGATGAGTTGAAACAGTTTATGTTCAGGATGTGAGGAGTCTGTAAATATTTTGTCAGCTCTCTTTCTGGTCCATGCAGTATGGACCTCAATGGAAAGCAGGCTGGTGAATGGAAGAAGCCAGATAAGAAGAATACTAATAGGAATAGGAGAACTGACACCTTAGGATTTCAAGTCAAGTATTTATTTTATTTTATTATTTCATTTCATTTCATTTTATCTTCCACCCATCTCATAGCAAATGAGTCTGGGCAGCTTCCATTACATTAAAGTGTAATGGAAGCTTCCAAACATTAAAGTCCTAACACATAACTAGCTTTAAATTTCTTTAAAATAGATA
Organism: Masticophis lateralis; assembly: GCA_030761175.1. Classification (NCBI taxonomy): domain Eukaryota; kingdom Metazoa; phylum Chordata; class Lepidosauria; order Squamata; family Colubridae; genus Masticophis; species Masticophis lateralis. Next base: position 191,304,560 of record JAUDYJ010000002.1, on the reverse strand, counting down.
TAACAAAAACAGAATTAGAATAAAAATTAGACTAAAAATAGAAACCATATGCCTTTAACAAATCCCCTCCTCTCTGTTTTTATATTATGTCTACTAACCACAGCTCTACAAGTTAATGAACTAATTAATCAGTTTCTGCTTCAAGTTAAATAAAACACAAACCTACAATTCTAATTAGATCATCAAGGAATAATCAAACTGTTGAATTTGACCAAGAGTATAGCAAATGTTAGCCACATTCAAGGAAATGGAACTGTGCTGGTTAGCTGAACATAAAATAAATTGGAATTGTTTGAGACATAACCAGATAGGGAGTGATGCCATTGACCTTGTATCCTTATCAACAATGCAACATTTTTTAAAAAACCTTGGCTATACAGTATATTTGATGGGTTCTTCTCCACAAGGATACACTTTTAACTCATGAAATTGTTGCATTTGCCTCTGAGAAGAACTGTTGACAGGGCAGTCAAGTGCTAATGGTAATACTGTTCAGAGTTTGGGAATGGTTATTCATTTTAAATATCTCACAAGCCTGAAAGGGGGCTTGCATTTCTGGGTAAGGCTCATTAAGCCCTTTGATCTTCTAAGACTCTATCCAGTGGTGAAATCTCGCTGGATCTATCCGGCTTGTGCAAACCGGTAGTGCTGGGAGTGGGAGGCTCCACCCACCCGCTGGGACGTCATTATGTCCCATTTTTGACCCTCTGCGCATGCACAGAAGAGACACGCGCACTCACATTCCTGGAGTGGTAGCGAAGGTAAGTGCATTTCACTGCTGACTCTATCCCATGGGTGTCAAACTCACGGCATCACATTGCTGTCACATGATGTATTGTGACATTTTTCCCCTTCGTGGAGCTGGGGTGGGCATGGCCTGCATGTGACACATCCGGCCCACGGGCCACCAGTTTGACACCCCTGATTCTATCCCCTTGCTTGATTGCAGGAAGCCCTTGATCATATGTTGTCATCGAGAAACCATAGCATTGCAGTTTTAGCAAGGAGGATCTTGCCTATATTGATTCGTATTTGTCTGCCATATCCAAAATATAAAGACCTTTTGGAAAATAAAGCAATAATTTTAGCTGGTGGGCAATAATACAGATCATCCAACCTCTGTATCGCTCAGGCCAATTTCCTTCTTTAGTACTTTAGGTAAATGTGGGCCCACTTTAAGCATAGTCCATAAGGATTCAGACAGAACATTTTTTCAAAGGGGCAAAAAAGGAACATGATCCCAACTGAGCTCAAAACAATTTTCTTTAAAATCCCCTTAACCAAATATAACTGGAATATCCAGTTGAATATCCTTTGAATACCCTTGCTGGAATACCCTTGCAAAGTGAGACTCTTGGTTTTAGTATAATTGAACTCAAGTATTTCTCAGAACATTTAGTGCATGGGTGTCAAACTCGGCACGTCATATTGCCATCACATGATGTTTCACGATGTTTTTCCCCTTTGCAGAACTGGAGTAGGTGTGGCCTGCATGTGACACATCTGGCCCATGGGCCTCCAGTTAATGGATCCAGTTAATGGATGAGGCACCCAGAGCTCATTTTTATTTAGCTGGTGTTTGTGATAGGAGCACTACATCAGTGTGTTTGTCAGCTAACTTGGGAGGATGATGCAATGAGTTGCTTACTTGTTCCCAGTTTGTGATATATAGATACTTCCAAAATCCACCAGATGGTGCTAAGATGTACCAGGTGGTGCTTTGATGACAAATGCACTGTTTTCTCAACATCTTCTGTCAGTTTAATTTCCTGGTTTTAGTTTCTTCACCAGATCTTCTCTAAAGTGAGCTAATTACCCTTCTGCGCATGTCCAAGATGGCGGCGCCCGCTGAGACGACGATCTAGGCGGGGGGCGCCGACCTATCTTTTGGGTCCTTGGGGGTCAGTTTTTTAATGCTATGACCCCAGGACCAGTTGGGGGAACACCCTGCCAGCAAGGAGAGGGTTTTCTCCCCTCCTTGACTGAGCAGGGGGCGAAACGGCGGCGCTGAGGGCAGTCGGGCTGCTCAGCTGGTCGGCGGTGGGGCCTTCGGCGGCAGCGGCGGTGGCGGCGGGTGGTAGCGGCTTTTTCCTCATGACGGAGACTCCCAGGACAGCGGAGCAGCGAGGCAGCGCTGCCCGGAGGACAGCCCATGGTGGGTGAAGATTGAAACCCAGGGGGTGCCCAAAGGGTTGCAGAAGGTGTTGGGCACCCCCCCCTGAGGACCCTGGGGGCACCCCCATCCCCCCCCCGGCAATATTCCTCCCCCTTCGGGGGGTTGGAATTGGGGGGTAATTGGATGGCAGCTGCTAGGCAGCTGGAAGATGCTGGCGACCCCCCCCCCTCCGCTTTTTGAGTGGAAGTTGGGGGGGGGGCAAATAGAATACAAACTGTCGCTGGAACTTGGCTGGCCCCTGGTATGATATCTTGGCCTGGGCCTTGGGGGGTTTTTAATCTGAGCCCTATGGGGTCTGAGGGTGCTGGAGATAACTGCCCCTTTCCGCTCCCCTCCTCCCCAGCGCTTCCCTTTTTTTTGAGACCTATGCCCACCTGACCAGAAATTAGCCTGTGAGACTCACGTATCGCCATGTATTTGTCATCTGCATTCCCCTGACTGTGAAGAGAACTATTTCCATCTGAAAACTGGAGGCCGGGATATGGCTTCATCCCATCGGCCGAGGGGGCTGGACATCAGTTAATCACCGTGAGAGGGTGGCCTGGTGTCGAGGTCCCTGGAGGCCGAACCGAGATGACTTCATGTTGTACCTTGTCAACGGAAGGGCGTGGACCAGCCGCTGTGAGAGGGCGGCTTTTTGGACCTTGACCCCTGGACGCTACGGTTGGCACCGGTTCATTGCTGCCATTCACCCCAAGAAGGGGTTGATCAGCTAACCAACTACCGTGAGAGGGTAGTTGGATTTTATTTTTCTTGCTCCCCCGGATTGTGGTCGTCTTGGAATTTGGACTTTGTCCCCTGTGGTGAGAGGACAGTGGACTTGGCCCCGTGAACAGGTCTTTGGGACCCCACCATGTCTTCTTATTTCTTCTCTCCCTTGGACCTTTATGGACCCTCAGACTATGGTCGTGTTAACCCGCTGAAATCAAGATGTACTCAGCAGCGGAGCTTCTTGGTCTGCGAGATTCCCCCCTCTCGCAGGCTTGGCCCTCCACTCTATCGAGGGCCTACCTCGATGACGGGTTTTGGAGCCCCGAGAGGTGGCATGCCGCAAAGAGGGGGTTGCGGGGTTTTTTAAAACTGTCTTTGTCTAATCTTTTAGGGGGATGGGGGAGGGGGGAGGGGAGGGAGGGCTATAGGCCGGGCTTGTCACAGGGGCCTGAAACGGGAGGCGGGGAACGGGGTGAGGAGGAGCTCGCTGTAGAAGGTAAAGAGTGTAACTCCATCAGAGCCATGGTTGGGAGGGGCAGATATGGCGGGAGCAGGGGGCCGTATCATGTATTGGGGGCACGTAGCCGCTGTCTCCAAGCGGTGGCGTGCCTCGGCCCTCAAGACTCTTCTCGCTCCCCGAGTTGTTCAGAGTTACGGCGTCCGGGCCTGAGGTTGATGCTGTGTAATGCCAGGTCCGTGGTTAATAAGGCCCCCCTCATCTGTGATCTTATTCAGGAGGGGGGTGCGGACCTGGCAGGTATTACGGAGACCTGGTTGGGCCAAGAGGGGGGGGTCCCCCTCGTAGAGCTGTGCCCGCCAGGTTTCCGAGCATTTCATCGACCAAGGGCCCAGGGCAGGGGTGGGGGGGTGGCGGTCATTATAAGGGAAAGTCTGGATCCAAGGGAGACCACTGTACCTCAGATAGCCGGATGTGAGTCGCTCCTGGTGAAGTGGGGCCATGGTGTGCGGGTGGGCTTGCTGATCGCGTACCTGGCTCCCTGCCACGTGACAGCGGCCCTGCCCGAGCTTCTCAACGTTATTGCCGAGGTGGCGGTTGATACCCCCAGGCTTCTGGTCATGGGGGATTTCAACCTGCCGTCTGTCGGTGAGGCGTCTGGGTTGGCTCGGGAGTTTATGGCTTCCATGACAGCCATGGACCTGACACAATTAATTCTTGGCCCCACTCACACAGGAGGACACACTCTGGACTTGGTTTTTGTCTCTGGTCAGTGGTTGAATGGCCTAGATGTAGGGGATATAGTTATTGAACCCCTGTCATGGTCGGACCATTCTCTCCTGAGGCTAGACTTTCTGACCGCCGAACCCCACCGCAGGGAGGCGGAACCGATTAGGTGGTTCCGCCCCAGGCGCCTGATGGACCCTGATGGGTTTCAGAGGGAGCTTGGGCCAATGCCCGAAACTCTGGCTCATGACTCGGTCGAGGACCTGGTGGCCGCCTGGGATAGGGCGGCCGCCAGTGCCCTGGACCGAGTCGTGCCTTTGCGGCCTCTGACCCGGCACCGAATCTGCCCGGCTCCTTGGTTCTCTGAGGAGTTGAGGGAGATGAAGCGCCGGAAAAGACGCCTAGAGAGTGGTTGGAGGCTGAGTCGATCTGAATCCGACCGAACACTAGCTAGGTCCCATCTTAGGACCTATTTGGTGGCGATAAAAGCGGCAAAGCGTAATTACTTTTCCGCTCTTATTGCATCGGCAGATAACCGCCCAGCCGCCTTGTTTAGAGTGACCCGCTCCCTCCTACATCAGGGAGCGCGGGAGGACCTCTTGCAAGGGCGGGCTGAGGATTTTGCACAGTATCTGCACGATAAAATCGCTCAGATTCGGGAAGGCTTGGACTCTGACTGGGTAGATTCCAGCGAGGTGACTGAGGCTGGTCTTGAGAACGTTATCTGGGATGAGTTCGATCCTGTAACTCCCGAGGACGTGGACAGGACTTTGAGGAGTCTAAACGCAACCACATGTTTATTGGACCCGTGTCCTTCCTGGCTGGTACTGGCCACTCGGGAAGTTACACGAGGCTGGCTCCAGGGGATTATAAATGCTTCTTTGAGTGAGGGTTTCTTGCCTGCCGCCTTGAAAGAGGCGGTGGTGAGGCCCCTCCTCAAGAAGCCTTCTCTGGACCCGGCTGTTTTGGCAAATTTTCGTCCTGTCTCCAACCTTCGCTTTGTTGCGAAGGTTGTTGAGAGTGTGGTTGCGCGCCAGCTCCCACAGTACCTGGAGGAAACTGTCTATCTAGATCCGTGCCAGTCCGGTTTCAGACCTGGGTACAGCACGGAGACGGCATTGGTCGCGTTGGTGGATGATCTCTGGAGGGCTCGGGACAGGGGATGCTCCTCTGTCCTGGTCCTATTAGATCTCTCAGCGGCTTTTGATACCATCGACCATGGTATCATGCTGCGTCGGTTGGGGGGTCTGGGGGTGGGAGGCACCGTGTTACGGTGGTTCTCCTCCTATCTCTCCAACCGATCGCAGTCTGTGTTGGCAGGGGGGCAGAGGTCGACCTCGAGGCGCCTCGTTTGCGGGGTGCCACAAGGGTCGGTCCTCTCGCCGCTCCTGTTCAACATTTATGTGAAGCCGCTGGGTGAGATCATCCGTGGTTTTGGGGTGAGTTGCCAACTGTACGCTGATGACACTCAGCTGTACGTCTCCACCCCTGACCACCCCAATGATGCCCTCGAAGTGATGTCCCAGTGCCTTGAGGCCGTGCGGGTCTGGATGGGGAGGAACAGGCTTCGTCTCAACCCTTCCAAGACCGAGTGGCTGTGGATGCCGGCGTCCCGATATAGCCAGCTAGTACCATCGCTGGCTATTGGGGGTGAGTCATTGGCCCCCACAGAGGGGGCGCGCAACTTGGGTGTCCTCCTGGATTCACGGCTGTCCTTGGAAGGGCATGTGGCGGCCGTGGCCAGGGGGGCCTTTTATCAGGTTCGCCTGGTGCGCCAGTTGCGCCCCTTTCTGGATCGGGACTCCATGTGCACGGTCACTCATGCACTCGTCACGTCTCGCCTGGACTACTGTAATGCTCTCTACATGGGGCTCCCCTTGGGGTGCACCCGGAGGCTCCAACTGGTCCAGAATGCGGCCGCGCGGGTGATTATGGGAGCGACAGGGCGCTCCCATGTGACACCTCTCCTGCGCGAGCTGCACTGGCTTCCGGTGGTCTTCCGGGTGCGCTTCAAGGTGTTAGTTTTGACCTTTAAAGCGCTCCATGGCATGGGACCGGGGTACCTGCGGGACCGCCTGCTGCTACCGATAACCTCCCACCGGCCAGTACGCTCACACAGAGAGGGCCTTCTCAGGGTGCCATCAGCCAAGCAATGTCGGCTGGTGGCCCCCAGGGGGAGAGCCTTCTCTGTGGGGGCACCCACCCTATGGAACGAGCTGCCTCCAGAAGTTCGTTTGATCCCGGACCTCCGCACTTTCCGAAAGGCCCTTAAGACCTATTTATTTCAACAAGCCGGCCTCGCTTGATTGTTTTAATGGGGTTTTAACAAAATTTTTCTTATTGATTCCTGGGGTTTTAAATTGGGTATTTTAATGGGGTTAGAATTTTATTTGGAACGCCAATGAATTTAATTTAATTTTATTATTCTTTTAATGTTTGTATTATATGTGTTTTAAATCTGGTTGTTCACCGCCCTGAGTCCCCCTCCCGGGGAGAAGGGCGGTATATAAATTGAAATAATAAATAAAATAAATAAATAAATTAACTTGATTGCTGTTATTTATTTCCTTAGAACAAAATGCTCATCAGAAGGGCCCCTAGCTTTGCAGAGGAAACAAGTCCAGCAACTCAGAGGGAACAATTCCAGAACCTAGAATTGTTGTTTTCCAATGGTGCTGGAAATTAAGGTTTAGGATGGGCCTAAGCAAAGAGTGGCATTATTGGCTTTGTTTTGCTTCTAAGGAAATTAATTCACAAAGTTGTGCTAAATATTCCCTTGCTTCTGATTTAGAGTTGAAGCTAAAAGTATTGATAAGATTAAAATTGTTCCTAAAAATGCTTAAAATTGTGTGAAAGTTTATATCTTTATTAGTCTGCTTTGCTTCCCTTTACTACTGTTTGTGCAATATTGTGCATGATTTCTTCAGAGGCATTACATATGCCTCACTATGATTTCAATGCTACATGACAAGCAGTTGAAGATAAAAAAAAATGTTCATGTGAAAGCAAATGAGAATGAAGACAGTGTCAATGAAAGAGTGATTATTTCCATGTGGAATGGATGCTTAGAGCATTGCAAAGTACATTCTCGTGCAGACGAGCGGCATATTTGTTCAGATTTCTTAATTCAGCAAATAAACTACATGTAATGGATTTTAAATGGCTGCTACACAATGGTGCCTGCTAAATTCAAACCCAGAGGGCATCTTCAACCACTTGCCAAATCTGAAGAAGCTTCTTGGATGAGAAGCGAAATGTCTTCCAAAAAACCCAAACAAACCAGAAACTCCATTTGCCTCTTGAAAAAGCACCTTTGGGACAACCATGACCTGGATGACTAAGAATCTCCATAGACATGAGAATATAGGACCATGATGGCGAACCTATGGCACGCGTGCCACAGGTGGCACACGGAACCGTATCTGTGGGCACACGAGCGTTGCCCTAGCTCAGTTCCAGCACGCATGCATGTGCCAGCCACTTGATTTTCGGCCCTTCCAGGCCCACTGGAAATCAGAAAGCTTCTGGAGCCTGGGGAGGGCGAAAACAAGGTCTACTAGGCCCACCATGCCATCATATGCCAAAAGCAGGGAGAGTGTGGGGGGGGGCACGTGCGCATATGCGGGTGTGTGTGTGCATTGAATTATGGGTGTGGCACACACATGCACAAATCCCCGTGCTCCCCTAGCTTTTGGCACATGACGGCAAAAAGGTTAGCCATCACTGATACAGGACAATCTCTAATCTACTTTCAGCACCTTCTTCTCTCCCCAAATTTTAGGTTTGTCCAAATCACATTCATGATTTTCTTGAATTTGGAGGGCTCCCCCCGTCCCCCACTGCCGTGGATGCTTTCTTCCATCTTCAATTTACAGTAAAAGGAGAAAATCTAAAATGATGAATGAAAAATAACATGCATGCAGCACAGAATTTAAACAAATGTCAATGTCCAAGAAACAATTAAACAATTGCAAATGTCAATGTCCACGAAAAATAAGAAATGAAAACAAGTTTATCAATGATGTGACAATATTGAAAAATGGTAAGGGTGCAAAAGTGAATGGAAAAAAAAACCATCAGTGTTCTGAGGATGTTAAACATTTAGTAAAGTTACAGTAACTGTACGTTACTACGTTACGTTTAGTAACGTAACGTATAGATGGTATAATTGTGAAAATGTTAAAACATCGATATCTGTTTGTGCATAACTTGTTTAACGTGTGCAAGGATGTCACCTGTATCTGACAATTGGAAGAAACGTGCTGTTGTTCCTTTATATAAAAGAAAACGTAGAAAGAGTAAAAACAAAAACTATAAGAATTAATTTGTTGAGGGTGCCTGGAAAGTTGTTTGAAAGGTCATAAGAGGTAAAAATGGGCAACATTTGCAAAGTCTAGTACAGTTACATGTTAGATAGGAAGTGCACTTTTGCTTTTCAGCAATTCATTAAAAATGTATGAATGTGAGAAAGTTTATTGTACATCTATTGCTTTAGAGAAAGTATATGATAAAATGAACAGGGTTAAAATGTGGAGTGCCTTACCTGAATAGGGAACTGAAGTTTGCATGCTGAATTGAATAAGAGCATAATATGCTTGAAGTAAAGAATAAGTGGGAATAAACAGAATGCTTAACAAATAGGTTAACACTGGTTAAGTATGTACATATACAGTAAACATATAAGGATGTTGCAGTGATGTTGGAGTGGTATTGGAGTGGCAAATGAATATGTGTCTACTCTTGTTTGTAAGACAGGATGTGTTGTTGGCTGAGAATCCAAATTATTTGTAGCAAGTGTTAAACCTTAGACTCCAATGAGGATTCTATGCATGGATTTAAAATTGGAGCATCAAAGACAGAGGTAGTAGTGTATGATGGTGAAAAAGTCACAAATTATACAAAAATGATAATTTTTGTAATTAATAATACATGATAATTAATACATCTGTATAACCTGGGATAAAACCTACTAAAATGGGGAAATGGATGAGAAAACTAAAATAGGCATCTGCTGATAGAAAAGTAATGGATGGTCTGCTGCAAGAAATAAATATTTCTTGGCAACTAAAAAAATGTGTAAAGATGTCATGTATAGTATAAGAAAATACTTATAATGCCCATGTTAATACAAGTAACCCTCAGCTTACAATGGCAACTGTGACTGGAATTGTCATCACTAAGTGACAAACATTAAAAAACATTATGTCATGTGACTATGACAAACTAAAAAACATTATGTCATGTGACTATGTCACTTAACAGTGGCAGTTCCAGCAGTTCTAGTTGCCGTGATACAGCAAGGATCACACATGTTTTTAAGCAAAGACCTCACATGACTGCAACTTCCAACTTCCTGCTGGCTTCCCCATTGACATTGCTTGTGATAAGCCAGCAGGAATTTTAGAAATTGCAATCAGATAACCATGGGGATGCTGCAGCAATCAGAACCAATTGTAAATCCCCCTTGTTCAACACCATCATGACTTTGAACAGTCACTGAAGAAATGGACATACCTTGAAGACTACCTGTGCTATATTTGAAAGTGAGATTTGGTTATAACAGGGGGAAAAAACAATTGAATATAGTCTGCACTTAAGAAGAAATGTACATGGTAAAACAAGAAGAGATAAGATAAAAAAGATGCTTAATTAATGTGGATTGAATTCACAAGTGAATGACCAGTTCAAAAGAATGTTGTTAATACTGGTTGGTCATAGACAAAAAAAAGAATCGCAAAATAAATATATGAAGAATGAATGTGTTGAGAGAAAGGGGAAGATTGAGGAACATAACGTAAGACTGGATGACTCTGATGAGGTCCTTGGAAAGAAAGATGTTAAGAGACAAAGTATAAAACCAATGTACATAGTAGTGTATGTTCATGAAAGAGGCAAGGATGGTTTCCAAGGATGGAAAGATGTAGAAAGGTATAGAAAATGCTGCTAGTATAAACTGAGTTACATTTCCTGTTCTTCTCCTTGTGATTTTAATTTATTTGGTTTATTATTTCTTATTCCTTTCTGCACTCTGCACAATCCTGAAAAGGAATAATGTGATGGGAGTATGTATTCTGTGGTGTGTTGCAGTATGTAATGCTTCTATAAATAACTAAATCAGACTTAAAAGATCTCTTCCACATTCCTACCCAGCAGATACATCAGAACACTAAAGATAACTCTCAGCCTCTATCACCTCCATCCAGGATTTATGGAACAGATACGCACTAGCTGGGGAACTCTGGGAGTTGAAGTTTCTGATTCTTAAAGTTGCTAAGGATGAGAAACACTGTGCTAAATAGAAATGTCAAATTGCCGCTCTCCTCCTTACCTTAGCCATTACCGCTTTGGGTGCCTGAGTGCAAATACCTATACAGTAGAACAAGAAATCAGGTTTTCTTAGAGGCAATGGCTGTTACCATACTGATTTAAAATGGATCTGTGATTTAAGTTAGCCAGGCAAGTCAACGTCCTTAAATATATTCCTTCAAAACCACAGTTAAAATTGCCATATATGCATATTCACTATTGACCTTTAATTCTGAAGAAATAGAGAATATATATAAAAAAGTATAGTATAGTATAAAGTACAGGTATTCAGAAACTCCTACAGCTACACACTTAATCCCTGGCAATCTCCAACCTCAACTCCTGATTTGGGAAATCAAAACATTCTATATCAGTTTAGTGAAATCAAAGATACTTTACCCTGTTCATTTGCTTAAATGATTGCATTGTTTGTATCATCTGGGAAATCACTGTGAATAAGGAGCAGCAAACTGAGTTAAAGAAAAAAGCTTACTATTGAAACAAAGAAAGGAGTATTGGCTGGTTAAAAGGCAGATGTAGCCAAGAGTCATTGATAATTGACATTACTAATTATCATTGATTTGTTGTAAAGCAAAATCTATATTACAAAAAAAAGGGAAATCAATTTAATTAAGTGACTGAATCTCAAAAGGATGGTGGATGTTTAACTGAGCATCTGCTTTTCTGATTCACATTTAATACAATGCTCGGTACGATGCTGTGATTTTTTTTTTAAAGACTTAAAAAAAGACTTTTTTTAAAAAAAAAATTAAGTTAAGGTTATAGTTACTGGGGGAATAAATGCTGAGGAAATTTGGCCTTTCCAAGAATCTTCCCAATCTCTTGTCTGATACATACGTGTTTCTAAAAATAGCATTAATTATAAGTTTCTAAAACTAACATTAAACATTAAGAATAGCATTAAATTATTCTAAAAATAGCAGTAAGTCCAGCAAGGTATATAAAATCTTGTAAGAGAAATGTATCAGAGCTGTATAATATTCTAAATTAGATTAAAATAGGGTTGAGGAATCTTCAGCTTAGAAGGTGGCCACACCTGGATGACTTGATGAGATCTGGAACCTGAGCAGATTTGAGGAATTAATAATTGGATGGGAAGCCACCAATAAATCCCAGAATAGATGGGAAACTCAGGAATTATCCTGGTAGAAGGCAATAATAAAGTATTTCCAAACTGCTGCCAACAAACTCAATTTACCTTCATTATAGACTTATTGATTCATTACTTGATATTGTTGAGAGCCCAGCATTTTCTTAGCAGGCAAGTGAACCGGGCCATCATGTTAAGTGATAGTATCATTCATTTGTTTGGGCATAATACCTTATCTGAATACAGGGATTGTATTTGGTTAACCTGGTTTAAAATGTTGCACAAACACCACTAGACCAGAGGTGGGTTTCAGCCGGTTCTGACTGGTTCTGGAGAACCGGTAGTGGAAATATTGAATAGTTTGTAGAACTGGCAAATACTACCACTGAATGGCCTTGCCCCCATCTATTCTCTGCCTCCCGAGTCCCAGCTGATAGAGTCCCAGCTGATCAGATGGGTCTTCTTTTGTTGCCCTGCACACAGAGCTGGAAAGCAGGTTAGGGGGGTGGGGTGGAAATACAGATTTACAGTATTCTTCCCCTGGAGTGGGGTGGGAATGGAGATTTTGCAGTATCCTTCCCCTGCCACGCCCACCAAGCCATGCTCACCAAGCCACACCACACCCACCAAGCCACACCCACAGAACCAGTAGTAAAAAAAAATTGAATCCCAGCACTGCACTAGATTGTATCTCTGGGCATTCCTACATATTGCCAACTCAGTCCTTATCACTTCTGGGTTGAACAACAACATCTCTGGAGGTGTCTGAATATGGGATGGAGGCCAATTAATTTCCAGATGAATATGAATTCTCCTACTTTGCAGGGCAACTTTGCAAGGTTAGGGTTCAATCAGGAAAGGCAAAGATGTTCTCTGTGGGTTTTGGTATTCTAGAGGAGGATAGCAATTTTCAGTCATGCTCAGAAATGTGGGAACCAGGACAATTTTACACTTTCAAGCCACTGATGCCTAGAATTTAGTAAGGTCTGTCTGATGGAACTGCTCGAATACTATTATTATGTAACCACTATTAGTACAGGCAGGAAGATAATTTTTCATCCTGGCAGGAGCAACAACATCACTGAACAATTCTTTACTTTGGTGAAAAGAGGCATCAGTGTCTGACACAGAAGTCTCATAATTCTGTTCTTCTTACTACTGTCACAGATTTGGGAGAAAAAATGATCGTGGAGTCCAGTACCATGATACATAGATCAGCAGCCCCAACCTTTTGGGTACCAGGGACCGGTTCCGTGGAGAAAAGTTTTTCCGTGGACTGGAAGGGGCGTGGTTTCATATGCTGCCTGCATCCCGTAGATGAGGCTTCATTTGTTTACATGACCTGGTTGCTGGTATGCGGGGGACCGGCTCTGGTCCATCCACTGGTGGTTGGAGACCCCTGACACACATGGCTCATGGAAGAGATCCTTGTGGGTTTTTTTCCAGGAAATATCTGGGACTGTCCATTTGAGAATTCATTACCAGCTCAGTCTGTGGCATTATCTCCACAACACTTGTTTTATATATATATATATATATATATATATATATATATATATATATATATATATATATATATATATATATATATATATATATAACAATTTTTTATTTTTTAAAAACAAGCATGCAATACATTTTTTCTGAATAGAGTATTGACCGGGTCAAAATTAATGCAGCTTATTTTCCCCAAATTTAATTATATATTTAAATTTCTGCCAAAGTATTCCTTTTCTACTTTTCCCTTTTTCATCTCTATTTAATCTTTAATATATTATCAATATTGCCATCCGCTCTAACATCCTAGTCTTAATCATATTTTATTTCATTCTTATTTCTCCCTTTATCACATATGTTTTTCAATGTTTCTTTATTCTATTGAAACCCTTTAATTTTAAATCTCCACAACACTTTCAACCATATTTACAGATCTCAAGACCTCGATTTACAACAGTTCATTTAGTGACAGTTCAAAGTTGCAACAGCACTGAAAATAGTGACTTATTACTATTTTCCGCAGTTACCACCTTTGTAGCATCCCCATTATCATGTGATTCATATTTACCTTAAATTCCCATCTTTTTAATATTTTCTGTGCAATTTTTAAATGACATGTGATCACCTTTTGCAACCTTTTGACAAGCCAAGTCAACGGGAAAGCCAGATTGTCAGACAAGCCAAGTCAACGGGAAAGCCAGACTGGACAATCGGGTTACTAACTTATCAACTGCAGTGATTCACTTAACAATTGTGGCAAGAAAGGTCGTAAAATGGGGCAAAATTCACTTAACAAATGTCTCACTTAACAATATTAATTTTGGGGGTCAATTGTGATTGAAAGTCTAGAACTCTCTAGGAATCTCTGGAGGCTGGGGGCAGCAAAAAAGTCACTTCCTCTCCAACCGGAAGTTGAGAAATGGGCCATTTCGGACCTCCGGAGGGCCTCTGAGGGGTGAGAAAGGCTGCTTTCACCCTCCCCAGATGCATAGAGAGGATCTGGAGCCAGGTGACAAAGAAAAACGGGCCTACTGGGCCATTGCGTGCCAGGAGTGGGGGGGGCGGTGTCACACCCACATGCGTGGGGCAGGGTGCATAGAATTATGTGTGTGGGCATGCACGTGCATGAACCTCCCCCACCCCTCCTTCCTGGCACACGATGGCAAAAAGATTAGCCATCACTGTTCTAAGTCTTTGGATTGGTTATGGATGATCTCTTGCATTCAAATTTATTGCAGTCTTTAACTCAAAAAGAAGGGCTAAGGGACAGAATCTCCTTAATCTTTAATAAATAATGCAGAGATATGTAGATATATATTTGCATCTCAATGCTTATCCAGGCCCCTTATTCAGGGTGTCTCTTGATACAGATTGAGATAAACACAAAGTACCATGATGGTTATTAATTAATTCTCTATGACCAATTACAAGATTCAATGAGGTTCTAGATTTCCACTGAAACTTATTAATCTTCCCCAGCCAAACATATATAAGATTTAGGACTAAGCTGTATGCTATATTAGAACTATTTTAAAACTATTTTAAGTTTAACACACACAAACACACTAACATTTGATAGAAAGGACAGTTCTTGATCATTAACACAGTATGGATCATTAAACTTTCCCCCCATTCTGTTTTCTAGAGAAAAATCTCCTGAGAGGCCATAAACATGACTTCAGGGATATCGAAAAGCTTTGGGTATTTTCTATTTTTAGAAGAATGCTCCAAATTTGAGGATAGATCTATATCTTTCAGTGGCATACAGATATAAACTAAGTTTTCCAACATGTTCAAAACACGTGGGAATACATGAAAGTCAGAATAGTATCTCATATATTGGAGCGTTTGAAGTTTATGGATTATAAAGGAAAATAAGATATCCATTCCTATAGCATTTGGAAAACTTCAGATATGTAATTAGGGGCAGAACTATCCAACCCCCTCCCCACCTTTTGCACAGTTTAACAGTTTAACAGTTTAACAGATTAATAGAGTTGGAAGGGACCTTGTAGGCATCTAATCCAACTCCTTCCCAAGAAGGAGACCCTACCATTTCTGACAGATGGCAGTCCAGTCTCTTCTTGAAAGCTTCCAGTGATGAAGCTCCCACAACTTCTGAAGGCAGGCTGTTCCATTGGTTGATTGCTCTCACTGTCAGAAAATTTCTCCTTATCTCTCCTTGGTCAGTTTCCATCCATTATTCTTTATCTGGTCTTCAGGTGCTTTGGAAAATAGGTTGACCCCACTCCTCTCTGTGGCAGCCCCACAAATATTGGAACCATTTTTTTCTGTGGTTTCTGGGGAATAAGCATTTTAATGTTCCAATATTCCCATGCTTCATCTATGAAAGATGAAAGGTCCAGAAAGGTTGAAGTTCTAAGCAAAAATTCTTGATATTTATTGAAATAAACATTTAGTACCATGATCGGTACTAGTTAATTATCAAAAATTACACTCTTCATGGAAGTTCACCAAGAGCATCATTAAGGAGCAGCTGTTAGAGGTTAATTTCACCTCCGTGATTTTTTTCCTTTTGGAAAAAAAACAAACAGGCAGGTGAAGAATTGGTTAAGAGCCACTAAAGATGGAAACGATGAGCAATGCTGGGCATATGCTGGGCAATTGATAAATAAATATTGACTGTTGAAGATGTTTCTAGTAGGACTGTTGCATTCTGGATGGATGAGAAAGGAAGGAAGGAAGGAAGGAAGGAAGGAAGGAAGGAAGAAAGAAAGAAAGAAAGAAAGAAAGAAAGAAAGAAAGAAAGAAAGAAAGAAAGAAAGAAAGAAAGAAAGAAAGAAAGAAAGTGACTCTTCACCTGCCTGATTTTTTAAAAAATGTAAAAAGTTAACTAGCTCCTTTTGGGAAGGTCCTTAAGTGATGACTCTACATGGGCCACTACTCCTCACACTACTCCCTACACCTAAAGCAAAAAAACACGTGTGAGGGTAACTCCAGGGAAACATTATTTCAAGGGCACTTCTGGAGGAAGGAAAAATAGGAGTATCTAGGTTGGCTTGCACCAATCCAGAGAATCAGTAGATAGCAGCAAACAGATACAAAAAAAGTAGACTCTTTGCTGCCATCTAATGATCATTCACATTTTTACAGTCTAGATCCAGTAGCTATAAGGGACAGGCTAATGGAGAAAGTAAAATCTAAACCTGAGTTCAAGAGTTCATTATATGTGTGTGTCTGTGTGTCTGTGTGTCTAGTGTATGTGTGTACGTGTGTGTATGTGTGTGTACACATACATACATACATATATTGTATATATGTCTGTGTATGCATATATGTATATGCATGTACCTGTATGTGTGTGTATATGTATACACAAACATATATACACATATGATTATTTATTTATATGTCAAAATTCAAAACTGAATATGATTTTTTAAAAAATTAAAATGTAAAGCCACATTATAAAATTAGAAAAAATGGAGCGTTCCAAGATGGGGGAGGAGTTGTTAATACCAGCCCTATGGCTCTGTGGGCCCGTGTCTCCCACGCAAGGCTACACAGCCAGGTTATGACCCCTTTGTGGAAGTCCAAGAGATTGGGGGCTTTCCTCACCTCTGAAAGCAAAAAGTTGCACAATGCAGGGCTCACCCCACCAGTTGAAATTCTTTGACTGATGGGGTCTGTAGCAGGACTTCCCTGCCTGAACGATTGCGATAGGCTGATGTGATGGGGCGAAGCCAATTCCAGTTTTCTTTTCTCTAATAACTGCCAACAATATAATGCTGGAAAACATTGAAAGCTAATAGGGACAAGAACTGAATTTTTAGTGGTTTAGTGGTGTTTGTTCTCATAAAGAGAGCCAATTCTATAAAATTATTTCATTTTAGCAAAGGATGCTGCAGGAGTACTAAAAAGGCGCTCTTAATTTTGTTTGCTTGTTTAAACATAATGATTGAATAGCAATAGTCCTAGTAAAGGTTGTCCAGCAGCCAGCTGGATATGATAGCTCAAAATGAAGGGAGAAAAATCCAAGCATTAGAGTCCCCATCTGGCCATTAATCTGCAGGAGATACAACAGGCACTATAATTGTTTAATTAATCAAATTAACTCTGCTCTTCAAAACTGGTATTCCAGTGTTTTGCAGTTGAAAAACCTAATTCCACCAGGTATTTCAAAGCAAAATGTTTCAACACTTGTTCAGTTCCTTATGTCTGGCTAATGAATCAATAATTTCATTTTGAATCCAGAGTTGTTAAAGGCAGGGGAGGAATATATATATACCTAGAGTAATGTGATATCTTAACATAATGCTATCCATCTTGATCCTTGTATTTCTCAGAATGATTAATCCAATAAAATGATCATTTACTCAATAGATAAACTGATCTTGCTCATATGTTTGGGATTAGATTTAAAACCCAACTAATTACAAATATATATTTCAGTTTATGTCTACACCCACACATTCATACACACAAACCCTGCTCTAGTTATTGGACAAGATGGGAAAAGACATTCTCATTGCGTTATTTATTTCTCTACTAGCTAGAATCAAGGCATTGTAAAAGAAAAAAAAAAGATTGAAATTATTCTGCAGTGCCTTGAGGTAATAGCAACAATCTTTCTTTCAACACAGATATTCAGAGACGAATTTTTGCAGATT
Organism: Masticophis lateralis; assembly: GCA_030761175.1. Classification (NCBI taxonomy): domain Eukaryota; kingdom Metazoa; phylum Chordata; class Lepidosauria; order Squamata; family Colubridae; genus Masticophis; species Masticophis lateralis. The sequence goes on along the minus strand of JAUDYJ010000002.1, from coordinate 191,286,945 downwards.
CAATAAATTGGAGTCATGAAAATGTATCCTGTCTACCATATGTTTTTATCCATTTATTTGGATGATCTATTAGCCAACATGCTAAAGTATAAGACCATCATTTTATCATAGTCAGTTTGCATTTTAAGTTCATTACAAAAATTCCACCAAAAGTAAAATATAGGTGAATATTTCAACAAAACCTTTAAATATTTCAAACATCATTGTCCTCATCGCCACTCTTACCATCACAAACTACCAGCTAGAAATGTCATGCTTTTAACAATAGCAATGGAACTGATATTTAATACTGTAGATTTACTTCTGTAAAACAACCCTTTTTTGAAGAAGAAGAACATTCAAAGTATTTCTCGTTTTCACCCACACAATTAAAATCTTTATACTTGGCTATCTTGCTGTTGATGCATTCATCCTTTGTATTCAACAAGAATAGAAAAATTAAACGAGCAGAAAGCATTTACTTAAAAAGAAATCAACGATGTTATAGACTTCTTGTCTATTTGTTCTTATCTCACTGTGCTAAAGGAAAAGATAATAGACTGAAAATGTGATTTGTTTAATAAGGCTCTACCTGGTCTGAAATAAAGTTAAGGACATCTGTTCTGGGCTATAAAAACGACCAGTGTAAGTAAATACAGAAGTATTTGTTTCACACATTGTGACAAGTTATTTTGTGAGCTTCTGGTTTAACTTGTGGTATGAAACCAAGCATTGCCATTTACAAACTATGATTTACAATTCTAGTGAGCAGTGGAACAGGTGGGTTTTTTTTCAATCATTTTAAAAATGAAAATGAAATATCAATCATATTTTTCTGTTTATTTGCTAAGACTTACTGTATATTGCACTGTAATTGAAAACGAGTTCTTGACATATATCAGTAAGACTATGAATACAGTAATATTAATAGTGTAACACAGCAACCATAGATTTGTATGCTAATCCAACTAATCAGAAGATGACACCTTTTTTTATAAATAATCAACATTCATATCATGCCCAAAGTTCTTTGGGAATAGCCAAATCTTAATAGTTTTCTGGAGATTAACAAATATGGATCTACATTTATCTCTTGGAGGGACGCGGTGGCTCAGTGGCTAAGATGCTGAGCTTGTCGATCAAAAGGTCGGCAATTCAGCAGTTTGAATCCCTAGTGCCATGTAATGGGGTGAGCTCCCGTTTCTTGTCTCAGTTTCTGCCAACCTAGCAGTTCAAAAGCATGTAAAAAATGTAAGTAGAAAAACAGGGACCACCTTTGGTGGGAAGGTAACAGCATTCCGTGCACCTTTGATGTTTAGTCATGCTGGCCACATGACCATGGAGACGTCTTCAGACAGTGCTGGCTCTTCGGCTTTGAAATGGAGATGAGCACCAGCCCCTAGAGTCGGAAACAACTAGCACATATGTGCGAGGGGAATCTTTACATTTATCTTTTACATTTATCTCCCAGGTGATATGATGCTCCAGAGAAATGGAGTGGCCATGGAAAAGGCTTCCCCATGTAATCTGTGGTGAACCTCAGTTTTCATAGACAGGCCTGGAGTAGAGGCTGTCAGAAATAACTAAGTCTAAAGCTATATATAGGTATTCCTTACTAAACAAAATTAATTAGGGTCAGCATTTCAATTAATAAGTTACCTAGTCATGACGTCACATGATACTTAGCAATAAACCCCCCGCCACACGTCATTAAGTGAGGACCTCATATAACTGCATCTTCTGACTTCCTGTCAGCTTCCCAATCAACATTATGGAAAGTCAGCAGAGGAAGGTAGCAAATCATGATCACATGACCACAGAATGCTGTGATCGTCTGAACTGTGAGCCAGTTGCCAAGTAACTGGATTTTGACCATATGACCAGGCGCTGCAATAGCCAGAACTTTTGAGGACTGGTTGTTAGTACTACTTGTTCAATGCCATTGTAAATTTGAATGGTCATTGAATGAGCGTGATTAACCAAGGGCCACCTATATAAGGTTTTAAAAGTACCGTATTTTTCGGAGTATAAGACGCATCTTTCCCATCCCCTAAAAGGGGGTGAAAATTTAGGTGCGTCTTATACACCGAATGTAGCCCTGCCCACTCACTGGCCCCCACCCTTTGGCCTCTGCCTCGCAGTAATTATCTCCTTGCAAGCAAACCACAAGAAAAAAAACAGCTCCTTTCAGCTTCAGCACAGCCTAATTAGCACAAGTTGATTGGATCGACCTCCCGACTCTTAGTTGATTTGCTCTCAGCTGTTTTGTACAGGGCTCTGCTGCTTGCTACAAAGAGATAAATTGTTGGAGCAGATTTTTACCCCCTTGTGCTAATCAAGCTATGCTGAAAACGAAAATGAATGTAAAGCAGGCTGTTTGCTGTTTGTTGCAATGAGGCAAAATTGCTCAGAGGCAGAGAGAGATTTCTTTTTCTTCTTTTCCTCACCAAAAAAGGTAGATGCGTCTTATACTCCGAAAAATACAGTAGTTCACTGATAACCACTGCAGTTCTTGACATGATGAAACAAAGCAAAGGGCCTCCACTTACAGTTCCAATAGGAGACTGTGAACCTGATCTGTATGGAGAGTGCGAAACATCTACAATGAATTGTGCTAGTCTTTTGAGAAATGAACATATTAGTTATAACATGGATGGATGACTTCCTTGGCAGTTTAATGTTATATTGTCATATGATATATGCAGGCAAGCAAGCAAGCAAACAAAAAGAAAATAGAAAATATATCAATTTTTCAAGTGCATTCAACTGTTCTCAGGTCATCTATTTCTCTTTTTTTATTATAATTTTTATTTTATTATATAAAATACAAAAAAAGAAAAGAAAAGGAAATAGGAAATTAAGGGAGGGAAAGAGAATGGAGAAAAGAGGGTGTGAAATACAAGGGGAAAGAGAAAAAGAAAGAAAAGGGGGAATTGACTTCCAACTCTTCCTAGCACAGTACAAGATAAGCAGGCCCCAACCTCAACTTTTTGCTTTTACACATTAATATATAACTAGCCAAATCTTTCTAATCAACAAAACCAAGATCAAAGTTTCATTTTTTTTCTTCGTAAGCACAAATTCCAGAAGTGATATCCAAATAAGAACATATTTTCCTTTTTAAATAAGGTAATAAATTTAACCATTACTGCTTTATCTTCCTTGCTTTGGAAATGATGTATATTTCTATTTGCACCTAGTACTGTTTGTGAATTGTCACCATTTTTATTTACAAAATGTATGGTATTTGTTCAAATTCTTTGGCTTTACTGAGGAAAAAAAAGGGGGGGGACTTTTTTTTCTCTTTCACCCTCCTTTTTCCTTCAAAGTACTAAACAAAGTACTCATTTATTTCTCAACTAGATTCATTATTATTTGATCTGGCTAAGGATAGTATCATCAGACCATTATATGTGTTGAGAAGGTGACTTTGCTAATAGTGGAACTATACTAGCTCCCAGGTAAATTTGAAAAGGATTGTGATCAGCATAATTCGACACTATAAAATATAAAAGTTATTTTAAAAGAGTGTCTCCAGTTAGGCTTTATGGAGTGGAGTACATGCACTCCTCTTCCCACAGGAGGGAGCACTAGAATTAAATTTTAAGCAAGTTTTCTCTTTTCCTGCCTCTTTGCATTGTTTTATTAAATATGTTAAGCAAAGATATTGAGCCGCAAGCAGTCAATCATAGCTGACTTCCAAACATAATTATTTCATTGCCAGCTAATGTCTCCTCTACCTCTAAAGACTAATTGTATTTCAGAATATAAAATTATGATGATTAATTTTATCTCAGCTCGTAGAAAATTGCAGTATGTTTCTTTGAAACATATGTAAATATGTAACTGCCTTGAACCCCACTTTGAATTTTATTTATTCAGATTTATTTCATAATTATATTCCACCTTGCTTCAAACCAATCCACCACTTGAACAGAATTAAGTTTATCAAATATAGATGCTATGTTAGGTAACTTCAGAACTTACTTTCTGTTAAGTCCTAATTTACTCATCCTTGCTCTGAGCAATTCTGGATGATGAACACCATTATCCCAGCCCAACTGTTTCTTTCCATTGGCTTTAATCACAACCACTGTAACAGAAGTGGTATTCAACCGGTAAATACCACCTCTGACTGGCCCCACCCCCATCTATTCTCTACCTCATGAGTCCCAGCTGAGCAGGAGGAAATGGGGATTTTGCAGTAACCTTCACCTGGATTGGGGAGGGAATGGAGATTTTACAGTATCCTCCCCCTGCCAAACCCACCAAGCCATGCCCATCAAGTCATGCTATGCCCACCAAGCCATGCCCACAGAACCAGTAGTAAAAAATTTGAATTCCACCACAGCAACCCTCAGACAACATATTCAGTTGGAATTTGTAAGGTGTAACATGTCTGGAGATGACCAGATTAGAAAGGTTGGTGAATATCCCCTGCCTATTTCATCCACATTTTAACTTCATAACAATCCTGTGAGGTAACCTGAGCAAAAAGTTTTTTTAAAAACCAATTGTGCCGTCAGTACAATTGCAGGAATCTAACAACCAAGAGAAGGAAAAGAATTCTGTTATTTGATATAAAGTGTTTATTCTATAGAATGTATAAAATATTAATTGTATTGATTGGATGCCATGCCCGCTTCAAAACCTCAGTCTTCCTCAGGGACCAGTCCCAGAAAGCACAACAGCTATACATAATCAAAATGGTAATGCTGTAACTGTTTCTCAAAAACTGCCCCTAAGAGAAAACTGTAGTTCCAAACATATACTGCCTCTAATATAGAATAAATATTTGATAACACAGTTCAGCAGTTTTCTCTCAGTTGGCACTGCAAACCTTCTCTTTCTTGGTCTGGGGCATGGGGAGAGAAATCACACTTCCTTCCACTTTCAGTCTGTGGCACAGCTTGATCCAGGTATGGCTTTGGCATCTGTTGAAAAATATGCTTGGCAATTTACTTCTGAATGATGGATAAGAATCTCCCATTTTGCAGGTTTTCATTACAAAACAGAATGTCACAAAGAGTAGCATGCCAAATTATAGATTTTGTTATAAAAATTCTGGATTTTGCTTCCAGCTGCAAGGCGTAGGATTGTTATATTGATTTTGTGCCATTGAGTTGTTTTCAACTCCTTGCGACCACATAAATGTTTGATGGTCTATTCCTAGCTTGTGCTTCCAAGTTGTAGGGAAAGAAGGGGCAAAACCTGGGGGTGGAATTGAAAAAGGGATCAGCTTACAATCCTTACAGAGTGACCTAAGTCCAACTGCCCCCCCTTGAAATCCGTTGACCTTTATCTAAATTTAACAGGTGCTAACTGTTAGTTCAGAAGATTCCTGTCTTCTCAACTAGCTAAAGCATAGACATTTTAGCAATAAATCAGTTTTATTGGGCCTTCATGTGTGGGCCGGGTTTTTCATACCTATCACAAATCGCCCAATGGTACATCAATCTATTACCTAAATCCAGTTTCATACAGTTTCAGGCTGGGTCATAACATGGAAATTTCTGACCACCCATCTGGCTGTTTTACTAAAAACAAAAGAAAAAAAAACAATCCAAAATGGGGCAAATTATTCCTGCTCATGCTACAGGATTTTGGCTCTACTGAGTTTTCCAACATGGAGCCCAGGGATGCTACTGAGTCTTACACTTTATTTTATTTTGTGACGGCCCACATTCACCATGGTAACTTTTTAAAAGTTCATCTGTGGTCATCATAGCATCCTTAACATGGTCTCACAATTGCAGATGGGCTTAGTGGCCAAAAAGACTGTGGATCACATCTTCCAAAGACAATCTAAGTAAAAAAAAAAAAAGGAGGTGGGGTGGGGAGACAAATATAGTTTGTTGAATGAACTGTTAGTATTGAAGTACATGAAAATGCTTGTTATCCTTGACAAAGAGACCAATAATGTTATACCAACTTCTTTAATCTTTAACCAGTGGAAGGATACAAAATGAAAAAAGTTTCCCACCTTCAACCGCAGATATTTTCACATCATTTCAGATGTTCTTTAGCTTTACTGGAAAGTTAGTAAGCTAAAAACTGGGTGAAGAATTTTGCTTGATAGAACTCACAAGAGTCCTTTGGCTGGTAAGAAAATTTATCTTGGCCCATTTATGTTTTGAATTTTAGCTTCCTGCCACTTACCAAAGTACTTTAATAGTCTTGAAATTCCTTGAGGCACAAGCATCTTGTAAATATACAGTTTACCTCATAGCTTTGAAAACGGTTGCTATGGTGGGTCCTGGAAACATTAAAAAATAATATTACCTATATTTTCGTTTCCATATATAGGGAGAATCTTAGGATGGTTTGTCACTGGAGTTTTTTCCCACTCTCTGTGGAAAGAGACAAACGCTTGGCTTCACAGACCACAAAGCAATTATAAATTCCTCCGACTCTAATTAAAAACCAGATATGTTTCCAAAACACTATTAAAAACACACTAGGGGAATAAGGATTTCAATTTATTGTCATGAATATCAAGCTTGTTTTCTTATTAGCTGCAAAGCAATGAAGAGTAAATGCTCCATAGGCAAAGCATTTTGTTTAACAATGCTAAAAAATGTGCCTCAACAAGAAAATGGCGTTTGCAATTTGTGCTTTCCTTTCCTTGAAATATATTTACAGTAAATGAATCTGCACTAATGAGAAATGTTTCCCATTAGAAGACACTATAATTTGCAGCAAGCAGCAGATGTGTCACATCATATATTATTAAAATTCTTTTCACTCTTACATTCTCAAAATCCAGGTTTGTATTTACGAGCCAAGCTTTTACACAGTTCACCTAAATTCATCTGTTTATTCAGTTTAACTGGTAGCTACTATTTTATCAGTGTTCCCCACCCCACATCTGAAATGCTGTAGGCAGGAGATCTGCAATTCAATATAGTAGTTCAAATCTTCCTGCTGAGGAAATTTAGCTCCTGACCACATCAAACCATGTATCAGGAAGAATAACGATGATGGCAATGAGATACAGCGAAACTCCACTTCAATACTAAATCAATTATTTTTGCCGTACTCCACGTGAGTGGAACACCGTGTTTATCTAATCTCATTCAGAAATGAAACCGAGGGTGATCAAGAGCCTTTCACAATCATGAGGTGCTTTATGTTCTATTTTTTTAGTCCTATGTTTGAAAGTATTTTGTATGTTAAAAGCTATTCCAGATCAGACTGATTGATTTGATTTGTGTGAGCAAGTCATTTTCAATTCCTAGCAACCACATAGATTTTCTTCATGATAATCTATCCCTAACCTGCTCTTTTGGGTCTTCCAAAGGGTGCCCATCTTCAGTGTAACTGAATCATTGACCTTGCTCCTGGTCATCCTTTTCTTCTCTTTCCTTTCACCTTTCCCAGCATTACAATCTTTTCCAGAGATCTGTGTATTCATATAAATGTGTTCGAAATACCAATCCAGATTGGATCCTGTCCAAAATATGATAATTTAAGCTGGGCCATTTGTGCCCTCAGTTAGAACACTGAATTGATTTGTTCAATGACCCACCAGTTTGTTTTCTTGGCTCTCCACATTATTCGTAGTGTTCTCTAACACCAATTCCAACATCAAACTGCCTAAAAGCTCTCCACTACTTCAATATCTTCATTACCAATTCTAAGGCCAATTATTCTACCTGTTGTGATTAGTTTGGTTCTTTTTATGTTTAATTTTAATCCCGCTTTTCACTTCATGTTAGCCTTACAGGGCAGACCAGTTAGGAAACATGACCAGATGATTCTACTTTATTGTATTCTACTTTGTTGTAAAGATACATTAACGGAATCCTACAAATCTGAAAGAACAATTCACCTACTGTCTCGTTTGCTACCTGAGAAACTAAGGAGGGTCTCTTTGGTGTCTCTAGTCCCACCGACTAATCAGCTGCAGGCTATGCTGTCTCTTATTTGATTGTTTCCTAGGCAGCATCTCTTCATCCTGTCTCCTAAGGACTTTTCCACATAACTTTACACTTTGTTCTTTAACTTTTATTGCTAGAGCTTGCAGATCCTTTGCATTTAAAAAAATGCAGAGTTATGAAGCTGCTCATCAGTCATTAGCTGGAGAGCTGATCAAATAGTTACATAGGTCATACAATTTCAGCATTTCCTACAATAGTGGGATGTGCAATGCATTCTTATTTAAATATAATGTAAATTTTGCAGCTATAATGCAAATTATAGCCTAATATCCTTAAACTAATTATCTTCTTGGAACACATAGGAAAAGACTGTAAATTAACTTTAACCTCTAGTATAAAAAAGCCTCTATTCTCAAGACACAGTTTTTGCCTGATTTGAAAAATAATTAATACAATCATAAACACTATGTGGATTTTCAAAGAGATCCCATTGCAGTCACAGGCAAAGCATCCCTGGTGGCGCAGAGCCTGGTGGCACAGTGGACTAAGTGCTGTTAAAGTAGCACATAGTTGCCGGCTGCCTGTAATTATTGTAAGTTCAAATCTCACCAGGCTCAAGGTTGACTCAGCCTTCCATCCTTTCGAGGTAGGTGAAATGAGGACCCGGATTGTGGGGGCAATAAGCTGACTTTGTATAAAAAAGAATACCGCTTGGGGGGGGGGCAAAAACCCTACTAAGCAGGTATATACAAAAGTATGAAGGCTATTGCTTAACACATTGTAAGCCGCCCTGAGTCTCTGGAGAAGGGCGGCATATAAATCTAATGAATGAATGAATAAATAAATAAATCCCTCTGAAGCTGTTCATGAAACATCATGACTTTTTCTATAAGTGAAGAATGTTGCTCTATTTCATCTGCTTCATCTTCCTCCTAAAGTAAAGATTTCCCCTGTCCAGTCATTTCCAATTCTAGGAGACGGTGCTCATCTCCATTTCTTAGCTGACAGAGCCAACATTGTCCAAAGACATTTCCATGATCATCTGGCCAGCATGACTATATGCCAAAGAGCATGGATAACTGTTACCTTCCCACCAAAGTGGTACCTATTTATCTACTACAATGATGCAGTGTTAGAGTGCAGTATTGCAGGCTACTTCTGTTGACTGCTAGCTGCCTGCAATTTGGCAGATCAAACCTCACCAGGCTCAAGGTTGACTCAACCTTCCATCCTTCCGAGGTGGGTAAAATTGTTGGGGGCAATATGCTGATTCTGTAAACCATTTAGAGAGGGATGTAAAGCACTGTAAAGCAGTATATAAGTCTAAGTGCTATGGCTATTGCTACTCACATTTGCATGCTTTTGAACTGCAAGGTAGGCAGGAGCTAGGGCTGGAATGGGAGCTCACCCATTGCGTGGTGCTCAGGTCTCAAACCCAGGCCGTCAGCTTTCCAGCTGACAAGTTCAGCATTGTAACAGCTGAGCCATCACGCCCCTTTTATCTTCATCTTCCTCTTGTTACATATCAGAAGTATCTTCTAGCAATTGGGAGTGGCAAAGAAAGACTGAAGCCTCTGAAGGAAATCATGTTGTCTTTCACCTCTGTAAAGAGATCTGTGTCACAGACAAGGGGCTTCATCAAAGCGAATCCAACTTCCTTGTCGAGGCCTAATGAACATCTACTTTTATATCCAGATGCATTTTTGCAGTTGATCAACTAAATAAGCTTTCATAGTTAGCTAAATTGCCAGCTGTCTTACAATGGGAAGAACTCGTCTTTCTCCTAAAATTCAAGTATTTTTAGTGCACTGTGAGAGGGGGAAATGTTCACATTGAGGGTCTTACATTTTAAGAATAATTAAAATATTTTACAATTCCACCGCGGTTTTATTTTAATAGGTTTTTTTCATTCCCAAACAGCTAGTAAATTATTTTAATTTAAATATAAAAGAATTATTTAAACATTCTAGGAAAGGTCAACCAACAAATGTTATCTTATAGTTTCAGCTGGTAATAAACATTGATGCTTTTTTAAAAAAAAACCTAATCCAATAAAATGTATTGACTGACCTAGATTCAGTGACCCAACACTCCCTACTTCCTTATGGCTAATGCCCACAGGGGAAATGGGAATCAACACATTTTGTATTTTTCCATTGTCCAGTCTCAGTGAAGCCAATAGAATTTATTAGGGCCCACTGAAAGGACCGAAAGCTTTGTTCAACATCGTGAACTGCTGAAATAGGGTTGAGGCTGAGCCATTTTCAACCCATTATCAATTTAACTCATTGTGGATAGGAGATGGGAGTGCCTCATGTATTGTTCCAAGGACAGAATGACATGCTGCTAACCACTTGAGGTTTTTTTATCAATAATTAAATGCATTCCATTTGCAGCTTTTTAAAAAATTTCTTAAAAGCACTAGGATATGCAGTTTCTCAGTGAGATGATAAAGATTTTTATTTATTTATTTAAATAGCTTGTGGAACAGAAACTGAGCCAACTGTCCACTGGATTCTACTGCAACCAAGATGAAAGAGTGCACACAGAGGAGTATCATAATCTTAGTGGAACTTTATTTATTTTATTTATTTGTTAAGCATATAAGATAACAGATAAAAGTATAAACATGATTTTGAATACATGAAATGGATAAGAATAAAAAGGACATTAGGACAGGGACGGTAGCAGTGGTGGGTTGCTACCATTTCACCCTGGATTGGGCAAACTGGTAGCGGCAGGAGGCTCCACTCACCAGACCGGATGTTTCTGCGCATGCACAGAAGCATTGTGCACACTAGAGAGAGCATGCCTACAAGCAAACTGGTAGTGACGGATTTTGAAACCCGCCCCGGACGGTAGGCATGTTGATGCGCTTATGCACGCCCCTTACAGACCTCTTAGGAATGGGGTGAGGTCAACAGAAGACAGTTTAAGGTTAAAGTTTGGGGGGTTTGGGGAAGAAACTAGGTAATGCATTCCAGGTGTTGACCACTCTGTTGCTGAAGCCGTATTTTCTGCAATCGAGTTTGGAGCGGTTTACCTTAAGTTTGTATCTATTGTGTGCTTGTGTATTGTTGTGGTTGAAGTTGAAGTAGTCATTGATAGGTAGGACATTGTAGCAGATAATCAACTTCTGTGAACCTTTGCCAACTGTGTGCGATACCTCTGTAAAATGGCTTTCCAAATGTGCCGAGATTAACAGGAACATTAAGGTAACAGCTGCCAATGTTCCTTCTGGCCAAAAGAATTGATGGTCTTCAGCAAGCGTGTTTAAAGCAAATTGCTCTTCTGGTTGGGCTGACACCAGCTCCATTTTTATACCTCTGGTACTGTTGCTGTTCAAAAGCAGGAAGACATTAGCATGAAGCATTAGACTGAGACTTAAAACACTTTGCTTTGTTCGTTAATATCTAGAGTGAGTAAGAGACACACAACCAGTTCAATACAAAATAGGAGAGATGTTTCAAAATGGAGTTATTAAATTTAAATAGCATTCAGAGCTTATTATACATACACATGTGATTTCATGTGAGCAACTGATTAATTTTAAGAGCCTTGGTGGTGCAGCAGACTAAAGTACTATTAAGTAACACCAACTGCCTGCAATTACTGCAAGTTCGAATCTCATCAGGCTCAAGGTTGACTCAGCCTTCCATCCTTTCGAGGTAGGTAAAATGAGGACCCAGATTGTGGGGGCAATAAACTGACTTTGTATAAAAAAGAACACCACTTAGGGGGGCCCGAAAGCCCTACTAAGCAGGTATATACAAAAGTATGAAGGCTATCGCTTAACGCATTGTAAGCCGCCCTGAGTCTCCGGAGAAGGGCGGCATATAAATTGAATAAATAAACAAACAAACAAACAAATCAAATGTGTTTAATCAAGTGGAAATACTCAGACCTTTAATTTTTCAGTGTTTTTACATTTAGCAATGTCACAAAATGTGACTATATACACAAAAATTGTAAAAGGCCACATTTTGAGATAAATTATACATTATATTGTTACTATCAAAAAACATGTTACTTAATGAAGTTGCAGACTTTCCCTACAGACTCCAAATTGATCCAGAATTTTCAGCCTACAAGAAGCCCTTTGGATTTTTTTTTAACTTAATACATCTGAGAGTATCAATTGGAAGAAGAATAGACTAGTAGATACAAGAAAAGGACTAGAATTTGATTTTTAACATTATATCAAACAATTAATTAAAGAGGTATCACACACAGTTGGCAAACAATTAAGTAATTCTAGCTTCAAACAAATATCTGTTGCATTTTATGCTATGCCAGTGAAAAACAATGTATACTAATTTTTATGGAACCAATAAGGATGCTATTCTTCCTAAACATTTGGGATTTCTAATTCAAGATAGATATTTTTTGAGTTATATATTTGGTCATAATTTGGCAATCAGTCAATTTATTTTTGATTCCCAATGAATCATAGAAGCATATTTGTCATCTAGGGTGAGAAGAATAAGAGGACAGTAACTTGTAGTAATAATATCTATTGTCTCTCATGAGATTTTCTTGAGATTCTTCTTGCTATTTCCATACCAGTTACAATTTTTACAGGGATGGGTTGCTAGCCATCATCCAGGTTAGGGGCCAGCAATGGCAGACAAAGAGATGGATGCTCCCTGATGCCTGTCAACCAAGAGGATGCCCTCAGAATACATGGTGAAGAATGTTCATGGAAGACTTAAATACTCTAAACATCATATGGGAAGACCCTGAACTAGTCACCCAAGAACAAAAATGCTGGAGATCCCTTGCTGCCTGGGGTCCTCCTAGTATAGGAGAATCTAATGCTAACCCTTCTCATGGAAATCCACATAATCCCTTTTTTCCTGAAAAGTCAAAAAAAAAAAAAAAAAGCTAGGACAGGCAGAAGTCAATCGATGGTCACTTCAACTTGCCAGTAGGATCTATCCAATGCCCCATTCTGATTTACTGTCAGTCTTAGAGTTAAAAAAACACCTCCTTTTCACTCTTTTCACATTTATAGCATTTGATCAAAATACATACACATGCATACAACACACACAGTATATATAGCAGGAGTGTCAAATTGGTGACCCACGGGCCAGATGCTCCACACGCAGGCTATACCCACCCCAGCCCTGCAAAAGGAAAAAAAACATTGCAAAAGTCACGTGATGGCAATGTGACATCATAAGCTTGACCCCCGTGATATATAGTATATGTATGTATGTATGCATGTTTATTGCTATAAGGAGAAGCTGCTAAGCTATCAAACCATCAGTCTTCAGTTGCAAAGAAAAGACCTTATCAAATAGAAGCTAAAATGTAGAGTGAGGAAAATGTTCCCACAAATGAAGAGTTCATACCAATAGGAAAAGAGCTTAGCTGCAAGGTGTAGGCCAGAAACTCTGCAGCGCTATAGTAATGTTAACGAAAGTTCACTTTTGCTGCAGTGTTAAATACATCACTGCTCAATCGGAAATAAATTGGTTCACAGCCAGCATTGTGCTAAGTTGATTCTGAACTAGTGCAACACTTCTTCCCCTTGTGGAAGTAGACTCATAAGGTTATCAGAGCTCTGAAAGAGAGAAAGTTCCAATGAGTTAGTACTAATCTGAATTTAATTGTAGAGGGGACTACGATAACGGCCTCATTTGGTGTCCCATCCCCTAAATATTTCAAATGATTACGGAGTGACATTTTTCATTAACGTCAACAAAATTAGTAATCCCAGGAAGAATTCAGTGTTTGGGGTTTCTCCCCACCGTTTTACTTAACCACCAATTTTGTTCTCCAAATACATTAATGTGGAATGTTAGAAGAGAGAGGGGAAAAAAACCCCCAGAAGAATGCTTTGTCCCCAAGCAACTGAGGATCTTAAAAAGGAGAGCTATGGGATGTCTTCCTGCATTTTTATTGGTGCTTATGAAAAGCTGTGTGATAATACCATGGAGGGTAACCATCTTCTCTGCTAATACGCTAACTGCATAAGGGAGAAAACATCTTTCATGAACATTGTGAACGTAACGTTTTATTCAGGCACAAGACACGTTGTATGGATATGCTGCAGTAAATCACTCAGAGGGATTTGGATTTTGTCCATTCTTTTGCATGACTAATACATGAGTCATTATGTTGTTCATTTTTAGTTCTTTAATTCTGCTCCCATTTGGAAGTAGCATACCAGTACTTTTTAAGTACTGTGCTGATGTAACTATGCCCTTGGTAGAAGAAGTTCTACCTTGGATCTTCGGATGCTTCCCACGTAAAATGAGACAAAGGGTTTGACTGTTGGGAGCAGAATACATTTGGCATCTTACCATTCTTAGGAGTACATCTCAGAACATAACAGTTAAGTCTGATTTTTAGAGGTGGTTTGGGTAAGTGACAAAAACATATATGCCAAATGGGCCTATTTATCAATGTTAAGTTACAGCTGTCTGTTGAGATCATACTAAGAGGCATCATAATATTAACTGTCAAATAAGCTGTGACACAGTCTCTAGTTAATTTAGTCATTGGAGATATCAAATCTATAATTCATTGAAAACAGCAAGCTGCACTTATATAACTTAAAAACAAATGGGGCATGGTGCTTTAAATACATAGCTAAGTAAGATGTCCACTGCGTGGTTGTGATGAACATGCATAATGCATTTTAAAAATATATTTAAAAAGCAATTGCTGGAGTTGCCAAAGAAACTCGTTGGCTAGGAAGATAAGTTCAATTTTTTTTCCTCCTGCTGTGAGTTCGCTGAGCATTTCTTCAAGCTGTTGACTTGCATCAACAAAACCATTAGTAGCAACAAGAACAAATCTTAAGCCAAATATGCATGTCATCTTAGCTGTGGATTGGATCTAGAAGGCAATGTCCGCCAGCTAAGAAATATTTCTTTTCTTCTGAATTTATGTATATCCAAACTGTAGAATAGCCTTTCACAACAACAACTGTAGAATAGCCTTTCTGTTTATTTAAGCTGAACATCCCCACCTTCATCTGGAAAGTATGTTTTTGTATTATCCTTATGAGAAGGATTAGGGAAAAACGAACATGCTCAAACACCAATACTTTGAAAACAATATTGCATCAGAAAAATGTACAGGTATTTTTGAACAACAAAGAAAATATAAACTCAGCCGCAAAGCTATAAGTAAATTTACTCTTTGGTACAAATCATTGAACTTTTAACTGATATTTACTTCAGAGATTTTTGGCATGACAAAGTAAAAAGCAATGACACAAATGTATTTGTTGTCTTGCCTTATTCGCCTGCAGAAGTTTTATTGCTGATATTACTGATACATTCTGTCTGAAACAATGCAACAATATGATATAAAAACTGGGTAACTGGCTATTAGTAAAGCAACAATTGTTTAAGGTAAACGATACCTCCTAAAGCTGGAGGACAATTAATTGACTTTATTTTCTTTAAAATAAGGTTAAGTAAATCAGATAGTCCAGGTTGGGGAACTTGGTGGAGAATAGCAGTTTTGTCAGGGGAAATGGGAGTACTAATAGAGCATTATCAGCAGCTGGAGAAACTTGCTTGCAGAATTGAAGATGGCTGGCATGTAGAAATAGATATTCGAAACTACATTTGGTCTGATCTGATGGATTTAAAACGGAAGAAGAAATAATTGGTTATTTCCCCAACCATCTGTGTCAACAATGCAAGTAACATAGGCATTACACTCTCACTTACCCCCCTACCCAAGAAAGGAGACCTTACACCATTCAGACAAATGCTCGTCTAATCTTTTCTTGAAAACCTTCAGCGATGGAGTGCCCACAACTCCAAGAGGCAAGCTGCTCCATTGATCAATTGTTCTCACTGTGCTTAATTCCAGGGTAGATTTCTCTTTAATAAGCTTCGACCCATTGCTTCTTGTTCTACCCTCAGGTGCTTTGAAGAATAAGATGACCCTCTCTTCTCTATGAGAGCCCCTCAATTAGCAGAAAATAGGAAGCTCACTTCTTGTTATTCAGGATACTGCTTATAAGTGCTATGTGCTTAGAGCTCAAAGCATTGTTAGAAACCCCATACACCCACTTTACAGTTTGTTTCTGTTGCTCCCCTCTGGGAGGAGATTTCTAAGTATTTCCAGCAGGACTACCAGATTCTGTAACAGTTTTGTTCCCTATGCAATCCATCTGGTAAACTTGCAAGATTCATTTTTCTCACCATGTACATGTATACATCCAAACTAGACTGTGTTGTTCCTCTGTGTCATATAATACTGTATATATGGGTATGTAGATATATGCATAATTATGTATGTGTGTGTGTGTGTGTGTATGTATGTATGTATGTATGTATGTGGTCATGTTTATGTAGTGTATATTGGAGGTGGTGACCCTTTGAGAGCTGTATGCAATGAAATTTCATTTTAATGTATGCCAATTAGTGTATATTCAAAGTGACAATAAAGATATTCTGAGTCTAAGTCTAAAATAGCTAATCTTCTGGTAATCCTAATCATTTTCTTCATTAGGCTAGACATACCTAGTTCCCTTAATCATTCATCATACAATTTAGCCTCCAGATCTCTTATTATCTTTGTTCCTCTTCTCTGCACTCTTTCTAGAGTCTGAGAATCTATTTTGTATCAGTAATGACCGCAATTAGATATAGTACTCCTGTCCAATATTACTGACTATTCCAGTCCAATATGACTGGAATATGAGTTTTAGGGATTTATCTATTATTTGACTATGTACAAATCAGAATGTAAAGTTAACCACACATTTCTTCTTTGTATCCTCTCTAATCCAACCTCTCCCCCACACAAATACCAACACTCCTAAATATTATTAATCTTTATTGGGAAGAAACAAAATTATTGTTTCTCTTAGTGAAGGAAGAAAAGAAATCTTAAGTTTCACTCTTCTTCACGATCATCTCCTACCATCTGTTTGTTAATTCTGGATATGGTTGGCATGGATATCATTAACCTAGCATGGTTACAACATGCAGAAGTCTCTTCCTCTTCCTCTTTCCTTGCTGTTGTTTGTTTGTTTGTTTGTTGTTTTTTTGCAAATTGCCTAACATGCCTGTTAGCCAGTCCACTCATAAGAAGCAGATCTATGTATGTGGAATGCTGAACATTTTACAGTGAAAATACTTATTTTATTTTTATTTGTCAAATTTGTTTTCTGCACATCTTGCTGCAAAGGTGACTCTGGACGGCTTACCACAAACTATAGGCGAAAACTGGACTGATCAGATTTAATCTCAGGAAGACACAGTTAATAGCATCAGAACAGCAGCAGGTTCTCTTTGTGCGCTGTATTTGTATATTTGTGTGTGTTTGTGTGCACAGGTGCAGGGAAGATTTTAGAGAGCCTGTTTTTGGGAAGGAAGCAGAGGACAAGATATTATGGTGCACTGATAGATGTGGGAAGATATGAAGATATTGCATAAGACGTTTCTATTTCTAGTTATTCTTGAGGCCCAACTCTTTTAAAGCACCAAATCCATTCAGATCCCTCTCGTCCAAAGACTTATCATGCCCAATGCATCTGATGCAGTAACAATAGATGAGTGTGTATTAAATCTTTAGTGCCTCTTTTGTGATGTGCTTATTGCACCCCTGGGATATCCAGAAGGGATTTGGGAAGCATAATAAAATGTCAGAAACATTGTGCAGCTATACTGAAAATTTATAGTCCAAGGTCTTAACACTGCTGAGTCCTCCTTTGTGGGTGAGTTTTAAATAATCTGAGAGATTTCCTATATATCCTATATATCCTATATTCCTATATACAGAAGTTAGAGTTCTGTTGAGAAAATGGGACAGAAATAAGCAACAATATGGCAAACATATTGTTATAGTTTCATTGCTATATGTTGGCTTTATTTTTACTCTGGAAGGAGGAATTGCTTTTATTTAGTAGTCATTTATTTCAATTTCACCTTTCAAAAGAAAATCCCTCCCTCCTCATCTGAATAAAATAGGAGTTTTCAGCTTAATTCTAGGTACATTTCATAATCGTCAATTTTCTTTTATTTTTTTGCTCCTAAAATATGGAACTAAGGCCAGGGGTAACTCTGAGTACAACTCCAATCAGCAACTCTGCTGAAACAGCAAGGGACTGAATGTACCGCTTTCCAGGCATTAAATTTGCTCCTGCAGCAAACCAATCAAAAGTATAAATCTTACTGAGGAAAATAATTGCAAAACAAGAGATCGCACATGCCAAGAATGAGGTAGTGACAATGCCCGGGAAAATTGTTCAGCTTTGCAACTGTGTTTGATTTATACATTGCTTTTCTTCTTGAACATTGTGTTAGGATAACAGGTGAATAAGCAAGTGGGAAAAAAACCCCATTTATAAAACCATGTAGTTAGGAGGCTATCCCAACTTACTGTTTTCCTAGGTGAGATAAAAATAAAAAGAGATCAAGAACATGGCACAAAAGAGAGCATTGTGGCCATTTATACCCCACAACTTCAAAATAAATGTATTTTCCCAGGATGATGTATAAAGGAACAAGACATTAGGAAAAAACAATAAAAGTGTAAGGAAAAAACAGATTGCAAACTAAAATAGAAACAGGTGGCTAGGGTTATCAACTGTTGATATGTAGATCTTGGGAAATAAGAAATACTTTTATCTGGTGGTTAAATGATGATAATGGGGAGGAGGGATTCCCATGAAGCAGTGTGTGAAGTGAAGCGATTCCAACGATGAAGAGCAATTAAAAATGATTTCTTTGTTTGCAACTTGCACACTTCAGGTTTATCTGTGTATTATAAATAATTCCATCATGCAATCAGTACCAAGGGGTTTATCTGAAAAGCATGAAAAGAAGGACTAAGGGTGACATGACAGCAGTCTTCCAATATTTGAGGGGCTGCTACAAAAAAAATAGGAGAACAACCTATTCTCCAAAGCATCAGAAGGCAAGACAAGAAGCAATGGATGGAAATTAATCAAGGAGAGAACCAACCTAGAAAGGAGAGGTTTCCTGACAGAAAGATTAACCAATGGGACAGCTTGCCTTCAGAAGTTATGGGTGTTCCATCACTGGAAGTTTTTAAGAAGAGATTTGTCTGAAATGGTGTGGGGTCTCCTGTTTGAGCAGGGGGATGGACTGGAAGGTCTCCAAGGTTCCTTCCAACTTTGTAATTCTGATATCTTATTAGAGCATTATATTTTATAGGGGAAATGGGTAGCATAAAATTTAATAATAAATAAATAAATACATATGTAATTATAAATTGATATATGACCATGATGGCAAACTTATGGCATGGGTGCCACAGGTGGCACGCGGAGCCATATCTGTGGGCACGTGAGCGTTGCCCTAGTTCAGCTCCAGGAACGCATTTTCGGACCTTCTGGAGGTCAGAAAACAGGCTGTTTCCGGCCTCTGGAGAGCCTCCAGGGGGTGCGGAAAGTGTTTTTGCCCCCCCCCAAGCTCCTAGAAAGCCTCGAGCCTGGGGAGGGTGAAAAAACGGGCCTTCTGGTCCCACCGGAAGTTTGAAAATGGGCCATTTCCGGCCTTTGGAGGGCCTCCAGGGGGTTGAGGAAGGCCATTTTTGCCCTCCCCAAAAAAGCCTCTGGAGCCTGGGGAAGGCGAAATATGGGCCGACCAGGCCCACTGTGCCAAAAGGAGGAGTGAGTGGGGTGGGGCACATTGAATTATGGGTGTGGACATGTGCGTGCGTGACACCCCTCCCCCCCACTCCACCCATTTTTGGCACACGATGGCAAAAAGGTTAGCCATCACTGATATATGATATGATACAATATGATACAATGGGATTGATGGGAATGGCAGAATGGAGAGAGGTTTACATCTTCTACTTTTATTTTCCTGAAAAAGTGAAAATAACTGTACAGTCTATAAGATGGATATATCCCAACTATCTAAACCTCTTAAAACTACAGCATTCTTATGGACTTTACCTAAATCTAGTTTTCAATTCTGTAAATAAATAAATAAATAGACAATCTGTTACTCTGACAGGTCTGTGCATGAATGAAAATACAGTTGGCTTGAGACAGCTCTGTAATTTCTATAAGGTCATTACTAGTGTGACATTTATTTGCATAGATTCCTGTATTTTAAACAAATCCTAAAATTTGCAAGCAAACTTTATAAATGTTCAATTATAAAGAAAATATTATATTAAGCTAGAATCTTTATCTTCTTGCTGGATTTCAATCCACAGAGGAGGCTCATGACAATTGTGCATCTAATAAACATTCATAAAGTTTCTAACACACAAATATGTACAGAGAATTTCTATGTTTGAGTGGAGATGGTACTTCTCATATTATTTGGATATCCATTAAGTTTAGTAGGTGTGTGTGTGTGTGTGGGTTTTTTTTGAATAACACGTCAGTTCTTCAGGAACTAATAATAGTTTAAAGACCTCTTTCTCTCTATACCTGAAGGAGCAATTTACTGCAAGGAGTCCTGGTCAAAAGACTATGTGGAGGTTTGGACTGCACATTGATAAAAATTCTTAATCCTCATCTCCCTTTATTATTAATGAATTAATTTACATATTAGTAATTGTATTATCTATGTAAATATAACTAGGATTTTTGTTGTTGTTACTCATTGTGGGCCTTTCCCATTTCTCTCTCTCTCTCTCTCTCTCTCTCTCTCTCTCTCTCTCTCTCTCTCTCACACAGACACACAGACACACACAGACACACACACACACTTCAGAAGGTAAGGAGCAAAGGCCTGTATAGTACTTGGATGGCAGACAACTGAGAAACTGTATTTCTGTAATCTAGACTGAGAGGCTGAAAAAAATATCCACGAATATCCCAAAACCATTTTGATGTGGTTGCCAAGAAATATCTCCATATAGTCATCAGATGGTCACCAAATAAAATTAAAAGTCACGTCTTTATAATTTCTTTTCTTCTTTTCTTTTCTTTTTTCTTTTCTTTTTTCTTTGATTCCTGCACTTTTTTTTACTCTTTTCCTTCTTTCTTTCATTTTTCCTCTATTTTTATTTTAAATATTAGCTCTTGTTAGTTTTCATTCTGTACTTCAATATTTTTTTAAAAGAAATTAACATCACCGAAATCAGACATAGCTGCTTTTGTTAAAGCTAAAAGTTAAAAATCTCTCTGGTGGCAATACCAAGACAACTTTGTTTTGGCTTGGATTCTAAGAAGGTTCAGGAAGACATAGCCTTGCCTTGGATGGCAATCATCATCATCTTCATAATTTCCTCAGAAAGAGCCAGTTGACTCAGCTTGGAGGAAACTTAAGATTTAAATTGGTGTAAGGATACAGTTTTATAAACACTTATTAGGTCATCAGCTCTAACGAAACATATGAGGTTTGCATCTGGATTTATTTCCTTTTCCTGTAAATTGATAACTGCTTGTATAAAAACCCACACAAAAAATCTTATATTTGTTACTTTGCTAACCAGTAAGCAGAACTGGCTACATGGACAAGCTGAGATTTCAAATAAACACAAAAAGGTTACCCATTTATAGAAAGAAGACTTTAACTCTCTTTTCCCTTTCTCAAATTGTTTTCAACCCTGGCTCATTTAGGAAGAAAAAAAAATCCTTAAATAAATAGATTAGCAAGCAAACCAGTGACAGATTTGAAGCCTGGAGGGATAAAGAACACAAAAAAAAGTAGGAGAAGAGATAGATTTCCATCACAGTGTGTATAGTGTACACACCGAGGAAGACAACAGCTGTGCTACTTTCAGGCTTTTTCCTGATGAGGTTTGGGGTTTTGCTAGAAAAGGGGATGACACATTCAGCTCCAGCTGGAATTTTCCCTTGGATTTTGTCTCATGGGAAATTGTTGTTTTCCACCCTCATTCCCCCCACCCCCAAAAATAGAGCATCTTGCAATTCTGTGCTAAGGATTATACATTAATAATTGTACAGCACTGTCTGGCATACAACATGCTGAGAAAGAGGACAGATACACTCAAATTAGGCAGCCAACCCAAGCCTTGGAACAACCAAAGATCATCTGCCAATTTTTTTTTTCTTGTTTCTTCCTTCCCTGTATTTTACTTAGAGGTGAGATAAGAGAATCAGAAGGAAAGAAGAGGGAAAAAGAGGATGATGGAAAGAAAGGAAAAAGGGATCTGTTAGAAAGGCATTCAAGATTTTGGCTCTGACTTCATTCACTCTCTGGATTGTCGTTAAAGAAGGTGGCCTGTGAAAGAAAATAAAAGTGTTGCCTAGCTGAATTTCAGTTTTGGCCTCTAGAAATATGTAATTCTTATATTCCTAATGCCAGCACCATCATTTAACTGTATAGGTTAGCTTGGAAGCCTGGCAGTTTGAATGCAAAACTTCTGGAGGTACCAGATTACAGAGAGTTGCTTTAGACATAGAGAAGTCTCAAGGTAAATTTACTAGGCAGCTATAGGAAGTGTTTACCCAATATGGTTTTTTTGTGTTCCTTTTGCCGTCTTCCCATTCATTCCCCTTTAAAATGGATTTAATCTGCTGTATCCAACGTAACTCTTTGTTTTGTTTTGCCCTGATATAAGTTGTCGGTCTTATGTATATAAGTTTTGGCGGGAGATTCAAACTACAATGGGTCAACTGTGATTGGTCAGCGACCTGGCCAGCAGAGTATAAAAGGAGTGGGTTTTGCCTGTAACCTTTGCTGAAATTTCTCCCTGCATTAAAGAGCTATTATCACTGCCTTGCTTCTGCCTCCTCAATCGCCCAACTCAACATTGGCAGCGAGGATGGGATTGAGGCACGGAGAGCAAGCCGAAAAAGAACTACCTACAGCGGATTCAGCCAGGCTGATGAGCCGTACACAGCAGAACGACCACAATGTCTGCATTCGTACCGCCAAAGCCTTTCAACCCAGCCAGAGAGAAGTGGGGGTCGTACATGATCCAGTTTGAGTGTGCTTTGGAGGCCAGCGACATGCAGGGCCTCCCCGGGAACTGAAAGCAGGCCCTGTTCCTGAGCCACTGCGGCCCAGAGGTCTTCGATATGGCTGAATCACTCTCGGAACCAACCCCGGTCCAGACTGTCTTGTGGGACATACTACAAGTGACACTCAAGGCACACTACGCCCCGGTTCCATCAAAGTTTGTGCAGCGCTATAAGCTCCAGCAATGAGTACAGTGTGAAGGAGAGCCGATCAGCATGTACATGGCTGCCCTGCATAAGGCTGCGATGCACTGCGAGTACTAGGACCTTGATGATGCGCTCCTAGAGCAACTAATCTGTGGCGTAAGAGATATACGCTTACAGAGAAGGTTGCTTGCAAGAAAAAACTTGACTCTACCCATCGCCCTTGGCGAAGCCAGGGAGCACGAGTCATCTACCAAGGCTGCAGAGATGCTGCAATGATCAGTGACCATGAAAGAAACCCTGAGGTCAGCGCTGGTACACTGAGAAATCACCCAAACCAGCAGTGAGGAAGACATCTTCCAGACTGAGAAACACACATGGGAGCAGAAAGAGCAACATGGAAACTGCTTGAGCTGTGGAGGAGCACACCCGAGGCAAACCTGTAAGTTCAGGGATGCCGTCTGCTGGCATTGCGAGAAGAAGGGACATCTGGCGAGAGTCTGCAGAGTGAGCCTACTGGTGGGCCAGAAACCCCGGAACAACCTCAGCCATTCTGAGCCAGCGTGGCACAAGCAGACCAATCAAGATGCAGCCGGAGGAAACAGCACAAATTTAAAAGCCACGAGGCCTGCAGCACCAGGATTGGCCAGGCAAGCGCGACCATCGAGAAGGTCCACACAATGGTCAAAATCGAAGGATGACCCTGCGAGATGGAGATCGACACTGGGTCGTCCCTGTCCATCATGTCCTGGGCGACCCTGAGGGCTGCCCTCCCCAAACTAAAGAAAAGCCGACTCCAGATCCAGCACATCCGGCTACGAGAATACCAAGGAAACAACATCCCTGTTGTGGGAGTCGGCACATTCCAGATCACCTAAGGAGAGTACCAGAAGGAGCTACCCCTCACCGTGGTCAGTGAGACGCTTCTGAGCCTCCTAGGGCTGGACTGGTTCAAGGCCCTAGGAATGGGATTCACCGGAGTCCACAGCGCCAGAGGCAGCACCCTGAAGGAGGACCTCAAACGGGAGTTTCAGGACGTGGGGACCCCTATCTCCTTTAACCTAGACCCTAACGTAGCTCCGATCAGGCTTAAGGCTAGACAAGTGCCGTTTGCACTTAGACCCAAGATCGACTTGGAACTGGACAAGCTCATCAAGCAAGGGGTATTAGTGCCTGTGGATCACATCAAGTGGGAAACCCCAATAGTGACTCCGGTCAAGCCAGATGGGTCTGTGCACATATGCGCGGACTCAAATGTACATTAAATAACGTTCTTCAGCAGAAAGCTTATCCTGTCCCAATTGTGCACCACTTACTCCATTCACTGGGCCCTGGCAAGATCTTTGCTAAACTCGACCTTGCGCAAGCGTACCAGCAACTACTGGTAGATGGTGCTACTGTGGAAGCACAGACTATAGTCACCCACAGAGGTGCATTCAAATGCACCAGACTTCAATTCGGAGTCAGCATAGCCCCCGGACTTTTCCAAAGTACCATGGAGTGGCTGTTACAGGGTCCAGCAGGGGTGGTGCCCTACTTTGATGATGTACTCATTAGTGCAACAGACGAAAAGCAGCTAGGGGACAGACTCAGACGGGTTTTGGCCAAATTCAGAGAGGCTGAACTAAATGCATGATTGCAGTCCCCTCTGTGGAATTTCTGGGGTACCAAGGGGACGGGTCAGGAATACACCCCACCAAGCACAAGATAAGGGACATCCAGAATGCACCCACACCCAAGAACAAATCAGAGCTACAGTCTTTCTTGGGTCTCCTCAACTTCTACGTTATCTTCCTCTGAGACAAGGCAACGGTCACCGAGCTGCTTCATTGGTTACTGGCCAAACATGCACCTTGGTTCTGGGGAAAGGCTGAAGCTGCCGCATTCAACGCAGTCAAAAAATTTCTATCGGCGGATAGCTTCTTAATTTTTTTTAATTTGATTTATATGCCACCCTTCTCTGAAGACTCAGGGCGGCTTACAATATGTTAAACAATAGCCTTCATACTTTTGTATATTTATACAAAGTCAGCTTATTGCCCCCACAAACTGGATCCTCAATTTACTTACCTTAGAAAGGATGGAAGGCTGAGTCAACCTTGAGCCTGGTGAGATTCGAACATGAAGTAATTGCAGACAGCAATTAATGTTAATGTTAATTAAGGTGCTTAGTCTGCAGAGCTATCCAGGCTCTGCAGACTTATTAATTCAATACAACGCAATGCTACCACTTGTGCTTGTCTGCGACGCATACCCTTTTGGTGTGGGGGTTGTCCTGAGCCATTGTCTGCCAAATGGCCTAGAGGTGACCATCGCCTACTACTCATGAACCCTGTCCAACAGAACGCAACTACAGACATCTGGACAGAGAAGCCCTCGCAGCCGTGTTGGGGGTCAAGAACATTCAAGAGTACCTATTTGGCTGACATTTCGGGTGATATTTTTCACCCGAGCTGCACGTTACTCTCCTTCCCTGTGTGTTTATGCTCTGCTCGTTGCAAAAGCAACACATACTTGCACACACACCCTAACATTGGTCACGGACCACCGGCCACTTTTGGGCCTCCTGGCTGGTGATTGGCCCACCCCCGCTGCATTGTCTCCATGCATGACACAGTGGACTATCTGTCCAAATGGAGTTGTCTAAAAAGAAATAAAGTGCCTCTCACATTTTGATAATAAAGAAAAAAAACTTTTATTTGTTAGAACAACGTCCTCACGAACTCATATGCAGCCAGGAAATGACCTCTGCTCCAAATTCCCTCCCTTTCCTGGCTCGCTCCCTTATTCTATTGGCCATTCTCTAAATCATTCTACTGCAGTAATTTAACCCCCCCTTTACTATGTCAGCCCTGAATGAAATGCAACTTGAGAGGCTGACACTATCTTTCTGGTGGCTTATTTCTACCAACTTGTCCACTGAGTTTGGGCCATGCCGATGCCCTCAGCTGTTGCCCACTACCGGATCTGTTAGAAGACCCAACCACGGTAGCACTAGTTCTCCATATCAACATATTGGACTCGGGGCCTCTCACTTCCATGGAAGTAGCGAGAGCCTCTACAAAAGACCATGTGCTGAGAACTGTCATGAGTTGGGTCACGAGGGGTTGGCCAGCTAAGACTGAGGGTGGGGAATTCAAAGCATTCTTCACTAAGAAAAATGAACTGTCCATGCAAGGGGATTGTTTATTATGGGGTGATCACGTCATTGTACCCTTATGCTTAACGAAAAAAGTGTTAAAGATGTTGCATGAAGGGCACCCTGGGATCGTATGCATGAAGGGCCTAGCTAGGAGCTATGTGTGGTGGCTCCAAATGGATAACGACATCACTGAGTGGGTGGGGAAGTGTAACCCCTGACAGGAATCCAGACCAGACCTCCCTCCCACCGCACCAGTCAGGGAATGGGAGTGTCCCCAGGGCACCTGGTCACAGATACACGTAGATTTTGCAGGGCCATTCCATGGCCAAACCTTCATGGTGATCATCGATGCCTTTTCAAAGTGGCTAGAGATCATCCTCATGCAATCCATGACTGCTGAAGGAGTCATTAAGGTACTATGCAAATTCTTTGCCACCCATGGATTGCCCAATACTCTCATATCGGATAACGGGCCCCAATTCACCACCACCCAGTTCGAGGGGTACCTGGCAGAGTTAGGCATCCGGCATGCACTCTCTGCCCCATTTCATCCATCCAGTAACAGATTGGCTGAAAGATTTGTGAGAATGGCCAAGGAGGCCCTAGGCAGGCTGGATGCGGGAGACTGGCAGGCCCGAGTGGACAAATTCCTAGCAGTCCAACACGCCACCCCTTGTATGGCCACAGGGTGCAGTCCAGCAGAACTCTTCATGGGTAGGAAGCTCTGGTGTACCTTGGACCGATTACACCCCAACTATTCCCCGGACGGGTTTAAGGGAACCAACCAGAAGTTATGGGAGTTCCAGATAGGGACACCAGTGTTCGCGAGGAACTACTCGGAGGGTCCCCTATGGGTGGCCAGGAGGATAGCTGACATGAAGGGCCCAAAGTCTTACACAGTAGACTTGGGAGACGGGAGGATTTGGCACAGACACATTGACCAACTCAGAAAGAGGTTGGCCAGACAGCTAGAATTGTATCCAGAAATACCAGGCCCTGACTACCAAGGTTTTCCCACAACAGCTAACTTAAGCCCGAAGAGGTCGGAAGACTTAGCTGCAAACTCCAGGATCCAGCGCCGCCCTGGCGAGACGCTGTCCCAGCCGAGGACATCAACGCCCCCCCCAAAGAAATCCAGGAGGTTCCATTGGCGGAGCCGGGAGAAACAAAAGGTTCCTCCAACTGGCTTGATGCCATGCCTCAGACTGAACTGCGCAGGTCAACTAAGGCCCAGACACGCCCTGGTCACCTGTGTGATTTTGTATACAAATGCATTGACTAAGTGCCTTCTGGGAGGGGAAGGGTGTATGTATATAGGTTTTGGTGGGAGATTCAAACTACAATGGGTCAACTGTGATTGGTCAGCGACCTGGCCAGCAGAGTATAAAAGGAGTGGGTTTTGCCTGTAACCTTTGCTGAAATGTCACCCCGCATTAAAGAGCTATTATCACTACCTTGCTTCTGCCTCCTCAATCGCCCAACTCAACAGTCGGTTCACAGGATCACAGCCTGATCACCAGTCTTTTGTACAAAATTTCTTTTCCCTAAAGTGAAAGACACCCTCAGCCACACTCAGAAACGTTCTTCTAAAATGTGGTATGGATGGGAAGAAAATGTCTCCCTGAACAAAGAAGCATACTTAACATTTGCTTCTTTAGCCCAAAGGGAGTAATATTTCAAAACGATCTCTGTTGTTTTGTATTGATTGCTAAGAGAAATACATAACCCATCATTAATGTATTGTAGTTAAACAATTTCTTAAGGTTAAACTGTGGTTCATAAATCTGGCATTGGACTGAAGCTTTTTCTGTAAGTAACATCTGCCTTGAAAACTTTTCTATAAGCGTACACTTGGGAATGGAAATGGTCCGTGAACATGCTCAGATTAACTCTTTTTCAATGACTTCATATGTTTTAAGGGGCATTCAGAACGAGTGAGTTGAGTTCTCACAAATACTAATATTTCCCCCTCACATGATTTCATTTTAATGACAAAATGCAGAATCTGAGATTTAGTTTTAAATTTATAGAAGGGGCCATTAATATAATTTATAATCCCACAAAGAAATTCCAGTTGATCAGACTATAGTTGGTGAAGAAAATTACTATGAGTGAAATGTTTAACACTCAGAAAAACTTATTTCCAATTCTGCTCACAGACCTTTTAGCAAACATTGACAACTTTTAATAAAAACCGACGTTGGTTTTTTTATAAATAAATAAATAAATAAATCCACAGCAGGAAATTGGTTCTGTTCCAGCTTTTTAAGTAGGGTTTTGGCATTTTCTTTTTTCAACAAAATTATTTTGAGACTAAACAAACTAACATTTTAGAAGCCTGGATTCTACTTTGCACCATCACTCTGCTCATTTTGAATTTTAAAACACCCAATCTTTAACTGTAGCTTCTCAAAAATTTGACTATCCTATTCCAAATCTGGAAAATTCTTGTCAAGGTGGACCCAGTCTGAACTCTGGCCTAATGTAAGGCTTAATATAAAGTTTTTAAAAATCTTGAACACAACTTGCATTCCTGGGCTAGTTTAGTCCAGAGTTTGATGGATTTGCAGTTCTAGGTTCTTAATATACATCTTGGGAATTTTTGAACCTTAAGACATGCTATTTTATGCCTGTCTCATTTTAATATTTTGTTGCTGCTCTCAGTGAGACAGAGATGTCGTTTGCTTATTTTTCAAAAGAAAATTGAAGTAGTGTTGCCAGGACTGAGAAAATTGAGGAAATTATTTTTGCCATTTTGGAGGAGGAGGATAAATAGAGGCTGAGTTCCAAGATCTCCATCTTTTAGACTAATTTATATTATACATTACATATATAAATATCTAACCAATTTTCTCTTTTATGTAATAGATGCACACAGTATCTGAATTCTAATCAGGTGATGGAGAGGGGAGGCTAAGCCTTTCCCCACTGCAATGGGAATTTTCAAAAGAAAATAAATACTTTAGTGACCTTTTTTCTTTAAAAAAAAATGCCAGAAGAGTGATAGGATGCAATGCATTTTTCTGGGGGAAAACAATGAACATAAATGTTCAGGACTCCCACTGCTCATGGCAGTCTTCTTCAAGATCAACTCTTTCTACAGCCAGTTAATTGCATACTACAAATGAATTCACACATTTTGTCCCAAACTATAATATAGTTTGTACAAGTTTGGTTTAGTGTGCTGTATGAATCCAGGTATTAGGCCCTTAAAACCATGGTTTTAGTCTCAGCGTGGCATGCGTCTCTAAAAAATTGCCACTAAGTAAATAAACATGGTTAACAAAACAAAACAAAACACAGATTAGTGCAGTTGATAAACCCAACTCCAGAGAATGTAGTTCGGCCTGTAGACTCACTTCTTAAGTAGTTTGACCCTATGTCAAATCCTCACTGCTATACTTGCTGCATCAATTTCCTCACTCTCCCTTGATAAAAATTAAGTTGACAGCAACCTGGACATTGCAACAGCGGGAATCATTCTTTACTGCTTCTGGAAGATTGATAAAGACACAGAAAAAGCCAGGAAATTTCGTAACAGGCATATTGCTCCTGTAGCCTCCCCACAATCTAATCAACCTTTTTTCACACTGCCACCTGATATGATTGAGAGAAAACTAATGGGACAGTGAGGCCTCCTAGGAGAGACTGAAGTAGGAAAGGCTCCAGGCCTTTCCCAGCACGAGCAAAGCTAATGAGGAAACAAGAGGCGATCTCCTTGTAATGTCCCTTGTTACATCATCAGGCACATAAAAAGTCGTGGAGCTTAAAGTGAGCACAAGCTTGTGCCAATCAAATATACCCTTTCCAAAGGTAAAAGCCTTGAAAATACATTTGCTGTATAGATTGGGGGATGGAGAGGGAGACGAGGAAACAAATGAGGTCAGCCTAAAGTCACCTGAAACAGATAACAATGACCTTAGAAATAATTTAGAAAGAGTGCTTTGCTACAAACGAGATTGCAAATGTTATTTACAAGAGCATCTTCTCTGAATAAAATGCCCATTTGTGTGTTTAAAGTCACAAGGGGTCATACTCTAGATTCCTCCACCAGGAGAGGTGAAGAGTTGGGTCTGGAAGTAGACTTAGCTTGATAGAATACCTTGTTCCTTCCCTCATTTAAATTATCCATGTCTTTATTATTATTATTTTTAAAAAACAGAATTTTTCTATTGTGATTTTGAGGCATAGATTGCTATGGTTGGGGTTTATATTTAGTTATTTGATATATTTAATCATTGGAATATTTACTACATTTATAATAATAATAATAAATGTTTCATAATAACATTGTGTTTTTTTTAATTTAAGGTTATTATTGATTTAATTTCTTAAGGAAAGAGAACAAAGAATAAAGATATTAAGGGAACACCACTTTGAGTTATGTAAAATTGAATACAGTTGATTCTTGAACTCATGGAATCATGTTGTCTGGTATTTCTTGGAACTGATGAAGATCCACTTCAAAAACTGAAAACTGACCCATTTTCACAAGCCAATCATTGGGACCTCATGCACAAGTGTTTTCTAAGAAAACATAACAATTTATCTTTCTTTTACCCAAAAAACATGAAATCTCAAGTTATTTGTGAATAAATAAATTCCAAGTCTGGGCAATATTGTTTAAGAACATATTAACATATTTAAAACTTGACTCCTTTTCTATTTCACCATCTTCTTTTAATGGAGTGCATGTTAACAATTGTGACATTCTGATTTGTGAGTGGCTCCGAAATCTGGAAATCTTTGCAAAATAATCAACAAACAATAAACATGCCACCTGTTTAGAGATCTTTAAAGTGATCTGATGAATCCATCAATTTCATGTAGACAAAATCTATCATTTTGCTCCAGTAAAACTACTGGCCAAGTAGGGAAATTTTGGTCCTCCAGATATTGTAGATCTATAGTTTTTTTTAAAAAAAAATCTCTTCCCATTGACTGGAACTGTAAAGAGGAAAACAATCATAGGGAGAAAGGAAATGGCAAATTTGCCCAAGATGATGACACATAAACAAGATCAGGAATGGACTTTTCAGTGGTAATACATGATTCTGGAAGCTGAACATTTCTATGGTGGAGAAAAAAAGATAGTCTTCAAATTATGGATCTAGAGACTATTACTAAGTCTACCATGGTCTGGAAAAATAT
Organism: Masticophis lateralis; assembly: GCA_030761175.1. Taxonomy (NCBI): domain Eukaryota; kingdom Metazoa; phylum Chordata; class Lepidosauria; order Squamata; family Colubridae; genus Masticophis; species Masticophis lateralis. The sequence continues at coordinate 191,255,756 of JAUDYJ010000002.1, read as the reverse complement.
CTGAAGCAGTCAGTCCTGACTGTTCTCTTGAAGAGATGATGAGCCAGCAGAAACTCATATACTTTCTGGGTGTACTGTGTGTGGACAATGGACCAGGAAAATGTGATTATGTTTGGCAAGACTAAGAGACAAATGTAAATTCAGTGAATAAATAGTGGCTATCAGACTTTATGGCACCTAGCTAAATAATATTATCTAATGATGAGTCAGAAAGCAACATTTCTGAAAATAGTCATTAAGAATCATGTAAAAGACTGGAATTCAATATCATTTTCTCTTTTGTTTATGTTCCTTTCATATTTCAAGGTTGACTCAGCCTTCCATCCTTCCGAGGTTGGTAAAATGAGGACCTAGATTGTTGAGGACAATATGCTAACTCTGTAAACCACTTAGAGAGGGCTGTAAAGCAGTATATAAGTCTTAAGTGCTATTGCTATTTCAAACATATACATCAAACCAGGGGTGAAATGCCCTGGTGGCGCAGCAGACTAAAGCACTGTTATTAATAGTTGTTAACATCAGCTGCCTGCAATTACTGCAAGTTCAAATCTCACCAGGCTCAAGGTTGAATCAGCCTTCCATCCTTTCTAAGGTAGGTAAAATGAGGACCCAGATTGTGGGGGCAATAAGCTGACTTTGTATAAATATACAAAAGTATGAAGGCTATTGCTTAATGCATTATAAGCCGCCCTGAGTCTCCAGAGAAGGGAGGCATAGAAATCAATTTTTTTTTAAAAAAAATGCTCCCGGTTCAGACTGGATCGCCCGATCCGGTAGTGATGGAGGGGGGTGGTTCAGAGAACCGATAACAAAAACCCCTGTCCACCCCCCCCCATGCCCAGGTGAGCCACACAATCATCAGAGGCTTTTTTTTTTTTACTTTTAAAAGCATTTTTTCTGTAACCTCTTCAGCGGAAAAAATGCTTTTAAAAGTAAAAAAAAAACCCTCTGATGATCGCGCAGCTCAGCTGGGATCGTCAATGGCTTTTAAAAGAAAAAAAACCTTTTTTTCTTTTAAATGTCTCTGATGATCCAAGCTGAGTTGCCTGATCGGCAGAGACTCTTTAAAAATCTCAACTCGTCAAAGAGGTTGTAGAAAAAATGGTTTTTAAAAATAAAAAAAAAATTGGCCATGCCCACCCAGTCACATTACCTCCACCACCACCAAGCCACGCCCACAGAACCGGTAGTAACAAATTTTAGATTTCACCACTGCATCAAACTAATATGTGATTAATCTACTTCAGAGTAGACAATTGAGGATCATGGTCTTTGCGCTGAAGTAAACTACTGTAAAAATGCTTTCAGGAAGCTTGTGACCTTATGCTATATTTGTGAGAATGACATTGTTACAACTAATGCTGATGACGGATGAATTGGACAAAAGCCTGCTTTCCAGCTAAAGAAAAGAAGAGAAAGAGGGCCAATTAAACTCGGTACAATTTTTTTATACTGTATCATTAGTAAAAATCAAGTTTAAAGTTTTGCATGGGAAAGTAGGCATGGGACACGTGTTGGGATGAAGATAAAAATTAGAGAGGGTTGGGAGGGAGCAAGAGATATCTTATCTGAACCCAACTATTATGACTTTGTAATCCATTATAAATGACTTATTGCATAAACCAAGATTTTGTGGTTTACTTGACAAATGATAAGTAAAACAAATCACGCTAATATGTGAGGCCTTTGTTTTACTACTTTATAGCTTTATCCTTTCTTATATAGTGTTATAACTTCATCCTTATTATAAAACTCCTATTTTGGCAGCCTCCATTGAATTTAAAGTATAAGTTGGATTTTAACTTTACAACATTTATCTCCATAAAATAGGTGTTAGTATTTCCAGAATGCAATTATTTTGTAACAGGCTTGTATTCTGTGTCATATACATAAAATAAAGCTCCTGTCTTTCTTTAATACAACCGGGATTGCTGAATTATAAGCCAATAAAATTATCCCCCACCCCCTCAACTGACCCTGCTATTTTCTGCTGTGCAGCTGTACCTTTCCTACCACAAAAGAAAGCAATGCACTCTGATCTTCTCCAGATTTATTTGAACATATATTTGGCTGACATTCTACAAAGGTGGCAGCAGAAGTTGAATCAAGAACATTGCTGCAACTTTTAACTCTACTTTCTCGGAAGCTTGCATCACTTTTTTCATGAATAGAGATGCAAGCCTTTTCTTCCCATCAAAATTAGGATTGAAGCCAAGTTAATTTCTCAATAACCAAGGTTGATTCCAAGACTTTGAATGACTTTGGACCAAGCAACATAGACCCTTGCCTCTTTGAAAATGAATGAGGCACAATACATGTCTTCTCAAACTTTTATAGGTCTTCAGGCAAAGTTAGAATGACAGTTCTATTGTGACAGCAAAGGAAGGATTTTTAGATAACATTGTCAGAACAGTTTTCATTTGATTAAAGAAAGTTTTTGATGATCTCGTGGACTTAAAGAACTAGCTACACTTAGGGAAACATTTCGCTTTCTGCAGTCTATCCTTCCCAGTAGACCCCCATGATACATCTCTCACCAGCTCTATAGTTCGTGCTGGGATTAACATAGCTGAATAAATACATGCGCCTGCAGGAATAAATGGTACTCCCGAGGAAGATGCCTCTCTCCAGATTCAGCTCTGCATCTTATCACTGCAAACACCATGACCAAGGGGAAAAATTACTTTATGTGTGAGGATCTCCAGATTGTTATAGTGATCATAATGGAATGGTTGATCATTACTTTCTCTGACTGGGTGCTTTAATGAAATGAGGGAATGAGGGTGACAATATCTGAACTACAATTGATATAGCTAACTTGAAGAAGAAAAATAAGAGTTTTGTGACACCCTAACATCAGTCCTTCAAGGAACGCCAAGGCATAAAACAAACTCCACAAAAATATTGGAGATCTAATTTATAGATATGAATAAACTATAGTTACAGAATTTTGACATGACAGCATTTTCTTTCTCTCCATCAAGAACAAAACACTTTATTTTCCCCCCAAGCTATCTTGGGTTCCCAGGCTTAAATAATGTTTTGCTAAATGCATTGCAACATGCCTACTCCAACATAACTTCTGGACTCTACACACTCATAGACTAGCTGATTTTATTTCTCCCTCTTACATTGAAGCATCTACAGAAGCTTTTCAAGGAGATCTTGGAAACTAAACAGGTTAGGGTTTAGTACTTTAATGGAGGAATTTCAAGGCTGTTCTCTAGATTGAGATGTAGCAAAACAAGCTGGAGGTAGACAGTGAGAAACCACATAACGTTGGCAAGAAATCTGTACCAACGTAGTCACCAAGAATCGGACTTGACTTGAAGATGACTTGACCTTTAATTTTATGAGCACATGGATAAGTATTCAGACTCAACTGTTGTTTGGATCACATTGTAATTGCAAATATGGTAGCATTTGTACACATGTACAAATGAACAAAAATGGCCTCCTGAATCGTTTTCGAAGTGATCTCTATTTTTTTTTAATGGTAGTATCTGGAGAAAAATTAAAACCCCATTATTACACCAAAACATTCACTGTAACCTTCTTTTCAAATGATTTGCCTTAGTTGATTTGCAAATAATGCTGTAGACTGACCTTTTATATTTCCTCAAAAAAAACCCCAAAACCTTAACTTGGTATGTGTTCACACATTTTTAAAATGTAAAAAAGTATATTTGGACCGCAAAGGTTCAGAAATGTTTTTAACTGAATCTGTCATCATATGCATACGATTACCATGTAGAGACTTCAGTATATATAGATGATGAAAAGACACAGAAAAAGAGCAGTTTCCATTTGACAGGATGGCAGGATTCACAGTGCTGTTCTTCAAAGAAATATTATACAAAATGAAGTCCTGATTGTTTCAATAGGGAGAGAGGGATGTTCACACCAAGGTTAGCTGTTTTAAAGCAAAGCATGTTTGGCAAACATGCCCCAGGGCTAAATCAATTATTTTTAACCACCCTGTCAGTGTTCAGAACCAATAAAGTAATCTGAAATGCAGACTCCTAACTGAGGGTTACTGAAAGATGGAGAATGCGATCTTCACATACATTTTGAATGCACTTCCACCATATGAAATTAGCTCTGGAACTGCAAACATACATGTTTTCCTTCTGTATAGTAAGTAAAATAGCCATCCAAAGGTCAGTATCTACCTGTCTTTGGCTAACCTCAAGAAGATAAGCAGAAAATATTATCACTGCCTAGAAGAAAGTGCACCAGGAAATAGCAAGACTGTAGACTACGCAGCAAGCTTAAAATATCAATCAATTGATTGCCTAGAAGAAAGAATGGAAAGACATTTTAATACTGCTGCCTAGAAAATAACATGAATGGGTTGATGTGATAACTAGGATTCAAGTTGGACTTGAGGAAGACTTTGTTTTTGAAGCAAAATGGTTTTTGGTAATTTCCAAAACATTGAGGAGGAAATTTGCTGTTGTTGTAAACATTAAATTCTTGCACCAGAAAGAGACTTTTTATATTTCAGTAACTGATGTGATGTAGTAGCGTTGAATTATGACAAAGTAGATACTTTTTACTTGTTATTTATTTGTTTGTTAAATTTATTTGCAGCCTATCTTGACTTGCAATGATAAAAAGGAAGAAATGAAGAGAAGATAAACAGAAGATAACAGAACAATAAAACAAACAATAAAAAAACATAATGAGAATACATCAATATGATAACCAAAAGTAAAATAAAATAAAAATATTAATATGAAACCCACAGGTCAATTCAATCTGAATGTTGTCATGTGGATAAAAGGGAGGGATGGGGGGGGGAGAAATGCTTGCAAAAAGATGATTGAAAGAAATTAATTTGGCTAGAATGACCAATAGAGAATATTGAATTGTTCTGCATATGCAATTATTACAACAATCAGTTTTTATAATTTCAGAAGTTTCCACCATCACCACCCCCGCCCCCCCTGTACAGGGAAACAATATAAAATAGACTAACCTGAATTCAATCTGACCCGGCGCTGAACTCACTTATCTCCTTGGTTCACCGAGGAGCTGAGGGAGATGAAACGCCGGAGAAGAGAGCGGTTGGAGGGCCAGTCGCTCTGAATCTGACTTGACACTAGTAAGAGCTCATATTAAGACTTACTTAGTGGCGATAAAAGCGGCGAAATCTAACTATTTTACCGCTCTTATCGCATCATCAGATAACCGCCCAGCCGCCCTGTTTAGGGTAACCCGCTCCCTCCTCCATCTGGGAGCGCGGAGGATCCCTTGCAGGGTCGTGCTGAGGATTTTGTTCAATATCTGGATGATAAAATAACTCAGATTCGGGATGACTTGGCCGCCGACTGGGTTAGTTCGGGCGAGGTGACTGAGCCCGGCCTTGAGAGTGTTATCTGGGCTGAGTTCGATCCTGTGGCTCCCGAGGACGTGGACAGGATCCTGGGAAGACTGAACGCTACCACATCTTTGAGTGAGGGTGCCCTACCGACCGCTTTGAAGGAGGCGGTGGTGAGGCCCCTCCTCAAGAAGCCTTCCCTGGACCCAGCTGTTTTGGCAAATTACCGTCCAGTCTCCAACCTTCCCTTTCTAGCGAAGGTTGTTGAGAGTGTGGTGGCGTGGCAGCTCCCCCGGTACCTGGATGAAGCTGTCTATTTAGACCCGCTCCAGTCCGGCTTCAGGTCTGGTTACAGCACCGAAACGGCATTGGTCGCGTTGGTGGATGATCTCTGGAGGGCCCGGGGTAGGGGGTACTCCTCTATCCTGGTGCTGTTGACCTCTCAGCGGCTTTTGATACCATCGACCATGGTATCATGTTGCGCCGGTTGGAGGGATTGGGGGTGGGGGGCACCATTCTATGGTGGTTCTCCTCCTACCTCTCCGACCGGTCGCAATCTGTGTTGACAGGGGGGCAGGCGGTCGACCCCGAGGTGCCTAGTGTGTGGGGTGCCACAAGGGTCGGTCCTCTCACCCCTTCTGTTCAACATTTATGTAAAGCCGCTGGGTGAGATCATCCGTGGTTTTGGGATGGAATTCCATCAGTACGCTGATGACACTCAGCTGTACATTTCCACCCCTGACCACCCCAACGATGCCGTGGAAGTGATGTCCCAGTGCCTTGAAGCTGTGCAGGTCTGGATGGGGAGAAACAGGCTTCGACTCAACCCCTCCAAGACCGAGTGGCTGTGGCTGCCGGCGTCCCGATATAGCCAACTGACTCCATTGTTGGTTATTGGGGGCGAATCATTGGCCCCCACAGAAAGGGTGCGCAACTTGGGTGTCCTCCTGGACCCACGGCTGTCTTTAGAGGATCATACGACAGCCGTGGCCAGGGGGGCTTTCTATCAGGTTCGCCTGATACGCCAGTTGCGGCCCTTTCTAGATCGGGACTCCCTACGCACAGTCACTCAGGCGCTCGTCACGTCTCGCTTGGACTACTGTAATGCTCTCTACATGGGGCTCCCCTTGGGATGCACCCGGCGGCTTCAGCTGGTGCAGAATGCGGCCGCGCGGGGGATTATGGGAGCGACGGGGTGCTCCCACGGGACACCTCTCCTGCGTGAGCTGCATTGGTTGCCGGTTGACTTCCGGGTGCGTTTCAAGGTGTTGGTAATCACCTTTAAAGCGCTCCATGGCTTAGGACCAGGGTACTTACGGGACCGCCTGCTGCCACCAATTGCCTCCCACCGGCCGGTTCGCTCCCACAGAGAGGGCCTCCTCAGGGTGCTGTCAGCCAGACAATGCCGGCTGGCGACCCCCAGGGGGAGAGCGTTCTCTGTGGTAGCCCCCACCCTCTGGAACGATCTTCCTCCAGAACTGAGAACAATTGCTGACCTCCGGACTTTTCGTCGGGCTCTGAAGACTCATCTTTTTCAACTTGCCGGACTTGCCTGATCCCTTCTATTTTTTAAATTTTTAAATTTTAACTTTTTAGAGTTTTTATTCGGTTTTGTACTTTCAGCCTAATTTATATTGGTTTTAGTATGTTTTTAACGTTTGTGTACTGGTTTTTAATTGGCTGTTCACCGCCCTGAGTCCGTTAGGAGAAGGGCGGTATAGAAATCTAATTAATAAAATAAAATAAATAATAATAAATAAGTCCCAGAATTTCTATCAGAGTACAGCAAACCTAGAGGACACCAGATTGAGGAAGATTGTGTCAAAACAGAATTTTTATCTGTGAGAAATTGAGACTAGTAATAGATTATCCACATAGATTAACTATTAGTAGTTTCTTCCCAAGCCAGAGATGGGTTTCATTTTTTGAAATTTTGAGTAGTTTGGAGAACCGGTAGTAAAAATTCTGACTGGCCCTGCCGTCATCTATTCTCTGCCTCCCAAATCCCAGCCGATCGGGAGGGAACGGCGATTTTACAGTATCCTTCCCCTGGAGTGGGATGGGAATGGAGATTTTACAGTATCATTCCACTGCCGTGCCCACCAAGCCACGCCCACCAAGCCACACCCACAGAATCGGTAGTAAAAAAAATTGAAACCCATCACTGTCCCAAGCCTGGTTTCTTTTTAATAAATTGAACCAAATACTTGTCAAGTGCAATTGAAAGGTATTTTTCAATCAAGCCTACAAACAATAACATTTTGTCTTCTGCACTCAGTGCGTTCTTTTAACTATAAAGAATTGCAAAAATTCTACCTTTTTCTCTTCCTTCCTCTCGTCATTGCTTCTGAAAAATAAAAACAGATCTTCTTGGACATAAAGAAACTATTTTGTAGTGCTATTTCCATTGACCACGTAACATATTGAAAAAAGTTCTCTAAAGGAAAGTTAGAACCTTTTTAAAAACAGTTTTAAATGTTTGTTTTCAGATTTTTCCGCAGCTATTCCTTTCCTAATTGGTATCTTTAAGAGATGAGAGACTTCAATCCCTAAACAGCATGTACCTGTATCTAGACTGTACCATAACAGATTTAAAATGAGGCTTGATGTGATTTAATGCTTCTTTACATCCAAATGAATGAATGAATGTCGCAAATAGGAAACCATAAAGGAAATGCAGGCCTAGTCTTCGCCATGATGTATTGCTTGGCCATGCTTAGGATATTGCAAATGTATTTTATCTGCTACAGCCTGAAGAACAGCATTCAGAAATACGTTTCTCACCTCAAGTGCTGTGAGAAATAAGCCACTGTAAATTAAGCTTCAACACCTGGGAGGGGGAAAAGTACAAAAATTGATTCTCTGTTTTGCCCTGAGCTTTTTTCCCTCAGTTTGCTCTGTTGTGCATATATTGTAGATACATATAAATATGTTCTGGAGCCATCTGCCTTCCCTTCTTTCGCTTTTCTGGGCCTGAATGATCTGGCCATTTCAATCCATTCAATGAATCTGAGGGTCATTTGAAGCTGTCAGAAAGGCTACCAGTGGGTGGCATATGAAATTCACTTGCAATTATTGGCAAAACATTAAGTTGAGGTTCCATCAATTTGGCAGTGCATTGATTCATGCAGGAATATGTCTAAAGGTCCATATGACCTTTCTCTGTATGTCAATACTGGGTAGTCACTGGCTTTAGATTGACTTTTGTTGTTTTGTTAAAATAGATGTTCAGCAGCCAAACGGAGGGTCACACATTTCAATAATTGTCCTCACTCATCCATCTGCGCACTGACAAAATGTAGATGTTGTGCTATCATTTCTAGCATATGCAAATCAAAAGAATCCTAAAACAAATACATGGTTAAAACCACCTCTCCCCCCCAAAAAACCTTCTTTTTATAGGTAATTAATTTAAAATTGATATAAATTGAGCAGAAATAAAATGAACAGCTTTATATCTATTCATCATCATCATCATCATTATTATTATTATTATTATTATTATTATTATTATTATTATTATTATTATTATTATTATTATTATTTATTAGATTTATATACTGCCCTTCTCCTTGCGGACTCAGGGCGGTGAACAGCCAGATAAAAAACAGTACATAAAAGTTAAAAAATTTTAAAACCCATATAAACTTTGGCTGAAATTAAAACAATTAAATACTTAAAATACCACAACCCCACAATACAAAAAATCTTAAAAATTCAACAGGGGTCAGGCTAGACCGGCGAGCTGGAAGAGATAGGTTTTTAGGGCCCGACGAAAAGTCCGGAGGATAGAGGAGTAGCCCCTACCCCGGGCCCTCCAGAGATCATCCACCAACGTGACTAATGCCGTTTCGGTGCTGTATCCAGACCTGAAGCCGGACTGGAGCGGGTCTAAATAGACAGCTTCATCCAGGTACCGAGGGAGCTGCCATGCAACCACACTCAACAACCTTCGCTAAAAAGGGAAGGTTGGAGACTGGACGATAATTAGCCAAAATAGCCGGGTCCAGAGAGGGTTTCTTGAGGAGAGGCTTCACCACCGCCTCCTTCAAGGCGGCCGGTAGGGCACCCTCACTCAAAGAAGCATTTATAATCTCCTGGAGCCAGCCTCGTATAACCTCCCGAGAGGCCAGCACCAACCAGGAGGGACACGGGTCCAATAAACATGTGGTTTTATCATCCAGATATTGAACAAAATCCTCAGCACGTCCCTGCAAGGGATCCTCCCACGCTCCCAGATGAAGGAGGGAGCGGGTCACCCTAAACAGGGCGGCTGGGCGATTATCTGATGACGTGATAAGAGCGGCGAAGTAATTAGATTTCGCCGCTTTTATTGCCACTAAGTAAGTCTTAATATGAGCTCTTACTAGTGTCAAGTCAGATTCAGAGCGACTGGCCCTCCAACCGCTCTCTAGCCGTCTTTTCCGGCGCTTCATCTCCCTCAGCTCCTCGGTAAACCAAGGAGATAAGTGAGTTCGGCACCGGGTCAGAGGCCGCAAAGGCACGACACGGTCCAAGGCCCCACTGGCCGCCCTATCCCAGGCAGCCACCAGGTCCTCAGCCGAGTCGCGTGTCAGTGTCTCATGAAATGGCTCAAGCTCCGTCTGGAACCTATCAGGATCCATCAGGCGCCTGGGGCAGAACCACCTAATTGGTTCCGCCTCCCTGCGGTGGGGTGCAGCGGTCAGAAAGTCGAGTCAGAGGAGCGAGTGGTCAGTCCATGACAAGGGTTCCACGCCTATATCCCCAGTATCAAGACCACTCAACCACTGACCAGAGACAAAAACTAGGTCCAGGGTGTGTCCACCAACGTGAGTCGGGCCCTGAATTACCTGGGTCAGGTCCATGGCCATCATGGAAGCCATGAACTCCCGAGCCACCTCAGATGTTTCACCGATAGATGGCAGGTTGAAATCCCCCATGACTATAAGCCTGGGAGTATCAACCGCCACCTTGGCTATAACATTGAGAAGCTTGGGCAGGGTTGTTGCCACGTGGCAGGGAGCCAGGTACGTGACTAACAGACCCCTCTGCCCACTGCTCACATAGATGGACTCACACCTGGCTATCTGAGGTACAGTGGCCTCCCTCGGACCCAGACCTTCCTTAATAATGACCGCTACTCCCCCACCCCTGCCCTGGGCTCTCGGCTGGTGGAATGCAAGGAAACCCAGTGGGCACATCTCCACGAGGGGAACCCCCCCCGCGTGGCCCAGCCAGGTCTCGGTAATACCAGCCAGGTCCGCACCCCCCTCTTGAAGAAGATCACATATGAGGGGGGCCTTATTTACAACGGACCTCGCATTGCACAACAGCAGCCGGAGCCTCGGGTCCTGAGACTCTAGACAACCCGGGGAATGGGAATAGCTCAGGGGACCGGGGCAAGCAATCGCTCGAAGACAATGAGTGCGTGCCCCCACCACACGATATGGTCCCCTGCTCTCGCCATATCTGCCCCTCCCACATAGCGTGGATATCACACCACCCTCAACAGAGGGCTCAGTCAGAGCCCTCTTACCTCCAGAAACTAAACCCCCCGTGGCATCACGAACTGCCGGGCCTGTCCCTTTCCCCCCTGGGTTTCCCCCCAAACCCACACCCTCCCCCACCCCAGAACCCCCTAAAACACCCCTTAAAAAAGCACTTAAAAAACCCCTCAATCCCCGTTTCGCGACATGCCACCTCTCGGGGTCCCAAAACCTGTCATTAAGGTAGGCCCTCGATAACGTGGAGGGCCAAACCCGCGAGAGGGGGGAATCTCGCAGGGCAAGAAGCGTAGACCTAGAGAGCATCCAGACAGATATGGGCAAGAAAATGGGGGCATGGCATAGGTCTATAGTCATAGTCATAGTTCAAGATGTCCTAATGCAGGACCAGGTCAATCAGGAGAAAACGCCACTACCCTCTCACGGTAGCGACCAGGAGTCTCTGCATTCTGGCCCTGAGGGGAATGTCCAGGCCACCCTCTCACGGTGGTCCAACCAAAACAGGCACGTTGGAAAGTCCAAGGCCACTCTCTCACCGTGGCCCAGCAGATTCATCCTGTAGGTGTGGCATCCCCTCAGGGTAGGTGATAACAGAACCGGCTCCACAAGTCCTCCCGTGAGCTGGCCTGTCTTCCAATGGCCAGCCAGCGGAGTGATGGAATGCTGATTGGAAAGCCAAATACTGGTGGAAAAGCCAAAAAGTCCGAAGCACCGCTCTGGAAGTAGCGGCCAAATAATAAAGGAGCGGGCAAAGTTTGAGGGCCAGCGGAGGACAAGCGGGATGGAGGGAGGGGGAAGGGGGGACCCTCACCAGCCTCCAATGGGTCCATAAGCCCGCTGGCCGCTGGGGCCTCGCTGAAATCATCAGCCCCTAGTCTCACCGCTGCCACCATTCGCTGGCTCGCCGCTCGTCTTCGCCACCCCCCCACCGCGCCGCCATCTTCCGCAGCGCCTCTCAGCTGTCCAAAAGCGGGGGAAGCGGCGGGGTCTTCAGAACCACACTGGCGGGCTTCGCAGCGCCGCCCAGCTGCTTATGGGCGGCGGGAGCCTCCAGAGACATGCCGAGGGTTTCGCCGCGGCTGCCCTCTCACTGCTGCTGCCGCTCGCCGCTCACCACTCGCCTTCGCCACCCCCCCACCGCGCCGCCATCTTCCGCAGCGCCTCTCAGCTGTTCTAGGCGGCGGAAGCGGCAGGGGTCTTCAGAAACATGCTGGTGGGCTACAAGCCCACCAGCGTGATGGCAATATATTCCGCTGGCTGGGCGGGGGGTTGCCGATGGTCTGCAACCCCCGTGGACCCACTAAGAGCCAGCCAAAAAGCCCATCTTCCTAAGGAGCCCTAGATGCGATCGCCATCTTGGGCATGCGCAATGGAGAAATTATAACCCAACACAGGTGGTCCTTGACTTACAATCATTCATTTAGTAACAATTCAAAGTTAAAACAGCACTGAAAAAAAGTGACTTATCATCACAATCATAACCATTGTTTATCCCAACAGTCACGTGATCAAAATCTGGGCACTTAGCAATCAGCATATATTTACAACAGTTGTAGCATCCCATAGTCACATGACTTGTGAACTTCCTAGCTGGGTTCTGACAAATAAATGGGGAAAGCTGAATTCACTTAATAATTGTATGATTCACTTACAACTGCAGTGATCTATTAACAACTGTGGTAAGAAAGGTTGTAAAACTGGGCACAATTCACGTAACAACCACCTTCCTTATCAATGGAAATTCTGGTCCCAATTGTCAAGGAGTGCCTGTAGTTGGGAAAGGTTGTATTGTATTGTATTGTATTGTATCGTATTGCATCGTATTGCATCATATTGCATTGTATTGCATCGTATTTCATTGTATTGCATCGTATTTCATTGTATTGCATCGTATTGTATTGCATAGTATTGTATCCTATTAATTATACCAGATTAGATTAGATTAGATTAGATTAGATTAGATTAGATTAGATTAGATTAGATTATTACAAATACAGTATTTCAACTCTTAATGACCATATAATCACATATGGGGTTTTTTGGGGCCCCAAAGAAAGTGGCTTGCCATTGCTTTTTTTCAGAATAGTTTTTTTTTTTTTGTCCAAACTTTGTTCAATCCCACTTAGCTTTTAAGTACAAAACTTAAACTGAATGCAATATTATCTCTGGAGATTCTCAGCCATCCAGGTCATGGTTGTCCCAAAGGTGCTTTTTCAAGAGGCAATTGGACTTTCTTGTTTTTCTTTGTAAACATTTTGCTTCTCATCCAAGAAGCTTCTTCAGATGAAAAAGCTTCTTGGATGAGAAATGAAACATGCAATATCCTTATAAGGTTCATCTACAACAGCAAAGGACCTATTTTAAACAATTAAAAAAGAAAAAGCTATCTTACATGAGTCTTGGTAAGGTCTATTAAATAGTTTGCCTAATGGATCTGTTTCCCATCATTATTTCACTAGCATCTCCTGGCATAACTGAGGAAGTCTCTGGATTAAAATCTGTAGAAATGACCTTGTTTCTCAATCCAAATGGCTCCCAAGACAAGTCAAATGAAACTATTAATTAGCAAGAAAATTTCAGAACCCAGGCCAGCAATTTAATAGTCATTACATACATAAGCACATGTACACACACACACACACACCACATGGTGGGAAAGGAAGAAGGTAAACTGTAGTTATAGTTTATATACTAAGACTCAAAGACCCAAGCCACCACAACGTAAAATAAACATAAAGAGTACTAACTATTAGAAGAAAGGATACTTTATAAAACCATTTGTTGTTGTTTGTTGTTAGTTTCAAAGTCGTGTCCGACCCATCGCGACCCCATGGACAACATTCCTCCAGGCCTTGCTGTCCTCTACCATCCTCTGGAGTCCATTTAAGCTCACGCCTACTGCTTCAGTGACTCCATCCAGCCACTAATCAAATAATGTTTTGAATTTCAGAGTAGGGGAAAAAAAACCACAGACGAATTAAAAGATTGATTCTAAGGTCCATGAAGGGGCATTTCTGGTTGGGGCATTGAACTCCAGAGTTCTTTTTCATTGTCTTCAAAGTTTACACAAACAAACCAACTAATAGAAATTCTTCTAGTTATCCACATGAATAGAAATCGTTATGGAAGAGGGGGGGGGGGGAAATGGCTTCTTAATTTAGGAAGAAGCCCTTGATTCTCATTCATTTTTCTGTGCCACAGAGCTGACATTCAGTCTTTCAGCAAAACTCTTCCTTCCCTAGACTTCTTTTGCTTGGCCTGAAATGGAGAAAATAAAACCAGGAACTAAGCAGGATGCTGAATTGATATATTGTGTGGTTTAGCTCTCAGATATCAGGCTTCTGGTTCCATCTCATAAAATACAGCCAAGAAAGATTTGGAATGCATTCATTCCAGTTGATCTATTTAGCAATGAGGTCATCTGTAGCTGCTTTATCATAAACAAACTAGTTGCCAAGTTTTTAACAAATATTGGTGCTCTTTTCTTTTTTAAACAGGAAGTCCAAGCTGGACGACAGCATCTTACAGTGCCAAAGGGCAATAGAGATAACTTCATGTTTTGACAGCTTGGGTAGAAAATACAAATCCAACAATCCATGATAAAAATTGAATTTCTGTCTGGTGCCACAAATACTGCAATGGTAAAAAGAATTCATATTTTTAAAAAGAAGTAACAATCCATCCATCCATTCATGCCATTTATATGATTGCCCATCTTAAATACAAAACTCTGTGTGTCTAACAATGAATAAAAACAAAGCATATTTATTATTATAGTAGAATAAATTAAATAGCCTATACAGCAGTCAAGATAAATACCAAGCAACAACAATTGACACAGCAATGATACAGGCTCATTCTGCCAGTGCCCCAAGCTCAGTTATAAAACTAGGTCTTCAAGACCTTACAGATATTCAGCATAGTTGGAATAAGTCTGATCTCTTGAGGAATTATGTTCTAGAGATTGGGCACCATGACAGAAGAGGGTCTTTTCCTGGGTCATATCAGACCCAAGCCCAGACAGCACAGTAAAATCCAATTGAGTCTAATTTTTCATTTGCTTACATTTAATGGGCAGAGTCTTGACAGACTAAAGTTATAACCTTCTAATGTAATAGATATACCCTGTAATAGTTATCCCGTAATAGCTCCTCCTCTCTCCCCCATCCAGCTTGGCATTATGCAGTCTCTTAATTTGGGCTTCTCTCTAGAATGTCTATGGAAATTCTTAGTCATGCAGGTCATGGTTGTCTCAAAAGTTCTCTTTAGAACAGGTGTCAAATTCAAGGTCCGGGGGCCAGATCCGGCCCGCGGGGTGCTTAGATCCGGTCCGCAGAGCTGCCCTGGAAAGAGTGAAGGATCAGCCCATGGTGCCTCTGCCAGAGAAAATAGGCTCCCAATCTCCAGTTTCAGCTGGGATGGCCTCCTGCAACCATCTGTCAGTGAAAACTGAACTCCATTTTCACTGGAAGAGGGTTGCAGGAGGCTGTCCAGTCTAAAAGGGAGCTTGGGAGCCCATATTTACTGGCAGAGCATTTGGGCTGCCACAGGCACTCTTGACACGAGTGATGTCAAACTGGCCACATCCAACCTGGCCACACCCACCCCGGCCCCTCAAGGTCAGACACAACCCTGATGCACCCCTCAATGAAATCGAGTTTGACACCCCGGCTCTAGAATGTACCACCACCTCCCTGGGAAACTGTGGTGCTCTTGTCAGATATCCTGGCGCCACTTCTTCTCTAGGTGCAGATTCCTGCCAGATGATATTCCCTAATGGTAAGGATCCAGATAATGTGTAATAGGACAGGTAGTTACAACGGGGGAGAATCCAAGTCCTGCAAGTAACTTGGTCCTATGCTATGCAGGGCTTGTTGTGCCTTCAAGTCAATGTTGACTCCAAGTGACTACCTAGACTAATAATAGTTGCAGTTTTCCTAACAAGTTTTGAAAGTGGTTTGTCCTTGCCTACTTCCCAGGGCTGAGACAGAAGGACTGGCCCAAGGTCATCCAGCTGTTTCATCCCTAAGATGGAATGAGAATCCACATTGCCTTCACCACTACATCAAACTAGCTCTCATTTTTAGAAGCATCTATATATTTGTCTATATCTATTCAGTAGCCTTAATTTCTAAATACACTGAATACACACACACACACACACACTTTGAACTTCAGTGGCATTTGTTTTGCTATTATAAACATAATTTTCCCTATCATTAAAAGATGTAGGAACGCTTATCAAATATGCAGATAATTGTTTCCATTCAAAATTGATAAAAAAATAAAGATAGCTAATAAAAGACTTAAATAATGTTTGACATTATATTCATAGGTCTGGAGAATGGCAGGAAAGTAACAGAAATAGACATACTCTTATTCACTTAGGAAATAAAAATCAAAAGCATACATATAACATGGGATAGCTGGCTTGGTAATTTTTTTCCCCATTCACTTGTGTCCAATTCTTGGAAACTGCCTAGATGGGTCCCTGCAGTTAAGTTAGCAAGGTTTTTCAGAAGTGGTTTGTCATTGTTGGTACTAAGAAAAAAAGAGCTTGGAATAGTAGTTGATTGCAAATGAAATATGTTCCCCAAGTAGAACGAGTCTGCAAAAAGCCAAATGCAATTTTAGGCTATGTGAACAGGAATACAATTTCCCAATCACTGCAAGTAATTATTTCACTTCTGTCAGCTTTGGCCAGACACCACTTCACTCTGAATGACTTTGGACATCACAGTGTAAGAACAGTTCAGAGAAATTAAAACTGGTTCCAAGGAAGGTAGTATGATGAATGACCAGGGGATGGGAGATTAACCTTATGAAGAGAAAATGGAGGAGATGAAGATGTTTGTCTTGAGAGACAACTGAGAGAGATATAAAAGCACCCTTTCAAATAACTGAAAGTATGTTACACAGAGGAAGGTCACGACCTATTCTTTCTTGTCTCAGAATGGAAGAGGTGCATTTGGATTTACTTGAGGGACCGCCTGTTTGCCAGAATATCTGTCCTGCTTCTGGTTTCAAATGCAAACCCACTCATATGGTTGCTATGGAAATTAGCAGTTTACTCAAGCAAAAGAGGTAACAGCAGACATTTTTTAATTTTTATATAGCAAAAAATGAATAAAAAAAATAAACCAAAAACCTGCAAGAAAAGAAAAATTTAAGAAACGTATAAATGACTTCTGACCTTCTTCTCAATGATAATTAATAATAATTAGCAATTAATAATCATCATCATCATCATCATCATCATCATCATCATCATCATCATCATCTTATTGGTCCTCCTCCCTCTTAAATTTTTTGCAAATCCTCTCACTCCCTCTTTTATTTTGCATCTTGCTTAACCTTCAAATCCATTAATCACCAATTCAGTTTTTCCTTTTTTCAGGAAAAAAAGACCATATAAGGTTTTCAGTCTTAGAAAAATGTCTTTCCCACTTTGTTGTTATTCAAAAGTGCTGACAAGGCTGAGGTCTTTATCTGGGCCTTTGGAGAAGCAGACCTTGTCTGCCCATGGAAATAGTCCAAACAAAAAGCTCCAAACATGACTGGTAACACTATTTTTACTGCAAGGTTAGAATAACAGAATCTTGCAAGTCTGAAAAGACATCTCTCCCAGTGGTGGGATTCAATTTTTTTTACTACCAGTTCTGTGGGTGTGGCTTGGTGGACATGGCATGGCTTGACAGGCATGGCAGGGAAGGATCAGGGGTGGTTCTAAATTTTTTTACTACCGGTTCTGTGGGTGTGGCTTATTTTGTGAGAGTGGCTTGGAGATCATGTGACTGGGTGAGCATGGCTAGCTGGTCATGTGACCGGGTGGCCATGGCTATGTGTATAGGGACTACTCAGAGGGCTGAAAAAAGTCATTTCTGACAGGTCATTGCACTTTTGACTAGTCCTCACCCTTATGACCATCCTCACATTTATGCCCATGCAGCATTCTTAACAACCGTGTCAGTCATTTCACAACTGCTTCTCTTCACCATGGTGACAAGATAGGGCAAAAAACGTAAAATGTGAGGACAGTCGTAAGTTTGAGGACTGGTCAAAAGTGCGAGGACCAGTCAAAAATATCTTTTTCAGCCCTCTGAGTAGTCGATATGTACAAAAGGACTACCCAGAGGGCTGAAAAAAGTGATTTCTGACAGGTCTTCGCACTTTTGACTGGTCATCATTTATGCCCATTGTAGCATTCTTAATAATAGTGTCACTCATTTCACAACTGCTTCTCTTCACCATGGTGACAAGATAGGGCAAAAAACTTAAAATATGAGGACAGTCGTAAGTTTGAGGACTGGTCAAAAGTGCGAGGACCGGTCAAAAATAACCTTTTCAGCCCTCTGAGTAGCCCATAAGCACAAAAGGATTCAATTATTACTTCAAAGTGCTGATGATTGCACCCTGGCTGGAAGAACTCCAACAGGGGAGTATTTCCTCCCAACAGCGGTGTAAAAAGCTTAAAACAACCTTTCTCCTTTAAGAAAGTCAATCAAAAAAATAGCCTCCGGAACCGGAAGTGACAGTAATAGGCATATGGCATAAAGATTAGGCTAGGAAACAACATCAAATGTTGTAATTAATCCTTACAGGATTAACCCTGTAAAGTGGAAAAAACCAAAAGATTTCTTTTAACAACCGGTTCTCTGAACTGCTTAACTACTTAACTACTTAACAGAAGTAGAATCCCACCACTGGGTCTACCCATTTATTTTTGCAGGCAGCGGTCTACTCATTTGTTTTCTTTTAACACTGATCAGCTGTAGGGCAGCCCTTTGAAGCCCCACGACAAGAGTTTAAACAGGTTTTTTTCCCCTCTAGCCATCAGCTAGGACTCAGGAGGCAGCAATAGATTGGGGGTGGGGCCAAATAAAAGGTAAGAATAACGTGGGGGCGGGGGGGCAGAACCGGTTCGGTGACATCATATTGTCACCGCAACCCACCACTGGGAAGGATACTGTAAAATCTCCATTCCCACCTCACTCCAGGGGAAGGATACTGTAAAATCCCTATTTCCTCCCCACTCCAAGGGAAGATTACTGCAAAATCCCCATTTCCTCCTGATCAACTGGGACTCAGGAGGCAGAGAATAGATGGGGGCGGGGGTTAGTCAGAGATAGTATTTACCAGTTCTCTGAACTACTCAAAATTTCCACTAGTGGTTCTCCAGAACTGGTCAGAACCTGTTGAATACCACCTCTCCCCTTTATAGCCCAAGAAACTAGGGAGGGTCCCTTCTGAGATGTTTGCCCCAGTCCCACTCCTTCTGTGTGCTGATCTGCCTCTTATCTGACATTGTCTAATCTGTGGCTCCACCTTCTCCTCCTGTGTCTCAAGGATATTCTCTCAGACCATTTAGAGACCTCTTGCTTCTTTCTATCTAGTGTGCCACTTTTGCGACTTTTGTTAGCTTCATTGTAATTTCTTTGTTTTAATGTTGTGTACCACCCAGTCTTTGTGCATTGGGTTGGATACAGGTTTTTATTATTATTGTTGTTGTTGCTGCTGCTGCTGCTGTTGTTGGTCATGCAGTCATCCAGGTGTTTAGACTGGATTTGTCATTTTTATCCCTTTATCAAATCCTTCCCTGGGATAAGCCGATGTTGATGTTTGAAGGTATTAAAGGTACCATCGCACAATGTAAGAAACAAATAAAGCCACATTTTGCAATTCACTGATGGTGTTTTCCTCAGTAGCGATGATGTTGAAGTGGTGCTCCATATGCTTTGGGATTGCACTCAAAGCACTTATTGCTATTGGTACTGTCTTTGCTTTCTTTTGCCACAGTTTCTATGGAGATTCTCGGTCATCCAGGTCATGATTGTCCCAAAGGTGCTTTTTCAAGAGGCAACTGGACTTTCTGTTTTTTTTCCTTGAAGGAATTTCACTTCTCATCCAAGAAGCTTCTTGGATAAGAAGCAAAACATATTCAAAGAAAAACCAGAAAGTCCAGTTGCCTCTTGAAAAAGCACCTTTGGAATGGTCTGCCACAGTTGTTCTACTTGAGTTTGAAGGTGTTTGTAATTTTTTTATTTTCTCCAGTTTTTTTTTCTCTCTTATTCTGATTTTTCCAGGTATTGCAACATCCACTATTCAGACTTCTTTTGTCTTTCTCACTGACAATTGTTAAGTCTGGGATGTTACGTGACAGGTGCTTGTCTGTTTGAATTCTAAAATCCCAGAGCACTGTAGCTTCTTCATTCTCTATTACTTTACTTTTTTTTTTTTGTGGTCCAACCAGTTCTTGCTTTCAGGCAAAAGATATTTCTTTCAAAATAGTAAGAGCAATTTGATGGAAGAAAAAACCACTCAGAGATGTGATGGCTCCCTTTCATTGGACATGTACAAGCAGAGGTTAGAAAGAAACCATCTGTTTAGAAGTTTTAATTTGGATTCCTGTGGTGAGTAAGAGGTTGCAAATCTGTTCTTCTCACTCATGCAAACTTTAGATATTCAGCCACAAAATTAGAAGGTAGCAGGAGATCATTCAGTTTATCCCAATAACCATGAATCAGAATATTTTATGCTGTGACCTACACTCATTTACAGGTTAAACCATACCATCTCTAGTGCAGCACATCATAAGCAATAACACAACGTTATCTCATTCAGGTTCAATATAGCCTTATCATAAGAAAATTCACAATCCATTTAAATGAACTAAATGAACACAAAATCAATCCATGGCCTTCATGTATAAAACAGCAAGAACAGATTAAATACAATATATAGGATTCTTGTCCTGGGCAATGTTTTTCATCTGATGTGTTCCATGCTGAGATACATATTTAATTAGTTCATGGGGAGGCTCAGTGTATCATGGAAAACCCATAATTTAATTGGCAGCAGTTAAGTGGGAGTTTGTTTCAGCCCTGAACAGTCCTGGGATGGTTTCAGGCTAACTAACCTCCCTTAGCCAGCTGTTTTGCTTAAATAGAGATGAAGGGGTAATAAACATTTAACCCTCTCTTCCTTCTGTTGGCAGAATGCTAAATACTTAAGAAACCCCTCTATGATAGGATTTCTTTAGCAACGTTTTCTCATTTTATGTGTGCAATTTACACCCTACTGGCTTTCTAGTGCAGGAGTCTCCAAACTTGGCAACTTTAAGAGTCATGGACTTAAACTCCTAGAATTCCTCAGCTAGCATGGCTGGGGAGTTAAGGTCCACAAGTCTTAAAGTTGCCAAGTTTGGAGAACCCTGTTCTAAGTTGGTAGGTATGAAACAATAGGGTTAGGTGGCAACTCTCCCCAACTCAGAAATAGAAGAGGCAGTCTTCTATAACTTTGCAGAAGCTGATGGAGGCTCCCCATTTGACTAGATGATCTGTGGTCATCTGCCACTAGTTCATGAGAGACGTGTGACATTATCAAATGACAGGTTACTCCTGTTATTTGCACACACTCATAAAGTGATATATATTTACAGTACGTGTGTAAGAGACCTAAGAGCAAGAGTGAAGTCAAAAGCAGTGAGTTGTGGTTGCTACTAAGTAAAGGTCAAGAAGAAGGGGAGCCCATTATATTTTCACTCATGGATGATTCTCAGCAGCAGAGTAGGCAGGAGAGGCCGACTCACAGTGCACAGCGCACATAAAAACCAACATTACATCCCTTGCATAACGAATAATGTTATCACTTGTGCCAAGTTCTGCTGGCATTTATAAGCACAGGGGAAAGGAAACCTTTAGATCATTGTGAGTTACAGTGAATGCTTTCAGGGAGGAGGGAGAGTCCAAAAATAAATAATGTCATAAGCTTTTTCTTTTTGTTTTAAACTATGTTAATTAAGATTTGGTTGTTGCACTTGGGCTGAGGAGATCCAGCTGCAAGTCCACACTTGACTGTGTAGCTCATTGTTATTCTTTCCCAGACTATTTCATAGTACAGGTAGTCCTCACCTAATGACCAGTTGTTTAGCAGCCATTAGAACTTACCATGGACACCCACACACACCCCCCACACACAAAGCTACAAATAACCTAGTTCCAATGTTATACTGGCTGCACACACATCCAAAGTCACATGACTATATGTTGGGCAAGTGATAACCAGCTCACCTTTACAGTTGGTTGCAGTGTTCTACACTCACATCACTCTCATTGACAATGTTTTTTGGGTTTTTTGCCAATTTCTTGGCAAAAATTCTTTGCTAATTTCTTGGTTTTGGTGAGTTTCCAGCAGAAAGTTTCTATTATGTATTCACTTAATGATATCACATTTTCTTAACAATCAACAGACTCACTTAATAACCACCACATTTACTTAACTCTCACTATGTTTGCTTAACAACCACCACAAAAATGTAGTAAAATCTGGCCCGGTCACATGGGTGCATTAGTTTATGATCATCATGATTTATGGTGGAAATGCCAGGTTCCATTGCAGTCATAAGTCAAAGGCTACCGAACCTGTAACAGAATTCATTCCTTGGGGAAGAATGAAGACATTCCAATGTACCTCACAAGCATGAGGAAATGCAAAAAATAAGTAGATTTTAGGTTATTTATTTTACAAATAAAACATAAAACTGAATTATTTTTGTAGGATAGTCGGAGGGTCAGGAGTCACACAAATGAGGCTTTCCAGGATTGCTCTTTCCCAGATCACCACAATGTCTCTCAAATCACGCTTGCCTTAGATGTCATCAAGAATTGGCTACCAATAAGTACCCATCTTTTGTCATCAAGACCCTACATGGATGCACTGGGGCCAAAATTTAGGGATTCAATAACAGTAAAAATAATAATCCTTAGGAGATAGGAAAACCACTATAATTAGAGGTACAAATGACTAGATTTCAGCGATTTAACAAATTTTTGAGAAAAGTACACATTCTGTTAATCATAAAATGTCATTTTATCTCTCCCTTTGGAAAAAAAATGGACACATGCTAGATGAATTTTGAAAACGTTGAAATTAACTATGTTAACAGAATAACAGAGTTGGAAGGGACCTTAGAAATCTTCTAGTCCAACTCTGTGCTCTGGCAGGAAGCCCTATGCTATTTCAAACAAATGGTTGTCCAATCTCTTCTTAAAAACTTCCAGTTTTGGAGCATTCATAACTTCTGGAATCAAGTTGTTCCATTGATTACCGTATTTTCCGGCATATAAGACGACTTTCTAACACACAAAAATCTTCTCAAAAGTTGGGGGTCGTCTTATACACCGGGTGTCGTTCTCCTGTAACCAGGCAGACCAGCCCGAAAGGCTTTGACGAGCCTTAAATGGCTCTAAGGAGCCAAGCTGAATTGCCTGCTGAGTTGCCGCTAATCAGCTGAGTTACACGCAAGCCCCCTGTAAAAGGGAAAAACCTTCCTTTTACACAACGCTGGCCATCCCAGCTGCTAATTTTTGCCTGCTAATTGCTCTGTAGCAAAAATCCTCCCCCCTCCAGCTTGCTTACCTTAGCTGCTAGCCGCAAGGCTTGCCTTGCCTTGCCTGCAATCCATTGCATCAGCAAGCAACTTGTGGACTTCAACTCCCAGAATTACTCAGCCAGCAAAGCAAAGCTGGCTGAGGAATTCTGGGAGTTGAAGTCTACAAGTCTTAAAGTTGCCAAGGTTGGAGACCCCTGTTCTATTGGGTAAGTTTTTTTCCCCCTTTGGGAGCTTTAAAAAAAATAGTTAATTGGGGGGTTTTTTAGTTGTTCTTTTTTAGACCTAGCCATTTAAAGGCTAGGTCTAAGTTTTAGGCTAGGAAGTTTTAAATTTAGCTTTCATATAAAAATAAAAATAAAAATAATAAAAATAAAAATAAAAATAAATAAAAATAAAATGTGTGCAACTTTCTGAGATTTAATGTGTTTCTGTAGTGTTTCACTCTAACTACACAAACACACAAAATCTCACAAAGCTGTATGTGGAATTTTGTGTGTGTAAACCCACAATGTAAAAGTTGTTTTTTTAGGCTTTTTGTGGCTGTGTGAGGTTCCTGCTTATTGCAGGGGCCATTTTGGATCTAGCACAGCTGCTTTTACATTGTGGGTGAGCCAGTTGATGTTTTTTAATTTTTATTTGGTGTGCGTTGGAAGAGGGGTCGTCTTATACAGCAAGTATAGCCCAAACCCTATATTTTTACAGGAAAAGTTGGGGGTCGTCTTATACGCCCAGTCGTCTTATACGCCGGAAAATACGGTAATTGTTCTGTCAGGAAATTTCTTCTTAGTTCTAGGTTGCTCCTCTCCTTCAGGTGCTTTGGAGAATAGCTTGACTCCTTTATCTTTGTGGCAACCGCAATGTTAATTAAGATTTGGTTGTTGCACATAGGCTGAGGAGGTCCTGTTTTAAGGATTTATAAAATTAGGTGAACTTGAGGCATAGTTGTAATTACAATTTTTTCCCCCTTATCTGTTTACTTGCATTTCCCCCCTTTCTCTTTCGTGGTTGCTCACTTTTGTTCTCTGTATGTTTGCTTGACAATGAAATAATAAAACATATACAGATACACAGCCAACAACTTGCCAAGAACGTTTGAGACAACAAAATCCTTATCAGGATGTCAGCTTTTCATGTTTTTATTTTGTTTTCTTTCCCTTCACATTTTCTTCAAAGCAAAATTATTCTGTAAAACTGAAACAGTTTACGTTCCTGTCCAAATTTTGATCACAGGCCAATCAGTCTCCAGCCTGAAGTCACAAAATCTGTCAGGATTTATATTTTGAGCAGATGAGTGGCTTCTTTCTTTCTTTCTTTCTTTCTTTCTTTCTTTCTTTCTTTCTTTCTTTCTTTCTTTCTTTCTCCCTCCCTCTCTCTTTCTCTCTCTCTCTGTGTAGGTGGGTGTTATCTCCACTGAATTCAAAGAGGTTTTTATTCAAGAAATCAGCATATGACCAAAGATTAAGAGCAGATTTTTTTTTCACTATGGCAAACCCACCGAATGTTGATTATTCTAATTTTAGTGTTTTCCCCTCATACCAGCTTCATTTGATGTGACCTCTCTTTTGCTGCCCTTCTCTCAGCTACCCATGGCTGACTGTGATGGCCTGCAGCTGCAGGGAGTAAGTACAATTTATTTCCACCTAATGCAGATAGAATTTTAATAGCACTAATTCATGAATATATTTATGTCTTCCCTCATTGCTTTTATGCTTTATGAATAGCTATAGGGAAAACATGTTGGGTTATAATTCTTTCCCCTCAGGATAGAAAGGAAAGAGGGAAAATAAGCAATGATAATGATGTGGGAAATAAGGAAGTCTAATTTTTAAAAAGGTTAAAACAGTCAGGAGAGGAAAATTTTGCACATTATAGCAAGTGAAAGGAAAAATCTGTCCCAGGAATGGCAAGGACTGGAAGTGCCAAGTAGGAGATAAGCTAAAACCACTGAAATAGAAAATTAACAGAATATATGTGAAAAATCCATATAGACAAAACCTAAATTTCAAACTGTATGGACTGTAAAGTATGAGAGGCCCTTGGTGCTCCCTGAGTTCATTTGTTTTCTTCCAGATGTTTCATTATCCAAACTAGGTAACATCATCAGTAAAAGGTTCTACTAAAGCTCTGCATGTTTGCAAGAACTCAAATTCTCTTTTCTTTTCTCAGCCGGATTTAGAAGTTAAAATTTCACATTGCAGCTTGCATTCTGAATGTAAAATATGATGCCTTTTTGAGATCTAGATTCATTGACAACATTTGATTTTGCTAAGGATCCAGTGTAAAATGACATATAAAATATATATTAAATATTTAATATGTAAATATGTAAAATATTAAATAATACCACTGCAGTACCATTTTTTCTGCCAGAGGCTTCCAGATGCTATGTCTATCTGCATATAGAGGGGGTTGAAAAGCTCAATAAATCTCGTGCTGGTGGGTGTCATACATTGGCAGTTGTGACCCATATTTTGAGTGAGAGGGAGCCACAGCAGAGGGGTGAAAGAGCGACGTGTGGCTCCAGTACATTTCAACTCTCTATCTGCACCCTATTCACTCCTTAGGGTGAAAAAATCATGAGATGCTGAAAGCTCAAGGCCATTACAGCATAGACCCTAGATATAAGGTAAGAATGAGTATGTTTTTTTAAAAAAAGAATATAGCAATACCAATAGCACTTAAACTTATGTACTGCTTCACAGTGCTTTCCAACCCCTTTATAAGTGGTTTATAGTCAGCATATTGCCCCCAACAATCTAGGTCCTCATTTTACTAACCTCAGAAGGATGGAACGCTAAGTCAACCTTGAGTTGGTAAGACTTGAACTGCCTAACTCAAGCAACTGCAAGGCAGCAGAAGTAGCCAAATGCAATGAAATAATCTCTAACACTATTACAGCATAAATGAATAGAATAAATGGGAGGCTATACAAATAACAATAGCACTTAGACTTATATACAGCTTCACAATGCTTTACAGCCCTCTCTAAAGCAGTTTACAAAGTCAACATATTCCCCCCTAGCAATCTGGGCTCTCATTTTACCAACCTTATGGAAGTCCAAATACTGATTGTCTTCAAACACAGAGTGCACATGTCCATCCTGGAGAGCCAGTTTAGTCTAGTGGTTAAGGCACCAAACTTGAAACCAGGAGATTGTGAGTTCTAGTCCTGCTTTAGTGTGGATGATCTTGGGCTGGTCATTCTCTCTCTGTCCAAGCCATGTCACAGGATTGTTGTTGTGAGGAAAATAGGAAGAGGAAGGTGTCTTGTATATCTCTGTCACCTTGAGTTATTTGTAAAAATAATAAAGGTGGGATAAGAATAAGCAAACAAATAAACAAATATGATATACAGAAGTATCTGAAAGACACAAAAAGACTATTAAAGAAAGAACCATTCATTTCCTAATGTTAGGCTAAAGTGACACTAGATTATGAAGGAAATATATAATTTAATCTCTGCTCCCATTTAATCTACTACATGAGATAGTTTGGATATTTATTCCTAAGGTTTTTCTTGTATTCCCTCAGATTTATTTTAGCTGTAACAGTAGAGTCCAAAGAGGGTGCAGAATACAAATTGCTGAAATAAATAAATAGACATGTTCCCACACTGCTTTCAAATAAATTAAAAACTGGAATCCTTTTTGGCTGAATAAATCAAGGAATAGCTTCTACACTACAGTGTATATTTAATTTTTTCAAGTGATATTGACTACTTAAAATGCACTACAACATGGACCTAACTATGGGCCACCTCCTGGCCCCTTTCATGACCTGGAAGGGCCTGGGTCCAGGAAACAGGGGGCCAAGTTAACACCACAGAACCTCCTGTGTACTTCCTCAAGAATCATTGGCTCATTTCGTATCACATCACAAAACTGTGCCTCAGGCACCTTGACCTGCCCTGCCCAATCAGAGTCCATGGTGGAGCAAATCCAAATAGCTTTATCTGCCAGATATCTTGAATAATCCTCACAATGGCCCAGTGGATGGTCTGGGGGGCCTCCCTACCCAACAGAGACTGAATCAGCCAAAACAGAGTTACTAGATGACTATCAGCAGATTCAGTAAGAATGAAAAATATTGAATGGGCCCTGACTTCCTATAAAGAAAATATGATACTAGTGTGCCAAAAGACAACTATCTCTTCTCTTATCTGTTTGTTCCCTGGACACCATTTCTCTTTCCCCACCCTCCACACTCCCAGTGTCATCCCCACATATCATTATAATTTGTATATTTAATTAACATTCATATACATCAGGGGTGAAATCCAGCAGGTTCTGACAGGTTCTGGAGAACCGGTAGTGGAAATTTTGAGTAGTTTGGAGAACCAGCAAATACCACCTCTGGCTGGCCCCAGAGTGGGGTGGGAATGGAGATTTTGCAATATCCTTCCCCCAGGAGTGGGGAGGAATGGGGATTTTGCAGGATTCTTCCCCTGCCACCAAGGGGCAGGCCACCAAGCCATGGCCACCAAGCCATACCTCGCCCACCAAGCCACACCTACAGAACTGGTAGTAAAAGAAATTGGATTTCACCACTGATACACATATACCTTGAACAGGCTTTGTTCAAAGATGTTTGATAAGTCAAATGCATTAATATATGTGTGTGTGTGTGTGTGTGTTTTCTGAGGTTTTCGCAGGTGTTTATATGTAGGTCTTTGGTTATTTGGGTGTTCTCCTGCGTAGAATTGGATTTGTCTTGGCGACGTTTCGATGAAGTCTCATTCATCATCTTCAAGCTGGTGTTCTTGGCTTCGTGATATACATATATATATATATATATATATATATATATATATATATATATATATATATATATATATACTTCTAAGTATATATATATATATACTTAGAAGTATATATATATACTTCTCAGTAGGCATCAATTAGAAAATGTATTATGAAGAAACAAATTTCTTTTTAAATGAAATTGACACTAAGTATAATTGTGGTGATATAATGTTGTCCCAAGATATACATGTTCATAGAAATTTATTTATATTACTGTCAATTGGCACCTTTTATACAAAGGAGCCAAAATGACACATTCTATGTATCTTCTGTATTATCTAAATGTATTGAAAGGATTATTTGCTCAGACAGCACTTCCCCATCCTCCAATGAAATGCTCCTTTTGCCATGGTAAATATTTATGATCTGCACAGTGGAGTAGAAATGATTCTGAGGGCCTGTAGGGTACAAAATGGTGGCTGTTCAGCCTCAGATAACATTGAGCACTAATAGGAAGGGATAATTAACTCTGAGCTCTGTCCAAGGTCCTGAAAATTTTAACATGTACCTCCCATTTTGCTGGAACTTGACAGTCTGTTTTCCAACTACTTGCCATTTAGCATCCATCAGACTTTCTAATGGATTTATTTTTTTCTCTCTATCTGTTAGTAAAACAAAAATGCATTCAGCAACATTACACAAAGCCCCAGATTTATTTCATAAATTATTTAAGATATTAAAGATTCCACCAGTCCTCTGGTTCATAATTGCAATTTAGTAGAGGTAAAGTAAGACTTGCAGAGGTTGGTGCTGTTCTCCGGATTCAGAGAGTTAGAAGACTAAACATGGCTTTATAAAGTCTGAGGGATTCAAAAACCTATAATTCTTGAAGCAAGAGTTTTCATGAGGTAACTCCTTGAAAACAACATCTCAGACATATCTCTGATTTATCATCTGCCCTTTCTTTTAATCAAGAGAGCTCAGCTGTCTGAAATCAAGTGGAAACACAGTGCTCTTCAGCTGAATAGCTAAAGGTGCTTGCTTAATGAGCAGCACTGGTCACTTGCTATTTGTTATGCTTGGACAGCAGGTCACATATCCTTGGTGCACAGGGAAAAGAGGAAGTAGAAACTGGAAGGAACATCTGATGTTTTGTGGAAGTAGTTGAAAAGAACCGTAAAGGGCAGCCGGGGCAGGGTCTGTTTACTGTGGAGACTGATGCTTATTTAAACACTGCTGTGGGATGCCTGAGTATTAAGTATTTTTGTTATTCTGCTTGGAATTTCCTCCCCCCGCCCAAAAAAATTGTTAAACATAAATCACAAACACAATTCCATAAAAAATGCATTGACTCTCCTGTTGCCTGCTGCTATTGCTCAGGGAAGCACAGAGTATGAAACAATACATTTAAGCTTTGGAATTAATCACTTCAGTGCAAAAATAAGAACCGTTCAACAATACAAAGGACTGCTAAAAGACTGCAAATTATTCACATTTAAGAGAATGAGGATGCCATCTATTTTGTGATGGAGAAAATTAGCCAAGGATGTCTCCTTGTACAAATACACTATCATTATACAACTTGTACCACAGGATCTTTAAAACAAATGCTAAAACAGCCCTCAGTCTTTAACAACTCCAGGAAGTTGGAGAAATATTCCCCAGTGAGCATTTGCACTCTTCTAATTATGGAAAGAATAGATTTTGGCTGAGACATAGCTGCTGGGAAAGGCATTCTGAGTGGAATGGGTTGAGAGCAATCTACATGCAAACATATATCACAACTATGTTTGCCTTTTATATGACATTTGGGGAAAAAGGTCATCTTTCTCTTGACATATTGCCTATATTATACAGATACTTAAATGAAAAGCTAGAAAATGCTTAGGCTCATGAAGGTGAAGTAGTGATATATGCATGTTGGATTGTGTTTTCAATTTGAAAGCAAGCTATGAAAATGAGAACTCACATACTGAGTCAGTCAAATTTCACAGGGATTAATCTCCACTAAATTGTTGTTCTATAAAATGGATTTTACAAACAGCACATGGGCAGTTGTGAAGGAGAGCATCATTAAAGAATGATTTCATCACTCTCTGAAATTGTATTCTGTTACTATAGATTTGTTTGCAGTAAGTGCAGACATTTTGTTTCTTCATATGTTAAAATATGAATATTTCTATAAATGATTATGAGACTGTAACATCTAGCAATGGGGACCTCATTGTACCATTATAAAGAGCAGATACAATTCAAGCAATTATTACATGCAATAATATATACAACAAATGTGATATTATGGAAGTGATGGTTTCTTCCTGGATTAAAATTGGAATTATAGTTCACTATCGCTTAAAAATATAATGTTCTAGATTTTATATAAAGATATAAAAAGATATATTTATTCTTTCAAATTCAGGAGATATCCAAATTAATATTACCATCTTTTCTTTTGTACTGTAATTTTTTGCCTGATCCTTTTGATTTTTTCTTAATGGGAGCTTTTGTTTTGTTAGCTTTTCTTTTTGTCATCTCTCATCAATTCTTGGAAAAGAATATCATTTAGGGGAAACTGGCTGCCTAGGTATAGCAATAGCACTTAGACTTATATACCACTTCACAATGCTTTCCAGCCCTCTCTTAGTGGTTTAGAGAGTCAGCCTATTGCCCCCAACAATCTGGATTCTCATTTTACCAACCTCGGACAGGTTGGCTGAGCCAACCTTGAGCCGGTCAGGATCGAACTCCTGGCGGTTGGCAGAATTAGCCTGCAATACTGTAGTATTCTAACCACTGCACTATCAGGGCTCCTAGGTATTGAGGATCAAACAAGATTCTGTTTGTTTTAAATAAATAAATGGAGTTGAGGGATGTTTCCTAATATCTTGCAATTCTTTCACAGGACTCAGAATTTAATTTGTGCTTTTGGACTGGTGGTGATTCAGGCCTCTCTCTTTGTCTTATAACTGGACATGCATATTATTAAAGCCCCTCCCTTCAACAAATCTTCCTCTCCACCTTCCTGAAGTGATTATTGTATTTATTTATGGACAAAAATATACAGAACCACTTAGCTAAGAATATGCAGTGGGTGCATTTAGTCAATACTGTATTTCTGTACATAATCTGAAAGTAAGATCAGACATGATTATTGCACTTCTGAATTTAAGTTCTGGTTTGATCATGTGTATTAATGGCAAAGGCAGCTCTTTTTTTGGAATGGCACCCCTCAGAAATCAGACAGATTGCAATTCTTTTAGAATTGCACAAGTTTCCAACAAGTCTTTACCATTGGAAGGATGGAACACTTTTGCAGGGAATGTTAGTTAATTTAGTATGTAAGGCTCAAAAACTTCACACAAAAACTCAGTTCAGATCCTTGATAAAGTGATTTAAACCTTGCATAACAAAGGGAAGTGGGGAGAAGTGGGAAAAAGAGAAGGGTAATAAAGAGGAAGTGAGTAAAATTCATGTAATTTTCCCACTGCTGACATGTGGCTCCCTATAGGAAATTTAACAGAAAAAAATGCGCTCAATCCTTTCTTAGATAAATGAATGTATGGCAGTGAAGAAAAACATTTTAAAATTGTCTATACACTTGAAGACATATCTTTGCAAAGATCAATGTGGGAGAAACAGAGATTTCTAATTACATATCTCAAAATTCACAAGTTACAGAGAAAAAGAATAGAATATTGAATAAGAGATGACTTTGGAGCTCACATTATCAGGACTGTTCACCCTATATGAACTGAGTTTCTATACAGAATATATCATATGCATATAGTAATATGTCAATCTTGCCCAGTCTTTATTAATTCTGACTGGGTTCATAGGACTAAGCGTGAAGTACATATCTGAAAAAAGTACACATAAATATTATAATACATATTTTAAATGGAAATTGAAATTCTGGTATAAGAAAGTATGGGAAACAAGTTGAAGAAAATTAAATACCACAGCAAAATCAGACATATCAAAATAAAATCACATAACAGTAGTCTATCAAATTATTTAATAAGGACTTTAGTGAAATATATTATAATTCTAAATGTCCATAGAAATCTTTTTTCATTACTTTATTTAAAACTGGCTGAAATTCCCTGCCGTAGAATGGATTTACAGGTAGTCCTCGACTTACAACAGTTTGCTTAGTGACCATTTGAAGTTACAATGGCACTGAAAAAAAGTGACATGATCATTTTTCACAGTTATGACCAGTGGTGGGTTGCCCCCAGTTTGGACCAGTTCTCAAGGACCAGTAGTAAAATCAGTGGGAGGCCCTGCCCATCGCCCCGGATGTCATCATTGGCTATCTGCGCATGCGCGATCCCATTGCGAACTAGTAGTAAAGGTAAGTAGAACCTACCCCTGCTTATGACCATTGCAGCATCCCAGGGTCATGTGATTACTTTTTGCAACCTTATGACAAGCAAAGTCAATGGGAAAACCAGATTCACTTAACAACCATGTTAATAATTTAACAATTGCAGTGATTCACTTAACAAATATGGCAAGAAAAGTCATAAAATTGGGCAAAACTCGCTTAACAATTTTTTTACCTAGCAACATAAATTTTGGGCTTGATTGTGGTCGTAAATTGAGGACTACCTGTAAAGTCAAATTTGAATAAATCCAGGATAAAATATTTTCTTTTCTATATGAATAAGATTGCTCAGGCCTCAAACTCAGGCCTCAAACAGTTTGTGTGGGCAATAAGCTGACTTTGTATAAATATATACAAAAGTATGAAGGCTATTGCTTAATGCATTGTAAGCCGCCCTGAGTCTCCGGAGAAGGGCGGCATATAAATCAAATTAAAAAAAAAAACATACATAATTATTCTCTTTATTTTTTTTCTTCTCTTGAGCACAAGTAAGGGTTCAGAAATATACACTTCTACATTTTAAACTAATGACAATTTTCTATGACATAACAGATGTGGGAGACTGTATTTTGTTTAAATTTGAACTAATGCTGTGCCAAAAATATATTTCACAGCTTTTTGCCATTCTTATTCAATTTAATAGAAAAGAAAACAGAAGGGTTAAGTAAATTTTATCTGACCTTAGTTGTAAGATAGACAATATGGGCATCATCCTTGTAAATCTGTAAAGTAGTCTATTGCTGCCCTAGCCTGCCATAATATTTTTTTCAATGCAAGAAGCTTATGCAGCCAGGGAGGCAGCAAAATAGCAATAATAATAGCACTTAGACTTATATATCACTTTACAGTGGTTTACAGCCCCCTCTAAGTGGTTTACAGAGTCAGCATATTGCCTCCAACAACCTGGTTCCTCATTTACCTACCTCAGAAGGATGGAAGGCTGATTCAGTCTTGAGCCTGGTGAGATTTGAACTGCCAAATTGCAGTCAGCCGGCAGTCAGCAAAAGTAGTCTGCAGTACTACACTCTAACCACTACACCACCGCGGCTTCAAAATGATGAAGATATGTGCAATAAAAAGGAAATATGTTTAAAAAAGGAACAGGAAACACGTGTGTCATGCAACAATGCTGTTTAAAAACAGCACCAAAATAAAGGTTATATTGAATGATAGATTTCACCACATGGGCTATTCTGAAAATATGGCTTGATTATGGCTCAGTGTTAACTACAGAAGAAATCCTCATGCCTAGACATCATTAGACACAATGGTTTATACAAAATCAAAATGGATATTTTCATATATATATTTTCTTACCCTCCAATGCAAGAAAGAGGATGAGCAGGGAGGAACCATGAATATTGAAAGCTTGGGTCAATCTTTTCACATACTGTAGAAGTTGCCATTGTTCCTGATTCCATCTGAATCAAACAATCATGAAATAGATGCCTGAAGCAACATGATAGGCACATGTGCTTTTACACCTTGTTCTTTCTTTCTCCCTGCTCTTAAAAGCAGCACTTAGTCATCTTTGCTAAGAGTGGAGTATCCTATCGACCCAGTGAACAACTGTCTTGAACAGTGACATACAGTATTGTATTTTAATTACTCTAGTCACCCTAAGGTTGTAATGTGAATGCTATACATTATTCCTCATGTCAAATGGAATGAAGGATAAGAGAATAGCTAAACTGAGTGGTGGTAGACTCAGCTTTCTGTACTAACCACGTAAACAAAACTTGGAAGCTGATGGGAGCCAGGTGGTATACAAACTTAATAAAAAAAAAAACCACATATTTTTTTAAGATCAGAAACATTTTTATCTTGTATACATACCTTGCTGTACATAAACTGGTTTAACATTCAGAGAGTCACTCAGTCTCTTCCATCATCGTTGGTCCCCTACCTTTCCTTGGAGATTCCTTTCACACATGAAAGACCATGGCTGTGAATTGCTCATTTAGGCATGCTGGCTTTATTCCTGCTATTCTCTCCTCCACTTAAGTGAATAAATGTTTGTTAAGTGAATGTTTGCAAAATCTAGACCGAAATAGGTTTTCTTTTTAAATCTAAACAGTTAGCAGTGTGTCCCTTGAGGAGAAGAACTGGGAAGAGAAGCTTTCATGAAAAGATAACAAACACAAGGCACTCAATTTACTACTAAATCTGCATCACACATTGCAATGGAAATAAATGAATATTAACCACCCCACCCCCAGATAGGCTACTTAATGCAAATTCAGCTTTCCCTCACTGTTTCTGTCTCTTGTTAACTTCTTCAACATCTCAAAGTCACAAAAGGTATGGTGCAGACAAAAAAACATTTAAAAAGTGGATTCTGTGTGTGTGTGTGTGCGTGTGTGTGTGTGTGTGTGCGCACTATGGTTGGAAGGAAGCAGAAATCCAGGGTTGCTTGCTTCCTTGGTTTAAATTCAGCTAATCCTCACTCTGATTTCAAAATTCTTTGACAAACAAGAACAGGTGTAGAATGAGATTTTTTTAAAAAAAAAGTCAAACAAAGGAATTGTTTTCAACCTCTTAATATTAATACCATTCAGGGTTGTGTGCTTGGGGGACAGAGGGCTTAAAAAAGGCGATATAAAATTCTGAGCATCTACATGGCTGCCTCCTTCCTGGGATTCCATTGAGGGACATTTTTTAATCTGCTGCCTGATCCATCCCATTTTCAGATATGACTTTCCTTTTGCTGGTTTCTCCCCTCATACCAAATCTGATCCCGTTGTGTTCTGGTTTGGAAAGTTATCACACCAACGGATTCTGGAGTCCCTTTACCTATTTCTTTCATATGTTACGTTGGGTTGTAAAGATTAAAGGGAGAGAGAAAGGGACAGAAAAAGAACATCAAAGAAAACGAATATCCTTCCCTATTTTTGCAGCAATTACATTCTAATAATCATTAACATTTAGCAACCCTCTCTTCCCATTGAGGAAGATGGCCCACAAAATTGTTTCCCTCATTCAGTTACATAACTATATTTGATCAACATGCTTTATTTAATATGCTCCTCACAAATTTAAGCATGGCCCTTTACTATTACATGTTGTTACTTATACCTGGGAGTAATTTGTCCAGCCCTGACAATACTACTTCCAAGAAGTACAATCTTCCAAGAAAAAAAACTGGTAACCCACCCTCTTAAAGGGATAGGATACTGTCTTATTTCCTGCAAATAAGTTTTTTTGTTTTGTTTTATGGAAGAGGATTTGAGTGCAAAAGCCTGGGCTTTCTGCATTACTCCCAAAGTTTGGTGCTTAAACCCCAAACTTCCCTCCTTCAAAAAATAATGTTTTTTCTCCTCAACCTGGCTTTTTTACTTTGGTTAATAATTTTAACTGAGTTTGAGGGAGGAGGGGCAGTCTATATGTTATTTTAATTAGAAAGCTGGGATATAAATTGAAATGAGTAAGTAAATAATCCCTCAGCTAAATGAATAGACATTTTTGAAATATATCAAGGAAGTGCTAGTGTATTTTATCCTACCACATTTTGAACTGGGACTAATAAAACTTGTCATCTAAACAAAGTTTAACTCTGGAGGATCATTAACAGCAGAGTCTAAAATAGCCTGTGCTACTGGTTTGTAGCCAGATC
This sequence comes from Masticophis lateralis, assembly GCA_030761175.1. Lineage (NCBI taxonomy): Eukaryota > Metazoa > Chordata > Lepidosauria > Squamata > Colubridae > Masticophis > Masticophis lateralis. The sequence goes on along the minus strand of JAUDYJ010000002.1, from coordinate 191,219,814 downwards.
TGCTTAGTCCCAAACTTTCTTTCATTCTATTCTGTTTCTTCCATTGATTTTTTTTCCCTTCAAGATTCTGCTTTTCAACTTACTTTGTTCTATTTGTATTAATTTATTTATTTATTGACTTACTGAGAAAAAGCCTTAGTCGTCTCTCCATAAAATTACCAAATGTGTCCCTCCCTCCAAAAAAACCCTGAAAACCCAAGTATGAAATAATATGATGGCAAAATTGACCGCTTTAAATAGAGAAAAGCATGCTTAGTTTTACCTGGAAACTGCTTCTAAATTTTGTGCTCGATGCAGGAAAAAAAAAAGAAACTCTTGACTTGGGTTTTGCTGATTAAGTTAGTTTATCATTATAGAAATGGCTAGTATTTGGTAAACTGGTAGGATAAAAAGTTATTTTATATTTTCTGTGCTGAAAAAAGTTGGAAGTCAGTGGTTTTTTTTTTCCTTTCCCTGTTTACTCTACACTTATGTTTCCCTTTTCTTTTCCTTTTTCATTTCCCAACTATCTTTATTTTTATTTGTATTTTACATTATGATAAAAAAGAAATAGGTTTACTCATAAGAAAGACAAACCTGAGTGTAATGTAAAGCTTCCTCTGAACAATAAACAATGCAGATTAAAATCCTAGCTGAAACTAATAAACTTTTGTGTGATATTCTTTTGCATGTATATAAAGACTGAAGATCAGAGATTGTAAAACTTCAAAACAGTTTTGACTTGGTGACTGCCTGGATTAATCCTTACAGTTTTCTTGGCAGGATTTTCAGAAGTGATCTGCTGCCGCCTTTTTTTTTCCTGAAGATTGAGAGAGAGAAAGTCACCCAGCTAGACTAAAAGTCATGGCCTCTTCCTAGCCTAGTATCTTCAGCTACTGCACCAACTAGTCCTAATGCATATAAATGTATGTACCTGTATGGTCTGTTTGTCTGTCTGTCTGTCTTCTTTCTATCTATCTATCTATCTATCTATCTATCTATCTATCTATCTATCTATCTATCTATCTATCTCCATCCCCATCCCCATCCCCATCCCCATCCCCATCCCCATCCCCATCCCCATCCCCATCCCCATCCCCATCCCCATCCCATCTGGAGATATATATATATAATATCTCTCCCATATACAGTGTAATACTTACCAGAAGCCATACTTTAAAAATGCCAGAACAACAAAAGTATAACATTCATCTAATTAATAACTACTGATTAAAATTAATTGCCTGTAAAATAAGGTTTCTCATTTATAAAATCAATTTGTCTTTATATGTACCTCAAGAACTTTCCATCACATATAAGAACCCAGAGACATTAAGGTTATGAAGATTCTGAAGAATTGGAAATACTTGAAACCAACATGAGTGGAACACTTTGTCATTTATTAAGATCTCAAAGGTTTTTTTAGGTTTCTTTGTAATCTTGAAAAGAGGTGTTGCTACTTTAAGACTCAGGTTACCTTTGAGTAGATTTCTCAAAGTAGCATCTTTACCCCAGAAGTCTCATATAGAAAACTGAGGGAAAAATGAAAGAAGTTTGACTCATTACATTCAAAACACCTTTTCTAGATCACTTTTAAATGAACCTAACACAGATGTGGACCCTTCTTTCCTCCCCCCAAAAACAAAGAGGGGGGAAGGAAAAAAATCAGAAAGGAGATGGAGTAAGAAAGTGGGTAAATAAAATTGGATAGAAATGATGTGAGGGGAACAGGAAGAGAGATTGTGAAAGAGGCCATGCTCAACTCTGTAACTAGGCAAACCACACTAAGCTTCAAAGGCACTCACACTTATCCACAGTGAAATGTTTGGTCAATTGGACATATATCTATTTATTTTTAAGAACATCTGTTCTTCTCTCCATGAGTCATATGTAGTCATTGGGAAGGAAATGATTTTCTATCTGGTAAATCAATAAAACAGTTTATAAATAAACATCGCAAAACCGTAGGATTAATAACAAATATACAATATGTGAAACTTAAATGGAAATTATGATAGATGGATTATTATCTGCCTAAAGCAAATGAAATATCCTTTGTTTTCAACTGGAAAATTTTCTGTTGACAGGAAGATGGGAACCCATTACAGTACTCAACAAGATTGCTGCTCTGATCATGTGACATTTCACTATGATGAGTGGGTCGAGACAAGAAGCTGTCTGATAGAAAACTGTGCTTTATGGAGCCATGTTCTGAGTCACTGTTAGAATTTCATAGGTAGACACCAGCATTTGAAGTTGCTAACAGAAACACGCTAGCAACTAAGATTCCTGATGAAGTCTTTTTGATATATTACATGCAACCAGTTCTATCAACAATCAGTGTTGCACTGAGTATTAAACTAGCATTTCCAAGCAGTCTTCAAAGGCAAGCCTATGTAACAGGCTTGTAACAAGATATTGTAGTAGGATTTATAGCTGTTTCACTCTCCAAGTTAATGAAAAGCACCATGTATCCCATGAACCACTTGCATCTCTAATGACAATTGCAATCCACATATGCTAGCCCCACTCGAGTTCCATAATCAGCTGAGTCATTTATCAGCTTATTTGAGTTGGGTTTTTTTTTTTGGTTTTTTTTGCTATTGTTATGGGCTCCTCTGAAGCTGCAGGATTGCCAACTGCAGGAGCAATCAACCAATCAAAACTACCTGATGCTGGACTCCTAAAGCCTAAATCTGCAGGAGGAAGTACAGAAGAAAAAGGTGATGTGCAGCATAATCCTGACAAGGTATCAGCTCCAGGACACATTAGCAGCTTTGGAAAGCGGAGCAAGAAGTAAAGATGCCAATGCCCATGATTAACCTGCATTTGATTGTTGGACTATTTTGGACTATGTTGGTTCTCTATCACTGCTACCTATTATTTCCTTAATCGGTGCTCACTTTCAACTGTCCTCTAAATTGCCCATGCTGCACCTATCTATCAGACAAACTTTGCTTTCCATTATTTTCCAGTGCTTCCATGAATCTGCACACTGCCTGCCCTTGTAATTGACTTCAATATATTCATCCATAAGCCACTTGTAAATTGAGTTGATGTATTTGATAAGCCTGAAGCAGGATAGTCATCATCTTGAATGTCTCTTATTATTGGTTTGACACTCCCATATGATTTCATCTGATTTCAATAAAAAAGCAAAATTTGTCTTATTTTAGATCTCTGGATTGTATGATCTCTGGTTTCACGTCAATAGTAAAATGACAAGATGAGACAGTGCATAGCAATTTGATTAGATGTCTCCTTAGTTTGTAATATGATTCTCTCAGTGTTTTATAATGTTAGGGTTTTTTTTGTACTTTTGAATGTTTTATAAAATCGTTTTTATGATTGTTTTATACATGACCCAGAAACATGTTGCATGAGATGGGTGGCCATATAAATATGATAAACAAACAAACAAACAAACAATCTTTCTGCATTATGTTGGAACAGACAGATGAATTACAGTGGCCCCAATTCTCAATTTATCTAGTCTATCTAAAAGGATGCTGTAATTAGTGGTATCAAAATAGCACCCAAAGAAAAAACTAAAACAAAAGAGAAACAGATGCGTTTTTCTGGTTTTTTTTCTTTGTGTCTATCAAGTTACCAACAGAATTTCCGTGCAATCACAACTTGCACATGGCCCTGATAGAAATGAAGACTAAAATAATGGTGGAATATACAATATGAATATTATTTTACCATTTTGCAATGAAAATCCTCTGTAAATATTATTTTAAAAACAAACTATGTAAATAAGTATGAATCATTTTTCACAATTCAATAATTAAAATGTATGCTCAAGTAGTTAATTTCTTCATGTATTTATTTTCTTATGGTACAAGATCCTTCCCATAGTAGTAATCATTCCCATATCTTATCAATTCCATTTTGCATACGAAGAAAAATTTTCTTTAGCGTTCTTCAGCGGCTGTACTTAATTCCTTTCTAAATGTCAAATTGACACATTAATAGTAAGAGAGAGACCAATTTCTCTGTTAGCGTTTCTCTATAAAGCAAAGTACAGCTAGTACTGCAAATGTTCTCAGTTCTTTATGTCTCTATTTACTTAGCTAAACTGCTGTACTGAAAGCGACCTCATACTTTTTGCAGAAGTAATTATGCTTATGAATTTTTTTAAAAAAATATTATTTTTAATTGTGGAGATGCTTGCACTGCAATTCATTTTATTAATGTAAATGATTCAGTGGGTAAATGAAGGCATGCCATGAGTCTGTTTATATATGTGTGCATACGCATGTATGTGTGTGTTCTTAATCAATGGAGAAAGCCTGCCATAGAGCAGAAATATAGATTTAAAATTCTACTCTTAAATATTTTAAAATATGAAAAACTTTAAGGAACATATATTCATTTTTATTTTTATTATTTTTTTAGGCAAAATAGTCGAATTTGCATGCACATTTCTTTTGGTTAAATCTAGATTTATACTGTATACATGCATGTGTGTATATGTGTCTATATATACATGCAAGAGTATATTAAAGACTTTCATTAGGAACATATTCAACATTTAAAAAGTGTTTTGTTTCAAACTCAAAAAGAACTGTACATTATGGGAGTTCTATTGTATTCAGTTCCAAACCGGGCATAGTCTAAACCAGGGGTGTCAAACTCGCGGTGTCATGTTGTCATCATGTAGCGTGATGTGATGTAGCGTGACTTTTTTCCCTGTTGCTAAACCGGGGGTGGGCGTAGCCAGTGCATGACGCATCTGGCCTACACGCTGCAAGTTTGACACCCCTGATCTAAACCAAACAAGATCTGGAACCAAATTCTAGACCAGTGTTTCTCAACCTTGGTAGCTTGAAGATGGGGGGACTTCAACTCCCAGAATCCCCCGCCGCGGGATTCTGGGAGTTGAAGTCCCCCCATCTTCAAGCTACCAAGGTTGAGAAACACTGGTCTAGACAATCCAGGATCTGAAATAGTTCTGGATGTTCCAGACCGAGAAAACAATAGGACTCAGAACAAGCTTATGAAAGAAGAAAAAAGATAAACATAATCTGCCAATCTGCCATTTGTGTGTTATCATAGACATACAAACTATATTTCAGGTAATACCCTGAGTCTGTGAAAAAGTTGGAGGGAAAACAGATAATGATTTTGAAAACTCAGGCTCTGATGGGAGAGGACAAATTAAAATAAGCCTTGAAGCTGTCATGAAAATAGGAATGCAATTGAACCAAGTAGGAGAGAAGAAGAAGTGAGATGGATGGCAAATAAATAAACGAGAGGAAGGAAGGAAGGAAGGAAGGAAGGAAGGAAGGAAGGAAGGAAGGAAGGAAGGAAGGAAGGAAGGAAGGAAAGAAGGAAGGAAAGAAGGAAAGAAGGAAGGAAAGGACTCAACCCCAGGAAACACAAAAGACCTCTATCTTCACTACCAAATTCTTCGTTACAGTACATTATTAGATAACACTCAGAAAAAATAATTAGCCATCACTACCATCCCTTTTTAATACTTGACCTGCTAAATAAAAAAAAAAAGGCAGAAAGAGGTCAAAATCCAACAAGTTCAAACATGCACATAGACTGCATTAGTACTTTCCAAGCATATGAACAGAGGGTGCACATCCAAACCTAAGCTTAGCTGTTCAAACTGCTAGAAGGTTTGTTGTTTGTTTCTGCTTTTTGCCCATAGTCCCTGTTGATTGTGGAATTTTCAGAGTGCATTTGAAGATGAAGATACTCACTACATAAAAGCATTCTGAATCTCAGCATTAACAGGAAACAAGCTTAGAGAGAGAACAATTGAAGTGGCATAAAAGCATTGGAAATAAAATAAAATTTGAAATATATAAATGCACACATACTGAATACTTTTTCGGAGCCTGAACAGCATAAACGGATCAACGTAAGGCAATAAAAATACAATAGCAAAGCTCAGATGTACCAGCATTCAGGTGCAGCATTGTCTTCAAAGATCCTGAGATGCCCTTCACAGCTCTTCAAAAAGATAATATGGAGTGAGAGGTTTGTATATCTCAGAGTGGGTTGTTTCAGAATAGAATGGGACAGCTTAGCGTGATCAACTTGCCACAGCAAATACACCATAAAGCCAACTTGCCATGGCCAATTTGGTGCAGCCAACTCACTATGGGACAATTCAACAATTCAATTTAAGTATTTAAAATAATTTGTCATTCACATTTCATTTTGTCCTTTTTTTTGCATCCTTTCTTTAATGATTCTATTCCACCATTTCTTCTATATTACTGTGACTCTTGTCCTGTGGCAAGTTGTCCCATGGTGAGTTGGCCATGGTGAGTTGTCCCATAGTGAATTGGCTGCCATGAGTTGGCCATGGCAAGTTGTCCTAGATTCATTCCAGAGATAGTGGTTAGAGAGCTCAAGGATGAAGTCCCTCAACATGATAACCTCAGCATTCCCTCAGATATGAAACTCTTAGCAAGCTCTCTGTCTAGAATTTACCAGGTAGAGAAAGCAGCTTTGGTTATATCTAGATTCGGAATCATGTAAGGCTTTAAAATTGAACACAAACCCCCTTATATCAATTACACTTGGAATTCATCTCACAGCCAGTGCTATGAGTAATAGTGGATTTCTTTTTAATTCAAAAGGGCTGTTTTGAAAATCATATGAATGGGGATAGAGTGGGAGATACACCTCTCTATCTAATTAAAATCATCCTATTATCGTATAAATAAGTTACCAATAAAAGTCTCATTTCATCACTAAATCTCATAAGACAATATAGATCCAAGTCATAAGAGACATCAACTCAAGTCAACAAAAAGAGACTAAAACAGCTGAATATACTTTTCCATCTGGAATGGTGCAGTACTGGATTCTGTCCAGAATAAAACAGCTCTGTTATACATACCATCTGGAACCAACAGCCCAGAACCCTATGTTCCTTTTCATACAAAGTTCATCTGAACACAGATAATTTTGTACATGGAATACTCTGCACTTCCCAAGCTTTTTTTTTTTTAATATGAAGAAAATTACATCCCCCAGTAGTTTATGGAGTAAGGAATTTATCTAAAAATGGACAATCACTTTCTCTGGTCATTGGAATTTGAATTTCTGCAATTCTCTTTAAGGAAACAACATGTTATTGCACAAGAGCAGTCCCTCAGTTCAGTTTGATAAGTTCAGTTTGATAAGACTACAGAATCATGACTGGTCTTGGAGGGGTCAAGATTAAATTTTGGGGAAAATATATCAGGAAACAATTAATTACACTCACAAATGTAGTCTTATTCTTGCTATTGTTAATACTGTTACTACTTTGCATATTATTAGCAGAATGTTTACAAAACTTTACAACCTTAGATCCTAGCAGGTATAATCATCCAGATTAATCAATCCTCCAAAAAGGGCAGTTTTTTTTTCAATTGAATCATTATAAAGTCATGACACTGAGTAACTGATATGAAAGCTACAGATTTTTAAAATGGCAAGTCAAGAAATATGTGCAAAGATTTGTGTTTGATGACTAATTGCAGCTATGTGGTGATGCTAAGCCAAACACATAATTAAGGAATTTGCATTATCCAGTTCAGATGACACATCTAACATCCCATCAGGAAGTGCTGGAATCAGCTATGCATTCAATTAAAGTTGCATTTATTTTCAAATCAGCTTGCTTTCATCCAGAGGCATTTTTAAAATGCTCTTCCGAGCCAAAACAAAAACAAGTTGCTTTTAAATTCTAGAAAGAGGCCCTGATTCATCAAACCGCTCAAAGGCATACTTTAATGGAAATTCTATTAGCTTCAGGAAAATTACAAGCAAGGTTTTAAATCACACTAGATGAAATAGAGGATGATCGCACAAGAATTTGCTACAGTATTGACTTTATTGAGCAAGGCATGTGATTGAAAACACAGGCAAACTCTTTCAGAAAATTTAAAGACAATATCCAACTCTTCATTTTGCAAGATGAGCAAAAGGCTGTTCTTAGTTCTCAGCTGCTCAGTATGCCGTACAAAGAAACATGTTCAATTTTTAAGGTGGGAGTAAAATACCTTGCAATATCTTGTGTTCTCTTTTGTATTACAAAGCATATGACCTTTCAGCATTTCTTCCAAACATATTTTGTTTGTTTGTTTTTTCATGACAGTTTTGTTTTTCATTTTTCTTTACGATTCTTTCCTTCAAATGCCAAGACTAGATCAAGAGACATTTTAAAAATATTCAAAAGAGCTCACAACCTTTTAAACACCACTCTATATATGTATATATATCACTGTGTATGTATATATACTATACATGCATATACAAACATACAGTTATATATTGCACTATATTTATGTATAACTTGTATATTTAACTTATACTGCATTTATTCCTTTGTTTCATTTGGGTTGACAGTGTTGTGTCTTTAATTTCTTATGTTACCCAACCTAGTTATCTTGGGATACACTTAGTTATTAATATTAGTATTTCTTTTAATTCAATATTTTTTAACAGGAAACCTGCTTTACAATGCCAATCAAATAAATAACACAATGCATTTTACTAGAAGGTTAGATAGCAAAAAGAACACTTTTGTTCACATTGCACATAAAAAAATTCAGTTAGATTATTTTTCTATTTCTTCTGTCTCCGTGATTCAATGGGTTATGGATTCTTCACGCCTTGCTGCAATTTAAGATCATACTCCTGTGACTGTAATTTTAAAAATTAATACTTATAAATCAGCTAACTCTAGATACTACCTGAATACCTTTTATCTTACTGAAACTATATTGCTGAATCTTACCATGTTTCTCCAAAAATAAGACCCTGTCTTATATTTTTTTAACCCTGAAATAACCTCTTGGCCTTATTTTCAGGGAGGTCTTATTATTTTGGGGCACGTGGAGGAAACCAGAGGAAATGACGGGGACTGGCTGTGCATGCATTTAAATATTTTAGGGGAGGGCTTATTTTCAGGGTGAGGCTTATTCTAGTGCATGCACTCAAAGGCTCAATTGGGCTTATTATCAGGGGATGTCTTATTTTAGGGGTATTAAGGAGGAAATGTGTTCCTTTTTTAGAATTAATTGGGGCTTAACCAGACTTTAATTGTATGGCACGCATTGTATTTATTTATTTTTTTAATCAAATGTATATAGCTGCCCATCTTATAAGAAGTGCTTCTTGACTGCACACATTTAAGGAAATTAGTTAGGTGATCTTTTCTTTTGCTTCAGAAAAGGTGCGGGGGTGGGAGACACATGCAGAGAGAGACAGAGATGTAGAGACTCCAAGTGGAGTCTCCAAGAGACTCCAGCTAGAACTGATGGTTAAGGTTTACTCTTGTTGTATGCTATAAACCCCACAGATGAATCATATCAAACATTTACCCTAAGCAAAAATTATATTCTAGCTTTTAAATTTAGAAAATTTGTATCCTGTTTTCCCCAAAATAAGACATCCCTGATAATAAGCCCACTCGGGCTTTTGAGAGTATGTGAATAAGGCCAAGCGCTTATTTCAGGGTTCAAAAAAATATGAGGCAGGGTCTTATTTTTGGAGAAACACGGTATATACTTCAAAAGTTACTAATTAAAAATATTGAGAACCTGGAAAGAAAACTGGGAAGTTTTTGGCCTATTTTTGAAGAACAGAAGCAATGGAATTTTATTTCCAAAATACAAACTAACAATGGGCAATTATTTTTCAAAACAGAATCTACTAATTAATAGTTTTACTAATAGTGTACTCTGTTACATCAAATAGAGACTTCTGTAACTAAACAGTGAACACAATGAAAGGAAAGAGATTTCCCAAGAAGATAAAAATATACTGGGACAACTATTGACATTAGAAGAGATTACAGAGGCTTTGCAATCTATGAAGTTGGGCAAGCCCCCAAACTAAATGGCTTTTCTGCTGAATGATATAGAATATTGATAGACCTATTGGCACTTTGTTGTATGTGAGGGGATTATATTTTGTTCATTCACAATAATTAAACTGTGAGAAACATTCTATAAAATGTATTGGCTTGTAGCACATCTTTGCTTGACTTGAATGTTAAGACCAATATCTTTGCTTAACATAAAAGCTATTAACAGTAATATCAGCTAGGAGACTACACAAAGTAATATAACCCATAATATGCCTACCTGTATAAACATTTATAAAATCTCTAACAATATTCCCCTGCTGGTTGGCATTGCTGCACATAAACAAGAAAAAGCAATTCTAATTTAGATACTAAAAAAAGTTTGATTTGGAATGTGAATTTAAGAGATATGTTTTAAAAAGGTATGAATTTCCATTTTCATTTGTACTTTGGATTAAAATTCATCCCATTCAGTGGTGGTTCAAAATTTTTTTACTACTGGTTCTGTGGGTGTAGCTTGGTGGGTGTGGCATGGCTTGGTGGGCGTGGCTTGGTGGGCATGGCAGGGGAAGAATATAAAATCTCCATTCCCACCCCACTTCAGGGGAAGGATACTGTAAAATCTCCATTCCGTCCCCAATCCAGGAGAAGGTTACGGCAAAATCCCCATTTCCTCCTGATCAGCTGGGACTTGGGGGTGGGGCCAGAAATTAGATTTTGGTGATTGAATGGATAAATGCTTATTAACATTGGTAACGTTGGTAACAACCTATTTCAATTCCAAGTACATTCTGTGAATCAAAGCACGGAAACTGCTTTGGTCATGCTGATGGATGATCTCTGGCGAGCCTGAAATGGGGGTCATTCCTCCATCTTGGTGCTACTTGACCTCTCAACGGTTTTCGATACCATTGACCGTGGTATCCTTCTGGAACGACTAAGGGAGCTGGGAGTGGGAGGCACCGTATTATGGTGATTCTCCTCCTATCTCTCTGGTCGATCACAGTCGGTGTTGGTAGGGGGACAGAGGTCGACCCCTAGGCCCTTCGTTTGAGGGGTGCCTCAGGGCTCGGTCTTCTCTCCCCTCCTATTTAACATCTACATGAAGCCACTGGGTGAGATCATCCGACGATATGGGGTGAAGTATCAGCAATATGCTGATGATACCCAGCTGTATATCTCTATCCTGTGTCAATTCAGTGATGGATGGATGGGCCGCTGCCTGGAGGCTGTGAGGGTCTGGATGGGAGTCAACAGGCTCAGACTTAACCCAGACAAGACCAAGTGGCTGTGGGTATTGCCTCCTAAAGACTATGTTGACTGTCCATCCTTAGTTCTGGGGAGGAGAAATTGTCCCCCTCAGAATGGGTTCACAATTTGGGTGTCCTCCTAGACTCACAGTTAAGATTAGAGCAACATCTAACAGCTGTGGCTAGGGGGACCTTTGCACAGGTTCGCCTGGTGCACCAATTGCAACCCTACTTGGATCGGAGGCTCTCCTTACAGTCACTCATGCCCTTGTCACCTCATGGCTAGATTATTGCAATGCATTCTACATAGGGCTACCCTTGAAAAGTGTTTGGAGACTACAGTTGGTCCAGAACGCAGCTGCGCGAGCTGTCATGGGTGCACCTAGGTACACCCACATTACACCAATTCTCCATGAGCTGCACTGGCTCCCTATTGGTCTCCGGTCACAATTCAAGGTGTTGCTTATTACCTTTAAAGCCCTACATGGCTCAAGGCCAGGGTATCTTCAAGACCACCTTCTACCACATAACTCCCAATGACCGGTAAGATCCCACAGAGTTGGTCTTCTCCGGGTCCCATTAGCTAAACAATGCTGGTTGGTGGGCCCGCAGGGGAGAGCCTTCTCTGTGGCTGCCCCAGCTCTCTGGAACCAGTTACCCCCTGAGGTCCAGACCATCTCCACCCATCCAAAAAGCAGTGAAGACTTGGCTTTTCCGGCAGGCCTGGGGCCGTTGATCTTGTTTTGCGATCCGGTGAGATCCGGCCATGAATGGTATGAATGAGTTTTAATGTTTTTAATATTTTCAATTCTTAAATGTTTTTTATAATGATTTTAAATGCATTGTGAGCCACCCTGAGTCTTCGGAGAGGGGCGACATACAAATTGAATCAATCAATCAATCAATCTCACATAAAAACGTTTTTTTTTTATCTTCTCTTTCTCTTCTACCTTGACTATCATAATAATTTTTCCTGCTCCATCAATAGCTTGCATTACATGTCCCAGATATGTGAGTTTCTACTTGCTGATTATCATTTCAAGGGAACAGTCTGACTTTGCTAACTTAGGGTCAGAATGCTGAAAATTTCAAACGGCAATATTTGCATTGTTTTGGCATGTTTTTTCAGATGTGTGCCTTTTAATTACAAAAAGATGATAGCGAAATAGCTGATGAATTCAACTGATCTGAGTGCAGTTTCTCTCCCAAACCCATCTAATGATAATAATAATCTGGGGATATCAATAACAGATATTTTTACATTCTGTTCTTTTATCAAACTAAAACTAAAACTTCCAATTCTTCCAATTTTTGTACCGTTATCTGCCTATACATATGTTGTACATTACAGGGTTTAGAAGAAGCCCTGTTGTATGTCATTCATAACCTCCAGTTTGATTCTGAACCATTAACATATAATTGTTGGATACAGTCATTTAGATACTCTGTATCTATCTAATGGTAGCAAAATCCATCCTGCATTTTCCCATTTTCTGTATTAGGATTTCATGACAGATTTTGAACTGGGTCTAGACCAGTAGTGGGTTTCAAAACCCGTCACTACTGGTTCACTCATGGGCATGCTCATGCTCGACGCTTCTGCACATGTGCAGAAGTATCTGAGTGGGTGGGCGGAGCCTCCCACTGCTACCGGTTCACCCGATCCGGGGCAAACCAGTAGCAACCCACCATTGGTCTAGACATTTGGTGATAACCAGTTCAGTGGCTTTAGTAGTGGTTTAATTTTCAGTACTTAAATTGTCTATAGCAGTCTGGCTCTCTGTACTGACCACATTTTAATAGATAACTAAAGCGGTCTTTCTATTGGAATAGGAGATCATGTTGGTTTGGCATGATTTGTTAACTTATTCTGGCTACTGCCAAGCAATGTGTATTTCCTAAATATTTATTTATTTATTTATTTATTTATTAAATTTTTATACCGCCCTTCTCCTGAAGGACTCAGGGCAGTGTACAGCCACAGTAAAACAATATGAAATACAAAATTTAAAAGCAATTTAAAACAGATTAAATATTTTGGCCCCCTAGTTAAAAACCCACAAGTTTAAAACACCCAATCCAAATTCTTATTAAGCCAGTCCAGCCTGTTGGAGTAGCAGAGTCTTAAGGGCACGGCAAAAGGTACGCAGGTCAGGAATCATATGTATCCTCGGGGGCAGTTCATTCCAGAGGGTGGGTGCCCCCACAGAGAAGGCTCTCCCCCCTGGGGGTCAGCAGTCTACATTGTTTAACCAATGGCACGCTGAGGAGTCCCTCTCTGTGGGAGCGTGTTGGTCAGTGGGAGGCCATCGATGGCAGAAGGTATCCGTGTCCTAAGCCATGGAATGCTTTAAAGATGGTAACCAATACCTTGAATCGCACCCGGAAGACCACCAGGAGCCAGTGCAGCTCACACAGGAGAGGTGCCACATGGGTGCATCGAGTCGCTCCCATAATCACCTATGTGGCTGCATTCTGGACCAGTTGGAGCCTCCGAGTGCTCTTCAAGGGGAGCCCCATGTAGAGAGCGTTACAGTAGTTCAGACGTGACGTGATGAGGGCGTGAGTGACCATGCACAGGGCATCCTGGTCCAGAAAGGGACGCAACTGGTAGATCAGGCAAACCTGATAAAAAGCCTCTCTGGCCACAGCTGTCATATGGTCTTCTAAAGATAGCCGTGCATCCAGGAAGACACCCAGATTGTGAGCCCTCTCTGAGGGGGCCACAATCTCACCCCCAATAGCCAGTGATGGAACCAGCTGGTTATACCGGGGCGCCGGGAGCCATAGCCACTCAGTGTTGGAGGGTTGGGTCTGAGCCTGTTTCTCCCCATCCAGATCTGCATGGCCTCCAGACATTGGGACATCACGTCAAGGGCATCATTGTTGGTGAAACTGATATGTTTATAATTTGTTCCAAAGTTTTGTTGGCATCAGCATCAAGTTGACCTCCCTTGAGTTCTCTTTTTTCCTCTTTTTTTTTAAATAGATAAAATTATATTTACCCTCTGGCATTGCAACTACCCTCCATAATTTCTTAAACCTCATAGATTTATCTCTAACATGGCAACCACAGATTCCTTGAAGATCCTTGGATGTAAATAATCTGGACCTGGAGACTAAATAGCAATAGCACTTAAACTTATATGTCACTTCACACTGCTTTACAGCCCTCTCTAAGTACTTTACAGAGTCACCCTCTTGTCCCTAACAATCTGGCTCCTCGGAAGGATGGAAGGCTGAATCAACCTTGAGCCTGGTGAGATTTGACCTGCCAAACTGCTGGCAAATGGCAGTCAGCAGAAGTAGCCTTCTATACTGCATTCTAACCACTGTGCCACCACAACTCTAAAACTTGCTTATGGTAGTCAGGTGCTCTTTAATTATCTTGGATTGCCACTCCTTCCATCTGCATTAATTCTTTTTAGACAATTTGAACAAAAGTCCTTTTAGGGAGGGAGATTGGAACAAAATTTTACTATCTATATCACGTTACCATTCTACTATATTTTCCAAACAGCAGGCCCATCTCCTTTTTATTTTTTATTGTTGACAATTAGTGGCCAGAATTTATCTTTAAAAAGTACCATCTGTTTAGGTATTATATGGCTTACCTGTAATATAAGGCAAGTAATAATTCCTTTAAGAAAGCTGAAGCAGTTTATAAATTGAATGCTTTGTGAACTGTACAAAATTAATATAATTAAGAGACTGCATGTAGCTAACACATTTATCTCTCTTTGCCAGGAAGGGAGATGACTTATTGGGCTCAGGTTCTGTTTAAGCAGAGAGGCATTGTAGTTCAGTGATTCTTAAACTGGTGGTACATACTTCCAAAAGGATAATTCAGGCATGTCCTGAGCAGAGGTGGTACTCACTTACCTTCACTACTGGTTTGCAAATATGAACGTGTGTGGGACTTTCCCACACACATTGATGCAGAGCGTCAAACCGGGATGTGATTTCGTCCGGGCGGGTGGGTGGAGCCTTCCGCTGCCACTACCGGTTTGCCTGAACCAGATAGAACCGGCTGAATACCACTACTGGTCCTGAGGTTTATTTGAAGGCTCACCTCTCCCCTGTTACATCTCTCCAACCCACCAGTGGGAAAGTAAATCATATAGTGCCATCTATAATTAGGCAATTATATCTGATGAGACAAAGAAAAAGATCCTTCTCTGGCTCTCTCCTGAATATCATTGCCCCAGTGATAAGATTTGCCCTACTTTGTTACTCTTCTGAAAGGTCCTAAAAGCATGTTTTGTCAGCAGGTTAGGGGAATGCAGACTGATATGGAGCTGATCAAGTGGTTGGTTTGATGTGTTTTTTGCTGCTCAGGGGTGGGTGGGGAGGGGCAGGTTGGCCTTTAGGAAATTTAGATTGTGGATTTCTAATCTTGTAAACCACAGAATCATCTTGCATGAGTTGGGCAGCCATATAAATTTGCTTACTAATAATAATCAATAGGAGGGTAAAAGTGCTGAATACCAAATACCAAACACCTGGCTGAGGGTGTCACAAATACTATTCAAAGTAATAGCACAATTAGTAATTGCTTGTTGTGAGTCAAGGATCCAGTTTTGAACTGTCACTGCTGACAGTGAAACAAAGAAGTCTCTTTTACCTGTATGTGTTTGTGGGGGTGGGATGGAGGGCATGGTATTATTCAAGACTATGAAAAAGGATAATTGAATCAAATACATTAATAAATATTTATGTATTTATTACTCTGTTTTCTCTACTACCTGGATGGCATTGAATCACCTGGATCATATATTTTCTAAGAAGGAATTTTGTTCAAATTGTCTAAGAAGAATTAATGCAGATGGAAGGAATGGCAACCCAAGATAATTAAAGAGCACCTAACCACCTTCTCAAAAGAAAGATGACACCAGTGATTTGTTCCAACAAAAGCAAGGAAGATTCATATGGCATTTTAAGGAACAACAGATTTTTTTGGTGACAAGTTCTCCAGAATTGAAGCCCACACTCTCAGAGGTGTGAAGCTAGTTGAACATAATGAAGAAAACGAATGGAACAAATGAATGGTAAACAATGTCACCAAATGATCATGAAATTTAAGATGTTCTAGCAGCAATTATTACTATCATTTCATTATGTTCCGTTTCTACCATCATCTATTTTTTTAAAAAAAGATCCTCTCCAAGTATGTATTTTTAAAAAATATGTACCCTCTTCTAGAAAAATATATTTAAATGAGAATTTCTTTCCCCTCAGCAAGCATGCTTGTACATATGTTTTTCATATGAATTTACTGGAAATTATATTTCAGTATTTGAAGATTTATGAAATCTAATGTACTTCTGATCTACTTTTGTTAAGTGAACATCAGGTCCCCTTCAAGTCCTGCTTTGCTGCCTGATTATGGCAGATTGGGGATATGTACTCCTGGGAGGAATCCATGAAGAATGCTGGGAATATACTCTGAGAGCATATACAAAGTCACCCAAGGAATGAGGATTACCCAGCTGCGTAGCTAAAGAAAACAGGGATCCATGTTGGGCAGCAGCTATACAGGATAATATTGCAGATGGATTTTTATTCTAGTAACAATGGCAAAGGCATAATTTCATATTGTGTAGGAGAAGGCATTGATAAAGCATTCCTGTATTTTCCCAAGAAAATCAAATGGATAGGTAAGATAAAGTTATTGGGTGGCACCCAACATGCTGAGGAAGAGCTTAGGATATTTTGGAGTAGGAATACTGTTATAGACACAATTAGATTAAAACTGTCTTGCTATGAAGGAAAAGAGAATCCAGTCACAGTGGGAACATGGAACAGAAGAAGCCAAAATTTGGGAAAGCTTAAAAATGAAAGTTGAATTGCATAAAACAAACATTAGTATCTTAGGCACTGGCAAATAGGAATGGACTGGAATTGGACAGGTCTTTTATCAGAAAATCTTAATATTTAGTACTCAAAACATCAAAAAGAAAGAACAGTAATGCTTTTATGTTCAGGAAGGATATAGCAAAGATATTACTTGGATATAATGCAGTCAATGATCAAGTAACCTAAAACCAGATGAGAGACAGATTGTCATGGAGAAAAATTGTAATCATTGTAGCTTAAATGTAACTGTTAGGAGTCAAAAACTACTTAATGGCACATAATCAAATAGATCATGGGTGTCAAACTCATGTGATTGTGGTGGCATCATGCAATGTATTGGGACTTTCCCCCCCTTCGTTAAACTGGGTGTGGGCATGGCCGGTGTGTGACACATCCTGCCCATGGGCCGGGAGTTTGACAGCCCTGAACTAAATGAAGTACTGTATAGTCAACTCCTAAGAAGTTCATCATGCTTTGAAGATGGAAGGAAAGAGAAAAGGATGACCAATAATAAGATGGGTGGACTTGATTACAGCAGTGAAGATTGGAAAATTGGAATACTTAACAAACCAGTTTGGGGATAGATTATTCTGGAGAAGGTATAGCTATGTACTCATTAAAAGTCAACACCAACTCGATGGCATGTAATAAATCAATCAATCAATAGATCAGGTCATTTTATAATTTGCAAGGACTGAATTCCTCAGCATCTCTAAGACTTTTTTAAAAAAATAAAGATGCATGCATTAAAAATTCTTTTCATTATGTACAAAAATCATTCTGTTTTGAGGCTGATAATCTTATCTACTATTTTTTGACATTTTTTAAAATTGCAGAAATGAACAGCAATAAATATGGGAAATTCGTAAAGATATATTATAATTAAATGAAACAGTATAATTTTAAAAAACAACAATCATTCTTTTTGTACAGAAGGAGAAACAAAAGAAATGACAAAACTACAATTATATTCATTTATGGCGTCTGATCAAGAACAATTCACAGTTTAAATATTTAAGCTAAGTATTTAAACTATTGAAGCAGGATATTTACCTTTGAGAGATAAAGTAATATAATGAGAATTTTTAGGATTCACATTCATCTATCTAAAATAATTGGCAACTTGTGCAATGTTGAAACTTGGATGACACTGTGAATCAGATCTCATTGTAGCAATGTCACTGAAAAATTACTGATCCATTTAAGAAATCTCAATCCTTGGTATATTTTGTAAATTATTTATTGTTTCTACTGCTCTGCTTCTATAACTCTGAGTAATTAGGAACTATAGGTCATTAGGTCAATAAGGAGGTTCTGATTTTACTTTAAGCTAAGGCTGCCAGATCTGGGCTCCCCAAATTCTAGGTGGATGATTAATGTACAGTAATATCTCTGTGTCTCTTCTATGTCATCTAGTGGTTGTTCAGATTTTTGCAGCCAGATTTAAGCAACACCAAGAGATAAAAATAATACTATTATTTCATTCAACAAAGTGCTATATTAGTTAATTTCTAATGTGGCTGGCCTTTCTTTTGACAATGGAAATATTACGTTTCTTCAAAGTGGCAGCATAGAAAATCTAAATTAACATAGAAATTAGTTATTGTTCATTCTGATTTGTACATTGTAAGCACACAGATTCTAGTTGTGCTTTTTAGATTAGTCCATTGTTTAATGTAATGAAATGGAAAAATAAATTAATGGAATATATGCATGTACATATCTTGGAGGATGAAGGTTGAGATAAAAGTTTCATAGAGGCTGTATGAGGTACAACTGGTAAAATGCTAATAAATTTGAAGACTATAGTGCTAAAAACTCATCCCCCAAAAGTTCTACTTTTCTGGCCAATGGGTGTTAACATCAACTTGATGGCACATAATCCATCCATCAATTGCTAAAATGAATTATTAACATAACTGAAATCATATCCCACAAGAAGAATCACCTGGACTTCTGTGTCTGAAAAATAAAGATTGAAATTCTAAGTATATTTTCTATAATGTTCTGCATTCATGGTTTTATGTTAATTGTTTTGCTTTGTTTAACTGAAAATCTTTTAATGAAGCACAGTAAAAACAAGATAAAATTTGTCAACATGCACACATACAGTATATTTTCTAGATAGAGAGCTAGTTTGGTGTAGCGATGAAGGCACCAGATGGAACCAGGAGAATATGATTTCTAGTCCTCTCTTAGTCATGAAAACCAGCTGGGTAACATTGGGCTAGTCACTTTCTCTTAACCCAAGTCACCTCACAGGATTATGGAGAACGTAGAAGGACAAAGGAGTATTAAATATGTTTGCTATCCTGAGTTAATTATAAAAATGGGATAAAAACAAATAAATACTTAATAGTATCCACATATTTTTAATTCACTGTTTTCGGATTATTAAAATCCACACACACTGTTAAGAAACATCCTGAAAGATTAACCAAGCTAAATGAAATTATTTTAAAGGAAGAATAGAAACTGGATACTGAGGTAATCTCTTTACCCTGCCAAACCACAACTTTTTCTCATATTATGTTTTTACTGACAAGGAATGGTTTGATTCTTTGCTATACTTGGAACAAATGCTTCACTAATTTGGACTGTGGTTGAAAAGCAATGAAGCATTAGTGGCTTAAAGCAACAACGAATAAAACAATGCAAATTACTTGGGGGTTTGGAATCCTGATAAAATGTTCACCAGTTTTTTTGCCTTTTCCATGTAGTTCCATATTTCAAATGTAAGATCTCATTTGGTTTTATTTCATGGAACTAACAGGCTGTGAAAAAGCAGTTCCCATGCAGTTAAGAGGATCACACTACAGCTACCACTCCTTTGGGGGCAATCAACATAGCTATCACATTCAAAAACTCTCCCACCATGGTTTATTACACACTGACTTTTTGTACATGGAACACAGCCTATAGCATCATCAGCCATGTTGCAGCTACATTGAGAATCCCATAAGATTTGGGCCTTAGGCACAAAGTAGAACAATAAAATAGGAGCCAAGACTACAAAGATGATATTTTTTAAAAACAAAATAAAACAGATGGTTGGATAAGCTTGGCATTTGGTCCCATCACAAAATCCAGAGACAATCCAGAGTATTTGTTTCTGATGGTAACTGCTGCTTTAGCAAACTGCTGATGGAAAAATAATTTGGCAGTCAGTTATTCTGTAGAGCTCATTACCCATTAGGATATACAGTATCATGACATGTAATGACATGTGTAGATTCAAAACAGGATTAGACACATCCCTGGTGAATTAAAATTACTAATATTTACTAATATTTCAGCAAAAACATGTTTTGGAAGAATCCTATATGTCTCTTCACAGTCAGATTCATGTTACAATTGAATAACATGATGGGTTTTGGGGATAAAACAGAAATCAATGACTAAAACGTTGTTCTCCAATTATGAGAACTGGAAAACAGGAGCTGGATCCAGATTAAATCATTCAGAGAAGACACACTGACATCAATGGGACTTCAGTTCACCAGGATTTCAAAAGTCAATTTAAATATGACTAAATCCAGGTCTATTTTTCTTTATTTTCAGTCAGTTGGCTATAGAATAAATTTATCTGGAATAGGAAGAGTATGATTGAGATGCCAAAAGCAGTTAACAGTCACTATGGATATCAAACAGCCTTATTTTCAGTTTTCTGCTTCTCTTTCTCTGTTGTGCATATATTTTTGTGCCTGTCTGTGTGTGCTTGTGCAAGGGTATCTATATAAATACATAAATTCTATATAAATATATAAATCGTAATTGAACCAATAAATAAAATCTACACGTGAAGAAGAACATGTATATTGGTTGATCATATTATCTCTCTCCCAATTTTCTTTTCCCCAACCCATTTCCCTTTAGATACCTTAGACCACAAATCCAGTCATTCTGGCTGGTATTGATGAGTATAGTCAAAATTGCTCCACATTGTTCAAGGTCACTTTTCCTTCTCAGATTTGTTTTTCTTTTTAAATTGTATCTTATATATTTGTGTTTTAAGGGCAACATGAACTACTTATTTATTATATTTATTTGAAATGTGTTAATATTTGGTTAATACTGTATATGTTAAATAAACACACTATTTGCATATTTTGTGATCAAAGTAATAACTGATTATGAATTTATCACGATTAATTGTGCTGTTTTCTCTATTGTTTTTTCTGAATGTTTTACTGTGTATAATACCTTTAACTGATCTCTGCAGAACCTGTACAACCACTGATCTTGGGTGGTTTAGAAATGTAAGAAACTATTATTGCAAATCATTATATTAATAAAAACAAAGAACACCATTCTTTGTTTTGCAAATAAGAAGTCCAGAATATCATTTCTTTTGTTTTTTATTATACCTTGAAGATCTAGTCCATTTCCTCAGTCTTGGTGACAAAATTGTTATCTCTGCACAAATATGCAGGTACAAAGATGAAGAGATAGCTTTATCCTTTCCTCCTTTGGTTCTCTTTGGGTTCCTACTGCTTCTCCAGTGTTTAGGACTGGATCTTGCCAGAAGTTGGACCTGAAAAATTCCAAGTGGCTATTTGGCTAGCCTGAGTTCAAATGTGAATAGCAATAAAGGGCATTTTATAAAGTTGCCTGGCAACTACAGATAAAGTCTTCATGTCAGTTGTAGGTCGAAATTGGTAGATTATGAAGAAGACTTGTATAACGATTCAGTGTCTTGGAACAGTAGGAGAATCTGACAGAAAACTGCTCAGTGAATCCCTCTCACACAGGGCTGACATCTGGTGCAAATATTTTGCTTGTCTTCAGGGCATTTTGACTCTCTGTGCATCTTAATTCAGTTTGTGTTCTTAAAACGTCCTCAGTTATATCAGACAGAACCTTGTAAAAGCAGGGGGGATATTAAAGACATTATTCAGAGAAATAAGGTTAATTATTTCCCGTAACCCTAAAAATTCACATACTCTAGCTCCAGTTCAAGAGGGATAATTTATTATGGCCAAAATTTAAAAAGTCAGATGATGCATCCATTTTAAAAAGATGAAGCAGATGTGTGAGATAGCTAGCTAACTATGAAAGCAATGAGAGCACATTAATGCAGTGTATGTGACAGGCAGGCACTTCCTTTATGCTGCCTATCTCGTATTGATTAGCTGTTTTCTTTCATTAAGCAGTTGAGAAGCACACAAAGAGTTACTTCTTAGCAAAGGAGCTGCTTTGCACCAGAGGTAAACTTGGAAGTGTACTTAGGTCTCTTGATAATATTTCCTAATCAAATTTTCAAAGAATTTGCAGGATTCTTTGCAGCAAATCACTTGAACCTTTACTTTCAACACAATGTTTCTGAAATAAACTATATAAAAACTAGGCATAATGTTCCCTTAAATTTTAAGGTAGCTGTAAAGAAAATCCACAACATGCTTTGAAGATAAGGGCACTAATACTACAGGGAAGAGTTGGATTTTTATTGTGCATTGCTTCTTCCAGTAGACTGATAAACTACTGTATGTTTGTTATAGGATAACTACACTGTTACTGTTAATTTTTAATGTGAGAGAAAAATCTCCCATTTGCTCTTACATGGAGTTAGAAGGAGTTTCAATTTGTCACTGAGCGCATAAAAATGAATTCAACAGAGACGTAAAGCCTAAGTAAAACAAGTTTTTTTCTGATGCATGATTTCTGCCAGCCATCATTATTATTATAAAATTGAAGCTATAATCAGATCAGAGATTAACTGTCCCCCTTCTTCAGTCATCCTCTTTTCTTCGTTGTATTTTAAAAATGGGTTGCTACTAATTCCACAACAAATATGACAGATTAGGAGCAGAGTTTTTAAACTTGCAACTCTGCTTAGTCTCGTTTGGTCCACAGTAGGTTGATAGATGAATAAATGATTAAGTGGTAATGTAGTGGAATATAGCTTCCCCTATTAAAATTTGCATATGCAGTACTTCTTAAAAATGAGAGGAAGCTTTTATTCCCTATGTGCAACCCTATGCCAGCAATAACTAGAGAAAAATGATGCTTTACAAATGAAAAGCAATGTCACCTTTATGAGTCTTCAAATCACATTTTGACTCCTGACAATAGCCTGGATTAGTCCCTGTAGTTTTCTTGGCATTTTTGGATGTTTGCACTCCTTACTTCCTAGGGCCGAGAGTGGATGACTTGCCCAAGATAACCCAGCTGGTTTCATGCCCAAAATTGGATTAGAACTCATGATTTATAGCTTGCTACCTTAACCACTATTTTATATGAATCTTCAAAGCTAATGAAGTAGTGAATATCTGAGCACCATGCATTAATTTGTACTAGTTTTTAAATAATAGATTGCAGTCTATAGCAAAACTGCAGGTTTACAACACAGAAATTTTATACAGCAAGTATATCCTGCAGAGATCTATCTATCCACTGCTCCATCTCTAAATATACATTCCCTAAGTAATGAAATTTATTTATTTAAGACATTGGTATGGCTGCCAAACTCAAACACTGGGACTGTGATAAGTTTACAATAAATGCAAAATAAGCAAAGCAAATAAACA
Organism: Masticophis lateralis; assembly: GCA_030761175.1. Taxonomy (NCBI): domain Eukaryota; kingdom Metazoa; phylum Chordata; class Lepidosauria; order Squamata; family Colubridae; genus Masticophis; species Masticophis lateralis. The sequence continues at coordinate 191,196,376 of JAUDYJ010000002.1, read as the reverse complement.
ATTCTGTTAAAATGAAAACAAACCTATGTAGGCAATCAGGAGCTTGCAACTGTTATCTTCTTCCAGACAGGAATGCCAATATCTGAGCTCCAGCAGCTGAGGAGAAAATCAGATTTTTAATGCCTTTCTAAAGGCCAATTTGGACAAAGGTATATTTAATCCAGACAAAGGTTTATTTAATCAAAATAATTCAAGGTCACACATTTTTCCAAGGTAATAGTTCATCACTGAAAAATTGTGTGTCTTTAGGGATTGTTTTAAAAGCATTCTTAATTTATATTTCCATTCTAGAGTATTGATTTTTGGAATGAAAAAAAATCAGAAGACAAGATAGTGGAAGATGCTGCTCTATGCTCTCATAACTCATTAATCAATAAAACAGGGCTTTTGTCTGATTAGAATAATAAAAAATTCTAAAAAGAAAAATTCTACTTCTGGGATTTTTTTCAACAGTGGGTAGCCTCAAGCTCTGGGATTCCCCGGTATTCTCCCAATGAAGGAGAAAGAAAGCCAGGTGCTGCCATCTGTTGAGAGTATATATAAAATCTTCTCCATAAACAACCTTTAGATGCCTGACTAAAGTGGGAGGCAACACGTTAACTTGCATAACTGGAAATGCTTTCTACATGCCACCTCCACGTTTACAAACATGTGCATGTGTCAATGGACACATGATTTATGTTTTCCCAGCCACCTAAATAAAAGTGCACTTGTACTTCTATGAAGATCTTTGTACAAACTGTACATTGTTGGCATAAACATCTTCACATGCTACAAATTAGCAAACTGCAGCTTATACGATGTAACAACTAGATAAGAGAAGGGAAAGTGAGATGAAAGTCATGATTCTGAATTACAAAAGGACATATTATTTTCCACTTTCATTACATGCACTAAGTTTTTAGGTATATTTTAGGAAATTGTACCACCAAACTTGAGTTCATCATAATTTTATCAACTTAAATGGCTGATATCAGTGAAAGGAAGAACCCAAATGATAAGCTTCATTGACCATTTTTTTTGTTACATCATTTTATGATTTTTTTCAGGCGAAGTGAACCAATTATAGCAGAAGTGTTTGAAAATAGCCTAAACATGATTTATCTAATTAAAATATTATTAAACACCTTTAGCCCTGTAACCACTGAGGCTGAACTGTTTGGAGAAAAACATTCTAGTGGATTCATTCTGCATTCAAGATGAGTTGCTCATTGCCATATCAAATGATATGGCTATGGGATACTGTAATCTTTGATAGGCATATTCAGAAATAAGTTCCCACTAAAGTGGAAGAAGCAAACTTTCAACTCAGGGTCACTGGAAGATACAGACCCCAGATTATCTGCTCTCAGTATGGAGTATGGTACTGGTAGTCCTTGATTTACAACAGTTCATTTAGTGAACGTTCGAAGTTACAACGGCTCTAAAAAAAGTGACTTATGAGCATTTTTCATTCTTACAGCTATTGCAGCATCCCCATGGCCACGTGATCAAAATTCAGATGCTTGGCAACTGGTTCATATTTATGATGGTTGCAGTGCTTCAGGGAAAGCCAATGGGGAAACCTTAACAACCATGTTACTAAATAATCGCAGCGATTCACCTAACAACAAAGGTTGTAAAATAGGGTAGAACTATCTCATTTATTGACATAAATTTTGGGCTCCACTGTGGTCGTAAAGTCGAGGATTACCTGTCTTGAACGCTGAGGATCCAGCAACAGGCAAATGGGGTCCTGCTTATGTTGCACAGCAGCAGCGAGATGAAAGGCTAAATTGTATTGCAGAGAATACAAAAGGTGGCACCCACGGCCCCGTGAGACCGTTGGGGATAATCGAAGGAAGGGCTCCAGCCCATTAGCGAGAGCACCTCAGTAGAAGGAGCGCATATACCACATCCTGGGGGCACAGTGGTTAGAATTCGGTACTGCAGGTTCTGCTGAGTTGCTGGCTGCCAGCAGTTGGATTCTAACCAGTTCAAGGTTGACTCAGCCTTCCATCATTCCGAGGTCAGTAAAATGAGGATTGTTGGGGGCAATATGTTGATTCTCTAAACAGCTTAGAGTGGGCTGGAAAGCACTGTGAAGCGGTATATAAGTCTAAGTGCTACTGCTATCCTCAGACACACCCCTATTTTAGCGAAGGAGAAGAGGCTTTGTGGGGGGGGGTGGAAGTTAGGAGAAAGGGAGCGGGAGAATCTTCCCTCAGGTAAAGCAGGAGAAAGTGCGAGGGCAAAACAACCCCCCTCTCTCTCACACACACAAACACGCCTCTCTCCCCGCCTCCCTGTCCGACTGAGCAGCTGCTGGCAGAATGCGCGCCAAAGGGGGCGCACACAGAGCCCGCGCCGAAGGTAAACAGAGCCGGGGAAACACGTGGCCGCTGCCGCTACTGCTGTTGGCGGTGGCCGCGCGTCTTCTCCGCTTGGCAAGTCCGCCGCCTCCCGGCCTCGCGGCTGTCTTTCTCAGTCACCCGGCGTTGCAGGAGCCACCGCTGGCATTCAGAGGACTGTTAACAGTTGGGCGCTATCGGAAGCCGCTTCCCTTTTTCCACCTAGCGAAGAGGTGGCGGTGAAAAAAAAAAAAAAGAAGAAGCAAGGAGCCCCCCCGGGCTTTACGGAATAAGCAGCCCTCCATCCTCCCTCAGGCGCTTTCCCGCCTTCTTCTTCTTTCCTTAGCGAGCGGCGGCGCCGGCACCCTTCCTTCCTCCCCGCCTCCCTTCCGCAAGACCAGGCGGCGCGCAGGTGGCGGGAACAGAGCTAAAGAGTGAAGGGTGTGTGTGTGTGGGGGGGGGGAGTGTTTCAGCTGGCGGGAACTGGCCGGGAATTGCTTCAGGGCTGCCTACGAGCGCCCTGCGGTCGCATCTCCCCGCCGACCATGTTCCTCCCCCGCCGCTGTAACGGCAGCCGCTCGCTGCCGCGTCTCCTATTGGTGCTGGGGGTTTCGGCCCTTGTGGCCGGGGCGGCCGCATCGTGCTCTTCCTCGCCACTCGGCGAAGATTCGGTGCAGGGGCTGGTCCGGCTCGCCTCCGTGGTGATCGAGGGTAAGGTCCTGGCTCACAGCGTGGCCGAACTAACGGCTGGCCGAAGAGGAGGAGGCGAAGGAGGAGAAGAAACGACGTCGCTGGGGTCGCCGCCGTTGAGGCTGTCCGTGCAACCTGCCGCCACCACCATCATCCTCATCACCACCAGCTCCTCCTCCTCCTCCTCAGGAACGATCCTCCCCTCCTCGCCGGCTCCCAGCCCCTCGCTCCCGCACCTCGGCAGCCCGAGCTTGGCGCCCGCCTCCGCCGTAGCTCGAGTGCGCGTGCACCAGGTGTGGCCGGCGAAAAGCGGCGGGCTGCGGAAGGACGCGCTGCTTTGGCTGCTGCTCGGAGAGCGGGGCTCCGCTTGCGGGAGCGCCTTGAAGGAAGAGGGTCGCTACGTCTTCTTCATGGAGCCCGTGGCGGCAGCTTCGGGCGGGAACAGCAGTGAGTCGCCGTCCTCGCCGCCGCTGCTCTTCCGAGCGTCTTCCCCGCCCCTGGAGACGGGCAGGAATCTCAAGAAGGAGGTCAGCAGGGCGCTGTGTACCCGGGGATGTGGTAAGTCAGCGGGCGGCGGTTGGGAAAGAGACGGGGCGGGTGGAGAAAATAAGAGGGGGCTTGGGCTCTCCAGCATAGGGGAGGTGGGAGGTGAATGAAGAACAAGAAGAAGAAGAAAGAGAAAGAAAGAAAGAAAAAAAGGGGGGGGGTTGTTAAAGTCGATCGGCCGGTTCCTTATTTTCTCCTCTCCCCTCCCCTCTTTCACGCTTCCTGGGTTTCTGTACGATTTGCACGATGGTGCTGGGTCGTCGCGGTTTCAGCGATTTTCCAAGTGGTTTTCAATGGCTGATTTTTTTCTCCCCCACCTCAGAAGTTGAGTGACAAGGGTGGGAAACTTTGCTGAAAGCTCCCGGAGCAACAAGCAGGCTTACACGTCTTCCTCTTTGGGGCTTTCTTCGAGGTAGAGCTAGGTAGTTGGCGAAGTCTTTCAGGCCCTCAGGAGAAGAAGAGAAGCTGCAGGGGGACGGGGGCAGGTGTGTGGGGGGGTGTTCTTCTTTGCCTCATCCAAAAGGCCTCAGGTGTGCATTTTCTTCCTCGGGGATGGGGGGTGGGAGAGAAGAAGCATTTTGAAAGCAGGCCGGATTTGTTAGATTTGGATGTTAGTAGGTTGATCATTGTTCGTCTTGGTGTGTTTGATTGCTAACTTTAGTGGGGTTGACAATTCCAGCCTCTGATAAATGTTGCTTTATACTGTACTATATTGCTAATTTCTTCTGTAGTTGTAGAAAGTACTCCCCTGGCTAGTATTTGACATGTGACATTGTACAGATATTTTTGCTTGATCCTTGACAGGGCCCAGTCCGTTATGTGAGAGCAACCTTAATGTCATTTGATTTTCCACCCCCTCTCCCAAAATTTGCTTCCATCAACGTGAACCGTATTAAGCAATTTTTCATATGCCGATATTCTGTTATTTCCGTGGCTGCAAAATGTTCAGTCTCTTCTTCCTACTCCTTTCTAAATGCATCAGCATCCTGTAAGTGATTGTGAGATGCTTGCTTTAAGTTGTTTGTTTGTCAGTGGAGTGCCTAGTCATGTTTTATAACACCTGAAATTTAGTCTTGCCAGTACTATTTAATGTTTGCATTGTAGCCGGGAGTAGATGTGTGGATAAAGGGCAGAAAGACAGAAGCATAGGTGCTGAAGAAGGATAATTCTCAGTTTAATTCAGAAATGTTGTCTCTTTTTTATTTGATGTAATTTCTTACAGATTCGTATTGATCTGAATTGGCATGTACTTTCAGTACTATTTATTTGGTTAATTAATTAGTAATAATTTGGGCTTTTTTACAGCAAAGGAATGGCAAATTGTCCTAGAATCACTGCAGAGGGGAACTGTCCACACTAAACGGTGCTGATTTTGAGTGAATGACCTGGGGATTCCCTAGAACTGCAGGATAGATGTCACTGTAAAACAAGGGAAACTCTGTGGAGACCTGATTTATATTGGCTGATATAAAAGCTGAGCATTTCTCTGGAGGAGACTGGTTTTCTCTGGTGGTGCAGAAGGAAAGGGGAATGATTTTTCTATCCCCTGTAGTAATATGATACATAACACGATTTGGTCAACTACAAAACAGGGCATTGACATCACATGAAATAAGCACATGAAAGGAATTTCTGGAACATCAGAATCTTATTTTGTCAATTGTTAAGTATTGTAAGATACGTCATGAGATTGTTATTTAAAGATTCAATGTCTTCTGACTTTAATTAACTTATTTAGTGGCATTCTATACCAATACCCTAAAATACAGTATAAAATCTGGTCTTCTAGGTACCAGTAATTTACCATCATACTTAGAGTACTTTAAGGGTGGGTGAATTGATATAACTATGCAAACACACACACACACACACACATACACACACACACTATACATTATACACTTTCTCTGTCTCACTAGGATGCAGTTGTGGAGTCCTGTTAAAAGTAATACAAGGGAAAATTCAAAGGAGAAATAGAAAACAATAAGCACACTTAATGTGCACATCTGTTATACATTATACAACGTTATTACTGATTCTCAGGGAATGTGGATGTACACTCTGTCTGAACAACTTGATCTTTATAATTTATGCCTCAGTGTTTCTTCACTGTTTCGATGTCTGCAGATGGTACAGTAAGAAATGGAATGTTTATATATTATTTGCTATTTAGCTTTATACAAGACTTTTGCCTTAACTATATTGAAATTACCTATTTCCAAGAACAAAGAGGAGAGGAACATAACTGAGTAGCCTACCTAACTTCTAACATACAATATGCAGTTTTTATATTTGTAATGTTAGGATTGAAAACTGATCATTGGATTTCAGAGGCAAGTTCATTAGAAACCTGCAAATACAAGTTCTGCTTTCTAAATAGAGGATTCTATACAATTTCCTTTGTCAATAGCAAACTGAATTTTTCCAGCTTTTAGTAACTGCATTCTTAAAATAGAATCTGTTGACCTCTCAGTGCTCCAGACACTGCAGTATAGCCCCAAATATTCATAAAGGTGGTGTAAAACATATTTTATAATGTTAAGGAAATAAGGCATGACGTAAACATATGCTATTATCTGGTTCCAGACTCATCCGCTCAGTTAAGATGTCATGTCAAATCATGGTTTTATAAAGTTGATGTATTGCTTTATACTATGGCTAAATTGACAAACTATGGTTTTGACATTGATTATATACCTAGAATTAGATGCTATAACTGTATTTTCAAAGCGGGAATTTTGCAAGCAATGGCTGAAATCTTTATGACCTGGTTTAGAAACAAGCAAATTATGATACAGACTTACACTTGAAGTTGTTTGGCAGTACAGTCTAGATTGATAGAATAACAGGGGCCATTCATGCTGCCTATAAAACAATTATGCCTAGATAGAATATTGCTCAATAAATAGAATATGGAAAGCAAAGAACTCAAAATGTGGCTCCACTTGTACTTTGGAAAGTTCAGTTTAGACTCTAAGCCATGGTTAGCTTGGATATTGGAATTCCGCCATTATATGATCAGCTGCTTCAGATGAGGATGCATTTAGCTTGCACTAAAACTGCAGTTTATTCAAAAGGCTTAGCATTTTTGCACTGTTATAGAAGCCAGTAAACTTGTGAGGTTTTATCAGGATAGAAATAATACTTTTTGGTCATTTTTAGATGGCGATTTTTTTATATCTTGAAACTGAATTTTTGCCTTTACAGGTAGTCCTTGACTTACAGCCATTCATTTAGTAACCATCTGAAGTTGCAACAGCACTGAAAAAAGTGGCTTACAACTGTTTTTCATACTTATGACTCTTGTAGTATCCCCATGGTCACATGATCAAAATTTGAGCACTTGGCCATTGGCATGTATTTTTGATAGCTGCACTGTTCCAGGGTCATGGGATGACCATTTGTAACTTCAAGCCTTTCCAGCTGGCTTCAGACCAGCAGAGTTAATCAGAGAGGCTGGATTCACTTAACGCCTGCAGTGCTTTGCTCAATTGTGGCAAAAAGGTTGTAAAATGGGATGCAACTCACTTAACAATTGCCTTGCTTAGCAATATAAATTTTGGGCTCAGTTGTGGTTGTAAATCGAGGACTACCTCTCCATTCTTAGGGAAGAAGTTTTATTAATCTCCCATACATACACAAGTGCAAAATAATGCTAAACATAAGCGTCAATCATGATTCCTTATAAAAATAAGGGTATAGATCATTCATTCTGCATTTTATAAAAAATAAGCAGTGCGTAGATGAAGGCAGGAAGATAACCTCTTTTTCATGATGTGGTAAAGCTCAGACATGCTTTCAAATGAAAGGGATGTTAGAAAACATCTTCCCATTGTTTGACAGGCTACCTAATTCTATGCTGCAGAAATAATTAAGTATGAGCATCCCTCTTTTGTGTACTTCCAGCATTGTTTATAGACAGAGTGCTTTGGTGATGACGCCAGTTAACATGCAATTTCCATGCAGTACATACTTCACTGACATAGTGACAGGCAGCAGCAATTCATGCAGCTTGCCAGTGGAAAAGGCCAGCTGCTACCAATGGCAATCAATAGGAAGAAAACGGGAATCCCCTCTTTTACTGTAACAATTGCAGAAGCAGTGGCTACTTCAATGGCTTTGCAAATATGTAATTTCTGACTGGATTGCTGGCTTTATTGCTATATAATATCTAGGCTCCTAGCCCATCGTTATCAAGGTATTTGCCCAGTACTGATCAAGATGCATCTTTTGTCACCTTCCCAAAAGTGCTGGTAAAAATGAGTATTTTATCTCTTTATGTTCCGTGGTGCTGCAGTTCACTGAGATAATGCTGGCCAGTGCTGATCCCTGCCCTAAAAGATGATGCAAGAATCAGTACACTAATAAGAAAAATGGAATAAGATGTACAATTCTGAAATATTCCACTTTAGATTACCAGTATATGCGAGTGAATGTTTGTAAAGGTATGCAGATTGTCCCTGAATATTTATCCATATAATAAGCTCTTTGTTTCTACTAAATTAGATTAAAAATGCATTTAATCCTCTTTTTATGTATTAGTTCAGTGCATACTTAGTGGTTTTGTTTGTTTGTTTTTAATGTAAAGGAGCATGCAGACATATGTCTATTCATCTGCAATCTGAGATATAGCTGAGAAGGAGTATTATTTTAATCTGTTTATAGATGAGTGGTTACTGAAGGTGGATATATCTAATTATTTTATATGTGTCTTAATTATGTGTTTAATATGCATTTGCTTAATAATTATTATGGATTAATAATAAATTCCACTGTATTTGTTTCGTTTGTTTGTTTTTCAAGAAAGAGGATGCCACATTGCCAAGCAGTTGATATAATCTGGCCCAGGATTTGTATTACTGGACTTTAAATAGGATAAAACATGTTAATCTGCTGCTATCTTCAGACCATGTAAGGCAATTCTGAGTCCAATGAAAACTAAAGTTTGCATCTTCCCTTTATACTGCATATCTTGTCCTCATCAGGAAGTAAACTGGCTTAGAGAAAGTGATTAATAGGAACTATTAATTTTGTGTTCAGATATTTCAAGCATTCTCAGCAAGGTTTCCTTGTGCCTGTTGATCTATTATATCAAGGCATCTGGTCATTTGCTTCTCATTTAATGTGTGCAGACCATATGCAACTAATTATTGCTACAAACTGCATCAACCTGATACATTTTCAAAGCCTCATCATTTAATTGCCATTGTTATATAAGATTATGCGAAACTAACTTGATAAAATATTCTGCCTGTGCTTAATTGTATTTATCTTTAAATACATAAATAAGTTTCTTAAAATTTACTTAGTAGATTTTAAACTTCATAAATTATTCTATCTATTAAAATACTCATTCTATTTTCCTACCATCATCTTGTCTCATTTGTATGGATAGAACTAAATACAATCACATGGGAAAACCCTCTTAAACACAATCAATATAAAAATGCATTTGAAAAACTAAATGAATAATTGCCTTCTGGTTTACCTACACTAGGGAGTATAATTTTATCTCTATGTGCTAAGTTAGAATAATTACTAATGGAAATGACATATATATCCTTGTATACATAGGAGGTAGATATGGTTCTCTGGAGGTTTGAGGTTAACAAAATAATTTTCTTTCTTTCTTAAAGAAAGCCTCATGAATATTATAAGCTCTACTAGCCTATTAATGTTTCTAGATAATATAGAAGCAAGAATATGGATGATTGAAGGTTTATCTAATTGATCAATAAGGCCAAATTCTGATAAGTGGTAGAAATTATGTATGTATTTTGATTATATTGTGTGTGAAGTATGTTGTTCCCTCATTGTAAATTATCTTCAATATAAGAAAAAGGAGGTTATGTTTAAAATTTTGCAGTGCAAATTCTGATTAGTAATCAACTAAAAATTCTGATCAGCCTTGTTTATCAATCATATTCATTACTGAATTATTTTCATTACTACTTAGCACTGGTAAATAATAGCAGTACATTGTATCGTAGCTGTCTTTCACATTATTTGGGTACAATAGCACAAAGTCATGGACATAGAAAATCTTTCCTAAGAAGTTAATAATTTTGTTTATTTGGGATACCTCCATGTTTCTTATTGGTTCATCAAGCCAAGATATATCATGGAAAGTTGACATTCAATTTTGCATATAAGTTCAGATGATTGAATAATAGAATAGTCCCCTATTTAAAATATATATTTCCTTACATTACATTACATTACATTACATTACATTACATTACATTACATTACATTACAAGGAGCAGATTGTTCCTGTGCTTAATCAATTGCAGTTTTCTAAGTGCACAATTCTTGTATAGTCTGTAGTGAGATGATTCACTGATGGATGTATTATAAAAAGATGGAGACAGTGTGCTCTGCTGTTTTTCATTTCTGAATGGTGGAGTTCTGATAATATTATTTGAGTACATCTGAAGCCTGGAACATGCACAATAAATATGTTACTTTATGTAAGAAAAATGTCAAAATGCCAATGTACTGATGGACAGTATATCTTGCAAGTATTGTTAATGCAAATATAACTGCAGATAGCATGCATGATGTGATTGCTATGCTTCCAGCCCTGAAAAAAAATCATAGAGTAAATCCATTTTTCAAAATAAAATTAAGTATTATTTTATAAATTTACTATATTTTTTATTATTATTCATAATGGTAGAAATACACCATTGGAATTTTTGACCTCTTAAAAACAACCCTGATAGGATTTTCAGCAGTGATTTTTCTGTCCTATATTGGAAATTCCTAGTTAGGAATTAAACAATGATTGCCAGTAAATCTGTCCCCTGCTATTTTGCCAATATTAATTGTAAGTATGAAATAATAGTACTTTAAGGTTTATTAGAAAAAAGCTCCAAAGGAATAGAACCTAAAGCTATTTTTCACTTAGTGGTTTAATGCAGCCCTTATTTAAAGGTGTCTTGTAATGAACATAATTATCTGGATGGGATTGTCTGTTGATGGATACATGTCTCATTTTATGCTTGTGCAATGTTCTAAAACTGCATCACAATATTTGTATTTGTGCCAAGATTTGAAAAGCAATAAAAAGTCCCATTTGCAATATTCCATTATTATTTTACCATCACAAAAGTGAATCATAGATTGAATTGATGTCTTGAAACATTTAAAATGACTTATTTACACATCCTGAATCAGTAATATATGATTTTGAAAAATAACCCTTCTAGAGGAGAAGCAGTATATTAAGAGCCACTTCTTCCTGGACTTTAAAGAATTAATATATGTTTTTGAATGAATTGTGCTGCTATTCAAAGTTCAGCCTTAACTATGCATAGTTTTATAAAGTGGTAGAAGTCCGTAGTATCTTATCTTGATAAATTGTTCAGATTGTTTTGCTGCTGAGATTGAACCTCCTTGTGGCAATAGCTGTTTCAACTTTTTCTAAGGCTTGTATTAAGATAGAATTGCTTCTGATGTTAAGAGATGGGGTGGGGGGGGAGAGAAAGTGCACACACAAACACATTCTCCAAAGATGATAAATCATCCTGAAATAATTTTTTAGAATAGATAAACAAGAGTACAAATTTCTTGCCAGTTCAGGAAAGATCCAGACTGAGTGCTAATGAACTCTAGAAGGAATTTAATGATGCAATGAGAGAAACATTTTGTTTTGGGATTCCACTCCCCCCCCCCAAAAAAAAACAGCAGGGAAAAAATAGATGAAAAAATGTCTGATAAAATCTATCTAAAATCAATTCACTGCAGTCTTGTTTCAGACTATATTTTGATTGTGTAGCAAAATAATATATGTTAGGAATTGGTAGCACGAGTGCCATCCTTATGTTAATTCTACTGGATATTTCATTACTTTTACCTTAAGCAAGGTATTGTCCAGAGATTCTAGCATTGGGGTCTTGCAGCAAAGTGTTATGTTGGCTTTAGTTTTGGAAGATCCAACATCATAAATGATATTGGCTGATCGTATTCCTCAGAGTTTTATTTTGAACTCATGCTGCTATTCAAAATTTCTCTATCATTGCTGAATTTGGACCACTGTGTCACCAATATGGATGACTCGGTCTTATTCCAGAGTGCCTTCTAAGGCTCTACATTACTGCCTGAAGATGGTAAATGGCTAAATCTGACTGAACAAGGTTAGAGATGCTCAGTAAAACTGAGCCAGAACCTATCACTTAGCTGTTGCTGGATTCTACTGGCTTATAATAAGGTGTTTTTCCTCTAGAGCTATGTGAATGCCAAGGCCTGTTTTATATATATATTTATATATCATATCTGAGATTAGTGCACTGACAGTGCCACTGCTGGAAGATGTACATCTGACTATTAATCATCGAATTTGCATTTATTTCAATCTGCTGAATTTTTTTTGACGGTTGTTTAAAAACTGTAATTTGGAAGAAACCTGGGTTGTTAGAACTTGCTTTTCATCCAGGCAGAGTTGAAAGGGTAGTGAAGATTTTTAAAAGCCTGAATGGTTTTAGATTAGGGCATCTAATGGGATTTTTTTTTCTGTTAAGATTCTCTATCACTTTAGATTATTTTCTCAGGCTCTCTTATTAGTTCCAAGAACCCCAAAGATATGCTTGGTTTGTGCTACAGAGAGCACTTTCATAATGGCTATACTTAAGCTCTTGCAAAATGTCAAGCCTTTAGCAGTTGCTCACAACCATGAAAACTAGATTCTCGCAAGGTCTTATTTTATTAGATTTATTGCAAGGAAAAAAGGACCAGCTTGCAAAATCTAGGGAACTGAATGCATGATGTATTTATTCAGCATTCCATATATCATTAGGATATGGATCCTTTGAGCTTCTTACTGACCATCTTTTAAAACAGTAGGAAGGTTGCTGTTGGCTTCATGGATGGGGGAAGAATATATAAATCAGGGTTTCTCAGCTGGCTGGGGAATTCTGGGACTTGAAGTCCACATATCTTAAAGTTGTCAAGATTGAGAAACACGAAATAAGGTTCTGGCCTTTAACTGCATAATATTTTCTTTTGTTCTAAGAAGACTGTTTCATACAATTTCTGTAACATTTTTATCCACGACAATTTTGAAATTGGTAAAGATATTCCATTTTTATTTATTTTGCTATATTAATCTAACATTTGAACATTATAATTTCTTGATTATTAATGCTGCTATGTTTGTATTTTAAAATTTAGCAATCTATTTTTCAAAATCTAAGTATATTTTTAATTGTTGCATTTATTACATACTGATGGCCAAATCTGGCCTTGGGTTCTGCCTCAGTTATCCTTTTCTAATAAGCAACCAAGTCAGAAGATCATTTAAAAGCAATTTATTACAGTACTCTGATAAAGTGTGGTCTCCTTATGAAAAGGGGGAACCTTGAGAAATGGAATACATGTACTTTTATAGTTTGCAGAACGAAGAGCTTAAAAGCAAAAATTGATTGGTTTAGAAATAGTCATCTGTTCAGTTACATCACAAGAATTAGAGCATACAATAATATGTGAGCAGCATAGCCATAGAAAAGAGCATTGTATTCTGAGTAAAAGTAAAAGAAACATTTGCAAAATAAAACATCAGAATAGGTTTGGGTAAGATACATTTTCAGTGCTTTCCAAAGTTGGCTTGACTTTTTTTTTTTTTTTTGTTCATGGAGAGGTGAGAACAGTTAAAAACGAAACTGTTATCTACAATGCATTGAATGCTGTCCTGCCAGTCCTGGTTTCTAAAAGTGAGGCTTTTTCTTAAAGATTAAGACTTATGGGAAATTAATAGCAATACAATTAAAAAAGCAAATTTAAAATACAAGAAAACTCATGCTAGTTAGCCAGTGCAACAGTACTACAAAAACCATGTTTCAAGTATTACAAAGTCCATCCTCTCTGTGGTCTTCAATACTGCACACGGAATATAGAAACATAGGAAACTAACTGCAGAAAAGTTATCCAACAAAAGTTTGTCTGTTTTTGTTTTCTTTTTAATTAATTCAATATTAATCTATCTCATTAATTTAGTTTCTTTAATAATTTATTTTCAAACAAACATATACAATATAAAAATGAACAATTCACAACATGCAAAGAAAAAAAGGGAAAACAAATAACAATTACAAACAAAAAGAAAAAGAATTGAATATATATTTAAATTCACCTGATTTTATAAATATTTAAAAGGGAAGCTAAACTTTCAATGTTCACCAAGCCTGTCAAATAACTTTGTTCCAAAGAGAGAGATAATACTTTCTGATTTTTTAAATATATAATTTTTTCTGAAAAACAATTAAATCACACATCTTTGAAATCCAATTCTTTATTTCTACAGTTATAGTATTTTTCCATCTCATAAAGATTATTATTTTTGGTTATTCTTAGAGGACAAGAAAATCTTTGTTCAGGGCATATTAAATGCCAAGTAGTTTCTATATAATTTAATACAATATATGACCTGGGAACACTGCAATTGTCATAAATATGAGTCAGTTGTCAAGCGTCTGAATTGGTTGTAAGTTACTTTTTTCAGTTCTGTTGTAACTTTGAACAGTCACTAAACGAACTGTAGCTTTCGCTCGCGGCTTGCACGCATATGCGAGGCTTTAAAAAAATGGATAAACAGGATGGCATAGGGCCGGGGCAGGTGGGCGGCTCACTCGCAGGTTGCAACTACTGGTTTGACTGAACTGGTCCAAATCGGCAGCAGCCCACCACTGCATATATGCCTTATTAATTATTTGTATACATGTGTCTTGTTACTTGATTCTACACATATCTTATTTTCTATATATTACTTTGATTTGTTTTCTAACTTACATCTACACTATATCTATCTGATATTTTTATATTACTGGGAGTTCCCATCTAGACAACTTTACTTTCTCTGGTTTCACAAGGAATGAAAGCCTTGGTACCTTACAGCTATCCTTTTCAAGGACCCTCCTCCCTCTGCTGCTAGTGAGGTTGCTTCGGGTCATGTTGGGCTGAATGCCAAACACAGATGAACCATTCATCTACTATTTTTTAGACTGCTGCTATATTGCTACAGGTAGTCCTCAATTTACAATCACAACTGAGTGCAAAATTTATGTTGTTAAGTGAGACATTTGTTAAGTGAAGTTTGTCCCCATTTTATAACCTTTCTTGCCTCAGTTGCTACGTTAGTAACATGGTTGTTAAGTGGATCTGGCTTCCTCATTGACTTTGCTTGTCAGAAGGTCGCAAAAGATGACCACATGATCTTTGGACATAGCAACAGTCATAAATATGAACCAGTTGCCAGTCATTTGAATTTTGATCACATGATCATGGGAATACTGGAAAGGTCATAACTGAAAAATGGTCATGCCACTTTTTTCAGTGCCATTGTAACTTTGAATGGTCACTAAACAAACTGTTGTAAGTGGAGAACTATTTGTACTGCTTTCTGACTAATTGTCAAAAATGTCTCAATGCCTCAGTCCTCTTCCAACTCTCTCTCTCTTTCATTTTGCTAAATCTAATCTTGTGTAAATCATGAAAAACCTTTTCATTAGCTAAAGAAGCCTACAGTTTGCCAAAGAGCACCCATGGGCACAGCCCTTGTAGAGATATCACACCTTGAATGTGGTGTGAGGAGGATTTCAATTAATATTCTTTGGATTCAGTTCTGTGGAACATTTCAATTAACATTCTTTGGATTCAGCTCTAAAATTCAAAGTTATGTCTGGAAACAAGTAGGTTAAAATTCTTTCTGAAACATTCAGAAATTCAATTAAAAGGTGAGATTTAAAGGTTGTAACTTGCTTATTCAAACAGTATTTCTCAGTAGAATAGTTATGCACCTTAAATTCAAAGGTACATCTTGATGAATATAAACATAGCATTTCTGATTTATTAATTTGCCACAAAGATGTGTTTGCATACTGTTAGAAGAAATATCCTTCTGGGTTCAGCTCCAAGTGGGGAAAAAGGCACTGGAAACATGGAGACTGCTTGGAAAGATGGTTTAATGGTGGACAGGATCACATGGTTTGAGTTCCTGAAAAGAAAAGGAGCAAGATACTGCGAGTCCCTGGGTCTTATGCTTTCTCTGGCTTTGGATTTCCTGGGGCCCAGAAAGAGTATCCTGATTGGTTGTCAGACTCCCAGGGGATGGGGGTCTTAGCTAGCCTTGCTGGCTGATGTAATCTTCCCAGGTGCCATGTGGTGAGTTTCTGTTGCTAGATGGGTCCTATTGTGTTGCAGATTATGGTCCTTTGACAAAGGATTGGGTTTCTGCCTCTGGCCCATTGACAAAAGTGGGGAGGAGGCAGGAAGGTGGGAGCTGCTTTGTCTTTAAAACATGTTTCTCCATTTCTCATCCAGGGAAATATATTGTGCCTCTTTAATATTTCCCAAAATATTTCATTCTAGGAAAGTGGCAGGTACTAACTTCCTACAATACCATGAATTATTGTATATATATTGTGACCCTTCATATCATTGGTAAATGAACAATACCTTTGCATTCATTTGCACCTATTCACCTAGAAAAAAATCTTATTTGTCACAAATGAATATATTCATTATTTACATGCATGCTCATAGTTAAAGGACAGTGATGGCTAACCTTTTTGCTGTCATGTGCCAAAAGTCGGGGGAGTGGGGGGGGTCATGCGCACATGTACCGACACCCATAATTCAATGTGCCCCATCCCTCTGCGCATACCCACATGACCCCACCGAGCTCCCCCGCTTTTGGCATGTGATGGCACGGTGGGCCCGGTAGGCCCATTTTTTGCCATCCTCAGGCTCCAGAGACTTTCTTGGAGCTTAGGGAAGGCGAAAACAGCCTCCCCCACACCAGGAGGCCCTCTGGAGGCCGGAAACAGTCTGTTTGCTGATTTCTGGTGGACCTAGAAAGCCTCTGGAACCTGGGGAGAGCAAAAAACAGGCCTTTCCTCCCCTGGAGACCCTCCAGAGGCTGGAAACAGCCTGTTTCCCAACTTCCGGTGGGCCCGAAAGTCCCGAAAATCAGCTGGCTGATGCGTGTGCACCGGAGCTGAGATAGGGCAATGCTCGTGTGCCCACCGATATGGCTCCACGTGCCATATGTGGCATGTGTGCGATCGGTTTGCCATCACGGTTATAGGCGAACTAAAGCTAATGATGCATCTGAGAAGAACCGAGAAAAAGGCAGTCCTTTAGAATTGCTATATATTTATTGGGAGTTCCCTGACAAAACTTTACATTTGTTTTGTGCACCCACTGTGGGGATCCTTGAAACCATATTTTCATATGGTTTGTGATTTTTTAAATTCTGTGAGTGACTCCAGTGTTCATTATGTTATTCAAATTCGCATAGGGTGAAAATGATACATCATTTTTGGTATGATCCACCTGCTCTCGGCTGATTAGTATCAAAAAGGTTCGGTGTTGACTGTACTAGTTGCTGATGCATTTCCAAGTCCAACTAAAATGTTGCTTTGAGTTTTAAAATAATTATATACCGGTATTTGAAGGAATCTCTGTATGCTTATGAGCATGTTTCTTAGTTTCGATCATCACCAGAAATCTTGTTCAGTGGCACATCCGTGACAGCCATAAGAGTTAGCATTAAGAGATGAGATTTTCCTGACAACAGTACTTCCCTATGGGAAAAAATTAAATTTGATTAAGATTAGAGATTAGGTAATATTGGTTATTAGAAGAAACAAGGAAAAGAAAATAAAAATTAGAGAGAAAGATTATTATGGCAAAAAGTGAAATATATAAATTGTGTTGGAGATAACTAAAAATTGTATGAACTTGTGACTCGGCCAATACTCTGTTCAGAAAAAAATGTTTGTTTGTCTGTTTGTGTAAAAAATAAAAAAACTTTTGCAAACAACAACAACAACAACCCCAATACTTCCCTATGGAATTCTCTTTCCAGAAACATGTATACCTGAACCGTTTCTTGTATTTTAGCAGATTTGAAAACATTTTTTTTTTCAGTTTGGCTTTTAACTGCCAAGCTTTTGCATTTATGTTATTTTTGAAACATTGAGAAGGTTGCAGTTTTGAAAAGCAGTGTGTAAGATAAACATTTGAGTAAGTCATCATGGATTGTAAATCAAAAGTATTCTTCAGCATATGAAGCCACACTAATACTTGATATAGTCTTACCAGGTAGTACTGGTCATGGTTTTCAGATATGCTCTACTTTAACATTGTTCAAGTGAAGCACTCCTTTGAGGGTAAATTTCAAAGCAATGCATGTTCCTTTCCTACAAGTAAGGTAAATGGGACCTGTAGAACAAGTGGCATCTAAGCAGTGCCTACTTTCTTGTCATGTGATCTTCCCAGAAAAGCAAGATGTTCTTGTATAGTGGCAATTTTCTGGGAAAGAGATAAGAGTTTCTAAACTCTTACATCAGTTGCCCAGAAGAAGTCAGAAATTTCATAAGGACTAACCTATAGAGAAGTAGAGAGAAGGTATGATGATGGTTAGTGAACCATGTTGGCTTGTTCTAGAGAAGTACAAAGACAGCCTTGAAGGGAAAAAAAATCCAAAACCATAAAGTAAACATAACTTTAGGCTGGAAAGGAAGAGGAAGTGAGAAATAAGTTCAACTCTGTTGATGTCATATTAGCGTTTTAAAGGACTGTTTGATAAAAGAGAGGCAGAAGGAAAATTTAATGTGATGTGCAGTCATATCTTGGAGGAAGATTTATGAAGGCTGTGCTGCCAGCCTGAAGAATTGCCAACTATGCCTAAATAATA
Organism: Masticophis lateralis; assembly: GCA_030761175.1. NCBI lineage: Eukaryota > Metazoa > Chordata > Lepidosauria > Squamata > Colubridae > Masticophis > Masticophis lateralis. The sequence goes on along the minus strand of JAUDYJ010000002.1, from coordinate 191,178,115 downwards.
ACCTGCTTAACTCAAAGAAGAGGGAATGGAAAAATAGGAATTGCTTTGCTTCTACAGATTAAAAGCAGAACTTTCGTTTTCCAGGTAGGACAGTAGTTTAGATTCACTAAAAGAATGGGTCATAAATCCGAGCTGCATTTCACTGCTATAAAGGGAAGCAAGAGTGGGATTTATCACTCTGCTTGTTTATCTGGATTTACTGAAAATGGCATCATTAGTCTTCTACACTTGAACATGAAATTAAGAATCTCTTGTATGAAGGAAGAGGGGGAAAAATCATCAGAATGTTTTGTGCTGAAGTGTTTGCTTGTAGAAGTGAGCCCAAAGTGCTTGTGACAGGAAGAATGCTTAATTCTGCCTCCTGTGACTGGCTCCTTTGGCACTTCTAATAACTGCCAGCAAGCACTGGAAGATGTTTTTGTATACACATAAGAGCCTCTTCTTTATCGTGGAAAGCCAGATGAAGCCGTACAAAGCCTGCCATCAAGGGAAATCAGATCATCTCCTTATTTTGATAAAGAGAAGGATCACATTGTCTTTGTGACATAAAATTCCATGTCCAGTATAATCCAAAACCCTTGTACAACCCGAGCAGAGTAAAACCTCCATTTATTTGCACCTCAGTACCGTGGACTTTGCATGTAATGGATCAAATTTGCTTAGAATTTATTGCACTTGTGTAATGTTATAATTATATAAATAGTGCAAATATTTGTATCAATTTGCATCATGATATGGCACAGTAAATGACACAAGTAATAGTTTACATTGTTTATAAAATTATATATATATATATATATTAGTGTTGACAGGACATGCTCTGTCAATTGGGAGTAATAAATATCCCCTACCCTCCCCATTTACTAATTTGAAGTTTCAGTTGTATTTTTATTTATTACTTATTTTTCTATTGCTTTTCTTTCTTCATAGATTTGCAAGTTTGCTTTCAAATAATGGGAACAGAAAGAATTGATAGCATTAATAAAAATTCTTAAATTGTTTAGTAACAATTGTTAAATTGTTTATTAACACCTGCAAATTTATCTTACCATCCAGTCATGTTCTTAAAATCAAAGATAATAAGTATTCTGACAATAAATATGAAATGTACAATATTTTTCGTAATAGACCTGAATTCAGTTGTGATTTATTTAGCTTTTTCAGATCTCTGTTATAATGGTTTTTAAAGAAAAATGATAGAACTATAGCTCGATGATATATTGCACTTTGGATTTTACTGAATACATGAAAGAATAAATATAAGGAATTATGAAGTTGACAGGGTTTCTTACACTGCTGTGGAACACTTTTCTTTTTAAAATAATGTATCAATATGGCAGACAGAATATGGAATTTGCTCACTAAGATGACCCTTTCTTGCATCTGTCTGAAACAACAGTTGTTTTTCAAATGACACTTTTAAGGCATATGTTCAACATCAAACTACACATTCGATTTTAGGAAGATACTGCGTGTTTTTAAGTGCACTGAGCCCAGGTTGTCGTGATGCACCACTCCTTTTCTTCCTGTGTTCTGCCTACCATGCCAATAATCCCATGGTCTCTGATGCTACAGTTCTGCTAATTTCCTTCATCAAACCTGCTCCATTTTGGCGGAGCTATCAAATGCACATGCCTCTATCTCCTTCCCTGAATGCAAGTTGGTAGCTCTTGCAGAGACTGTGAGAGAAAAACACTCTGGAAGTTGGCCACTGCCAAAGGATGTGGAGGAGTCCATGGCCTTCTTACCTGTGTTGGTTTAAGAGTTTACAATTCAGCCTTTGGAAGAGAAAAGTACAAAGGTGTGTATTTGTGGGAGAAAAAAATACTTCTATTTATTTAGACTGAATGTAAAGAGAGAGATGCATTGTAATATTTTTGCTCCGAGAGTTAAATGTAATTTTTGCTAGTATTGGCATTATCCTAAATGTCACCTTGAAAGACTTCATTAATTCAGAAAGGTCAAAGAAAAAAAAAGATGACCATCATGCATTTTGCATCCCATGTCAGTGTGATGTTGATATTAACAACAAGAGAAAAGGTATGCTTCAAAATTTTGCCAGACAACAGAAAGCAACCAGATGGTATCAGAAAAAGGCATAAATGTCAACATTAACTGGAATGACAGGCAACATTAGTCTTTGTTGTTACAGGAATCCTTGTAAAGTTGTATTAAGTTGTAAGAAAATCTTTCTTAGGATGTTTTAACCTTCTAGCTGCAGATTAGCCTGTTTCTGCCACCTCATTGCCTAGACCTGCTTCCTGTCCCCCATCTCTTAGGCAAAAGAGTTGCCAATGGGATAGTTCAGGGATATGAAGGGGGTTACTGCTGACAATCCAGACAATAATAGACTAGGCATTCCCCCATCCATACGTTTCTTGCCATGCCTGGAGCAGAGGAGTCAGGTGGGAGGGTAGACATTATTTGAGAGCATGAACAGGTGCAACTGGATAGATCCAGTTGACATGAAGATGTTTGTCTTTTTGGACTTTTGAAAATCTTTTGATCAAATCTGTCACCAAAGTCTTCAAGTAATCTTCGTAGTTGTAAATTAAGGGGACAGGTTGTCTTTTGGCTAGGTAACTGGAAACTAATAGGAAGGTGAATGTAGAAGTAAATGAACACTAAAATAATATATTTCTAGAAGTAGGAGGACTTTCATACTGATGGATTTTTTATTGTCACTCTACTTTCTTCAGGAAGCTGAAGTCAGAGAAATTACTACTGTAGTTTTATAAAAGGGTATGGGTTGGACAGTAACGATAATAGCATTTCAAAAATAAATGTACTCTTTCTCTCACTTTAAGGGAGAAGAAATTCGCCTTTAAAGTTCCCTCAGGGAACTTCTCTCTTATACCAGAATGTGTGCTTTGGGCTATTTTATGCATCACATTTATGCAGTGTCTTCCTATTGGTTGATTGGTGTGTTGATGGATGGCGATTGGCTGTTTTTTCTTGTGCTGGCTGCCAAGTCCTTGGCTCCTAAATACCTGATAAGCTGTTGGTAAATCAGCACTCCTGTTGACTGACAAGGGGCCCGTTTCCCAGGCTTCAATCATTTCCCTGGTTATCTATTGGCACAGCCAACAATCTTAGTAGCTGCAAAATTGAAGGATGTATGTCTTTTAAATGATTATTTGAATTTAACCATTTTAAACATGTCCTTCTATTATTGTTATTGGGAAAAATCCATCTGCAATACTATTTTATTGCTAAATGGGACCTTCGCATTGGGCTTCCAAATTCTTTAAACTGATACTGATATCGTTGGTGGGCATGCTGAATTTATCATTCAGTATTAGTCTGGAATTATTTCTGACAATTTGCAAGCCAAAGCAATAGGATCAAGATATTTATTTATATTTTTATTTCCTTGTTTTCTCCTTGTTTCCAAATTATTTATTTTAATGCTAAATTAATAATTCTGTCAACATGGAATTTTCAGTCCCATGTTGATGAGTCTGAAGTTGACAAACATTCTTTACAAGCAACGAAAGCTGGCTTCTCTAGATTCTTTTCAAAAGACAGTAAGCTGCCCAAAATAGGTGCCGCATGCTGTGTGTAGACATATGTTGCTCACCACGGAGATAAAGGCACACACAAAAAGGATTATAATAACTTAGCTGGACATTATTTTGCAAAGCAAACTACACTAAAAACTAAATCAATTCAATGACAATTTGATTGCATTACTTTCTTTTATAAAGTAGAATGCTGGGATTTTAAGATCTGTATTAGAATAATGCCCCAGGTATTACAATTATGCAGGACTCAGATAATAGTCTTAAAATCTGATATTATTCTTCTGTTGCAAGCATTTATATCTGGAAATTAAAATTAAATATCTGTGCGTGTGTGTGTGTGTGTGTTATTTAATTTTGTCTTTAAATTTTATTTCAAAAGTATTAAGCGTGTGATTATGTGCTGAAAAATGAAACCCCAGCATCATGGGACAGATTGGAATGGGGAGGAGATTAAGTTACTAAGGATGGATATGTCTGCAGCTCCTGCATGGCTGCTGGCTTGTCTCCCTAGTTTGTATTTTATTGTATCCTCCGGACAGCCAAACAGGGGAGTGCTAAATAAGAGGAAACTGGTTTTATATTCGTGGTTTTGGTTTTAGTTTTTTCGAATATGAAAGGGCAAAGAAAAAAGCAATCATTTTGGGGAGATCAGCAAAGAGACTCGGTCCAGTCCTGAAGTATGGAGAAAGAAGCCAGAATATGGAAGAAGAGAAATTAGTTCAGATCAGGATGACGCAGGAATCCTGTCAATGGAATCTTTCTGCCATATAATTCCAGATGAAGTTTTAGAAGAATATTATCACACCATTTCTTTTGGAGTTTCTTTTAAATACCTAGAGAACCCCCAAGACTCATGGGGACACATGGTATCCCTTGCATGTGAAAGCACCTTAGATTGCCCTTTTCCTGATTCCAAATTCTCCATGGAGCTTAAGGTAAAGGTAAAGGTTCCCGACTCTAGGGAGCAGTGCTCATCTCCATTTCAAAGCTGAAGAGCCAGCGCATGGTTATGTGGCCGGCATGACTAAACGCCAAAGGCGCATGGAATGTTGTTACCTTCCCACCAAAGATGGCCCCTATTTTCTACTTGCATTTCGAAAGCTTAGCTTCCAGTAAATTCAGGAGTTTAGTGTGCAGGACAGGAAAGGTAGTACTACAGTAACAAATAAGATTCCTAATTTCAGGAAGGATAGTCATCTTTTTCTGGATGAAGTAGCATCCACTTGGAAAATAGTTTGGGAGTTCTTCTTCTGGATCCAGTTTGCACCTAGAAATCCATGTGCCATCTATGCTAAGAAAGTATTTGTGCAATTCTGGTTGTGATCAGCAAGGCCACAGCCACCCTGTTTTGATGACCTCACAGTTGGTGTTTATGGAATGTGATCTACATAACATAACTTGTAAACATTCAATAATAGCAATTTGTGCAAAACAATTCTGTATCAGTAATGCCAGGTAGAAGATTTTAATTATTTAAATCCCATTATTCTGATTTTCCTACCAACAATAGTGGCTCCCAATTTATTTCTAAGATGAATTTAAAGCTCTGTTAATGCTTTAACATTCTCAGTGGCCATGGTTTTTGAAGTATTGCATTTTCTTTATGTCTTCACATAGAATAATTGAAAGCTAGGTTTAAAAGTACATAGACACAGCAATGGCCAAGCTTTAAAATCCCCTGCCTTGTTACGATTACTTTAGCCCCTTTATCTCTCTTCTTTTTGCTTGATTTTCAGAAATGGGACAATTGATTTATCTGCTGTTCCTCTGATCTTTGTAGCTTAGTATTGTTGATTTGAGTGACAGGGTGTTATCTTGAATAAATTAATTTCATTAAGTTTTAATTTTCAATGTATTTCAGTCTGATGTGCAGTTCTGTTATGACTTTATGTTGAAAAGTGATAAGAAAACATGAGCTGCAAATATCAAAATGTAGATTTTTTTTCTGTTGTGGGCTTTATAGTCTTCTTTGTTATATATATATTAAAGCTCTTTGAATTTTATATGGGGTATGTTCTGTGTGTAACATAATGACACATTAGATTGAAAGAGGGATTTTACATCTAAATTTTCATTTGTTTGTGTTACCCAGATGAAATGTTCCATAGAAATATATTATTGATTGTTAACACATTTATTATTGTTTCCATCTAGTACTTAGTTCTATGATTTGACGGGCTTTTAAAACTCATTAGTAAATAAGTAGCTTAAAATATTAGAATGTTATATTTCTACCGACAGAAAGCAAAATTTTTAAGGTTAGGGAAAGTAATATTATAATTTATTTACTTTACTCACTTTCCTTCAGGAAGGAAGTGATTCAGTATATTTTGTCTGAACTCTTCTTTTCTAACAGGTCTAATAAAAGATACATGCCACAAAGACAAGTCAGATTTTTTACAGTGTCTCAAAATGACTTTGACAAAGTTAGTGAATCAGTGGAGTTGACATATGAGGCTCTCTCTCAAATAGACTGATTTTCCCTCCCAAAGAATGATTAAATAGGAAGAGTGGTGCTTTGTCACAAAGTAAGGAGCTTGCCAGCTAAAGATTATATATTTGATATCATCCTGATAAATGCACACTTTAAAAGGTTTTGCTAGGTTGTCATATCTGAGGTCATCAAAATTTGATCAAAAGTGCTAATCACTTTTTGGTTTTGCATAGGCATGCTAGCTAAAAAAGAAGAGGTTTTTTTAAAAAAAGAAAGATCTTGCAGAAACTCTGGTATTTAGATTGGCTCTGTAAAGGTTTCATAAAGAAGCTTTATATTGGTAGATAACTTCCCTAGAAAATAAACAATATTTATTTCGTGTCATTTATTTATTAAAAGTAAAGTACCGAATATCCCAGATTCTTTACCAAAAAGCACTAAAAAGTACAAAAGACATTACTTAGGAAAATAATTCAAAGCATAATTAAAATACCTTTAAAACAAATCCATAAAATAGATTACCCAGCCAGTATTGAGGTTTGCAGACAGGCAAATTTGCTTTTTAAATTATTAGTCTTTGGTTTTATCAGATTTCTATTTTATTACTTACATTTTTTTGTTTTCTTTACTTACTGTGTCATCAGTCTGATGGCTTTTTAGCAAAACTACATCATGGTGCTGATGAGCTCCATGGTTTTTCAAATGATGTACTTTCTGGTTCTTTTTTTATTTTTTTGTGCCTTCAAGTCATTGTTGACTACTGTTGACTGCCTTAACAAACCCCTACACGTTCCCTGGACAATTTTTTGGAAGTGGTTTGCCATTGCCAATAATGCTGAAAGGGAGCAACTGGCCCAAGAATACCATCACCCACCAAGATTCATGCTTAAGGAGGGACCAGAACTCATGTTCTCCAGGTATCTAGCCTGATGCCTTAACTGCTACACCAAACTGGCTCTCTTCACTGATTTTTCTCATCTTTTTAGTTTACTCATGACCTTAATGCTGCCATATTTACAGATTTAAACATAACCATAACCACAAGTCTATAGAGCTTCTCAGTCACACAGTTATGTGAGTGGGGTAGGGGAGACACAATGGAAAAAGCAGCATTGAAGTGTTACAAGGTCAGCCCCTTTTGTACTTTTTATCATTCTAACCCTCTGGATTTGCTGAAATGGCATAAAATTCCTCCCACTGTCATGGGAGGACAATGGAGTCCAGCTACCCACATTTTCGAGCTTGCTGCTTCTTTGTATTCAGGACTTTTAGACTCTATGGAACCCTGGCCAGAGGTCATCTTCACCTTTTCCGGATGTACTCAGCTGCTGAACGTCTTGAGCTGTGAGACTCCCCCCTCTCGCAGGTCTGGCCCTCCACGTTATCGAGGGCCTACCTCGATGACGGGTTTTGAACCTAGAGAGGTGGCATGCCGTGAAGAGGGGATTGAGGGTTTTTTAATACAAATTTTTAGTTAAACTTTTAAGGGGTTCTGGAGGGGCGGGTCGGACTAGAATTAGGGCTATGGGTATGGGGGATAACCCACTAAGGGGAGGGTTGGGTCTGGCTGTGAAGTGCAGCATGGGGGGTGGGGGACCCAGGGTTGAGTGGGGGTTAGAGCTTATCCAGATAATGTTTCTACCATCAATACTGTGGGTGGGAGGGGCAGATATGGCAGGAGCAGGGGGCCAGATCATGTTAGGGGAGCGCGCGTTTGCTGTTTACGAGCGGTGGCGCGCTCCAGCCCCCAAGGCTCCACTTGTTCCCCAGGTTGCACAGACCCTCAAGGCCCAGGCCTTTGGCTGATGTTATGCAACGCCAGGTCTGTAGTAAATAAAGCCCCTTCATTTGTGATCTTGTTTAGAAGCGGGAAGGGGACCTGGCAGGTATTACGGAGAACTGGTTGGGCCAGCAAGGGGGGTTCCCCTCGTTGAAATGTGCCCACCAGGTTTCCATGCATTCCATCAGCCGAGGTCACAGGGGTGGGGGGGGGTAGCAGTTATTTTTAAAGAAGGTCTTAGACCAAGGGAGGCCACTGTTCCTCAGACAGCCGGCTGTGAGTCCCTCCTTGTGAAGTGGGGTCATGGGGTACAGATGGGTTTGCTGATCACGTACCTGGCTCCCTGTCATGTGGCAGCAGCCCTGCCCGAGCTACTCAACGTTATCACCACGGTGGCTGTTGGTATCCCCAGACTTATGGTCATGGAGGATTTTAACCTGCTGTCCGTGGGTGAGACGTCTGAAGTGGCTCGGGAGTTCATGGCTTCCATGACAGCTATGGACCTGACCCAGCTAATTCATGGCCCTACTCACACGGGGGAAAACATGCTGGACTTGGTTTTTGTCTCTGGACAGTGGTTGAGTGATCTTGAGATAGGGGATATAGTCACCGAGCCCTTGTCATGGTCGGATCACTGTCTCCTTCACCTTGACCTTCGAACCTCTACACCCTGCTGCAGGGAGGCAGAACTGGTAAGATGGTTCCGCCCCAGGCACCTGATGGAGCCTGATAGGTTCCAGATGGAGCTTGGCCCATTCCCTGAGGCTCTGGATCACGCCTCGACTGGAGACCTAGTTGCCGCCTGGGATAGGGCGGCCGCTGAAGCTCTGGATCAGGTTGTGCTTTTGCGGCCTCTGACCCGGGGCCAATCTCATCTGGCTCCTTGGTTTACTGAGGAGCTGAGGAAGATGAAGCACCGGAAAAGCCACCTAGAGAGCAGTTGGAGGGCCAGCCTTTCTGAATCCAACCGAACACTGATAAGATCTCATATCAAGACTTACCTAATGGTGATAAAAGCAGCAAAGTGTAATTATTTTGCTGCTCTTATTGCATCATCAGATAACTGCCCAGCTGCCCTGTTTAGAGTGACCCTTGCTCCATGACAAAATCACTCAGATTCGGGAAGACCTGGAGACCTGGAGTCCGACTGGGTAGTTTCAGAGGGGATGACTGAGGCAGGTCTTGAGAATGTTATCTGGGATGAGTTTGATCCTGTGACTCCTGCTGATGTGGACAGGATTCTGGGTAGACTGAATGCGACCACATGTTTGTTGGACCCGTGCCCCTCCTGGTTAGTGCTGGCTTCTCGGAAGGTGATGCGAGGTTGGCTCTAGAGGAATATAAATGCTACATTGGGTGAGGGTGACTTTCCCGCATCCTTAAAAGAGGCGGTGGTGAGGCCTCTCCTCAAGATGCCTTCCCTGGACCTGGCAGTGTTGTCTAATTATCGTCTGGTCTCCAACCTTCCCTTTGTGGTGAAGGTTGTTGAGAGTGTGGTTGCGCGACAGCTTCCCCAGCACCTGGATGAAATGGTGTATCTGGATCCATTCCAGTCGGGTTTCAGGCCTGGATACAACATGGAAATGACATTGGTCGTGTTGGTTGATGATCTCTGGAGGGCTCGGGACAGGGGTTGCTCCTCTGTCCTGGTCCTATTAGATCTCTCAGCGGCTTTTGATACCATCAACCATGGTATCATGCTGCACCGGTTGGAAGAGTTAGGGTTGGGGGTCACTGTGTTGTGGTGGTTCTCCTCCTTTCTCTCTGACCAGTTGCAGTCTGTGTTGGCAGGGGGGCAGAGGTCGACCGCGAGGCGCCTCATATGTGGGGTGCCACAAGGGTTGGTCCTCTTGCCCCTTCTGTTCAACATTTATGTAAAGCCGCTGGGTGAGATCATCGGTGGTTTGGGGGTGAAGTATCACCAGTACGCTGATGACACTCAGCTGTACATCTCCACCCTGGACCACCCCAACAATGCCTTTGAAGTGATGTCCTAGTGCCTGGAGGCCGTGCAGATCTGGATGGGGAGAAACAGGCTCAGGCTCAACCCATCCAAGACCGAGTGGCTGTGGTTTCTGACATCCTGATATAGTCAGTTGGTGCCATCACTGACTATTGGGGGCGAATCGCTGGCCCCCACAGAGAGGGCTCACAACTTGGGCGTCCTCCTGGATTCATGGATCTTTAGAAAAGCATCTGACGGCCATGATCAGGAGAACCTTTCATCAGGTTCGCCTGATTCACCAGTTGCGTCCCTTTCTGGATTGGGACTCCTTAAATTTGTCTTGGGCCAAATTGTTTAATTAGGTTTTATATTGCTTTTAAATTTTGTATTTATGTGTTTTATCTTGTGGCTGTTCACCGCCCTGAGTCCTTTGGGAGTAGGGCGGTATATAAATCAACTAAAACTAAAACTAAACTAAACTAACAAAATGTGGAGATCTTTTAGATTCCAGAATCATAGCATTCAATTTTCATAATTAGGTGATTAGACAGGGCATGCTATTAGAAAATCTATTGCTGCATTGTACATACATACTGTTATTATTGCAGACTTCTTAGCTTTGTGATGTGTGTCATTTCCACTGATTTTTCTGGAAGCCTGAACTTCATTGTTGTACCATTGTTAAACAATTTAAAGATATATGTTTATTTTTGTAATAAATGGCAAGTGTGCATATACAATTTAAATGTAAATTATGGAACAGTTATAGTACCAAAAATAAGAAGAAAAGGTTAGAGCCATTAAAAATATGAAATAAGGATAATCCTTGATTTACAAAAGTGTGTTTAATGACTGTTCAAAGTTACAACAGCATTTAAAAAGGTGACTTATGACCATTTTTCACACTTGTGACCATTGCAGCATCCCCATGGTCATGTGATCAAAATTCAGATGCTTGGCAACTGACTCATATTTATAACTGTTATGAAGTGTCCTAGTCATAAATCGAGGGCTACCTGTAACTTCAGTCCCACATCTGAAGAAAATATAGGTATCTTTATTTGTTGCTAGAGGTTTCCAGACTTACAACACCATGATTTGTTATTACTTAAAATGGCTATATCAGTTTCTTGTATTTCATCTTCTTACCTGCTAATCTTTACGGTAATCTCAATCTTTATATTACTGATGCAAAATACTGTAACCCCTTGTGGTAGTTGTATGGATTATATTGATTAGAGAACAAATACCTCTAAAATGGCAAAGTAGTGAATTTAAATAATGCAGAGGTACTAGAGAGGATTGTCATTTTTAAAAATTCTTGAACTGAGTGTTTTTATTCTATCTTAATTAAAACTAGCAACTACTAACTAGAATTCACTTCTTGCAGTTTATCCCTGCCAACAATTCAAAAATGCTTTTATGTGAAGGGATTTATGGAAATTGTTAACTGTAAAATTGGGTTTCTCTTCAATAAATGATGATACAGAAACTTGGAATTGTTCAGTGCCAGCTGAAAATATTTTGATGCCTGAGGCACAGCCTAAATAGATATATTTTTGAAAACTCAGGAAGACCTAACTTTTTCAGAGTGAATCTAGGAAGATCCGTCTGGTTGTACTTAAGACTTCCATGATGCCTCTATAATTTAGAGTAGTTTATACATAATAATGAGTAAAAAATATGCTTTTTAAATATGATGTTACTTTTTTGTATCTAAGCATAAAACTAGACAACTGTAATATTAGTATCTTAGTTTTGAGGAGGTGTTTATATTTTAGTATAATTTGTACAAATCTAGAAAAATACGTGATTTTCAGCAAGCATTTTGTTTTGTGTGTGTTTACAACAAGCTTGCACAGTGATTTGGTGTTTAAAACATTTTTACGTGATTGCAGCTGGAAAGTCTCTGATAGTAGCTTCAAAACTTTTCATCAATAAAACACTTGTTTTCTGCCTCAGGACAAAAATCTAAAGATGAACAAACATAAAAAGGGGGAAAGGATGAGAAGGGAAAAATATTGAAAACAACCTCAGGCAGTTCTTAAAGCTTATGGTTCCTACCATAGTCAGCCATATCACAATTGTGTATAGACTAGAGCAGGGGTGTCAAACTCGTGTCATCACGGCAGCATCACATGATGTATCGCAACTTTTTCACCCTTCGCTAAACTGGCCATAGGCGTGGCCAGGACATGATGCATCTCGTCTGTGGGCCGTGAGTTTGACAGCCCTGGACTAGAGGGAGGCTGAATATGTATAGATAGTGCTCGACTTATAACCATTCATTCTCTTTGATAATCTGTCCTTAACCTGTTCTTTTAAGTCTCCAATGGTGCACTCATCACCAATGTAACTGAATCCATCCTATCTTGCTGGTGCTGTCCTCTTCTTCTTTTTCTTTTCACCTTTCCCAATTTTAGAGCTTTTACAGAGTTAAACAAATGGTCTTATAATGCCACTTTATATGATTGGGAGTTGCGGAATCCATTCATTTAACCTCTTCTCTAGTCTCTTTTCCTTAATAAACAAAACTGGAAAATTGTTAATTACTGTTGGTATTCACATTAAGATTTGCAACAGGATTTTCCATTTTAAAAGCCTCTCTTCCAGCAGAGCAAATATGTTGAACCAGTTCTGAAAATCTTCTACAGAACTGTTGTTAATAAAAGATCGAGTCATTTTTTTAATGGTTGAATACTCCCTAATTGCAAAATAGACTGCAAATAATTATCTGAATGCCAATCTCAGAGTCCTTTTCTGTAATTTTGCTTTTTTCAAAAAAAGTGTCACACATATTGATGGATAAACATTAGAAATTATCAAAGAATCCTAGGATGCATACATAATTATTCAGTCCACAATAGTTGTACAAATAATTAAAATGGTTTAGATCTGTAAAATAATGGAATTTGAGTAGCAGAGCAGGGAACTATAATAAATTTTAGTGTTCAGTGACTGAATAAGAAAGCAAGTGGATAAAAAATTTGTATTCAAATGGGAACTGCTTAATATTTCAGTCCCTTGGAACATTTAAGTCTGTCTTTTGATATGGTTTCTTCCCTCAGTCATAATTCTCTTCCATTTGCCCACTATCCCTGCTCTTTATTTTTGACGTTGCTACCTCCAATTTTCTTTCAGTAGTCCTGAATGATAATTTCACATTTCATATGTGGAGAAAATGTCTGTCCTCTTTTTCCCTTCCCTTCCGTTCTGTACAGGTAGTCCTTGATTTACAACAGTTCGTTTAGTGACCTTATGAAGTTACAGTGGCACTGATTTACTTAACAGCTGTGTTACTAACTTAACAACTGCAGTGATTCATTTAACAACTGTGCCAAGAAAGATCAGAAATTCAACTTAACTATCTCACTTAGCAACAGAAATGTTGGGCTCCTTTGCAGTTGTTCGTCGAGAACTAGCTGTACCTTCTTCAGATGAATAATGCTGGTTTGCATTGCCAGGCCAATAGAGACACAAATTGTAAGATTTTCAGCTTTTAGAACCTGAGCTGATTCATCTGCTTGCTTAAGGTTCTGACATTTTTGTAATTTTTCTCTTCTTGTGAAATCAGCACAATTAACCCAGCCACCATAGTGGTTCATACTATTCTCTCCTGACCTTTTATTAGATTTAAAAATATTAGTAGGATTTTTTTTTAATGCTTGGCCTGTACAAAGAGAAGACAGGTGGCAGTGTTAATAAAACTCCTTGCAGACAATCCATTAAATCTTTTAATTACATCTGAAGGATAATTGTTGGTTAAAATAATCCAATTTATGGAACATCATGAAAAAAACTAACCCATCAGGCCTAATTCCTCATTGTTATCTACTGGCTCTGTTCTTTCCATCAGCACACTTCAGACAGATGTTCCCTTAGAAATATTTAACATTTTATATGCAAGGGTTATTGCCAAAGAATTAAAAAGGAGAGTTGCAAAATTAGTCCCTTTTGTAATCAAAGGGAGTGGCACGGGCAAAAAATAATTATAGCTATTTTTAATACTGTGTCTAAATCCAGAATCAAACAAGCACATTCATCTTCCAGTTCTTTTCTGCCTGTGTTAATAGGCTATAGATGATGCTTTTGTCACATCCCATCCCCTTAAAAGCCTATGCTTTTCAGTTGAGCAGATCCTTACATTAAGCTACCAGTCACTAAAAATTTGGTAATCAGGTGGTGTTGTATGAGTCGTGAAGACTTAGAGGTTAAAAACACTGAGTATGTTAGTGGGAAAAGTTTATTCGAAACCCAAACCCCAGCTCTTTCCCATCTAGCAATTCAAAATCATGCATATGTGAGTAGATTAATAGATATTACTTCAGTGGGAAGGTAACAGTGTCCCTGGTGCTTTTGACATATAACCATGTCGGCCACTGGTGAAATCCTCCGTGGATTGCAACTGGTTTGCTGCTCATGCATGCATGGTGTGCAACAAAAGCACGCTGTCCATGCGTATACACTACACACCAAAAGCATGATGCATATGCATGCGCAGTGCGCACCAAACACATGCTGTCCATGGAAAAAGGAGGCTTGGGGAAGTAAGTAGAACAGCGAGGGCAGGGGAAACAGTGTGCTGCACGATTTAGCTTCACTAGAAAGCAGGATTTCCTGCTTTCTACTGAATATAAACCATGGGTCAAGCTGATCATTGGAAATACCAGTTTGGACAAACTGGTAGCTTTTTAAACTACTGGTCCACCCAAACCAGTAGCTTTTTAACTACTGAGTCGCCTGAACTGTTAGCTGTTTTTTTACTACCAGTTCGCCCGAACTGGTAGTTTTTATCACCAGTGCGAACCGGTAGCATTTCACCCCTGACGCTGGCCACATGACCATGGAAAATGTCTTGGAACAACACTGGCTTCCTTGGCCAAAAAACAGAGATAAGCATCGCCCCCTAGAGTTAGATATGATTGGACAGAGAATCCTTTACCTTACTGTATGTGTTCCTCATATAACACAGTTTTGCCTGTGGAAATGACTCACCGATAATTAATAACAGGCAGTAAAGTTCAAATGTTCCTACCAAGACTATTTCTCTTCAAACAGAATGTTTTAGTTGCAAAGAGATTGCTGTATCTATGAATTGTCCTTCTTTCAAAAATAAAGTGCTCAGATTAGGTGCAGAAAGGCCCTTGCTATATACAACTGAATTGTTCATTTATTTAATTTGATTTGTATGCCGCCCTAACTCCATAGGACTCAGGGTAGCTCACAACAATTAAAATTTCAAGTCTTTCAGACCATACTGTATATAATAAGTTTGCTGAATGCATGTAATCCTGCTTCAGCAGGCAACCAGATAATGAAAATGAGAAAAATCAGAAATTAGATGGGATCAAATCATCAGGTCCTTTTGCAGAAGCGTCAGGATGTAATATGAGTTGTACATTCAAGAGATGAAAACAGACACACAATTTTATAACTAACAAAATGCTAATGTATCTCTTTATTATTAGTCTGCATTACTATTAATCTTCTCATCATTCCTATCACCCATTGCCTCCCACTTATGACCTTATGATGCTTGTATTCTTACGATTTATATTGATTGTTTCTTAGCATGGTTTGATTGCTTATTTGTACCCTATGACTATCATTAAGTGTTGTACCTTATGATTCTTGATGAATGTATCTTTTCTTTTTATGGACACTGAGAGCATATGCACCAAGACAAATTCCTTGTGTGTCCAATCACACTTGGCCAATAAGGAATTCTATTCTATTGTTGAATCCTTGGTGCTCTCTGAGTTTTGACGTTTGATTGCAGTGTGTTGATAATATTATTAGGCAATAAAATGTCCACCAGCAAAGAACCAAGCTCAGTAAGCACCAAGCATTCTATACTTCACCCCTGAAATATATATATTCTCTTTTGTTGATATTCCTTATTGCTGGATTTCATTTCTTTATAGTATTCCATATAGTTATTTTAAACAATGTAACAGCAGAAGTGTAGAGGATATAAACACTTCTATAATTGTGTTTTATGTTCCTGAGTTTGTCAATCAATATGCAATTTACAATTCAGGGAAGTATTTAGTATTTAGATTAATGAATTTCTCTGTGATAAGAACACATGTACATTTAGCAGGATATACTCATTGCCTAAAATATTCTTTTTTACTTCATCCTATGTGATCGATATACCTGAACTCTAATGCAGAAAAGAAGTTTTAATTTTGACACTTTTCAGCTGAGCTGCAGAGTTTAACCATCTGTATGTCAGCTTAATAGCACTATTATTACTTACAAATGTCCATGAATAATTTATATTATCCTTTTAACACTTATTCCTTTAAAATGCTTGAAAGTATGTGCTGGATTTATAATAATGATAGTGAACTCTCTGAACAACTGCGAGTCACATATAATTTAGGGCACCTGGAATAGTAGGTTCATATATCACAAATGCAATTTGTATATTTTCTCATGCTAAATTTATATGGTCAATCAAAGCTGCAGCCAAGTTAAATATGAATTAAACAACTTGAAATGTAGTTATAGAAAGGTTCATATCCTCAAAGGTCCTAACAGCTGCAAAGCACCTAATTTCTTCTAGTCTGAGTTGATTAGAGCTTATTTTTTGTTAAATATGATTGGCCTTTCAGTAAAAGTTTGCTCTTCCTTTCTTTATTCTGAAATAAATTCTTGCTGCCCTTGTGGGACTAATCCAAACCAAGAATATTAAGAATTCGTAGGAAGCTATGAATTTTAAAAGGTATATCTAACTTTGGTTGTATATATGTAACTGATAGTGAAATTTCAATTTTATAATTTGGTTCTTTGCGCATGTATCTGTCATACGTCAAAGGAATGCCAACTTTCATCTGGTTTTTTTTCCCCCCTAAACATTTAAAACTACAATAGCTGTTCATGCATTTAATAGAGGCTGAAGTCAGGGTTACCAATAAATCATACTGTTTATCTTTTCTACTATCAAGCAAACGATATTAGAGTTTCTGCAGCTTGCTTTACATAAAGCTCTAAAATGCACTTCAGTGAGTCTGCAAGAACTAGAATACATACAGGCTGCCCTGGTAATGAAATAATGAGATCATGGGCCTGCTTCATGAATCAGGAACAATAAAATACACCAGTTTTCCCCAACCTTTTGGGTATCAGGGACCAGTCCCATGGAGACTGTTTTTTCTGCGGACTGGAGGGTGCATGGTTTTGCATGCTGCCTGCATTCCGCAGGTGGCGCTCCGCTTGTTTGCACGAACTGGTTGCTAGCATGCCATGGCCCGGTGCCGGTCCATGGACTGGAGGTTGAGGACCCCTGCAATACACTGCATTTATCCTGACGACTGATCAAACATTTACACAGAACAGCATTATTAACAAGTTATTCATATTTAAATTGCCAATGTAATATATGTAGGCCCTTGAATATATAAGTTATTTCTATTTCCATGTTCAGAAGATTTCCTAGGAAATGAGGACTAGAACTGTAGTATGACTTTGTATAGCTGTCAGCATTCCGAGTAACACACCCATTGAAAGCAGAACTCCAAGGTGGGTAGATTCCTCAAAGAACATGTTTATTGAATACATCATATCGGCACAGCCGGTGAAAACCAATTCTAACATTTCCTGCGGCTTTCACCTAATTAAAAGAGTAAAATCCCCCCTCCCAGGTATAACAGGTCAGATTGTCCAATTAGGATGGATGGCAGGTTCGTCTCCTCCTTCAACAGCCACCTGATACAATGACCTTGGTTCCCACAGGAAAACTTTTTGTGTTGACTACTACCTGGGCTATCTACTTCCGCCCTCCCTTCCCCCCTCTCAGGCTTCGTGGCATCAATGAAGCAGCACAAAATAGCTTCAGCCAGGTTCGCTTCAGAGTTGACAATAGCCCCATTAAACATAATGATGTTTTCTACCAAGGAAACAAATATAGTATTGAGCTACATAAATCAAACAGTAAACCTATGTACATTTTACCTGCTTGCAGACGTACAGGCACACTGCTAAGTAAGTTTCTATGAGAACATTATTTAACTATATGCTTAAATGTAGATGTTCCTAATTCTCTTTTGGAGGATGGTGACAATGTTTGAACATTTTGACAATTCTTCCATGTGCACTTTTCAAACCCAAATGGGGTGGTAAGCTTATTTAAAGTACTAGTATTATTAATGGTGTCATTTATATGTTCATTTTAAAGGAATTAAAAAGGTCCTTGAAGAATAGTTAAGCCTTGAAAGTGAACTATATCTCAGTGAATGAATCTCTTATTTATTATCTAGTAGGCCTGAAAATTATTTTAAAGAACTGCTGGAGATATTCCAAGGAATCCAGATTCCTTCTTATATGCTTGTGTGATTTTGACTAACCAAATTCAGCAAAATTCAATTAAAGCTCAACAATATATTTCAAATAATTATCCAATGCATCATCCTGAAGACACATTTTCTATTAAAAATCCTATTTGAATAAAGGAGCAAATACTGGTTTGTTGTTTACTATCACTGTTTATTGGTGACAGAATTGTGCAATAGGTCATACATCATAATCCCTCCCCAAATGATGTTGCCTTGTGCATATCTAGACAGCCCAACATACCTTTGCGAGGTTATGTTGCATATCTTACATGTGAACATTTTCCCTCCCATTCGTTTGATTTTTGCAAAGGAAGTATTTTCCTAATGGGTCAAGCAATTAAAAAAGGTGGCAGGAAGTTGGTACCTTCAGACTTGTTAATGTAGACCAGGAGTTCAAACTTGATTTCATTGAGGGCTGCATCAGGGTTGTGTTTGACCTCGGGGGCCGGGGTGGGCATGGCCAGGGTTGGCATGGCCAGCTTGATGTCACTCTTGTGGGAGGCACCTGTGGTGGCCTGAGTGCCCTGCCAGTGAGAAAGGGGTTCCTCAGCTCCATTTTCAGTCGTGATGGCCTACTGCAACCTTCTGCCAGTGAAAGTGGAGCTTGGATGGGCCACGAATATCCCCCTGGCCCTACTTTTGCTGGCAGAAACACTGTGGGCCGGTCCTTCGCTGTTTCTAGGGCAGCCCCACAGGCCAGATCTAAGCATCCCACGGACCAGATCTGGTCCCTGGGCCTTGAGTTTGACACCTCTGATGTAGACTTACAATAAAGTAGAATTAGTTTATCTAGTAGTGTTTCCTGTCTAGTTTACCTTGGGCTCACACAGAGATACATTTTTATAAATGAAAGCATTTTATAATTGAATGCATATTTCATTTTGGAGTAAGCCAAATTACAGAAATAATAGAAAAAAAGTTAGATATAATAAGCCAAAGAAATTAAAAGAGACGTAGCTAAAACTAGTTTACATCAAAACATTAACTATATTTTTCACCAATTTTCTCTGCTTGAAAAATATCCTTGTTTTACCATGTCATTTATCACTGATTAAAAAACGAAATGTGTGTGTGTGTGTCAAAAAAGTCAAGATGCACAAAACATATAAAACAATAGCAATATGATTTTGATTGCTCCATGGTGGCCACTATGCTGACTTTTTATTCAACCCTAACACTTTGATTCAAAGTGTCTTGCCAACTACATTCAACCGTTGGTTTTTCAGTTGTCCTCCTTGCAAAGAAGCCCAAACTTTTTGCTTCTTTAAGAAATATTCATGCCTTTCAAGAGAGAAGATATTTTAGGAGCTGTGGTGGTGCAGTGCTTTGAATAAAGTTATTGCAGGCTAACTCTGCCCATTGTCAGGAGTTTGATCCTGACCAACTCTAGGTTAACTCAGTTTTCCATCCTTTTGAAGTTGGTAAAATGAGAACTTAGACTGTTGGTAGCAATATGCTGACTCTGTAAACCAGTTAGATTTTGTTGTAAAGAACTATGAAATGGTATATACATGCAAGTGCTATTGCTATTTCTATTAGCAAGTTTATTTCTTGCAAGAGCCAAGCTGGGTTGGTCACTAGGACCAGAGGTTTAGTCTTCTGAGTTTTCAGATTCATGCTGGAACCCATCCTCAGGGAACTTCTCTCTATCAGAATGTGTGCTTTGGGCTTTTCTATGCATCATATTTATATGGTGCCTTCCTGTTCGCTGATTCATTTGTTGATAGCTAGTGATTGGCTGTTGTTTCCATGTGGTGCCAAGTTCTTAACTCCTAAGTATTTGATAAGATGGTGGTAAATCAACACTCAACACATGGGGAGAGGGCAGGTCCAGGCACTTCCCGACCAAGGAACAAGCACAGCCTTTCTTGCTGCTTAGCACCCGGGCAGGATTGAAGCCCAGAACGCCAAACAAAGTTTGCCAGAGGGAGTGGTGACACTCAGCAATGCCACCCCAGTCTTCGATGCTGAGGGGGGGGGCGAGGCTTGGCACACCCAGAGGGCAGCATAGATGCCAGCCCTGCCACACAGAGGATCCCTGGCAAACAGTGGGGAGAGGCGGCTTTGACCAAGGAATCATGGGGCAAAGACAGAGGGTCAGTTGCTCCTGACTGGTGTGTGGCATGATCTAGCCCACCCAGGGTAAATAACCTCAACAAAGGACACTGGGCAAATATTTTCTGGTAAACTTGTGAGCCCAGCTGGGCATTCTCAGAAACATGGGAGAAGCAGAGAGGGAACAAAGAGGTGGGGATGGGGGTTAGAGGAGAGCAGAGCTCTTGGGACAGGTGGGTCTTCAGAAACCAGGAGAAGGAAAAGCAAAAGATCAGGCCAGCCATTCCCACCAGCTGGTTGCAAAAGCCCCACTTGATGGATCACTTGTCCTCTACAGTCCCCCTCCCCGACCCCCTCCCACCTCTGTGCTACCCTTGGTTGCCTCGGGAGGCTCTGAACTGACAGGTGAGTGGCTCATGGCCGACTTCAGCCCCAGTGCCGCTGCTAAGGAGTGCTGCCTGAAGCCCCTGTCATGGCCAGCCATGCCAGTGCTGGTGGTGACATTGTTCTGACCAGAGGTGAAATGCTCCCGGTTTGGACCGGATTGCCTGATCCTGTAGCGATGGCGGCAGGTGGTTTGGAGAACCGGTAGCAAAAATCCCTGTGCCCCCACCCCCATGCCCAGCTGAGCAGCACAATCATCAGAGACTTTTTTTTAACTTTTAAAAGCATTTTTTTCTACAACCTCCTCAGCCCAAGAAGTTGTAAAAAAAATGCTTTTAAAAGCTTCTGACGATCCCAGCTGAGTTGCCTGATCGTCAGAGGCTTTTAAAAGCATTTTTTCTTCAGCTGAAGAGGTTGTAGAAAAAAAATGCTTAAAAAAAAAAGTTGGCCATACCCAACCAGTCACCCCCCGCCCCAAGCCATGCCCACAGAACCGGTAATAACAAATTTTACATTTCACCACTGGTTCTGACTCTATAATCTTTATAGAATATTTTCTCTTCTTTCTTTTCAATATTTTATTATTCCATCAAGTATTTTGTATTCACATATAGTAACTTTGGGTAGTTATTAGTCAAGCCATTTTTATGGCTTGTTGTTATAAATAGGGGAAAGTACCATGTCCTTAACGTCTTGGAGAAATGTAATGTTTGGAATGAGAAAAAAAACAGCTGTCAATTTCATTCCTTGCTTTCCTTATGAATCATTTTTACAGTTTTAAATTAAGAAAATCTTGTTTGTAAATCTGGGAAGAGATGCTTTAGGGTGCCGTAGAATTGCACAATAGTTCACCTTGAAACTTAAGTAGCTATAATTTACAACGTAGTAATAAACCAACAAGAATCCTGCTCAAAGGATTCATATGCTTATATGACTTTAAGTCATATCTTGAGTTGAAAGAACACTGTTCTATCAGTAAGAAAAATCCACCAAAGATATATTTTTTGCTTAAAAGCCAAAAGCATTTCAATTTTAACTTTTAATAAGGCAATATCACTATATCTGGGCATCTAGAGAATGGCATTGAGTCAAAATCTCTCTTCAGGTAAAATTGTTCTTAAAATACCTGCATTGAACGAAGAAATGGAAGTTTAGGGACTTACTATTCAATATCACCATTTGTTATCATTTATTAGATTAATCCAATCCTTCTAGGAAGAATATGCTTCTTGGATTGACTACTTTATGGTGGATGTATCATTCAGCATTTATATAACCTGACTAATTTACACACACTATCAATTTGTCTTTCCTTCCTCTGAAGCGTTTGCTTATTGGCATTCTAGGCCACCTATTCATTTTTAAAAGGCTAAAAAAAGTGATGTGTGATTTTAAGTATCAACAGGGGACAGTATTTATCCAAAACCCTTTAGGCTTGAAAGCTAACTGGGTTGAGACTACTTAGAATTTGGAAGGGAGGCCACTAAGGAATATCACGTGGAACAGGCAGATGATATATGGCATTCTGGCTGGAATGAGGAAGAACAGTCTTCTCCATTGCTGTATTCTGTAACACTTACAGCAGTGAAAGGGAAGCTTAGGTTAACAATACTGCTGTGACTTCAGATGCATATATGGATAGAACTATTTGGGTAAAATCTTGTTCATGCATCTCCATGATGCATGAATGGATCCTTTCCATTCCAATTCTCAGAATGATTGGATTATGGATTGATTAGATTGATAGATCAATATTGTCCCATGCTAATTGATCAAATTGATCAAATTGATCAAATGGATTAATTGCCCATATTTTCAAAAGGAAGCTGTGGAAAAGATAAAATTAGTGCTTTGACTGAACTTTTACAGGTTCTTCTACATAAACAAGCATAGATAAATGAGCATAAATTAGCTACAGAAACTTAATTATAAGGGTAGGTCAGATTAAAGATATATATCCATGATAAGTTTAAAAGCATTTTAATTCTGGTATATCAATTTGACATGGAAGTCTGCTTCATGATTTTTTCCCATTTTCTGTCATTAAAAGTAAAATAATTGTGCATATCTTTATCAGAAACCAATTCGTTCATCCAATTTTGCCTTTATATTTGATTAACAATTATTCTTTCTGGAATACAACATTTGGTAAATTATGTATAGAGTAGGCTATATACATTTTCATAGTTTTAATTTTGAAGGATTATCTATTACAAAATTTGGAGCCTTGAAACCTTTGCATGTTCAAGCATGGTCAAATTCTGAAAAAAAAAGATGTTTGTTATAAGTAATGTTAAACTCACTAGCCCCTGATTCTTTCTTCTAAATTGAAGGGGATTTTAATTATGCTTGATTTGAGCATTTAATGCTCAATCTATTGGTTTACACATTAGATGTATTATATTTATTTCAAAGTAGCCAATAGAATTAAAAAATGTAAAAAAAAATAGTTTTAAAACAACAGCTGCCCTGCAAATTCTGTTTTACTTTGAGATGCCCCAATAGTTTAACAACTGTAGCAATATGAAAAATAGAATAAATATTAAAAAGGTCTCTAACATTAACATGAACCTAAATTGGCATAATTTTAATCATTGATGTTGTTAAATACATTCACCCAACTATTGGAATTGCCTTTTTTAGTAGGCTCCAAAAAGGTTCAAGTCTGCATACTCGAATTTTTCTTAACAATTCCAGGATTTTACAGTATGCTAAGTGAGAATAGGAGCAAGCTTCTTTCCTCTTACATTGTGCTGGGTAATTGAAGGGATCCAAGTTTAAAAAAAAAAGGAATAATGATTTTTATTTTTGTAAGGAGAAAAAGAAATTATTATTCAACCCTGAGGTTTACTTTCTTAAGCTTTAGGTAGCCCTCAGCCTGTTTCTTTAGCAAGCATTCAAAATTACTGCAGCACTGCCCTCAACACCTTTATTCTCCTGAGGCATCCCTGCAATAGGACTTCATTCACTTCATTCACTTAACAATCTATAAAATTGCTATAAAATTGAATCCCCGGCAGTGGTAGGCTACTGCTGGTTTGGACCAGTTCAGGCGAACTGGTAGTTCCGAACATTAGCTGGCCCTGCCCACCCGCCCCACCCTATCCTGTCCTATATTTCCTTCTTTCTGGCTCAGCTGATTTGTGCGGCACAGGTGATTTCCATACCTCTGCTGCTTTACTTACCGGACTGCCTTAGAAGGTAAGCAGCTGAGCTTCAAATTGCTGTATTTTGAACTCTGTGTGCAAGTGTGTTAGGTGCGCGCACGCTAAGTGCACGCTTACAGAACAGCTTGTTAAACCAGTTGCAGCCCACCACTGGTGCCAGGTTTGCAAAACAGTCACATGATGTCATTCTTAACGACACTTCACTCAATGGTCATATGTGAGACTAGTTTGTACGGAATCCTGAAAGCATAACAGCAGTCCAAGAAAACAAAAGAAAAGGACAAGTAGGAAACTTTTACAAGTTTTAACCTCTCTAGTAGCGTTTCATTTATTGTTGTGCAAGGCACAATCGTATACAGGAATCATTGAAGGAGCTAGAAGAATCCCAATGACTATCTTATTATGAAATCAGTTCTGACTGCAGCCTTGGTGCACAGACCATGGAATGATTGTAAAGGAAATATAAGCTTATTTTGTAATTCGAAGTTTTGATCATGGGAGGTTTGAATCATAGGTAAACCCTACAATACATATATACCAGGGGTGAAATCTAAACGTTCTCGTTGTCCCTGGAGCCAGCGGTCAGGCATGGGTAGTCCAGCGCCGATATGCAGGATTGAGTCAGCAACTGAGAAGCTCCGCCTCCACTCTCTGCTTCCCAGTTTCCTGACTCAATCCGATCAAGCAGGACACGTTAGAGCTGAGCTCCAGCAAGGTTTCATTCCTTGCCTTGTTCTTTGTCCTTTCCCAGCTTGGCTGGTTGATTAACAGCGAGAAGGGGTTTGCTCCCAAAACCGCTGTTTGTGAGGCTGCAGGTTCCCTGCTGGTTGAGCCTAGCCTCACTCTCTTCAGAAAAGGTTTTTCCTTTTCTCTGATAAGCCAGGACTGGCTTCCTGATTACCTGAAAGGCTTGAAAATTGGAGGAGAGTGCTGGACGGAGTCCCGCCAGCCAGAGCCTCTCATAGCTGCCTGTGCTAACAGCCACCACTGTTTGAGACTCTCAGGACTTCAGCGTTCATCTTCTGGTCGGTATCAGGGGCTTTTCTGGAGGCAGGGGGTTCTTGTGGGCATTCAGCTGCAGCCCTTTACCCCCCTCACCCCCCAGGCTTGATTCGGGGGTCGGGAGGCCTCTTTTTCCCTGGGTACAGGGTTCGAATCCTCCCGGCGGCCATTTTAGAAGTTCCGGCGGCCATTTTGTTTCAGCCTCATGGCCATTTGGGCCCATTTGATTACAGGCAGCTGTTTTACAGGCCTCTGTTTGCCCTTTTTCAGGCATGGGTGCTAGTAAAGCCTAACATGGGACAATCATAAACTGTCCCTTTGCTGAATCCCATCAGTTTTTAAGCCTGTGGAAAGCTTTAAATTTTATAGGAATTCCTTCCTTTCAGTCTGCTTACAGGCCACTCCACCCCAAATTAAGACCTCAGGATGGCTTCCAGGAAGACTCCCAAGGCTTCTTTCCACCAGCCCCATGGGGAATCATCTAAAGAAGCTGATCCTGTTCCAGCTAACAAAAGCAGGAGAACTCACCACACTTCTAAAGCCTCCAGGGCTTCTCACCCTAAGGCCCTGACTAAAGAGGAACTAAAAAGGCAGCAAGCCATGGAAAAGGCCATTCAAAAAGCGCTTAAAGTAATTTCCTTCCAAGAAGGGGTGATTCTCAGCCCCGGCCTACTCCAACCTCTGCACCTTCTGAGCCTGTAGTTATGCCTGCAGAGCTTCCTGATAACACCAGGGCTCCTTCACCTGCCCTTTCTCCAGATAGAGAATCCCCCCCTCCAAAGATACTGAGAGGGTTGATGAGGCCCTGTTTGGGGCTCAATCTGATTCCCCCCCCCCCAATCCAGATAGGGACCCTGTTCAGGATCCTCCAGCCCAGGTTGTCTCTTCCTTGGCCCCTCCTCCTCCTCCTCCTTTACAAGAGGCTCAGGTTTCTACCAATCTGGCTTCTTATATCCAAGAGGCTATAAGGATGGGAATCAGGCAGGAACTCCATCAGAGAACATCTTCCTGGGTTTCTAGTCAGTCTCAGTCCCTGGTGGATATAGAGGGGTCCATTCTCTCTGAAGGAGAGATACAGGATCAGGATCACCATGATGCAGGGTTTGCCCGGGCCTGTTCCCCAGATCACTCGGTAGGGGATTCCACTTCTATACCGGATCCTCTGGACCAAGAGATGTCTGAAGATGAGGACTTGGGCCCAGACTAGCCCGCTTTTGTGGGCCTCGTTAAGCCACAATTGTTCCGCTCCTTGTTGCATAAGGCTAAGACTACTACGGGCCTGGGAGTTTCCCGCCCTATCATGGCAGCTCAGGAGGAGGGTGTTGCCTCCTCCTCCTCTGCGGTTCCCCTCTTTGAGGTGCCAACAATTGAGACGGAGGAGGTCCCTGGCCCTAAACTTTTTAGGGAGGTCCTACAACGCCAATGGTCAGCCCCTGCTTCAGGCCCTTGCCCAAATTCGGTGGATAAGAGGATTTATAACTTGGCCCCCGAGCTCTCTTCTTTATTACAGATCCCTGCCATGGATCAGCCAGTAGCAGAATTGTCAGCTGCAGCCAACCTTACGGGCCCTCCGGAAGAAAGCCTTCGCCCTGAGGATAGGCGCATGGAGCATTCCTTGGTAAGATCTCACCAGGCTACCGCCTGGTCGGTTAAGGCGTCCATGACGGCCTCTTTCTTTAGCAGGGCTTCCATATTGTGACTTAGACAGTTGCAAGCTAGGCTTCCAGTCTCGGATTTACGAGCTCAACAAGATATAAGCAAAATCATTGTGGCCTTAGAATTTCAGCGCATGCTACATTAATCGCTTCACGCTTCGCTGCCAAGGCCATTGGCTCTTCTGTAGCGGCCCGCAGGCTGCTCTGGCTTCGTCAGTGGCAGGCTGATACTAAATCAAAGTGGCACTTGGCATCTTCCCCTTTCGGAGGTCCCAAGCTATTTGGAGCCTCCTTAGACCCCCTCCTTGTGGAATCCAGAGACAAGCGCCGTGTGCTCCCGGCTTTGTCCCGGCGTTCTGATTCCAGACCCCAATCTTCCTTTCGCTCCTTCAGGGGTTCAGACCCCTCCTAGGCAGGGACTCATAGACAACGTTTTCCCCCTGCCAGACAGTTTCGGCCTCAAGACCGCCCGGGTCCTTCCTCTTCCAGAGGTTTCTCCTGTCAACCCTTTCAAGGCAACAGGGGGAGGGGTTTCCATAAGTCCTGCTGACGGTCTGGTTCCGCTTCCCAGCCGCCTAGCGTTCCTCGCCAGCCAATGGGAGGCTACCTCATCGGACGCTTGGGTGAGAGGGACTATCTGATTTGGCCTCTCTCTCGAATTTCTCCATTCCCCCAGACAGGTTTGTTTGCTGCCCAGGCTCCGAAACAAAGACACCAAATACCTCATGGAATCTGCCATCAGTCACCTCCTCGAGATTCGAGCTATCGAGCCTATCCCTCCGGGGCAGCTTGGACTCGGCTTCTATTCTCTGTTGTTTGTCATCCAGAAATCTTCGGGGGGGATGGAGAGCAATTCTTGACCTCAAGGCCTTGAACCGCCGGATAATTACCGGCGGTTCAAGATGCAATCCCTCCAGACCATCCTGGAGGGCATCAGGAGAGGAGATTACCTCACGTCAATCGATTTGACGGAGGCATATCTCCATGTTCCCATCCTTCCAGAACACCGTCGTTTCCTCAGATTTTGTTTCGTGAACAGTTATTACCATTATCGAGCTCTTCCCTTCGGCCTCTCCTTGGCCCCGCGGATGTTTACAAAGCTGATGGCTGCTCTTGCGGCCTATCTCCGGACAATGCCGGTAAGGATGCAGTTTTTCCTAGACGACCTCCTTATCCAGTCTGTCTCGGAGCAGCAGGCTCGTCAGGACCTGGCTTCCACTTTCCAGGTCCTGGAGAGTCACAGGTTCTCAGTCAACCGGGCCAAGAGCCATCTGGTCCCGACTATCCGCATCCATCATCTGGGTTCCATCATAGACATGAGAGATTGCAGAGTCTATCTTTCTCAGGACCGCCTGGCCAGTCAGCGGTCTCTGGTCAAGTCAGTGAGGTTGGGAAGGAGCTCTTCTCTGGCCTCTCTGTCCCAACTCCTGGGAAATATGGTTTCCTGTATAGGCATTGTCCCTTGGGCCCATCTTCGCTGCAGGCAGCTTCAGTGGTTCCTCCTTCCCTTCCAAAGGCAGCGGTTAGGGTCCTTCCCCCGGAAGGTTCCTCTTCCCCCCAGGGTCCTCCGGTCACTCAAGTGGTGGACTTCTCCAGCCGTCCTTCAAGGGAGGGAGTTCCATGTATCCCGTCAAATGATCATAACCACAGACGTCAGCCTTCACGGCTGGGGGGGCCCTTCTGTCCTCCTCCCTATCACAGGGACGGTGGTCCAAGGCTGATCTCAACCACAACATAACCTGGTTAGAACTCCGGGCTATTCACCTTGCTCTTCGGGCCTTCGAGGACAAGGTTCTAGACAGGAACATTCTCATCAGGACAGACAATGTGGCAGCCAAGGCGCATATAAATTGCTGGGGGGGGGGACCCGCTCCAGTCACCTCATGCGGGAGGCAGAGAGGCTAGCGTCCTGGGCAGAGACACATGTGAGATCGATTCAAGCAGCTCACATTTCCGGGGTGGACAACTCTCAAGCAGATTGGTTGAACCAATCGACATTGGATCCAGGGGAGTGGTCCCTCGACACAAATCTCTTCAGGGAGATTACATTTCATCTAGGGAGTCCCATAGTAGATTTATTTGCAACCAGGTCCAATCAACAGGTACAGAGATTCTTTTCCCGCTTTCCGGAACCAGGGGCGGAAGCCGTGGACGCGCTCCACAGCAATTGGCCTCCTGGGCTGCTGTACGCCTTCCCTCCCCTTCCCTTGACAGCCAAAGTCATTCGGAAGTTGCTCCTGGAGAGAGCGGAACTAATCCTCATCGCTCCACACTGGCCTCGACAACCCTGGTTCGCGGACCTGAAATCCCTGTCCGTGATTCCTCCTTGGCGCCTCCCAGTAGCCAGGCTGGTCCTTCGTCAGGTATCCGTTTTGCATCCAGACGCAGCATGGCTTCAGCTAACCGTCTCGAGGTTGAGCGGCGACTGCTGACCGATCGAAGGCTTCCTTCTACGGTGATCAACACCATTCAGGCGGCTCACAGACCGTCGACGACACGGATCTACGACTCCACATGGCGAACTTTTTCTTCCTGGTGCAACAAGAATTCCATCTTCCCCACCTCTGCCTCCACAGAGCATGTGTTAATATTCCTACAGGATCGTCTGGAGGCAGGCTTGGCCCCTAACACCCTCCGCAGGCAAGTAGCCGCTCTGTCATCCATCCTTTGTTGTGGTTCAAAAAGTTCCCTCTCTTCTAGACCCCTCATTAGGCAGTTTCTACGGGGGGCTTCTAACTTTTGGCCAGCCCCTATCCACAGGGGGACCTTCCCCGGGTTCTAGACTCCCTCACACGGGCTCCCTTCGAACCCCTTCGGGAGGCGGGGCTTAGGTTCCTAACCTATAAGGTGGCTTTCTCTTAGCCATCTCCTCGGCTAGGAGGGTCTCGGAATTGGCCGCTCTGTCCATGAGGGATGACCTTTGTATCTTCCATCCAGACAGGGTGGTCCTTAGACTAGACCCCACCTTTCTTCCCAAGGTCAATTCCCCTTACCATCGTTCGCTGGAGTTCGTCCTCCCTGACTTCTACCTTCACCCATCCCACCCTAGGGAACGTCTTTGGCACTCCTTAGATGTTAGGCGAGCTCTTCGCATTTACTTGCGCAGGACTTCCTCCTTTAGACAATCAGAATCGCTCCTGGTATCCTTCCAGCCGGCTTCTCTCGGCAGGAAGGTTTCAGCAGCTACATTGGGGAGGTGGATTAGGGCCACTATTGCCAGAGCGTATGAAAGTCAGGCTCTTCCAGTTCCCCACATCACCTCCCACTCTACGCGTAGTGCGGCTACTTCGGTGGCCTGGGCCTCTCAGGCATCCTTAGAGGAAGTTTGTGGGGCAGCCGCCTGGCAATCTCCCACCCCTTTCATACGTCACTACAAGCTGGATCGTTTCGCCTCCGCGGAGGCTGCCTTCGGGCGCAGGGTCCTTCAACAGGTGATCCAGGCTCCACCTTTCCCAGCTCGGGCGGGTCCCTCCCTATAGGTTCTGCTTTGGCATGTCCCATGCCTGACCGCTGGCTCCAGGGACAACGAGAATGGGCGTTGACTTACCTGAACGCTCCTTCTGGTTGTCCTGGAGACAGCGGTCAGCCCCACCCTGTTAGGGCCCGTGCTGGTTCGGTGGTTCCTGCGGCTCTATCTTTCCTTTTTGTCAGCTCTACGTGTCAGTCAGCACTATCGTATTTCATCAGAAAACTGGGAAGCAGAGAGTGGAGGCGGAGCTTCTCAGTTGCTGACTCAATCCTGCATATCGGCGCTGGACTACCCATGCCTGACCGCTGTCTCCAGGACAACCAGAAGGAGCGTTCAGGTAAGTCAACGCCCATTTTCCCTACCAGTTCTGTGGGTGTGGCTTGGTGGGGGGAGTGTCCTGTGACTAAGTGGGCATGGCCAACTCAGTGTTACTCACAGCCATGCCCACTCAGTGACAAGACCCCACCACCACCAAGCCTCGCCCACAGAACCCAGTAGGAAAATATTTTAAATTTCTATTCTGCCGCCCACTCACCACCCACTCTCCCTTCGCTTTGGGTTGGGGGCTAGGGCCCAGAGACATGCCATTCACTGAAGCCCCGGAGCTGCTGCCTACTCACCACCTGCCTCAACTGGGTTGGGGAATGCACCATTCCCCGACTCCAGCCTTGCTGCAGAGCTGCCGCCTGCTCGCCCTTTGCCACGCGGCATGTCCTACTCCTTACCTTTCTCCCGCGGCTGGCTGCCAGGGAAGGCAAGGGCCTGAAAGTTACCAGAGCTGCTCTCCTTGAATGTGCTGCCATCGCCGCCCTGGTCCACATGCCGCCTGCACAAGTGCACACTGTTTATTTCATTCATTCATCAGTGGCAGGTTGGGTGTGCGCTGGTGAAGCTGCCGTGTGGACCAGGGCAACGATGGCACATTCAAGGAGAGCAGCTCCGGGGATTCGGTGAATGGCACGTCTCTGGGCCCCAGCCCCTGACTCAAAGCAAAGGGAGAGCAGGTGGTGAGAGGCCGGGGCAAGGCCGGAGTCTCTTTCTGGGCATGTTGCTTCTGCCTGTTGGGCCACTTCCTGTAGCTGGCAGCTCTGCAGCCAGCCATTTTGCTTTTTCCCTCTTTTTCTTCATGGGAGGCTTGCATGATGGCACCAGCAGAAGCGCTGTAGGGAAGTGGCCCAACAAGCGGAAGCACTGCACTCAGAAAGAGAAGGGCAAGAGGGGCCAGTGGGCTGCAGAGGCTAAGGCAGGTGGGTGGAGCCTCCAGCTGCCATCGCTACCGGTTCTCTGAACTACTGGCCATCATCGCTACCAGATCGCACGGATCCGGTTCGAACCAGGATCTGGTTCGAACCAGGATTTCACCCCTGATATATACTGAAAGTAAGAGGATGAACCCAACTGGGATCTGAGGGAGGAGATGTGGGCAGCCTGTGAATGTGGACAGCCTTATAATCTCACTAAATGTATGTACATGACAACTTTTCCTTTTGCTTCTTATTGGAAAGTATGTATAGTTCCTTCTGCAGATGAATAGCTAATTAAATCCTGAAAGTACACCCCACTAACTGAAATAAACTTGTATTTCTAAAGTAAATGCGGCATACTATTTAATTCAACTTTGAAACAGTTTTGGGGTTAGTCTTCTATATATAGCACGGGTGTCAATCTCGTGGCATCACGTTACCTATCACGACGGTTTTCCCCTTCTCGGAGCTGTGGTGGGTGTGGCATGTGTGTGATGCATCTGGCCCACAGGCCGCCAGTTTGACACCCCTGAATTATATAGGTTTGTACCACATCCAAAATTGGGATTTCTTTTGATAGATATTCTCCATATTTTAATTTTTAGTGATCTGTTAAATAAGAGTACCAGTAGATCTTTCATTACTCAGATAAAAATTGCTGTAGTTCTTCCTCTTATTTTAAGATTAATACTGAACTGATTATTGATAACAAAAGTTACTAAATGCAACAAGTCTAGCTTAATACTTGAGAATTTTGATGTGTAATATTTGTGGGGGTTTGAATCAAAACTAGGTTTCCTAAGTGTAATTCCTATATTGGGGAATAGATACTGAGACTAAAACCAGCATGGGATGTTAATAGACAAACCTTCAATTTGGATACTTAATTTGAATGCATAGTTTCTATGTTTCTTCATTTCCAGGCAATGTTCATAACCCAAATAAATTAATTCAAGAAATCAACATGATTACTATCAACATGATAGAAATCAAGAAAAATTACAGCTCATGCCAATGTAAATAAAGGGCAATAAAATTGTAAATTGCAAAGGAGGCAGAAATAATCTTTAAAATATTACATAGGAGACAGTGAAGCGATTTTCAATCTAAAGAAGATCTCATGCCAGAAAATTTTCTCACTAGAAAATTTATGTTCATTATTCTTTGCTTTTTGCATGAGATTAAAACCATGGAAAGTGGATCAAATGTCAAGTCATATTAGAATCAACATTCCTTATACTTAATGAATTTCCTTTTTGAATTAGTCACACAGATGGTAAAAAGAGCTTCTCAGCTAATGCTTCTAATTTTTTTGAGTCAACAGAATGTTTCTTGTTTCCTTGCTTTGAAAATTGTTGGTTTTCGTTGATGGAGTACTCATTCTTTTTTGGATTTCTAAAATTTTACATATTACTGCTGAATGTTATCAGAGCTACATGTGAGCAAATAATACCAACATTTAGAGTTTGTTTCATTTATTTCCTCAGCAACATCATTTAATGTGTGATTTTTAATATAAAAAAGTAGTACCTATAATATCTTCAACAAAATGCTGTGTAGGAATTTGGGCCAATTTCTCCTTGCTTAAACTTAGTAATTTTTGAGAGTTTTCTTGCATGAACTGCTCATTTCAGACCCTGCCATCGCAATTACTGTATGTTATTTAGATTTTCCTTTTGACTTGCCCATTCCAAAACACAGAATTTGTTTTTATTCATCAATTCTCTTGTATACTTGCTTGTATGTTTGGGGTCACTGTCTTGTAGTATGAGCTGCTTGCACTTTGGCATTTCAACTGCAGTTCTCAGATAAATAAGCTGATATACTTCTGCTATACAGTAGAATTCAGGCCACTTTCAATGATGACAGTTTCTCCAGGTTTTGATACACCAAGTGTGGAAAATTAACTAGACGCCTTTGGCATCAATGTTCTTCTCAGTGAGTAATGACTTCTCTTTTGTTCCTCCCTATTAGTTTTATTTTTATCCAGTACTTTTCTTTTGATGGAAATTTGAACTCTGACTTCAGCCAAAGCAAGGCAGGCTTGAAGATCCCTGGATGTTGTTCTAAGGCTTTGCACACGTTTTTGGATGATTTGATGTACTCTTGAAGTAAGGTCTAATTTTATTTATAGTCAGAAGCCTGCTGTCATACTGTTGGAGTTGTTTTTGCAAGATGTCATTCTAGGAAAGATGTCTGATCTTTCCTAGAATGAAAGATGTCTGATGTCTCCATTTCAACATTATGTCTCTGATTGTAGATTGATGTAATCCCAGACCCTTAGAAATGGTTTTGTAATTTTCCAGATTGAATGGTTTTTTTTCCAGAATTCTTCAAAAATTTATTTTTAGCAAATTTTGATGTGCCTCTAGAATCCATGTCATAAGCATTATGGTGAATGGAGCTAGGTTTATGAGATTTTTATAGGTAGGTCAGGGCTGGCTGATTATTTAAGGGAGTACTCATACAACCAGTCCAGGTTATTCCTCCAATTGCATTATTTAAATATGTGTATGTGTACAAAAGAGTGTGTTTTCACACTGACACATTACATATTGGATGATTTTGTTTCTGAAGTAAATGGATCAGCCCTCCAATTTTTGTGTTATTCATGAAATCTCTCTTTATATATCAGAAGGATATACATGAAGTTCGGTAATATTCAGTGACAAGGTATAAATTTTTGATTCAGGAAATATAAAAGACAGCAAATGCTTTTTCACAGAGTTATACATAATCACATGTTGTTTTCTTCTCAAATTAGCAGTCACAAATGTCCTGAGGTCAGACAGGGCTGTTTCATACATTATATAAATTGATATTAGGAATGTCACTTAATAGTGATTTGCCTCAGGGAACAGTAAACTCTGAACTGAAGTTAGTTACAAGTATTTTTGGATATTTGTACTACTATTGTTTATTTTCTTCCACAATCAAAACTTTTTCCACAGTAAGTAGTAAATAGGATCTAATTTCATTGAATCTTAAGAATAATATGTTAATTTTACTCATTATTTCCTTTCTGTATAAAAGAGCTGTTTAAAAACTAAATTTTGTTCATCTCAGCGCTAGACTGTGTTATATTTAAGAATATATATGTATATATGTGTTTCATTTATTTTTTTTTAAATCTAAAAATATTTAAGCATTATACAGCTCTATATTTTGCTAGAGCTACTCTAGGCAGCTAATAAAACAAAACAAGTCCAAGCAATTACAATGATAATCAAAATAGAGTGTGCTGGAGGTCCAAATAAAGCCCTTCAGTTTTAAGAAAAGATGGGCAGTTAAGTCTCACTTAACTGCCATCCCCAAGGCCCAGAGGAAAAGCCAAATTTAATGCCTCGCAAAAGACCAACAGGGTCAGGACCAATTGAATTTCAGGGCGGGGGGGGGTGGAGATTCTTTTCCACGGGGCTTCATAGAGAATCCTGAAAGATGGCACTACTTAATAAAAGAGGCCCAAAGCCTGCAGCAGAGTAGGGCTCCATGGAGACAACTTCTCTCCTGGGGCCAACAAGATGGCATTTCTTAACAGAAGAGACCCAAAGCTTGCAGTGATTATTCTATTCTATTCTATTCTATTCTATTCTATTCTATTCTATTCTATTCTATTCTATTCTATTCTACTCTACTCTACCCTACCCTACCCTACCCTACCCCACCCCACCCCACCCCACCCCACCCCACTCCACTCCTTATAGAAGGAGGAAAGAGTATTATATATGTTTGCTACCTTGAAGTTATTTATAAAAAATAATAAAGGCAGACTAAAAAAACAATGTTATATAATTAGCATAACGGGTGGTTTGATCTTAAATTTCCCTTCATATAATTCACTAGCGATTCCAAATTCTCCTCCCATAATTTCATTATAATTATATTTTAAGCAAAATCATATTCTTAATTTCAACAGAATAAAGATTTGTCTGACATTGGTTTTATCAGTTTCATAGACTGTAAAAATGCATATGACCAAGACATAGATAGGCTTCCCATAAGGTATTTTCCAACACATATATATGCAAAAAAACCTATGCTTTTTTCTTCCCCCAGCAATCTTTAAAAATACTTTTTTGCAACTATTGAGGGAGGAAAGAACTAAGCGATTCTTCTAGTTGTTCTTTCCTCTCCCCAAGGCATGTTACTCATGAGTTCTGCTAACCTGGGTGAAACTTCCTCAATTTTTGGCAGAATATCAGATAGGAACCTATCTCTAATTCACATACTTTGGAGCCGTTAGGGAAGTTATGGAGTGGCATTAAGTAGAATTTTACCATAAGTGTTTTAAGAAGTATAGTCAAAACCTTGAGTGTAGTTATTTCAATGATTGAAAGTATAATAAAACTGTAAAAACCTTAGTTAAAATCAGTAGCGAGATAGAAAATGGGCTTTCACTTTGACTAGAGGAAGAAGTGATTTGATTATAAACATGCAGTTTATTTACACCCCTTTTTAAATGACAAAAGATACTACGTAGAGAGAATTGCATATCTTTGCTCTTAATAGCATATTTCTAATAAAATATAGATCAATTACTGGGATCAATTGGCTGATAAATAGATTACCAGGACCCATTTCAGTCAGGTTAGGATACAGTGCCTTGGTCATACTTGGTGATCTGTGACCAAAATCATTCTCTGACCCAATATTCAATCTCTTTTCCCATACTCATTGTCATCCTTCATACTATAGCTTGTATACATTTGTTTTGTTGATCCTGCATTTTTGGCATAAATTAAAAAAGAAACGCAGAGGCACTACATTGGTTTGGACTGATTTGAACTCTGTGCATGCTCTTGCACCCCAACGTCTTGTTAATATGAGCTACTAAATATTGAAATAGGGGATTATTATTTTTTAAAAAACATTTCAGTGTATTGTACGCCTTTCTTGAGATTAATTAACCCTGCCTAGTTCCCTTGTCTTCAGAACAGGACAACAACCAGTCTTTTCCTCTTATGTCATCTTTGAGGATTTTTTTCAGTTTCAGCTAGAATGCTTTACAGGTAGTCCTCGATTTACAACAGTTCATTTAGTGACCATTCAAAGTTACAACAGCACTGAAAAAAGTGACATGACCATTTTTCACAGTTATAACCTTTGTAGCATCCCCATGATCATATGATCAAAATTAAGATGCTTGACAATTGGTTCATACTTATGACCGTTGCTGTGTCCTAAGGTGATGTCATCCCCTTTTGTGACATGACAAGTAAATCAGGAAACCAGATTCATTTAACAATCGGGTTACTACCAGTAACTTATCAACTGCAGTGATTCACTTATCAACTGAGGCAAGAAAGGTTGTAAATGGGGCAAAACTCACTTAACAAATGTTTCACTTAACAATAGAAAGTTTGGGCTCAATTGTGGTTGTAAGTCGAGAATGCCGGAAACAGGAAGAGCATTCTCCGGTGCGCATTTGCGTGCCGAGAAGCTGAGCTTCTGGTTTCTGGCATGTGCATTCACACTGGTCACCTGGTCTTCCAATTCCTGGTGTGCATACATGCACGAAGACCAGTTGGTTAGCGCACATGGGCACACCGGAAACCAGAAGCTTAGCTTCCCAATGTGCACATGTGGGCCAGGGAGCTGCTCTTCCAGTTTCCAGTGCTCCCATGTGTGTGAAGACCAGCTGGCGTACCAGAACATGGAAGAGCAATGGGCGACGGCTGGCGTGCCCGGAGAGATGGCTCTGAGTGCCGCTTCCGGCACATGTGCCATAGGTTTGCTGTCACTGCTGTACTGCATAGAATAGGTGTGCTGATCAAATAGTTTCTAATTTTTTGTGTTAGTATTTTTAATACTAACTTTAATACAGGTAGTCTTCA
Organism: Masticophis lateralis; assembly: GCA_030761175.1. Classification (NCBI taxonomy): domain Eukaryota; kingdom Metazoa; phylum Chordata; class Lepidosauria; order Squamata; family Colubridae; genus Masticophis; species Masticophis lateralis. The sequence goes on along the minus strand of JAUDYJ010000002.1, from coordinate 191,141,283 downwards.
ACTTAAAACATTTCATTTAGTGATTACAATGAAACTGAAAATAAGCGACTTATGACCATTTTTCACACTTATGACTGTTGCAGCATCCCCTTGGTCAAAATACAGACACTTAAGCAAGTGACTCATAGTTATGACAGTTGTAGTGTTCCAGGGTTATGTGATCATCTTTTTCAATCTTCTTACAAGCAAAGTCAATGGGGAAGCCAGCTTCACTTAACCACCATGATACTAACTTAGCAACTGCAATGATTCATTTAACAACTGTGGTAAGAAAGGTGAAATCTTGCACTTAGCAACAGAAATGTTGGACTCAATTGTGGTCGTAAGTTGAGAAGTAACTGTTATTAGTATTCAAATGTAATAATTTAAATTATATTTATAATATAATAGATAATATAGCATAAAGAATAAGGTTCTTTAAATAATAATCTAAAATTTAATAATTAATGTTAAACTTTAATAATTAGATTAAAATAGCATATTAGAATAATTTTGTTTAATGGAAAATCCAGCAGAATTTTTTTAAGTAGATAATATATATTTAAGTAGCTATTTTTCTTCTTTCAGTTTGATTGTTTTTCTTATTTAGATATGTATTTTTTTAAGTGTTGAATTCCAACAGTTTATCCCTTTTCCAATCATTTGAGGTAAAAGGGTTTCATGCTGTGTGAAATTCTTTTCCTTTCAGGGACTGGGGAAATAATGAAATGCTGGAATCCTGCACTTATTTTTATTTTCTAAAAAATCTCTCTGCTAGCTAGGGAAAGCTAAGTAGTTGAAAGAAAGAAAATAGTAATTTAAAAAAAAAGGTCCCACCAGGGTTTGAAACAGCAGACTCTTAATTGGTAGGTATAACTCTGGACCACTATGCGATTTTAGCATTACTGCCAAATAATTTTTAAATCCAAACGACTGCTAAGAAAGGACATTTATTTTACAGATTGTTGTTGAATATGTCTATGTTTTGATACTATAATTTTTCAATATAAATTGAACATTATGGTATGTGTGTGTGTTTGTGTATGTATGTACTATAAACTTCTAAAAATACCTCCCTGGGAAGGCCCAACCAGAGGAAGTAAAACAATTGTCCACTATTTTCTTGGGATAGAAAAGTGTGACAGCACAGCATCAGGGAAAATTGTCCAACTGGAGAATATGGTAGCCTGCATTCCAGATTTATTATGTTGCAACCTATTGCCAAAGTTTTTCAGTCCAGGTTCATTTAAGTTGCCTTAAGCACCTTACATGATAAGTACAGATATGCTTTTGGTGTCTAACTCTCAATAGACAGGTTCAGAGTAGCTCTTCACTGACTCTCATATGCTGCTTTACTCAGGAACTCTATCCATAGAATTAAACTACCCAACTTAAGTCAATATGAGCAAGAACTTGGCTAAGTCTATTTTCAAGACACAAGGCAACTTTACAATTAAATCATTGAAACATTTAAAAAAAACATTAGTATAATACTGAAAGGGAATGTTTGGATGACTTTGGAGGTTGAGGGAAAGAGTGGCTGCTTAGGGAGTGATCAGATAAAAAAGAAAAGAGGTCTAAGTTTAGTTTAGTTTAGTTTAGTTTATTAGATTTATATACCGCCCTTCTCCTGACGGACTCAGGGCGGTGAGCAGCCAAACATTAAAACATTAAAATACAAGCAATATAAAAGTTAAAAATAATCTAAAAATGTAATTAAATCAAATTTTGGCTTCCCCAAATTTAAAATCCCTCCTTAAAAAAAAGTGCCTTAATGGTCAGAGAAAGAGACTTAGGAAAGACTCATCCTAATGGATCAAATGGTTGAAAGTGGCAGTAGGAAGTTTGTACCTTCATACTTGAAAGATTCTCTTAATATAGCCATAGAGCAGAGCAGAACAGAACAGAACAGAACAGAATATAATTCTTTATTGGCCAAATGTGATTGTATACACAAGGAATTTGTCTCTGGTGTGTAAGGTCTCAAAGTGCATACCAGCAACAAGTGATAAATCATGATCATAATCACAAAATATATTCATCATAAATCATAAGATTTAGCTCAAGTAGTTTTGTTTTTTGTCTGGTTTACCCAGGAGCGCTGATAGATACAATTTTTATTGCAAGAATGGGATAAAAATGTTTTCTTATGCTCAAAAGAAAACTCTTGAATCATAGCTATTTTGTTTTGAAAAAACAAATGGTTGTTTGGTATGGTTGTTCGAAGTTGAAGAATGAACTTCCTTTAACCTCTCCTGGTTTCTAATATGGAATGTTTCCTACTTCTCAACAGCTGGAAATTTTAGCTATTCCTTTGTGTCACATTTCCTCTTCCAGGATTACTTTTGGAGAAATATATAGCATTTGCAACATTATGCACCATAGAGTTTATTGCCTTGGGAGGAAATTTGGGTAAGTTTTAGGAAAACCTACTGATATTTTTGAATCTCCAACATTTTACAGATCTGAAGTCTTGGGAAAGCACATCATAATAAAACTGATAATTGTTATCATAATCTACAATACATACTAGTTAAATGTATACATGTGTAGATGTATAGAAAGAGCGTGTCTTGTTTTGAAATGCTGATACTAGTAAATATTTATAATTATTTACCTAATTTATATGCCTCCTTTATTATTTTAATAATAAAATAAATCTCAAGGTGATGAGCATATCTAATACACCTTCCTCCTCCTATTTTCCTCACAACAACAGCTTGTGGGCTAAGGTTGGGCTAAGAGTGAGGGATTGTCCCAAAGTTACCCTGTTGGCTTTCATGCCTAAAGTGGGACTAGAACTCCTGACATCCTGGTTTCTAGCCTGGGGCCTTCACCACTAGAGCAAAAAGGCTCTCCATAATTGTGTTACACCAGTTATTCATCATTCTGTATTCTTGGGAAATGTTCCTGTCGTACCTTGTAATATAGCATGCTCTTTCTTCATAGTAACACAATGCCACCACAAAAAAAAAAAAAAAGAAAGAAAAAAGAAAAAAAGAAAGAAAGAAAAACAATTGATATCGGAAAATAAATATTAATTGTCAGAAGCTTAAAAAAAGTAAATTAAAATACAAATTACATATTTTTTTCTAAGATGGCATCAGCATCTGATGCCTCTCAATGTCAACATTGCTGCTGATAGGTGTTCCAGAAGAGCAGGAATCATCAAGACTATATTTACTACCAGTAAGTGAAAGAATTCATGGGAAAATAGTTTCTGTTCTGATATCTCAGAGGATAAAATAATTAATAATGCAAACGGTGGGTAGCTAGTTAAACCTATTGTGGAAATGATGGCTAATTATTTTCTCCTAAGTGCACAGATCACAATATTTTGTTTGATCAACTTGCAATTACTTCTGCTAAAATCAAAATGTAATCAGTGCTTAGGCAGCCATGCCAGCCTTCTTATCAGCCTGCCAAACCTAGCACCCTGCATCTTGATAAGTTGCTTAAAAAGAAAGCTCACATTCAGAATGTAAACAATTCACGTTCTAAATATAGTTCATAAGTTGGGGTCTCCAAGGGTTTTGTTGAATCATTCAAGGACAGTTTTTTCATTGCTAATGAAGTGACCATGTAACAATCTCTCTCTCTCTCTCTCTCTCTCTCTCTCTCTCTCTCTCTCTCTCTCTCTGTTAAATTCTATCAATGCTTTCAAAAAGCATTACTTTTTTGTATCATTCAATAACTTTCCAAGTTGGGTATTTAACAGATTTAAATAGGAAATTTATTTCAACTAATTCTGAATAATACAGCACATGCTCTGCCTTGGAGTGCCTGCCAGGACTGAATGCTAAGTTCCACTTATCTTTGACCATGGCAGTAGAGAGAGCTGCTAATCATTCTGTCAGCTCTAATGGGGTGGGGAGGGAGCCTGATTCTAATTCACACTAATAAACTCTACACAAAAATGAAAGACAATGCAAGTTAAATTTACAATCTAGAATCAAAGGCCTTGCATAGATTATGAAATTAATTTTTGAAATGGCCCAACCCCTTGCCAATTTTCTAAATCTTAGAACCCTAAATACAATTACACATACATGTTTCTCTCAAAATTAACAGAAAACTGGTTACAATCCAACGGCAATATCCCTGTCTGGCTTAAGATGAAAGGTGAGCATAAGGTAAATCTCTCATCATTGATAGATCTCAGTTCCAGAGAACATAGAACTGATAAAAGGATTTGCCAATTGATGGGTCTCTATCTTGGACTGCCTTTTTATTTACAGCAGTAATAAAGTTAATATTCCAAATGAATGCAACCATTGTTTAACATTTCTAATTTCTATGAATACAGGTAGCCCTCGACTAATAACCTGAATTGAGCCCAAAATTTCTGTTGCTAAGTGAGACATTCGTTAAGTGAGTTTTGGCACATTTTACAACCTTTTTTGCAACAGTTGTTAGTAATATGTTTGTTAAGTGACTGTGGCTTCCCCATTGATTTTGCTTGTCAGAAGGTCACAAAAGGAGATCACATGACCTTGGGACATTGCAACTGTCATAAGTATGAGTCAGTTGCCAAGCATCTGAATTTTGATCATGTGATCAAGGGGATGCTGTGATGGTTGTAAATGTGAAAAATGGTCATAAGTCACTTTTTTCAATGATGTTGTAACTTTGAACGGCCGTTAAATGAACTGTTGTAAGTTGAGGACTACTTATATTACACATCCTTCATTTAGCCTACTAAATGAGCCTTGCAAACTAAATGCCCAGATAAGAAAGAAATTCTTGACAAGAAGCAAGCGGGATTTAGGGATAACAGATCCACAATTGACCAGTGTACCATCTTATAATTCTAATAGTAAAATATACATAAGTGCAACACCAGGGGTTTTTTTAATATGGCCTTTATTGATTTAAAATAGGCATTCAGTTCTATTCCAAAGAACTATTCCAAAGAGCTTGACTCTAGTGGAAATAGACTTTCATATCCATTGACTAGTAGCTAATTTCTCTAATTAAGATACTGTATGAAAATACGGTCACCCTAAGTTATATGAGATAAAGGAGGCCATCTTACTGCACTTATTGCTATCTGCTTAGGTATGAAGAACAGTTGTGTTCTAGTTCCCCTGTTGTTCAATATTTTTGTGAGCGCAGTCATAGCTGCTCTAATCAAAAAGGAATTCCACCCTCCTAAACTTAGTAGCTGGCATTTGGCAGTGTTACTGTATGCTGATGATGCAGCAATTCTCCTAACGGTGGGCACAGCAGTCATGCCCGGGAGTGACACAGCCTTTCCTCCAATGAGACTGGGTCTGCTGAAAGTTTTAAGTCCCGCCTCTTCCTGTGTAGTTCAGTTTTTCGACTCGGTCTTTTCTGGGACAGTCGTGTCTGTAGCTGTTCCAAACCAGTTGGTTTCATTCCAGAAGTCTTTTAGTTTTATTTAGTTTTATTTAGTTTATTTTATTACTGTTCTTCTTTAGCTATCTAAGGAGCGAGAAAGGCTTTGCCTGCGACCGCTCAAAGCCGCTTGAGCGGCTTAGGACTGCCTGCTGGCAGGTCCCTGGAAGCAGCGCCCATGAGCTTGCTCTGTAGCACTTGCTGAGCCCCCCAGACCACAATTTGGAGTGGGCAGAATGCTGTTTATAGAGCCTTTGCTCTGCAGCGGTTTTGGTGTGAACAGCTTGCCGTGCCTTTTATGTTCGCGCCACGCCAGACGGCTAGCGATTTCTGAACTGCCTGAGAAGTCATTTAATCCCAAGTATTTGGGGCTTTCTGTTAACTAATTAACATCTGCATTGTGTAGAATTTTGGTCAGGCCTGTAATTAAGGCATTAGAGGTCTTGAATTTACTGCAAGTCAGGGGTTGTAAAATTCAAAATGGTTGACGCTGCTGCAGCCAAGGCTTCCCACAAGTCTTCTAGGAGGAAAAGAAAGCATGAGGCTGACCCAGGTGAGGGTTCCTCCTCTCATCAGCACAAAGCCTCTAAATTAGCTCATCCATCTGCATCCAAGGGCTCAAAATCCTCCAGGGATGAAGAAAGATGCCATAAGGCAATAGAAAGAGCTATCCAAAAAGCTCAATCTGAGACTAGTAATGCGCCAGGCCATACTCAGGCTTCAACATCTTCTGTGTCTGCCTCTGCCACAGGGATTCAACCCCCTACTCTCCAGCCCTCTCATATTCCTTATCACCGGATAGATCTCTACATGAGAGTTCAGACATAGCTGATGCTTCATCAGTATTTCCTGTTATTCCTGCAGAACCTAGCCACTACCTTGCTGAGGCTCAAGATACTTTCAAGCTGAACCAGTTGATATGGCTTCTACCTCTGGGGGCGGGGGAGGGGACAATTCCAAAGCAGATCACATAATTTCAGAAATTTCACCTGCTCTCGCTTCTTTTATATCCAATGCCATTCGCCAAGATATTGCTGAGGGCCTTCACCAATGTGCCCCTTCAGAGGCTTCTGACTTAGGTAGTCATCATAGCCATTCACATAGACCTCAGGTATCCAGAGGTTCTGCAGCTCAACATGAGGTTCATGATTCACCTAATTCTGACAGCCAAGATTTTCTTTCTGAAGGGGAGATCATTCCAGATCAAGAACTATCTGAGGATGAGGGTCTGGAACTGGATCAGCCTTCCTTTGGGTCTTTTCAGGCCTCAGATGTTTAGATAATTGTTGTTTAAAGCTGAAACCACCACTCGCCTGGGGTGTTCCCAGCGCTAGGTCTGATCCAACTTCTTTGTCTTCTGATCCTACTACTTCTGTTTTTCTGGAACCCACAGTTCACACAGAGGTCGTTCCAGCATCTAAATTATTCTCAGATGTAATTCAAAGGCAATGGTCCTTTCCCAGTGCAGGTCCCCTGCCTAACTCGCTGGACAAACACTTCTATAATTTGGCAAATAATTTTTCTAGTTTATTGCAGGTTCCTGCTGTGGATGCTCCAGTAGTGGCATTATCATCATCATCACCTGTGACAGGCCAGTGGAGGAATCCCTGCGCCCAGAGGATAAAAGGGCAGAGAAGACTCTCATTAAAGGGCATCAAGCCTCTGCTTGGGTGGTACAAGCTTCCTCCGCAGCTTCATTTTTAACCGCGCAACTATCCTTTGACTGAAACAACTCCAGGAGAGGATTCCAGCTGCTGATCTTAGATCCCATCAGGACATAAACAAAATTTTAGCAGCAGTAGAATTCTCAGCAGATACCACCCTTAACACAGCTAGGTTTTCTGCCAAATAAATTGGGTCTTCTGTGACTTCCAGGCGCTTACTCTGGCTCAGAAATTGGCAAGCTGACCAAAGAGCTAAATGGCATCTGGCTTCCTCTCTGTTCCAAGGAGACAAGCTGTTTGGGGCCCCTTTGGCCCCTTATTGAGACTAAAGATCATTGAAAAATTTTGCCTTCTCTTTCCTGAAGGTCTGAGGTTTGTCCACAGATCTCCTTTCATCCTGGATCCTTTCATGGCCAAGATTTCAATGTCTACCAGCAACATTCCCAACGTCCCTTTCAATCAAGAGGGTTTCAACAGCAGGACGCTCAGGTTAGACACGGGTACAGGTTCTCTTCCAGGAGACCATTTAGATGTTCCAGGGGCCGATTCTTTTGGCGAGCCCGATAATTCTCCTCCAGATTTTATGATAGGCGGCAGATTATCTTTTTTCGCAAATCACTGGGATGCCACCATTTCAGATTCCTGGGTTAAAGACACAAATCGATTTGGCCTAGCTCTCGAATTTCGCTCCAATCCCCCCAATTTTTTTCTACGCTGCCCTCTGTCTTTGGACAGGACCAAGGGAGCCCATGTAGAGTCAGCTATTGATCATCTTCTCCACATTAAGGCTATTCAACCTGTCCCTTGTCAACAACGGTGACAGGGTTTTTATTCCCGTTTGTTCCTAGTGCAGAAATCTTCGGGGGATGGGAGGGTTATTCTAGATTTGAATTCCCCAACCGGCATATAATTTACCGCCGGTTGAAAATGCAATCACTACAAACTATCCTGTTAGCTATTAGACCTGGAGACTTCATGTCTTCAATTGATTTAACGGAGACTTATTTACATTTCCCTATACTTCCTGCTCATCGCAAATATCTGCATTTTAGTTACAATGGCCGACACTTCCAAAATAGGGCCCTCCTATTTGGACTATTCTCAGTGCCCAGAGCATTTGCAAAAGTTATGACAGCCCTCATTGCCCATATATCATTTATCCTGGTTAGGATACTTTTTTACCTGGATGATAGTCTCATCCTTTCCCAGTCTGAGGCCAAGGCTCACTGGGATATTGCCACATCCGTCCAGATTTTGAGGGCTCATGGTTTTTCCATTAACTGGAAAAAGAGCCATCTAACCCCTTCTACCCGTCTACAACACCTGGGCTCAATAATTGATACCGTTGCCTCAAAGGTTTTTCTGTCTCAGGATCATCAGGATAGTCTCACTGACCTTGCCCGCCATTTTAGGCATCAAAAGTCTGCCACCCTCCTAGGTTTGTCCCGCTTATTAGGTAAGATGATATCCACATATGGCATAGTACCTCATCTTCATAGCAGGGAATTGCAGTGGTTGCTTCTCCCTTATCAACGGAACCTCAGCAGCACCTCGTCCCCCATTCTGTCTCTTCCCATGATCGTCATCGAGTCTCTGAGATGGTGGGCTCCCGAAGCAGTTTCCAAGGGCTGCACGTTCCAGGAACCTCACAGACTAGTCATCACGATGGATGCGAGCCTCATAGGTTGGGGGGCGCATCTAGGAACACACCTGGCTCAAGGCAAGTGGTCCACTCTGGAAAGCGATCTCAATATCAACCTGTTAGAGTTGCGAGCAGTGTATCTAGCAGTTCTGAGCTTCAAACCCCATGTTCTAGGCAGGGATGTTTTTATTCTCATGGACAACATCACTACGAAAGCACACATCAACAAGGGGGGGACCCGTTCAAGGGCTCTCCTACAGGAGACTTCGCCTGGGTCTCTGGGCCGAGTCCCATCTAGAATCTCTTTGGGCAGAACACATTTCGGGATAGCCAATGTGCAAGCAGAGTATCTCAGCCACACTCCATTTGACCAGGCGGAGTGGAGCTTGCATCCTCTTCTCTTTCAGGAACTGATGAAATGGTTTGGCACACCACTGGTGGACCTGTTTGCCTCAGAGCACAATCTTCAACTTCCTTGCTTCTCCCGATTTCCCTCTCCGGGAGCAGAAGCGGTGGATGCCTTGCACAGCCCATGGCCCTCGGGGGTTCTTCTCTACACATTCCCCCCGTTCCCTCTCATAGCCAAGGTGATCCAGAAGCTCCTCAGGGAGAAGGCAGAGGTCATCCTTCTGTCTCCTCACTGGCCGCGATGTCTGTGGTTTGCGGACCTGGTGTTACTGTCAGCTCCTCCTTGGCAGATTCCAGACCACTAGATATCACTCCTACAAGGCCAACTTGTTCATCCAGATCCTCAGTCCTTCCAGCTAGCCACCTGAAGATTGAGCAGTTCCTCTTGACTGAAGTGCAGGTTCCCCCGGATATCATCACTACCATTCAAGCCTCTCGCCGTCAATCTGCGACTAGTATTTACAACGCCATGAGTAGGGCCTTTTCCAACTGGTGCAGACGGTGCAAGATAAATTCCTACCTCAGTATTGGTTGTTCAAATTCTTGGTTTTCTGCAAGAGGGATTCTCATCAGGTCTCTCCTCAAACACCCTATGGAGACAGGTATCTGCCATTTCATCCATTCTGTCCTACACCTTATCAGTATCTCTCTCTAGGGAGCCACTGATCCTCAGCTTCTTATGCGGAGCTACTAACTCCGTCCTCCGGCCATTCACAGATTCCCAATGTGGGATCTTAATAAGGTGTTGGCAGCTCTCACCAGACCTCCCTTTGAGCCGCTGCAGGAGGTTGATCTCAAATTTCTCTCTTTCAAGGTTTCATTCCTAGTAGCCATAACCTCAGCTCGCCGTATTTCAGAGTTGGCAGCCCTGTCGATCCGTAAGGATCTGTGTATTTTTCACATGGACAGAGTGGTCCTTCGTCTTGATCCGGCCTTTGTCCCAAAGATCAACTCAGTTTTTCACAGATCACAAGAACTTGTTCTTCCCAACTTCTGCCCTTCCCCTGAGCACCGGCTGGAACGGATATGGCACACTCTAGACGTCACATAGCGCTTAAAATTTACATTGCCTGCACATCTTCCTTCCGTCGCACAGAGGTATTATTTGTCTCCTTCCAACCCTCTTCTATGGGTTCCAAATGTCCACGACAGCAATCGACCATTGGATCAGGGCTCCATTGCTTTGGCTTAATTCACCCAGTCCTTACTTCGGAACATAATGGCCCACTCCACTAGAAGCGCTGCCACGGTGGCGGCCTGGTCCACCAGGGCTTCCTTGGAAGAGGTCTGCCAGGCTGCCACCTGGACCTCTCCTACACCATTCATCCGACATTACAGATTGGATGCCTACGCCTCGGCGGATGCGTCCTTCGTTTGGAGAGTATTGCAAGGAGTTCACCTGGAGAATGTTTCTCAGATCCGGCCTACCCCTCCCTATCGGACATTGGCTTTGGTATGTCCCAGGCATGCCCGCCGTTCTATATCAGGTGGGCATGGCAGTCAGCCCCTCCCTGTCTAGGCCATTCCCAGGCATCAGGCATGGGTGGCACTTTCATATGTTTTCTTACCTTACAGACACAACAGTCTGCTGATCTACCTCATCTCAAAACTGAACTATACAGGAAGAGGCGGGACTTAAAACTTTCAGCAGACCCGGTCTCATTGGAGGAAAGGCTGTGTCACTCCCGGGCATGACTGTCATGCCCGCTTGATATAGAAAGGGCATATCAGGTAAAACCAACGCCCATTCTTTCTCTTACCCAGATGGGCCTTTAGCAGAATTTTGTAAAGGCAAAGGGCTGACATGCAATCAGTCCAAAGTCCAAATTATTATCTTCTCAGGAAGGTCTAACTACCATTAATGGAAAATATGAATGAATAAAATTGAACCAATTTCAGTTTTTAAATAGTTTGGCATGATTTTCAACCTTCCATAGACTAGAGGGACAAATTGGATCTGCTCCTGTCAAAAGTACCAATACTACTGCAGTTCTTCAAATGCCATGATACAGTGCCCAGTTTTGTGCCATGGTCATCTAAAACACATACTGTTTAACCTAGATTTTTATGAGCCTTTTTCTTGGTCCCATGCTGTGTCTCAAATGCCTTAATCTGCATGGTAACATGAATAATATATTTGGAGGTTAAAGCTGATGTTATGTTTGCTTTTAAAGATTTAAATGATTTTGTTCTTTATCATAGATATGTATTTGGTAAGTTTTTGTGATTTTTATATAAAGAAGTAAAACATCTTAATTTACGAATTGCTGTTTTTAAATAAAAATTTCCTAAATTGTATAAAATTATTATTGTAAACTGCCTAAAGTAAGTCCTATGATGAGATAGCTGGCAAATAAATTTAATGAATGAATGAATGAATGAATGGAATAAACAAACAAACAAACAAATATTTCCTTCTGCTTTATTGTTCATTACATATGTGTTTTATATTGCCTATTACTGATTGTAATTATATATAATAAATTAAAATTACATATATACCTAGTAATATTTAATACATTATACCAAATACATATTTAATAAATTTATCATTTTAACATTTTTTTTCTTTCAAAAATTAATGCTCTGGACTGCAGACACAGCTTTTCAAGTGTCCTTTTTGGTCATTTCCTTTGCAAATTTTTGCGTTTATTTAGTCTCTGCTTCCATTGCTGTCATGATATAGATTGGAAGAGGATGCAGTATTGTTATTTTTAGAAAGGCTGTATTTAAAAAGTCCAAACTCTGACCATCACATTGAGAAGGGTATATTTTAGGCAACATTTTTCATTATTTCTGAAATGCAAACTATTGTATAGGATAAAATAAAGATTGCAACAACTGTCATGCAAGGCAGTATTCTCTTCATGTATGTTTGTTTTACTAAGCTGTTAGCTCAGCAGTTTCCAGACCCCTGCACTATCAAACTTCCCCTGAGTCTCGTCTCTTGGGATCTTAAACACACTATGTTTTATCTTTAAATCATTCTCCAGGGCAAAAAGTGCTTTTGTATAAATCAAGCACAGATTAAAGAAGAACATAATAATATCAAAAGATTATGAGGTGAGTATTGCATGGCATAGCTTTCACATAAATCACACTTCTTATCAAGGCTTGTAATAACTGCTTAACTCGTCTATCAACTACCCTCAAATATTAGAGGCAACTGAGCTTTTAATTTCTAAACTAAACTAACATTTACATTCTTCCCAATATGATATTTATTTAATAATTATTGTTTAATCATAGAGAAATATTTATGAGCAAGAAGCCCCATACAACACCATCTTCCTACATTAAAAAAAATTCCTTAGCAATATATAAGTTCCTAAAATACATTTATACAAGTAAAATCATATTTTTAATAGCTGTAGGAGATTCCCAGGTTGAGCCTAAGAGAGAGGTCAAGCACATCATCAGTCTCGAGTCTCTTCATGCCCACAAGAGATCTAAGTCCAGCCCACCTTGAATTCCATTGACTCCAATTTGCTTTGACCATTAGTAGTTCAGATTCTCGTAGAGAAACCTGTAGTCATTTGAACTGCCTTGTTTCTTTCCTGATTTCTTGTGCCTGACAATAGCTAGAATATCTGTTCATTGTCTTCTTTAAAAATTTTCCTGTACAATGCCTTGAGACTCCAGGCATGGTATCACTCTAGTCCTGTAGTTCTATAGACTGAGTTTATTTATTTATTTATTTATTAGATTTATATACCGCCCTTCTCCTTACGGACTCAGGGCGGTGCACAGCCAATTTAAAAAACAAATACACAAAAATTAAAATTCCGTAAAAAACATATATAAATAGCTGTAAAATTAAAAACAGGTCAATTAAAAATAGTAAAAACTCTAAAAGTGATAAAATATTTACAAGAATCAGGCTAAGCCGGCAAATCAGGCTAAGCCGTTTAAACTGAAGACACATCCTCTGCTGACGCTCTCCAGTTTCGACTCAGTCTAAGCTCAGGATAGATGTGGCAGAATGAGCTTTGCCAGAAAAACAGCACTTGGATCAAGATTTGGAACATGAAGACAGAGAGTAAGAAGATACAGTGTGAAGAGCCCTAGGCTCGAGCCCGCTGTGGGAGAGAGAGATATTGTAGGAAAGTAGTGGCCAGAAAAGGCTCTGCTAATTGCGGCAGCCATTTTCGGGGGTCTGTATAAGAACCACTGGCTCGAGCCTGCTACCCACACATCAAAGGAAGATTGGATGGCGTCGCTGGAAGGAAAGGTTGGCTCCAGCGAGCTTTTGGGACTCCTGGTGGCTGCCAGCACCTTTGAGCACTTTCTGGATGCTCCGGCGGTGTGTTTACTGACTGGTGCGAAACGAGAGGCCAGCATCATTTTGATAGTAGAGTAGCGTGGGGGCAGTAAGACAGAGCATTAGAATGTGCTATCTGCTGGTGACACTCAGGAGAGGGCTTTCTCCTTCCTCCCTGCCCAGGAAGGAGGCAGTTTGGAGTTATTGCTGGCCCCAGAACATGTGGAGGTTCCTAGGTTGCCTGCCCAATAGGGAGGTGGTCTGGGTCCTACTGTATTTGCAAGAAAATCAGACTTGAGGGTTTTTGAGTGCCTGCTCGGTTGGGAGGTAGACCAGGACCTCCAAAGTATTGAAGCTTTCTGGGACTTGTTGAAAGTGACTGTGATCTGCAGTGGTGAGATCACGGAGGCCTTTGGAGCCATTTTTCTTTTGGGGCTTTTGCTGGCAGGAAGCTTAAAAGAAAAAAGTGAGGGGAGGAGGAAGCAGGCTAGTAGACCAGGTAATACACAGTGTCTGCAGTTTTTAAATTTTTTCAGCTGTGTACACAGAGATGGCTGATAGAGCTCAGGCAAGCAGAGCTTCCAAGTGTAGTTCCAAGCATGGCTCCTCTAAATCCAACAGTGGGGCCAGGGGAGCGGCAAAAGCCACACCTAAGTCCCAGGCTGTGCCCAATAAAAAAGCTTCTAAGGTCCAAGAGATGGCGGAGCAAAGGCTTCAAAGGGCCTTGGAGAAGCAGGTAGAAAAAGGGGCAAAGGCTGCAGTGAAAAGGAAGCACCTTTGTCCCCTTGTAGAAGAGGAAGTTATGGCAGGCCCTGCTCTCTGCCAGATATTGGAGTCTGATAATCTCAGCACTACAGGAGCCTTGATTAGGCAGGAAGGGCCAGGTTCAGTCTCTATCCCAGTAATTGGGCCATCTACAAGTGGCTCTTGGCCTCTACAAGGCCTCTTCCCTTTACCACAGGATTGGGGAATGGCGAGTCAGAGAAGGAATCCACCCGAGGCCACCTTTACTCCCACAGCAGTGGGGCTCTGCCCACTGGGGTAGGGTGACTTGGTAATGCCTCCTTTAGTCCAACAATGGATTTCTGAGGCAGTTCAGAGAGGTTTTGAAGCCGGCAGACAGCATTTTCATCAGACAGCAGCAGTTGAACCAGAAAGGCAGCTGCAGGAGAGATTCCCCTCAGCATCCTAGGGAGTTACCGAGTTATCTTCCTGTTCACCAGACTCTTCCTCGAGAAATGAAGATTCTGTTTCCAAGGAGGAAAGCCTGATTGAGCAGAAGTTATCTGAGGATGAAGGTTTGGTGCCTGAGCAACCTATCTTCAAAGGTTTGTTCCGGCCTCATTTATTTAAGGCGCTACTGTTTAAAGCTAAAAGTTTGACCTGGCTGGGGATGGACCCTTCAAAGCCTGAGGCTTCGCTGGAGACTTCGGATCCCACTGATCTCCTTTTTTCAGAGCCCATGACTGAAACAGAGGCCATTCCAGCACCAAGATTATTTATGGACTTAATTCAGAGGCAGTGGGTTTCTCCTGGGGCTTATCCCAATCGCACGTCCTTTGACAAAAAATTCTACAATTTCACCCCAGATCTTACTAACCTTCTACAGATTCCGGAAGTGGATGAGTTGTGATGGCATTGGCATCTCACTCAGTTGCTCTATCTGATGCTGAGGATGTTCTTAAGCCAGATGAAAAGAAGGCCAGCCAAGGCTTCGCAAGGCCCACCAAGCAGCTGCCTGGGTGGTCAAGACGGCCATGGCAGCTTCTTTTTTCACCAGAGCGTCATTGCTTTGGTTAAAGCATATTTATTTATTAGTTTGTTTGTTTGTTTGTTTCAATTTATAAACCGCCCTTCTCCTTGCGGACTCAGGGTGGTGAACAGCCAGAATAAAACATGATATACAAAAATTAAAACCAATTAAAAATATTAAATATTTTCGGCCAACAATTAAAATTGCAATATGCAGGAAAGAGTACCATCCAGTGATTTACGGACTCACCAGGATTTGAATAAGGTTATAGCTGCAGTGGAATTCACAGTGGATGCCACATTGAATTCAGCCAAAGTTGGGGCTAGGGCCATTGTTCGTCTATCATGGCAAGGCATCTCCTATGGCTCAAACACTGGCAGGCAGGCACTAAGAGGAGGTGGAAGTTGGCTTCAGTGCCCTTTAAAGGGGGCAAGCTATTAGGTGCGTCTCTGGATCCAGTGTTGGTGGAATCTAGGGACGAGGAGAATATTGCCATCAATCTCCAAGAGGTTTGATCACCAACCATCTCTGCCCTTCCGTAAGCCTTATTTTTGTCCGTATGCAGGGTCAGGATATCAGCAACAGAGGGATTATGCACCCAGACAGTACACCCAGTCTGGACAAGGGTTTGTGGAGAAGACCAAGATGCAGTCCCAGAACAGACAACCCTTTCGGGGGGGGGAGAACCTGCCCCTTTCGTCGCTCTCGAGGATTCCAGGTCCACAGCTCCCATTGGTGGCCAGTTAGGGCTTTCTGCTCACCACTGGGAGGAAATAACTATGGACACTTTGGTAAGGGAGACCATAAGATTGGGTTTGTCCCTAAAATTTCTCTCCTCCCTGCCCCCATGGTTTTTCATCCATTGTCTCATCTCCAGAGATGTGGACAAACGAAAGAGCATTGAGACCACCATCCAGTATCTACTGGATATTCAGGTGGTGGAACTGGTCCCAGTAGATCAGGAGGGACAGGGTTATTATTCAATGCTGTTTGTGATTCAGAAAGCTTCGTGGGGGGGTGGGATGTTGAGCCCAATTCTCAATCTCAAAGGACTCAACAAATACTTACAGTACTGGAGGTTCAAAATGCATTCTCTACAATTGATCTTGGAGAATGTTAGGGAAGAAGATGTCGTGACCTCCACTGACCTCACAGAGGCATATCTTCATGCCCCGATTGCTCCTCTGGACAGGAAGTACCTGAAATTCTATTACAATGGCAGTACACGGCTTTACCATTTGGACTGGCATCAGCATCCAGAGTGTTTACCAGGGGTGAAAGGTTCGGACTGGCTTGGGCAAGTAGGTAGCGATGATGGCTGGTGGTTCGGAGAAGCGGTAGCAATGGAAACTGGAGGCTCTGCCCACCCGCCCCATTCCCCGGAGTCGGGGAATGCACCATTCCCCGATTCCTACTGTTCACCTTTCTCCCGCAGCTGGCTGTCAGGGAAGGCAAGTGCCCAAAAGTTACTGGAGTCGCTCTCCTTGAATGAGCCGCTCTAGTCCATGTGCCGGCTGCGCAAGCGCACACCATTTATTTAATTCAGCGGCAGGTTAGGTGTGCGCTTGCACAGCCAGTGTGTGGACCAGAGCGGCTCATTCAAAAAGGGCCACCCTGATGTTGCCCTCAATGAAATTGAGTTTGATACCTCTGTTTTAAAGGGTATTTTGATGACAGGAATATCCACATTCAGCCAAGAAAAATAATTACTTAATTATATATTTGCTCGAGCTGTTTCTCTGATATGATAAATAACAATAATGTTCTATTTCTCCTTGTCCAAAGGAGTAGCAGTTCACATATTGGTCTGTGCTTCTTCTCTTTGACAGCCAAGGTAGAAGGAGAGGAAATGCCAGCAGAGTGAATAGCTTCTGCAGATGTGGCATCCTGTGCTTCAAATGATTAGAAAGGGAATTGGAAACCCTGGGATAGAAACGCATTTATATAAATCTATGATGTAAGTACATTTCAATTATCATACACACTAAACAACCCCGTGTCCTATTGGGTCATTATTTCAGAGATATTATCTAAACAGAGAAACATAAATACCACAGAAGGGCAAAGAAACAGTGGGAGCAGGAGTCAGCTTCATGTCATATGAAAATGATGATAATGTGACTGCAGCTAAGAATGGCAGCACAGCAGCGTGGCAGCCCTGAAACAGTCACAACTTTGTGCCAAATTTCAATCCCATGGGAGTCATGGGTCCTGGATTTTGGATGCTTTCTGTAAGTTAGCCCATCTGAGATATCTTGATTCCACAACTGGTGCCCTGTGATGCACTGTTTCACCCAACCGAAGGATACAAACAGACATGATTTTTAGCAGTATATAGATTCTAGTCTACACTGCTCAAAAACAGTATTACAGAACTGGAAGCTCATTGAAAAGCAACAGAAAATTGGAGCCTCTATTTATCTTTGAGTCAAGGCAGGTAAGGGAAGATAATATGAAAATATATAAAATTATGTATGGGTAGAAATTATTACTAGACAGAAGTTCAACTTTTCTCTTTTTTCTAGTCCAGCATTGATTCACATCACATTTCCAAAGCTTGTGAGTTTCTAGGATTTATTCTTTATTTGGTTTATAATTGGATTTTTTTTCTCCAGTCCATGATATTCTTGGTATTGTAACGATTGGCTGAATCATAATTCAAAGGCATTTATCTCCTTTATCCTGCTTTTCTTCAATGTCCAGCTTCCAGTGTCTCTCTACTGGAAAGTCCATAGCTTTAACTACTTTGGTGTTTGTTGTCATAGAAATATTTTTTGACTTTCATTATCTTGTCTGTCATTGCCTTTCTCTCTAAGATTAATCTCTTCTTTATTTCTCCGCCAACTGTTTATCTTTATCTATTCTGGAGCCCCAAAAAACATTATCTACTACCTTTACTTGTTGCCTTAGTTAATTTATCAGTTGCAAGTTTTCTAAGAATGCTGGTTTTCAGTGGCTTTTTCTTCTTCACATATAACTTAAATCCTCAATTCTGGATATAAAATTCTGGAATGAAGAATTCATTCCATGGTTTTCAATAATTTAGTCAACATTACCAGTATTACTCCATGTGGTCGATATTCAATTTATGATTAAAAAATTGAGTTGGTTTATATATAATAGCAATATTTTATATGTTTCCCTTCTAATGATTTTGAGATATTTTTTTTTACATATACGCTGTCTGGCAGATTGTGATAATTTCCTATAGCAATAAAATATTAGTTTTGAAAAATAACACAATTTTCATTTGCAAGTTAGTTTCTGTATTAGAGATCTTAATTAGCAAACACTAGCACTTGTATATTAGGGTTTTGACTGAACTTGTGGTATAGCCAAAATGTAAATAAACTGATAGATATTGTCTGTCAGTGTCCCAGAAAACCCCCAACTCCCAGTAAAGATGCGGAAGCAGGCATTTTCCAAAGTTCTTTTTACTAGAATAGGTAAATGGGCACATCTGGGAAATCCCGAATCTGAAAAGCCCAGGCTTTCCTTCAGTAATACAAAACTCCCAAAACCATCTCCTTTCTCCCCAGTCGATCACATGCTCCAATCAACGTCCGTTCCACCTTGACCCAGCCCCTGACCACTCTTCCTCCAGATGCTGGATCGCCCTGACCTTGACTGATAGAAAGAATGCTATTATGTCTACTAATTCCCCTCTCCTAAATCCATCCTCAGACTTTCTCATACATGAAGAGGTGGCAGCATTGAAGATGACATTGTCCTTACTATTGGCTGGGAAAAGAATAGAGTATTCTAATCCTTATCTGTGTTACTATTACTGTCTTATATGAAAGCTAAGATAGTAGTAGTTGCTGTCTTTGCAACAGTTTGATTGCTGTATTTAGAAAACATTGCTCTCTGTAAGGGGAATAGTATGATAGTTACGTGTCCAGTACATTTAATAAGGTCTCTAAACCTTCTTTACTTATGTAAACAAAGTAGTGTTGCATATAATGTTAATTAGTTATGTGTTTGGTTTTTTGTGTGTGTATGTGTGCATACAAACACACAAACCTTGCAGTCATGCAGAAAATCTCCTATCTGATTCCAGCTTGTTCTGAAAAACATTTTCTTTTTTAAATTGTTAGGTCCACAAAAGAGAACAGATCAGGAAATCAAGTCCACAGGAAGGCTAAAGATCCCTTTATTGAGACTAGCTATAATCTTGCAGTGCTATACTTCCACCTCCTTCTTATATTTCAGTGAATTATGTAGACATCTGTCTGAGACACTTCCAGATGTTATCTCATTGTTCTGGACTCAAAACATATTTCAGACCCTTTTGCCAAATTTGTGCATATCTCTATAAAGGCCATCTTTCTATTTACAGACATGTTGAGGATATATTCCTTCTTCCTCAGTTTTATAATGTTTCTTATTACTTCCCATAGATTCCCCCATAACTTTCTTTCACATAGATTAGCATATCCCATCTGCCCTTATGTTCTTGCTGCACATGTCCTCTTTTCTATGTTTACCTGTTTGTTTGACACCAATAATTTAATTCACCAAAGTTGCTTCAATAAACATAAAATCTGATTTTATATATAGATATCACTAGATAGACTAACGGGAAGATGGAGAAGTTAGTCAAGATGCATTCAAGTGCAGATGGTGGAATAGAGAAGATATAACAGAGTTTCTGCCAGCACTTGTAATTAATGAACCTGTGGTTGAATGGTATCTGCACATTTCAATTTGTGTACATTGTGTGTGTGTGTGTGTGCGTGTGCATGTGCATGCACGCATGCACACACACACACACACACACACTCAAGAACCTTGCAGTCATGCAGCTAAGCTTCTCCCCTCCCCACTTCCCTCAGAACTGAACTCACAAGCATCCAAACTGCTGTTGTCATGATCATTGAGCCACACTGTGCAGGGGTGAAATGCTCTTGGTTTGGACCAGATCGCCCGATCCGGTAGCAATGGCGGTGCATGGTTCGGAGAACCAGTAGAAAAAATCCCTGCCTCCCCCATGCCCAGCTGACCCACGCGATCATCAGAGGCCCCCCCCTTTTTTTTTTTACTTTACTGTACTTTTACTACAACCTCTTCGGCCCTGAAAAAATGCTTTTAAAAGTAAAAAAAAAAAAAGCTTCTGATGATCGCGCGACTCAGCTGGGATTGTCAGAGGCTTTGGGAAAAAAATGCTTTTAAAAGAAAAAAAAAGCCTCTGACAATCCCAGCTGAGTTGCCTGATCGTCAGAGGCTTCTAAAAGCATTTTTTTCTGCAACCTCTTTGGCTGAAGAGGTTGTAGAAAAAAATGCTTTTAAAAGTTTTTTAAAAAAAGTTGGCCATGCCAGTCACATTATCCCCCCCCAAGCCACGCCCACAGAACTGGTAGTAACAAATTTTACATTTCACCACTGAGCCACACCCTGGTGTTTTCAAGGATGTGCTACCATCCAGAGGCAGCCTCATCCCACCTAAACTTTTGAGCTTCCAAAAGCACATGCCAAGACAGATTGGGAAGAGAGTCCCCAAAGAGCTTTTTCAAAAGGGAACTGGACTTTGTTTTTCCTTGAAGACATTTCGCTTCTCATCCAAGAAGCTTCTTCAGTTGTGACTGAATGGTGAAGAATGACTGAATGGGAGAATCAATGACCTGGATGACTGAAAATCTGCAAAGATACTGGGAAGAAAGGTTTGTAGAGCAGGAAAAGTGAAATCAAGGCCTACAGATAGGAAGTGGAGGGGATACCTGGAGATTGGCAGCTATTCAAGCAGGCAAGAGGACTTTCATTCAACTGCTAGATCCACAGGCTAAGGTGAACAGCATATCCTGCTGGGAGCTCAGTAGCAACTAGAAAAGGAACAATCACACAGAAACAGCCCACCACCCAGGGTTTAATGTAAAATGTGTTAGTACCAGTTTTGTGGGCGTGGCTTGTGGGGGGGGGGTAATGTGACTGGGTAGGCTTGGCCAACTTTAAAAAAAATTTTTTTAACTTTTCAAAGGTTTTTTTCTGCAAAAGCCAAAAAATGCTTTGAAAAGCCTCTGCCGATCAGGAACACAGCTGGGATCGTCAGAGCCTTTTCAAAGCATTTTTTAAAACCACCTCTTCCACTGAAGAGTTTGCAGGAAAAAATGCTTTAAAAGTCTCTCTGATGATCCCAGCTGAGTTGCCTGATCGTTTTAAAAAATGCTTTGAAAAGTCTCTCGAAGATCTTCTTCCCTGGAAGAAGATGCAGAAAAAAATGCTTTGAAAAGCCTCTGCGATCCCAGCTGAGCCGCGCGATCATCAGAGCCTTTTTTTTTTTTTTTACTTTTAAAAGCATTTTTTTGGCGGAAGAAGTTGTAGAAAAAATGCTTTTAAAAGTAAAAAAAAAAGCCTTTGATGATAGTGTGGCTCAGCTGGGCATGGTGTGTGTGTGGAGGTGCAGGGATTTTTGCTACCAGTTTTCCAAACCACCGGCCACCATTGCTACCGGATCAGGTGATCCGGTTCAAACTGGGAGCATTTCTCCCTTGCACCAGCCCAACCTAGTGTAAGAACTTTGGGGAGAAGGCAAAGGTTATTTTGTTACTTTAAAGACTTGGAGATTTTATTTTGAACTGAGTATTAAAAGAATCGGTATTAAAGAACTGGGTATTAAAGAGTTATTTACATGCCAGCATCACTTCACATGTTCCTAGAAGGATAGAATTGACCCAGAGCAGTAGCCTATTGCTGGGGAATGTGTGTGCTGCAATAATATATTGTGTACAGATTTGCTATGCTGTGATGAGTCCAGTCCTTGGAGAGCAAAGAATCCTCACAGAGAACTCAACATTATCTAGATACAGGTCATCTTAGAATGCTACATACTTCAACACCATGGCTGATTTACATAGTCTAAACCTAATAGGATTTACAACAGGAGAGTTAGTCTTTAAAGTGTTAGATTATTCTTTACTATTTAAACAATATTCTGATATTTTAAAAGCAAAGTATCCAATAGTAACTACCTTTTCACTATCCAATAAAATTTCAAAGACTTCTAAAATTTATAACTATTGTTAAAATGCAGAAATAATAATGAACATGATCCCACAATTTTACATTACGCCTGTGAAGAATCGATGCATAAAAAAGCTGTTTCAGTCTCTGAATGTTGTATGTACATTCTGTTAATAAATGAGAACATCATAAAACAGTAACAGAAAAGTAACTTTATATAAGCAAATAGCCCCATATTTGTGGCTGAATTAAAGTGTTTTCCTTCAAGTTATTCCATAATCTAGTGTCTTCCAGATGTATTTTATTGCCATATGTGATCACTAACCTGAAGTTTAATTTATGGTTTTTCAAAAGCCACGCAAGACTATTATGAGCAGAAATAGTATACTGAACTGAAGATTAGCTATACAGTAACGTAAAGTGTTCAATTCATCCAAATTTCAATTCAAATTGTCAGTGTGATTCAAATTGTCATTTCAATTCCTCCAGTTATATTCCCAATGCACTAAGAAGTATGAGCATGCTTGCACAAAATTCCATCAAATCCCTAAACCAATTTGAAGATACCTGATTCAATTTTATCATCAAATTGGTTTGGTGACTAGATATGAAAAGATGAATTGACTAGCTAACTTTTGAATCAAAGCCTAGAATCAAAGATGTATAGAGCTCTTACTTACTGGAAGGAAGCCCTACACATCCCGCCCCCGCCCCAAATATAAGTGCACATTAAAAGGAATAAGAGGCTACTTTCCTAAAGTTATTGTCATTGTTAAAGAATGGATTGGTATTTTCTGGTACAAATGCTATATTAAATATTGATTTCATACATTTTTAAAATTGTTACATCTCTTAACACTATTTTTTGACAGCAGCCTGCTTGAGTTATAATGCTTCATTGTTTTTCATTGCCATTCCTTACACCTAATGTTTTTTTTTTTCATTCTATATGTTGTAATCTGTCTTTATTTATTTTATTTTTTTGCAAAAAGTTTTTTTATTTTTATTTTTTCCAACATACAAATTACATTTTTTCGGAACAGAGACCTGATCCAGTCATCAATTTATACAGGGTTTTTTTTTCATCTTTAACAAAATTTTGTATATTCTATTTTGCCATAACACTTATTTCTTAATCTTAACTCACCTATCTCAACTAATACCATCTTTAAAAAATTAAGTCAAATTTACTTAATCAAAACAATTACCCATCTATTAACCCCCCTTAAATCTTAATTCAGTTAATACTTCATAGTATATTTCACAATTCTTACCCTAAATCCTCACTATTAACCACACTTAATCTTAAATCACCTATCTCCCCTATTACCATTTTGTAAAAAGTTTACTCTTATTTATTTAATCAAAACAATTACTCTTCTATTAATCCACTTTAAATCTCAATTCAGTTAATACCTCATAATACATTTCACAATTCTTAGCCTAAATCCTCGCTATTAAGAATACAGGTCAAACATGTTTATGTTTCAAAATCTTACTTCCCTTTCTAAAACTTCTCCACATTTTTTACTTCATATAATGCTCAATAAATCTTTATTTTCTTATTACTTCACCAAATTTAGATCCTATCTGTAATCCCAAAAATATAACAATTTAACATTGAAACATAGTTCTTAATTCAAATAAAACTACAATACAGTTTCCCAATTATTTCCCACAATTCTATCTTTAACTATACCATTTGTATAGAAACCAATTTTGGTAATTCTTATTTGTAATTCAGTCCTATATTATTTCAATCTTCTTTTCTTTTTTGTTTAGATATCAAAAATATTGAAAATATTAAAATATTAAAGTTATTGAAAATATTCAAATTATTACAATTATTATAAGTATTTAAACAATATCCCAGTTTTTATAGTCATCAATTATTCTCAATTAATACCATGTAACTTCTTAATAAAAAATGTTTCATTATGTCCATTGATATATTTTCTTTTAACATAGTCTATTTCTCATATATTATAGCTTCCATCTATATTTCAATTTTAAGTATCTGTAACATATTCTTCTCATATTTCTGTTAACCATTATTAATCTCAATATAGTTATTTTATAAATCAAAGTCCTGGACTTTTCTACCTTACCCCATATTCCCTAATTCTTTCACTGTTAATCTCAGTGTAATCATCTTTCTAACTATTGTTTTTCAAATATAGTCTCTAAAAACCTCATTTTTATTATTACCTGTGCATTACTTATTCAAATTTAATCAAGTTATCCTTGCCTTCTTTATTTCCAGCCATTATCTCTTGTTTCTTCATTTTCTTGTCTGCTTGCGTATACTTCATTTCAGCTTCAATGTCCTCAAATTTTGTCCTCATGTGGCATTTTAATTATTTTTCTTATTTCCATTCCAAGTCAAATACATCAATTTGTTCCTTCTCTAATTCCTGCACCATTTTATTCTTTTTAAGTTGTTCCCAATTCTTTTTAAGTTGATCCCAATTCTTTTTAAGTTAATCCCAATTATAAGAGTTCTGTTATGGTTCCTCTTTTCTTTTCTTTTTCCCCCCCAAAGTCAGGCCGCCTGCAGACAAAGAAATCATCCTCCACAAATTCTCATGGTAAAGTTCACGATTTTCCAAAACAAAAACCAAATTACAATGTCCTTTTTACTTCAGAAGGTGTCTCTCTGCAATCCACAATTTCCAATTGTTTAACAAGTATCCATCTTGTTTCAGTTACATAACAATCTTACTTGGCTTCTCTTTTTCTTTTTAGTTTTAAAAGTATCAAATCTTTTTTAAAAGTCCAGTCCAAATTCAAACTTTTCCAATCCTTTGACCATGTCTCAATGTTCAACGTTTCCAATTAGTTCTGTTCCACTTTCCTCCTGCTCAATACTTGATCCGGTTGTCCCAGCTTCATGGCAGCCGCCATGGCTGCCGCCCCCTGCCCCCGAGTCACAGAGAGTTTCCTTCAACCTCCAGGGAACTTGCCTGTTCCACTTGGTCGTCCGAGGTGCCTCTCTTTCTTCCCTGTCCCTGCAGGATGGTTCTGGTCCGAAGACCTATTGGTGGTGGTTCGTCAGCCGGGGTTTTCGCTGGGCTTGTCAGAGCCCACTAATTCACTGACTGTCTTACCGCGACTCCAAAGTCAGATTAAGGATGTCCTTAATCTGTCTTTATTTTAATACAGCTAATTTCAAGGATATGTGAAATGAATACTTTGTTCCTAGGATTGCCTCCATCTGTCTGCTGTGCTAAATAGCCAACTTTGGTGCAGCCCATCAAGAAGGGCAAGGCTGCCTCCTCACGAGTAATCAGGCTAACCTTTGCTACTCCTGCCTTTTCTCTCCCCTATGTGTTCTTGGATCAGTGCAGAAGGCAGCTCCTCTTCCTCATCGCTGACCGGCTGCAGCTGCATGCTTTCCCCACCTGAAGCCTCAGGGCTGTCCTGCTGCAACTGTGCTTCAGCCAAATCCCTCTCAGCTGACTGCTCAGAGCCATTGACCAAATGCCTGAGATTGGTTGATCCTCCTCTGAACTCCTCTGATATACAGAGCGGTATCTGGGGAAGCGCCCTGGGGAGTCATCACAATATCTGTGTTTCAATACTTATGGGAGTTCTCTAGTTTTCTTATATAAATAGTGTATGTTTGTTATTGTTCAAAGTTGCATTTCTGTTGCAAAGTAAATGTCGGATTGTCTCAAAATTCTCTTTTATGATATATTAAGGCAGCTGCCTTAAAGCCAAATGGCATCACTGTATGAAGCTCTAGCTTCTATAGAGAACTGAGTTGGCAACTTGATATGATTCCTGTTGAGATTGCACAACCAATTTTTGCATTCATAAGTATCATGAGGATAGAGCAGAGTATGGATGTCTGTCGGGAAAGGGGGGAAATGATAAAACATGCATGGTGATTTCATGTAACTGCTATATAGAAGTGTTTAGCCTTAAATAATACTGAATGCAAAATAATATGAGGAATAAAAATAAATGGAGAAAGTACAGAATATAATCCAGTCAATAAGATAATAAATCCTCCTCCTCCTCCTAGTTTTATATTCTGTTTCCCAACAGTCAACTAAATCCCTCTGGGAAACCCATAAGCACAACTCATGTTTCTCAATAGTTGTTCTCAATATAGACATAGTACTACTGATCATCTACTGTATAATCTTATTCTCATGGCTAGTGGTCATTAGTGTCCTTAAATTCCACTAAATAGAGCACTGTTCTTTGTGTAATTCTAAAAGAGTCCCTTGAGTACAGCTGCAACGGAATTATGGGTTACCTATACCAGTGTGACAGGACGCAGTGAATATAGAAATTACTGTTTGTGAATTACGTTTTACTTATGCTGCATCAGACTGTTTTTCACATACACAGGCTATAATAAAGGATAGCAGTTGAAACTGAACAAAGATTTTTACAGGCTTAGTGTGAATAAGTAAAGCAACATGCATTGTACATGCATGTGTTTCAATACTTATGACTGTTCTCTAGTTTTCTTATATAAATAGTATACGTATGTTTATATTTGCTTCAAATTGCATCAGCATTTGTCCATCCATCCATCTCATGGTTATTTTTGGTCAACTCAAAACAGTGTACCATACTTATTGTTCCATCTCCTGTTTACCTCAAAACAACATCCCTGTGAGGTGGGCTGGGCTGAAAGAGAGGAACTGGTCTGTGGTCATCCAGCCAGCTTTTATGCTTAAGGGAGGACTGGAACTCACAATCTCACTGTTCTAGCCAAGTGCCTTAGTCGCCATATAGCAAACTTCTTACGGCTAAAAGTTATACTTAGTTGGAAAACCTCTAACTGACAGATCTGGATATAATTATTATTAGGATAAAATTATAAAAGAAAGACACATCTAAGATGTATGAATTACCTTAGAGAAATATGTATTTTTAAAAACATTTTATGTTCCAATAATACATGACATTTAATTTTTCCTTGTTTTCTTGATTTTATAATGCAGCTATACAGGAAGCACATAACATGGATTTTGTCCAGAAATATTTTGGCAGATAAATATATTAAAAACAGCAAAGATTACATTAAGTGCTATACTTGATTAGAAACCAGAGGAAATGGAGCAATAAATAATAGATTTCCAACAGCAGTACATTTTGTAGATCAATCCATGAATCCTATTGAATTATAGTGCTAAACAGGAGGCTTTAGGAATTTGTTAAACTGGTTTATTACTGTTCTTACTTGGCAACTTTTCTATTTACTGCTCTGTCTTTTGGACTAGCTAATTTATGGGAAATACAGGGGACAGTTCTGCTCTTTCAGGTTTATGGACATTTCTGTGCATGGTGAAGAATACAATGGAAAATAAGTGTCTAACCTCTTCACCTTAAAATCTTTCATCTGCAATAGATGAATCCTTGTTATTTTGTGGAACTTCGCTAGAGTAATAATTCTGGATATTCCAATTTCACAGAGAATTAAACTGTAAAAGACACAAAGATGGAGCTATTTTGCTATAAATGGTTTTGCAATGCTATTTTCTTACATTTTGCAATTTCTTCTTCAATAAAGCTATGATTCTCAAATAGCATGGTAAGATACACTACTGTTACTATAAATCCTTGTTTCAAACAACAGTAGTCTAAGAATAATGAAAGAATTATGACTTGAATGGCTGATATGCTCTTACTTGGAGAAGAAAAATAGTTTGGAAGGTCAATCAGTAATGGGTTTCAATTTAGCTTGCTATCAGTTTGCTTGCACGTGTATGCGTACACATAAAACATTTGAGCAGGTGGGTGGAGTCTCCCGCCACTGCCACTACTGGTTTGCCCGATCCAGAGAGAACTGGCAACCCACCACTGAAGCCAATGGATCTCCTCCTCCTCCTCCTCCCATACTACTGATTAGGTGTACATCTGTAGCAGATAGATTTGTTTTCCGAAGTAGCCTTCACAAATTCTAGATAATTTCTTTCCATAAGGAACTTAATGTGGAGCTTCTAAAGCCAAGTAGTTGTTTTTATTCAGTTGAACATATCAGAAGAAGCCATGCAGAGATATTTTGCAAAGTGAAAGATAGGGAAACGAAAAGATAGGGAAAATGGGCAAATTGTTATTTTAGGAAAACAATTCATGTCATTGATTTCTAACTAAATTGCAGCTAGTTAGTGGCTGAAATGAATCAAAACAATGATACCTGGAAGGAATTATTCATCCTTGTATGGATAAAGGAGCTAAAGATGTGTGTTGGATATTTTGTGCTTTTGAGACACTGTTGACTCCTGGTGTCTGCTGGACCAATTCCTACAGTTTTCTTGGCAAGATTTTTGGGTTTGTTTTTTTTTAGAAGTGGATTGCTTGTGTCACCTTTCTAGGGCTGAGCTGAGAGAAAATGACTGATCCAAGGTCACCCAGATGACTTTGTGCCATAGCAAGATTAGAGTCTCTTGATTTCTGCCTTAACCACTATGCCAAATTGGCTTTCTCTATTAGGGAGGAAGCTTTCAAAGACACAATCAGAATCCTATATAGTTGATTCAGAAGTGGGGAGCTGGGTTAGAACTAAAATGCACATCAGGAATGAGAATGAGAATTATAAAGCAGGTATAAACCCTATATAATATTGTTTGATATTTAATAATAGTCACTTTCCCTTTACCTTAGAGTTATATTATTAAACTTAATGAATCTCATTTCACAAAGTCAACCAATTGAAACTTAGTGCTTAATGACCATGCAACATAAAAGTGTAAAGATTTTCCTGACCCCAATGTGCCACTACAATTTAAAAGTGATGCTCTTTCAGATATAATTGAGTCATAGGGAAAAGATACTTTTGGTATCTGCAGGAACCTAGCACATACAATCCCTTTGAAGCAGTTGAGTCTTTTTCTAGGGTAGCATGGCTGCTTTTCCTAGATACATTATGATCCTGGAAAAAGTCATACCTGATTCAAGGAATTGCTTGCCTGTGTTCCACTGATGCCGACCTCTTTCCTCTTTAGATTGATAACACTGAGCACAACGCCAACATATAGTACCCTTGGAATAGCTACAAAATTGCAACACTCACTATGGAAAGATTGATGGTTACTTCTATATCTTCTAGCAGTGCAAAACGATAACTGTTTCAAAGGTGCTTTTTCAAAAGGCAACTGGACTTCCTTTGTTTTCCTTGAAGACATTTTACTTCTCATCCAAAAAGCTTCTTCTGTTTGTGTAAAAGCACCTTCGGGACAACCATGACCTGGATGACTGAAAATCTCCATAGACCAGGGGTCAGCAACCTGCGGCTCTGGAGCCACATGTGGCTCTTTCATCCCTCTGCTGCGGTTCCCTGTCAACTCAAAATATGTGTCACAACCACCAATGTGCGATACCTGCCGGCAAGCAATTTATTGAGCTTTTCAACCCCTGATAGACCAACCATGGATAAATCCAAGAAAACAAAAGTTTCAGAAGAAAACAGAACGTTTAATTCAACTACATATGCTAGTTTTGTGCCGCTCAAAAAATAGTCAGGCACAGGTAGGGTTTTGTGGCTCCCGGTGTTTTCTTTTCTCTGGGAAATGGGTCCAAATGGCTCTTTGAGTGTTTAAGGTTGCAGACCCCTGCCATAGACAGACAACTGTTTCATTTCACAAGGCTAATGAGGCCATGCATAGCAGTCAGAAGAGGTTTCTGTGCAATGTGCAGAAGCCTGTCCCAGGCTTTTGAGTATCTCATACTGGAAAAATCATACGACTGAAGAAGCTGGATGCCTTGGAAGCATCCGGAAACACATTATTGTGGCAAGAGATGTCTTTGCAGCGCAAAATGTGTCATGGAGGTGATATGCAGCTATCCACAATGGCCTAATAACATACAAGTGTCAACCAATATTTACACTATATATCGTGCAGTTTTTAAGTGTCTGCATCTTGCTAGCTCTCTGAAGCATTAGAAATTGGAATAGAAAGATGGAAGTATGTAAACAATACACATTTCATTCAACTCATTTTTGAGAAAATGTATGCAAAATTAAGTTGACTGGATTTATACAGATCCACACCAGTGGTGGGTTCTAAAATTTTTTACTACCAGTTCAGTGGGTGTGGCTACGTGGGGGGAAGCGTGACTGATTAGGCATGGCCAACATGACATCACTCATGCACTCAGTCACATGACCCCCCCAAGCCACGCCCACCAAAAAGGTGGCTAAAATTTGGGGGACTTTTTGTAACTTTTTTTTTGACACTCCAGCCCCATATCCAGGTCGGGATGCTTAGGGTGGTGGTGGTCATCTTGGCTTTTCCTCCATTGTCCTTCTTGGCTGAAAAGCACCCCTTCTCGCTTCTGATGGGCCTTCTTTGTGGTTGCAGCCAGAGCAACCCACTCTGCCAGCTCAGGGCAGCAGACTCAGCTGCAGCCCAGACAAACAAGGAACTGCAGGGAGCCTCCCGCATGTTGCACCCCCTCCCAGCCCCTCCTCCCATGCCTCTGTACCATTTTCAGGCACCCAGCTTACTGGGCTGCCCCCATCCCTGTCACGGCTCCAACGGCAGCAGCTTTGGGAGGCGCTGGCGGCACAGAGGTGCAGGCGAAGGCTGGAAGGGGGATGCAACACATAGGAGGCTCCCCGCAGTTCCTCAGCTTGTCTGGGTTGTAGCTGATTGAGGTGCTTTAGCAGCCATGAGCTGGGCTTTCCTCCAAGTCTCACAGAGAGAAGCACCTGTTTCCTTCTGCCGCCCACAGCACTTAGAGGAAAGCACAGCTAATGGCTTCTACTGGGCTGCCTCAGTCCCTATCGTGGCTCCAACGGTGGTGGCTTTGGGAGATGCTGGTGGCACGGAGGTGCGGGCGAAGGCTGAGAGGGGGGTGCAACATGGGGAGGGCCAAGTCCGCTCCCCTTCGCCTTCCCACACTTGTTTGCCCATCCCTGAGAGCTTGGGCTATGCCTCCCTCCGACCCAGCCGCCTTCCTTTCTGGCGTCGCTCCCAAGCGAACTCTTCCGTTCTCGACTGTTGCAAAGAAGTAGCAGCTCTGGGTGTGCCATGCCCACTTTGTTCTCACCAGCTGATGGACTTTTCGGCACTCTGCGGCCAGGCAGCTGAGAGCACCTTCTTTGCTCTGGTCAGCTTCGGGTGGGTAACCAAGCAGCAACTGGGGAACCGGTTGGGGGTGTGGCCTGGCTGCCGTTACTACCGGTTCGGAGAACTACTTCCTAAAGTTACTACCTATTCGGTAGAACCGGGCCAAACCGGGAGCAACCCACCACTGATTCACATGTCCTCTTGAGTTATTACTATTGTTATTGACATTTTTTGAAAATTTTTGCAATGTAAGGGGGGGGGGGAGAAAGCAATATTATTTTTAATGGATTTCTAGTCATTTTAAAGTTTAATACCTTATTTTTCTTCTATATTTAAATTAGAGGCATATTTTACTGTGAATGCCTCCTGGTTCTCAAAAGGAAAATACTTTCAGGTAGGCTTGCAAAAGCAAGTCAGGGATTTTCATAGATGAGACAGTTATTTCTAAGCAATTATTATTCCATCTTTAAGCATGTATCACATTGACAGCCATAAAGAACCTCTTTGAGATACCTCCTGCGTTACTTGCCGTTATCCAGAGTGTCAGGAAACTAAGAAACAATTGCAGATTTACAAAATTTATTGCTTTGTTTCTGAAATAAAAGCTTCACTCCCTCACATCTTCATTCACCCATGAATATATACTGCATTCAAAGTCAAAAGTTGAGATATTTCTAGAAATATTCATGCATGAAACCTTCCAGGCACAGTATCTCTTTTTCTGTGATGTTTCCAAAGCACTACAGTTCCTGTACAAAATATTCTCTTCTATCTGTAGTTCCTGTATACTTTTATAATTTCCCAGAGAACTTGGATACTCCATCAAAGTTTGGCAAGTTTTACCTTGGCACTTTTCTCGCACTACCTGATAGCTTTTCTTCTTTCATGCCACCTAGAGGAAATGCTGGATCTAGTGTCTCATCAAGTTCCCATCTGAACTCTTATTTTGGGATTGTCTTGGGGTGTTTTGAAATTAATGTTCTACACATGCTGTGTATGCTGAAATATTCCAGGAACAAATCTTTTATCCTCTTATGGCCTGCTTTGAAGGGGATTCGAGTGCTCCATTTTTCATACATATCTCTTTGTATAACTATTGTTTTGCCGGTTTCAGGGGTGGCTTGGTATAAAGAAAGATAGAGTCCAGGTATTTACCTCTGTAGGAAGTTAGCACCCACCCCTTTCCTGGAAGAATGAAATATTTTAGGAAATATTAAAAAGGCAGAATATTATGTTTCCCTGGTTGAGAAATGGAGAAACATGTTTTAAAGACAAAGCAACTCCCACCTTCCTGCCTCTCCCCACTTTGTTAATGGGCCAGAGACAGAAACTCAATCTTTGACAATAGGATCTATCTGCAACACAATAGCAACAGAAACTAACACAATGGGACCCATCTAGGATAGAAACTCACCACATGGCACCTGGGAAGATTACATCAGCCAGCAAGGCTAGCTAAGACTCCCACCCCTGGGAGTCTTGACAACCAATCAGGATAATCTTTTGAGGACCCAGGAAGTTCAAAGCCAGAGAAAGAATAAAACCCGGGGACTCGCTGTATCTCGTCCCCTTTTCTGTTCAGGAACTCAAACCATGTGACCTGTCCACCATTAAAGCTGTCCACCATTAAACCATCTTTCCAAGCAGTCTCCATGTTTCCAGTGTCTTTTTCCCCACTAGGAGCTGAACCCAGAAGGATATTTCTTCCTACACCTTGATAAGCTTTACATGTTTATTCAGCTGAATAAAGATTGGCCTCCTTTAGCAGGTGAGAACCCTGAATACATTTTGACACTCATATTTATATGTTTGCTATATTGTCCACTTCTTCACCCAGAAGCACAAGCACACTCCACCCAGACAAACTGGCACACTCTAGATAAGATAAAGAAGTATAGAAATAGCCATTCACCACCCTTGGAGATCCTCCAATGACAATGGGTGTCATCTCAGGGACTTTGGATGTTTCTGGAGGAACTTTCCATGACTTGGAAGTCCTGCAGAGGTAATGGTGGCATTGGCACATATGTTCCCTCAAGACTTTCAATAGAACCATTAAATTCCTGGTCAACACTACATTCTATAAAGTTACACATGACCTCTACTCTCTCCTTATATGGTATAGCAGTGCTTCACCTTTTCTTCACCACGGACCCCCTTTAAATACTTTTGTGGTCACAAACTATGTCTACGGACCAGTGGTGTGTTTCAAATTTTTTTTGCTACCGGTTTGGTGGGCGTGGCTAGGTGGGGGGATGTGACTGGGCATGGCCAACTTGATGTCACTCATGCCCACGCCCACTCAGTTACATGACTTCCCCCACAGAGCTACGCCCACAGGAAAAGGTAGGAAAATTTTTGGAATTTCCACCTAAACCCCCCCCCCCCATCCCTTTGCCAGTTGCCCCTGTTTCCTCTCCTTTAGCAGCCCACTTCCTGCCCCATCACTGCCTCTTTATTCAGGCTGCTTACCTTCTGTGGCATCTGGTCCAGAGTCCAGAAGGCAAGCTGACTGGAGTTTTCGGCGGCCCCCAGCCAGCTGTCGCAGCTGCAAAGCAACTCTCAAAGAGGCGGCAGCTGGCTAAAGGCAGCTGAAAAGTACTGGAGGTCATGGAAAAAGCTGCTGCTATTGTCATGTTCTTCGCACATGCGCATCCCATTGAACTTGCAAGGCAATGGGATGAGCATGCGCGAAAATCATGGTGGCAACAAACATGGCAGGTGGAGTTAGCAACCAGCGACTGGAGGACCAGTTTGGAGGCATGGTCAGTCAGCCATCGCTACCAGTTCAAGGATCTTGGCCAAATTTCCACCAACTATTCATGTGAACCGGTGCGAATGTGCTGAATACCACCTCTGCTATGGACCACCAAGACTTAAGATTTAAATCATAAAATTTCTTCAAGCCTTCATGGACCCCCTGTGATGACATCATAGCCTTCCAGGGGCCCGTGACCCACAGGTTAAGAACCATTGTGGTATAGTATGTAGTGTGGTAGAATCTGTAGCGGAAGTGAGGGAAGGAGTTAAGAGACTGCTTAGCCTGGAATTGCTGAAGTGGAGAAAATGGTAGAAAGCAGACCCACCCTAAACCAGGGGTGAAATGCTCCCATTTTGGACCGGATGCCCAATCTGGTAGTGGTGGCAGCAGGTGGTTTGGCAAACTGGTAGCAAAAATCCCTGCCCCCCCCCAATGCCCAGCTGAGCCGCATGATCATCAGAGGCTTTTTTTTTTAAGAATTTTTTTCTACAACCTCTTCCGATGAAAAAATGCTTTTAAAAGTAAAAAAAAAGCCTTTGATGATCGCGCAGCTCAGCTGGGATCATCAGAGGCTTTTCAAAGCATTTTTTTCTGCAACCTCTTGACTGAAGAGGTGGTAAAAAAAATGCTTTGAAAAGTCTGACGGTCCCAGCTGAGTTGCCTGATTGGCAGAGAGGTATTTTTTAAAAAGCCTCTCTGACGATCCCAGCTGAATTGCCTGATCAGCAGAGGCTTTTCAAAGCATTAGAAAAAATGCTTTGAAAAGTAAAAAAAAAAAAAAAAAAAGTTGGCCACGCTCACCCAGTCACATTCCCCCACCACCACCAAGCCATGCCCATAGAACCGGTAGTAACAAATTTTACATTTCACCCCTGCCCTAAACCTTAGAATGTTTATCTTGTTCTATGATGAATGCAGTTAGTTTTCAAGATTCTTTCGAATAGGCAAGTAACAATAAAACTACTGTGATCAATTCTTGGTATTGTTTCGAATCCTTCTGCCTGATATTAGCTATATGTTCCTGTTCTTGATACCATTATATTTATAATGGAGGTATGTAAAAATTAACAGATACACTAAACACACCTATACATTCCTGATATAAACTGTACAATTAGTTCCAAAACATAGCAGTAAAAAGGAGATGCACAGCAATGTTTAATATTATGCAGCAAAGAGAAATTTAAAAACATATTTTATTTTAATAACTCCTTTTTCTACAGCTCATGACAGTGTGTGTGTGTGTGTGTGTGTGTGTGTGTGTGTGTAAGATATATGGAAAACAGTTTTTGAAAATATATGTCATAGTCAATAAGAGCTATTTAAGCCTGGTAGTGATGTAAACTAATATGCAAGGATGTTGTTTAATACTTGCTTGAGTAAGATACAGCTGTTATTAAGAAAATCCAGATTAAACTTTTTCTTCCCTTTGGGATTATCTCATTGTCATTTTGTTGTTGTGTTGTATCTTCAAATCTGTGTTGATTCTGGCAACTACCTGGATTAGTCCCTGCAATTTTCTTGACAAGTCTTTTCAGAAATGGTTTGCCATTGTCTTCTTCCTGGGGCTGAGAGTGTGCGACTGACCCAAGATCACACAGCACTAGGTCTCCCAGGTTGGCACTTTAACCACTACACAAAGCTTAATCTTTATTTTTTAGTGCTTATAAATGGCGTTATTGTGTTATCGTCTATCATGGTAATAAATCCTGATATATAATTTAGGAAATAATACAGTGTAGATACTTTGCAAATTATTGTCTGACTGTGGTATCAGACTATAACATAATAGGATAACTTACTTAATTATACCAGGCGATTTCCACATCACAGTATAAAACAGAATGCTCATTTCAGAAACTTTGTTATGTAATGTATCAGAATTGTTCAAAAATGAGTTAAGTTTCCTAATGCTAGCAGAAAATAAACACATGTAACACAGAATTGAATTCCTGGATTTTTAAAATAATTTTCGGTTTTGATATCTAAGTCTGTTTAACTCAACAGGCTGTTCATGAAGATGTATCTGTTTAGTTAGATTTGATATGAAAATGACACCAAAGATAGTGATTTTTTTTCAGTCACTTTGCTTGAAAGGAACTATGATGGGACCTGAAATTTTCACTTTACATATTTGCTATAAAAGCAGATTTTTAGTTTAAGTTTTCTAAAATGAAGTACAGAGGTATTGAATCCCTGGTTCAAATGCTATAAGATTGCATCTCATGGATGACATTTCTGCATGGGTAGGTTGCTATAAATTGCATAACAATATTCATAGGCTTCAGCTAATTTTTACAGTATCATGACTAGTTTGCTTTGACTTTGATATGTAAATAACACATTTTTTTCCTAAATCTATCATGCCACTTCTATTCCCACCTGAATGTTTTCTTCTCCCTATTTTTTCCAGGTCAGAAGTGACCATTTGCAGAAATGCCTTGTCCATCAGTATCTGTTAATTAATATTATTTTGACTTTCCTTTTTAGCAATATTTACAGAATAATTTCAAATAAATCATCTTAATGTATCGAAGCATCCTCTGGAACAGAATGATTAAAAAGGGATATTTAAATTGTATCTGTCTTGAGTTTTACCAGTGGTAAATATATGTTAATTAATTTACCAATGTATGTATATAAATTTCCAAACTCTCTCCCCCCCCTTACCATTTGCTCATGTTGAGTGTTTGTTGTTGTAGGCTTAAAAAAAAGAAGAATAAATCACTGTTTTGTTGTTATGAAAAACCTCCAATATTTAAAATGTCAAATGCTGTTTTATAATTGCAAGGACTCTTTCCCCCACCTCACCAAATTTAAGCTCTCTACAAGATTCATTTTTAGCATTTCCTTTGCAAGACGGACATGCAGATTGGGGCCGAGTATAGAGAGGACATTTCCAGTTCTGTTTACCATCTTTTTTAAAGGACTTATTTCTAGACAATTTCAACAGAGAACATGAGATCTAGAACAGCAGGACTGGAGGACTTTACCTAAAAATACCATTTTTCAAGGCCTGACTTGCAATACCTCCAGGCCAACATATTATTAGCAGGCAATGTACCATGATAAAACTACCTTGAGGCAACATTGTTCTTCCAAAGATGATTTAAGAGTGAACATTTAGAAACAAGGACATTAATGCATTACAAATCTGTAACACTCCATTTTTATTGCTTGATTATTTGATGCTTGGCTTTCCCGTGGAAAAGAATCAGTAGCGTTTCCCCCACAGCAGCTTTTATTGATGACAGAATTTTTGAAAACCTTTCAATTATTTGCTTATATTTCTTTAAAATGATTTCCTCCAATGTCACTTTAATGAAATGTCCAGTCTTTTGTTTTGTCATTGATTCAGTGCAACTATTTTTAGCTCTTTACAGTATAGCTTTGATTATGATTAATTAATTATTCAGCTATATATATTCCGAAGATATATTTAAAAAATAATTAATAAAAAGGCCTAAAAAACAGTAACCTATGTAAATGTAACCGATACATAAAAAACTATTCATATCAACCCGAGCTTGTTTGGATGTGTGTGTGTGTGTTTATAAAAATTTTGAATTTCCATTTAACATTGGGACTGTTCTGGGATCATCCTCATTTATCAGTCCTATTCTCCAGAATACAAACAGCAATAATGCTTTGGCATGGTTAATCTTAACTATGACCTGCTTCCCTAGCACTTTTGATAAACTGTTCTGTACTTACTGTACATACTGTATTGTGTTCACATATCAAACTGAACTCAAACTCTTTAAATCAGGTTGTTGGGTTTTTTTTCAAACTTGGCAACTTTAAGGTGTGTGGACTTCTTCTCGAGCTGCCAAGTTTGAAAAACACTGCTTTAAATCATTTGCTGGCTTCACACATAACATTGTCATAAACCATAATTTACAAAGTGTAATAAATGATTTCATTCTGTTAAGTAAAATGTTGATTTTTAAAAATCAACACCATGGCATTCAGTAAACAGAACAACATTATGGCATTTCCAGCAAATGATTTCATGTGGCGTAAAACCATATTTAGCTGGTTAAGGTAAATCTGTTGCCAAAAGTTATATACAATTTATTCCCAGATCATCCTTTTCACTTTGGAATCAGAGAAATTGGAATGCTAATTGACATACTAATTTGTTTTCTGCAAAGTGTCTCACAGTCATTCAACTGTGAAACTTAACTTCAGTCTGGAGGGAAAAAAGTGGCAAATTGTATCATAATTTCCTCCAGTTCTCTTTTGTATATATAGGTTCTGATACACAGTATAGGATTTTGGAAGTGCCAGCGTGCTCACCGATACAAACCTTTACGCTCACCAAGCTTCCTATTCTATTTGACTTCCTTTTTAAAAAATATTTTTTCATTAGAAGCAAAAAAGCTGTAAAACTCTATATGCATATCATTATGCATTTGAAAAATATTGTACCAGATGCTAATAGCATCTTCATTCCTGAGAATTCTTTCAGATGTAGGCAATATGTCCTGGAAAATAAAAATGATGGATCGGATTATTCCACTCATTTCTGTAGATCTGACAAACCAATTTAGAAAATGGCAAAATAAATAAAAAAATATTCCAAATAATTTTCCATAAATTTTCTTAAAATCCCAAATCAGCCCATCATCTGTAATAAGTTGCATTCTGTTATAGTTGCCGCCAATGTTCACACCAGGCAGGAGAAATTTGTTCTCATGCACTGCATATAATATGTAGTGTAATATGACATGGTTCCTTTGCTGAAACTGAAGAGAGCACCTGCTGCAAATCACCAGGACCTGATGGATTATATTCTAGTATTTTGAAGGAGCTGGCAGATGTTATCTTAGAATCATTAGCCACATCTTTCAGAGATCCTGGAGCACTGGGGAACTACTAGAGGACTGGAAAAGAACCGATATGGTTCCCTTAAAAAAATGTGGGGGAGAAACAAATCTGAGAAACCACAGATCAATCAGTCCAACATCAATACTTGGGAAGATCCTGGTAAAGATAATTTAAAAAACAGATTTGCGAATACTTAGAATCAAATAAAGTTATAACCAGAAGCCAACATAGGTTTGTCAAAAATAGATCCAAACAAATCTTATCTCATTCTTTGGTATTTGAGGCACTGTCACAAAGAAGAGGAAGTCAACCTATTTTCCAAAGGCAAGACAAGAAACAGTGGATGAAAACTAATCAAGGAGAGAAGCAACCTGGAATTAAGGAAAAAATTCCCAACGGTGAAAACAATCAACCAGTGGAAAGGCTTGCCTTCAGAAGTTGTTGATTCCAAATAACTTTGGAACCAATCGTTGCATTTGCATACAACCTTCACAGTTCTGTAAGCAAAGGAAAGACAAAGTAATGTCATAAACACAATCACAGTTTCATTTAGCAATTGCTTTGCTTAACAACTGAGTTGCCAGTCCCAGTTGTGGTGGGGGCTGAGTGAGGTTGTGTATCTGTATTAGATGCATTTGATGAAAGCACACCGAATATGACACAGCATCTCCCAAAAATAATTAGGTAATTCAGTTGAGTAAAAATATTTGTTATATATGCTATTTATAACACTCTTCTTGAAGCTATGAGGCATGAGATGTATTTTTAATTTCAGTTTGGCATTAATTGGTTAGAATGTTATCTAAGTAACTTATTTCAATACATTTAATTTTTTTCTCATCCACTCATTTAATACTGAAAAGAACTGTCAGTTTATTAATAGCATGGACAGTTGTCGTCATAAACATGTTAGCTTTGAAATAAAACCAAGCAAGTTCAGTGGGACTTATTCTAAAGTGATGATTCATAGAACTGCAGTCTTAGAAGGATTAATGTACTATGAGCTAATACTTAAAATAAATTATATATTTCTCTTCTTCTAAAGTTTCAAGCTAAAGCTGATATTTCTTGTTACTTTGATATAACTTTTTTCTAATAAATGTATGCATGGGAACCAAATCTGGAGAAATTTAAATGAATAAATTGAAATGAGAGAGAATGAAAGAGCCAATCTAAAATAATTAAGGTATTGATCAAGGACTGTGGAGACCCATGTTTGAACTTGTTTAAGACAGGACACCTCTTTAATAAGAGCTAGTTTCTATAATTCCAATTCAATCACAGTTTTGGGGGAAAAGATTGGAGAATAGGGTTATATGTCTAATGGGGCCCCTGGAGGAAGGTTGAAAATAAAAATGATTATTTTGTTTTGATGTCCAGTCGGGAAAGAAAAGGCTCCAGAAACTGGTTCCCTATCAGATTAAACTATTGGAAGAAATAAATCTAAATCATAATTGCAAGCAATATTCAGACTGAAATTGTTGGCTTCCTACCTCTACAGCAGTGAGGGCAAACCTTTTTGGCACCAAGGGCCCAAATCAGAACGTACATGCATGTGTGCACATGCATGCACTGGAGCACCGGAAACCCGAAGACCAGCTGGCTGGCGCGTACATGCCTGTTTTTTGGCCATTTTTAGCCATTTTCAGGCTGTTTTTTGGGCTGTTTTCAGGTTGTTTTTCAGTGCTCCGGTGACCCCAAAGACCAGCTGGCCACTCCAGCACCCACAAAGAAAAACAACCCCAAAAGGGCCTGAAAATGGCCCAAAATATGGCCCAAAAATACAGCCCTGTTTTGGGGCCATTTTGGGGGCTGTTTTCAGACTGTTTTCAGGCCGTTTTCCAGTGCTTCAGCACCCGCAAAGACCAGCTGGCTGACATGCCGGAAACCAGAAGAGCAGCTGGCAACACCGCATGTGCCCACAGAGGGGTCTGTGTGTCACCTGTGGCACACGTGCCATAGATTCACCATCATTGCTGTATAGTGTAGCATCATGAATTGTACTGCCTTAAACTCATCTTTTTACCCTCTCTTCTTTCGCCATTGACCTGGTGAAAAAAGAGATAATAAATTGTGAATATCTACCAGGTCATTTTATATCTTCTTGCCAATCTATTGTCCACAGGATTCTTCAAACACAGACAAATACAGGTACTTGCTGTCAAATTCAGAAAGCCCCATGAAGAGATCAGGTTGTATCAGGTGCCATATTTATAACCAAGAACACAATGCAGTGTCAGGGAATTAAATATATCAGAACATACAATGGGGAAGAGTTGTAATAAATGAATACAATCAGAGAGGCAGTCTAAAATTTATAGATTTGAAATGTGTTGACTCCAGCAGTTAACATGGAATATATTTATAATCTCTGCTATTCCTTCCCTTCTTTCATTCCACTTTTGGGTTTGATATGGATCATTTCCAAAGACATATGCAGGGAGAGTTGGGAGTGTGAAGAGGGGCAAATGATGAAAACAGTGTCACACATGAAAGCATCGGGTTTCTATGGATGCCTCTGATCACTTTGCTTTTTTCTCCCTCTTCCTCTAGCTGCATCTGTGAGCTAGATACAGATACAGATCTCTTGACTTTCAGCATTTATGTACTATTGCTCTTGGGAATCAGGATCAGTCAACACACATATTTTTCTTAGCTACTCTCAGATAGATATCAGTGTTTCCTGAACTTCTTCATCTGAAGAAGAGATTTATTTTATGGCCTGAAGAAGAAATTGATTTATTTAAGAAGAGTTTATTCTATGAAGTTATGATTTAAAATGGATACAAGTTTGTAATAGATATATCCATATCCAATTATCAGTGGGATCATAAAATGGGAATCTATCGCTAATAAATAAAAACCATTAGTAGCAAACAGAATATGTCAGCATTGAATACGTAGTGAACAGAATTTCAGTTGCTGATCAACTATAAAATGCATAATAAAATGTCTATATATAGTTGTATGATGAACTGTCATGTTAAAATGAGGTAAAATCTAAGGACTAAGGAATGTTCATCTTTCTCATAGGTTATATTTTTTAAAATGACTAACATGATCTTTAGATTTATTCAGAGAATTACTTCGCAGAAATAAGATCAGGAACAATATAGAAGGATGAATCAACAATAGAAATCAAGTACAGCAGTTCTAAGAGGAGTTGGATTGTAGAATGACAAGGGCATTGTGCCATAGGCAACAATTAATGGAGCAAGAAATCACAAAATACAAGCATTTTTTCTATCCAGAAGAATATGTTGCTATTTATTATAGAGAGAGCAAATGGAAACAAAATCCATTTCTTTATTAAATATGTTAAGACTCTAAGGTTATTATTATTATTATTATTTTACAAATTTCTATCTTTCTAATTTTTAGCAACAACATTTTACAAAAGATAAATTATATAGAGTTCCTGATTTGTATTTTATCTTTCTCGCTTTCTTTATTATAATAGGAATCAGAATAAAAAATGTTGTATTGTTAGTTAATTAGTATACTAGAGCATTAATTAGTATATTAGAGCATTAAAGAAAGAATGTAACCATTATTTCTGAGTCAATATAACTCAGGAGAAACTGAAACAATAAAAACAAATCTGTATCAAAGGGATTTGAGATCCCTTCCATTTGTTATCTAGCAATTTTTCTTAAGTGCACCAGTAACAGCAGTTGAAAAATATCACTAATTATAGTTATGGCTGAAGGAATTATAATAAATCTAAAGGGATCCCCAAAGGTGTTTTTTCAAGAGGCAACTGGACTTTCTTGTTTTTCTTAGAAGACGTTCCGCTTCAAGAAGTTCCTTCAGCTCTGACTGGATGGTGAACTGGGCTCCACACCCATTTGCACTTCTCAGGTGACCCTGAGGACACAGATAAACCTCCAAGTGGCCTCAACAATTCTCTAAAAGAATGCAAATGATCAGCTGTCTGCAAGGAACATAAATCCTTCCATTCCCCACCATCCAGTCAGAGCTGAAGAAGCTTCTTGGATGAGAAGTGAAACGTCTTCAAACAAAAACAAGAAAGTCCAGTTGCTTCTTGAAAAAGCACGTTTAGGACAACTAGGACAACTGGATGACTGAGAATCTCTATAGACATCTAAAGGGATTATTATCACATTGTAATATTTTGAAGAGCATGTATTGAGAACTGTTCTGTGTTATATGCTTTACATATAACAAGACTGCACTACTGATCTTCTATACATTTGAGTTCTACATGGTGCAATAGTCTTATAGATGCAGTTATTTAGTGGGCTATATATTAACTGAAAATCCTGTTAGAAAGTGAGCTATGATTCTTCATTCTAACTGTATGCTAGCAATCCAAATATGAAACATGTCACAACTTGAAATTTGTATTTCCTAGCTTCACACAGTTTTGCTTATGTTAAAGAGTGCCAAGACATATAATAGAAGCATAAACTGAAATACAGGATTATATATATATAGTAGTATGTGCTGAATTGAAATGAATACTAAATTTTCTGAGAATAAGTAGGAAAATTCAAAACAGTGTCTGTAGGGAATACAAGCTATCATCAAGCTACAATGATGAGCTATTTTGTCTGTTTAAAGAATACTCTTTATATGGGCTGTACAGATAATGCCATTGCTGTATTTGAAGTGCAGTAAATCAGAGTATGAATAGTATAATACAGGTGGGAAATAAATAAATAAATAAACTTTATTGTCATTGTATGTGTATATACATTCAACGAAATTTATTTGACACCCAAAGACCAGGTGCCACACACATAATCCCCAAACACACTCCCACCCACAATTCTCCACCCCTAAAACCACCCAAATATCCATACAACAGACCAAGTAATACTGTCCAACAGTTCACTGATGGTGGCCCTTTAGTTCATTGTTGAATGCAATTATAGCTCTGGGATAAAAACTATTCAGAAAACGTGTGGTCCGAGTTTTAATTGTTCTGTATCTTCTGCCAGAAGGTAACAGTCGAAAAAGATTGTAAGCAGGAAGGGAAGAGTCTCTGAGAATGCAACTTCCTCAAACAGCGAGATTTGAAGATGTTGTCCATGGCTGGTAGCTGGAGTCTGATAATATTCTGGGCAGTTTTAATGATTCTCTGTAGAGCTTTTTTGTCTGCTACAGAGCTGCTCCCATACCATGCAAGAATGCCAAATGTCAGGACACTCTGAATGGTGCTGTGATA
The DNA here is from genome assembly GCA_030761175.1 of Masticophis lateralis. NCBI lineage: Eukaryota > Metazoa > Chordata > Lepidosauria > Squamata > Colubridae > Masticophis > Masticophis lateralis. The sequence continues at coordinate 191,097,447 of JAUDYJ010000002.1, read as the reverse complement.
GTAGGACAGAAGTAGATGCTGAGATAGATTTATCTTCCTGAGCATTCTCATGTAGGTATGTACTGGATCAAAATAAACACATGGGAAATGTAGGAAATATAGGTTGGAAGTAGCTAGGAATATATATATATATGTATATGTATATGTATATGTATATGAATATGTATATATGTATGTAAGTATGTATGTATGTCTGTCTTTGGTTATTCGGGTCTTCTCCCGCGTAAAATTGAAAGTGTCTTGGCGACGTTTCGACGAAGTCTCATTCGTCATCTTCAGGTTGGTGTTCTTGGCTTCGTGCTTCCAGGAGCAATGTGAGATCACAGCTGTTTCTTCCTTTTAACTGCTACTGGGGATGTGAGCTGATTGGGTGGGAGCTTGGCTGTGTTCTGATTGGATGGGGGGTTGGTTGTGCTCTGATTGGATGGGGGTGTGTTCTGTTTGGGTGGTGGCTTGGTTGTGCTCGGCTTAGTCTGAGTTTCAGGGGGATTTGAGCTGGTGAGCTGCGTTGTTGTGCATGAATTGGGTGTGTGCACATAAAAAAATTATATACAAGTCAGTAAGCCACAGCACGGACAGAACATGGTGAAGCAGACTGGCTCCAGGTTGACAAAATAGTGTGACTGTATACTCCTCCTTTATTTATTCAGTATGTAGACTGAATAAATTCAGAATAAATCTGAGTAGATGTATTCAGTCTATATACTGAATACATATTAAGGAAGCTAGATTGGAATATGATGAGCACGGCTTCAAAATTGGAAGAAGAAACAATAATAATGTGTGCTTTGCTGATGACAATGTCCTGATAGTCAAAAATATCTTTTTATCCTTTGTATTGTTATAGATCCTGTTGTATTAAACATCATATTGTCTTAATATAGTGAAATTATAGCCTTGGTGGAGCAGCGGACCAAAGCGCTGTTAAATAGCACTTAGTTGCCAGCTGCCTGCAATTATTGCAAGTTCGAATCTCACCAGGCTCAAGGTTGACTCAGCTTTCCATCCTTCTGAGGTAGGTAAAATGAGGACCCGGATTGTGGGGGCAATAAGCTGACTTTGTATAAAAAAGAACACCACTGGAGGGGGGGCAAAAGCCCTACTAAGCAGGTATATACAAAAGTATGAAGGCTATTGCTTAATGCATTGTAAGCCGCCCTGACTCTTTGGAGAAGGGCGGCATATAAATTGAACCAATAAATAAATAAATGATACATTAATTTGAAATTATTAGTATTCTATTATGTAGGTAGCTAAGATAGATGTTAAGAGCCGAAAAGAAAAATATTAATTATAATTTAGAAAATCAATATTGCAAACAAGAATTATTTGATTTGCAGTAGTGGTGAATTTGGTGAATTATTTGATTTTTTTTCATTCAAAGTTGAAGATAACAGTGAAAGAAGAACTCTTGCAAATTGGATCAGAGTATTTGTCGTGTGATAAGTTAAGATCTTAATTTATAAAATGTTAACAATTAAAAAATAGATCAATGAAGGAAATTCAACAAGGAGTAATATACCAAAAAATAGGGCAAAAGAAGAAGAAGAAGAAGAAGAAGAAGAAGAAGAAGAAGAAGAAGAAGAAGAAGAAGAAGAAGAAGAAGAAGAAGAAGAAGAAGAAGAAGAAGAAGAAGAAGAAATAAAAAGAAAGAAGTAAAAAAATCTATTAAATGTCTAACTACGCTCCTTTTTATAGGTTGCTGCTTTACAATATTTATTGTGATTTAGGTCTTCTTAGTAGCCATGCAGCATTTCCCATGCTGTGTGATAAGTTGTATATTGAATGTATAGGAACGGGCAGGATCTTGGCATTCAAAAATGTTGAAAATCCTTCCTGGAAAAGCTTATTAGTTTATCTTTTATTGCCAAAGAGGACTTTTAAGTCTTTTGGAGAAATTTTAGTGGTAATTTGAATGTTGAGTTGTTTGTTTTTTGGCTGTATTGTATAAAACCATTTATTGTTATGTGGACAATTTTTATTGATTTTTATGTATTGAATATCATTTTGCAAACTACACTGAATGTAATTATTATTGGGATTGTTCTTAATGTTATTGCTATTTAAAGCTATTTAAATAGCTTTAAATAGCAATGACGTTAAGAACAGTTCCAATAATTCTCACATTACATAAGTAAAAGGAAGGGACAGGGATATTCCATGAATGGCTAACTATCAAGATTTTAAAGGAAAAGTTCTACCTTTTCACATTTAACACAATCTTAATTGTGTGGAAACCATTAAGATATATTTCATGAAAACATTAAAGGAAATTTTTAAAATCTTAGGTTCCGGAATCTTGTATTTCCTCTTTTTCCATTCTCTTGATAAAGATCTAATAAAGGACTGATTTATTCTGGCTTTCATGACACAGGTAAATTTAAAAAAAAAAACTTATTGTTGAGAAATGATTGCCTTATTGTATGAATGAATGAAAGTTGTTTTTTTTAATCTTATTGCCCATGTGGTTTTTGTCAATCACCCATCTCCCTGCTTAGATAAATAGGTTCCAGAGTTCTACATATTTGCTCAATGTTAATATATTTAATAAGACATGCACACAAATATAGATAAACAATAGTGGTGTGTTGCTAAATATAATGAAGCCATACTAATAAACCGTATAGAAAAACTGAGGCAAAGACCTTACTCTCTCTGCAGGATGATATCTGTCTGTCTGTCTGTCTGCCTGCCTGCCTACCTACCTACCTACCTACCTATCTATCCTTACCTATCCTTACCTGTCTACCTATCTACCTATCCCCCAGGGTTGGTTCTACTTACTTTTACTACCGGTTTGCAACTGAAACATCTGTGCATGCGCAGATTGTCCATTAAGATGTCCGGGTGAGTGGTGGAGCCTCCTGTCACAAGAACTGGACAGAACCAGGAGCAACCCACCACTGCTATCCCCCCTTTATTATTTTTATTTTTATTTTTTTATTTTTACAAATAATTCAAGCTGGTGTATATATTACATAACCTTCCTCCTATTTTCCCCACAACAACAACCCTCTGAAATGGGTTGGGATGAGAGAAAGTGACTGGCTCAAAGTCACCTAGCTGACCAGGAGACATTGAATTCTAGTACCACCATAGGCACAAAGCCAGCTGGGTGATCTTGGCTGAGTCGTTTTTTCTCAGCCTTAGGAAGGGGGCAATGCCAAACCACTTCTGAAAAGTGATTGGTCTAGGCCAGGGGTGGGCAAATGTGGCTCTTTTACAACCTGACAGGTTGTAAAAGAGCCACATTTGCCCACCCCTGGTCTAAGCAGCCTGAATGGAAGAAAAAAAGAGTTTCAAACAACTTATATTAATAATGAGCTTCAGTACACAATAATTTAAAGGTAATAATGGGTAATGGGATTATAAGTCAGATCTCTAAGCTAGGAGTTTCCAACAATATATATCATACATTATTGGCCTCCACTGTACTAATATAGAGTTCTTGGACTGGAAGTGATATGATTCTCCTAAGGTCGGGCACGGCAGTCAGGATGGGTGGTGACTTGGTAGAGTTCATGCAGGACCGAGTTAGCAGAAAAAAGAGGGAAGTCCCGCCTCCTGGCTCTAGCTGTCAGTTTTTCGACTCGGTTGAGTCAGGACAGTCGTGTCTGGAGACAGCTCGAGCCTTTCTAGTCATTAATTACTTTAATTGCTTTAAAGTGCGAGAGGAGCAAAGTTTTGAGATTTGACTGTGCGTTTGGGCTTAGCAGCAGCAGGATTGCCGGCTGGCAGTCCCAACGGCCCCGCGCACGAGTTTACTCTGTCGCGCCGGCCCGAAACCGCTCCCCAGCTGATAGGCGGTTGAGCTGCGACTCGGGGATTCCCCTGCAGCCATTTTCTGACGTGAAGGCATTCCGCGTTTCTTCAGCGGTAAATTAAACGAGCAAGTGGCAGGGATTTCAAACGGCCTCTCTCTACCGCCGCTAATCACCTCAGTAAGCTCCGGGCGCCATTTTGAGGCAATTGAAGCCCGCGCTTTGTAGTTTTGGCGTTGTCAAGGTCCGGGCGCCATTTTGAGAATCTTCAAACGCCCTCGCCGCGACTATTTCGGCTCCTATCGGCGGTTTGCTTGATACTCACTTCAGCTGGACACCGCCTGCATTCCTGGGACGCCCTGCCAACCCTAAGGCACAGTGAGTCACCGTTTGGGGCGCGTTGCAGAGCTACAGGGCTACAACTCAGGGGAGGCAGCCATTTTAGTAGGTGTTTCTGGAGCTAGTGATGGCGGACAAGGATTCCCGCGCTAAAGGCGGCAAGGGCAAACGGCAGGCATCTCTGAGCCCTGAGGAAGGCCCTTCCTCTTCGAGCAGCAATGCTAAGAGACCTAAGGGGTCCAACACTCGTGAGGCCACTAAACAATCTGCTGGTTTGGCAACTTCTTCCAAGGCAGATGAGAGGCGCCAAAAGGCATTTGAAAAAGCCTTTGACAAAGCGGTTTCAAAGACCAGGCCAGCTCAATTACCATCTTCTGGTCATTCTTCTAGCTCTGCACTCTCTGGTCCTGTGGTTCGGCCTGAGCCTGGTCATGATTTATCTCCTGATGTCTCTGTCCTTGAGGAGTCTCTTGCTGCTGATCCTGCATCAGTTTTTCCCTCAGGGGGAGTGGATGCTTCCCCTCAGAGTAATCAGGTCAATACTAAGGACACTCAGGTTTCGCTTAATAATACCAACTTACCTTCTCAGTGTCAGAACTTGGAGATTTCCCCTGCTCTAGCTCAGCTAATCTCTGAATCCATTAAGCAGGGGATTGCCCAGGGCCTTCAGCAGAGGACTTGCTCTCATGTTTCTGAGTCTGAGCACAGCCGCTCTCCTTCAGTCATCTCTCAGCCCTTGGAGGCATCCTCTCAGCGGCAGGAACGGGCCATGTCTCCCTCTGGGGTCAGCCAGGGCTCTCTTTCTGGAGAAGAAGACGAGCCTGCCATAATTGACCAAGATCTGTCGGATGATGAAGGTCTGCAACCGGATCAACCTTCATTTGTTGGGCTCTTTCGCCCTCATTTGTTCAGGTCATTATTGTTCAAGGCCCAGACTACCACTGGCTTGGGGGTTCCTCCCAAGCCTCAGGATCCTTCAGGTCCTTCGGATCCTTCTTCTTCCTCCTTATTTGAGGAGCCATCGATTCAAACCGAGATTGTTCCGGCCCCGAAGTTGTTTTCCGATGTCCTCCAGAGGCAGTGGAAGTTTCCGAGCACAGGTCCAGTCCCCAATGGCCTTGATCGTCGTTTCTACAATTTGGCGACGGAATACGCCAAGTTACTGCAGGTTCCAACGGTAGATACGCCAGTGGTGGCCCTGTCCTCCGCTTCCCCTTCCTCTGGCCCACCGGAAGAATCCTTACGTCCGGAAGACAGGAAGGCAGAAAGGACCTTCATCAAGGGTCACCAGGCTTCGGCGTGGTCGGTGCAGGCTGCATCGGCTGCGTCCTTGTTTAATCGAGCCTCCATTTTGTGGATTAAGCAGTTGCAATCCCACATTCCAGCCTCCGAGGTGCGTACCCACCAGGACCTTAACAAAATTCTGGCGGCTGTGGAGTTTTCCGCAGATGCTACCTTAAATGCGGCAAGATTTTCTGCCAAGGCCATTGGGTCCACAGTTACAAATCGCAGGCTCTTGTGGCTTAAGAACTGGCAAGCCGATGTACGTAACAAGTGGCGTTTAGCTTCTTCGCCTTATGAAGGAGATAAGCTGTTCGGAGCCCCACTGGAACCACTTTTGATCGAAACTAGAGACCACAGGAAGATTCTACCACCAATCTCCCGTCGCAACGACAACAGATCTGCGGCGTCCTTTCGGGCCCAGTTCTTTCGGGGCTCTGAAACCTCCTACTACCAACATAGATCCCAGCGCCCATTCCAGTCTAGGGCTTCCTTTCAACAGGATAACCAGGTTAGACATGCCCCTCGTTACCCCCCCCCAGAAGGCCTTCCCGGGGGGGTCGAGGCCACCCCTATAGGAGATCCCGTTAGTGTTTCTACCCCTTCTTTCATTGGGGGTCGTTTAGCTTGTTTTTCCCATCTATGGGATTCCACCGTTTCAGATTGTTGGGTCAAAACTGTTATTAGAGTTGGTCTTTCCCTGGAGTTTAATTCTTATCCTCCTACTAGGTTTCTCCGTTGTCCAGTTTCCCGAAATTGTACTAAGAAGGCTCAGGTGGAGGCCTCTATTCATCATCTATTAGCAATAAGGGCCATTCAGCCTGTTCCTCCTGCTGAACAGGGCCAAGGGTTTTACTCCCGCATTTTTTTGGTGCAAAAGCCATCAGGGGACTGGCGGCAAATTCTTGATTTAAAAGCCTTGAACCGGCACATTAAATATCGCCGGTTCAAGATGCAGTCCCTTCAGACAATTTTACTTTGCATTAGGGAAGGGGACTGGTTATCTTCAGTGGATTTAACTGAAGCCTATTTACATGTTCCCATCCTTCCCGAACACCGTAGGTTCCTCCGTTTTTACTACAATGGGAAACATTTTCAATATAGAGCCCTCCCTTTTGGTTTGTCTTCGGCCCCTAGGGCTTTCACTAAGATTATGGCGGCTCTGGTGGGCTATCTCAGTTCCCTTCCTGTTAGAGTTCTGTTCTATTTAGATGATGTTTTGGTTTTGTCCCGGTCGTTCACCCAGGCTCGGGACGACCTGGCTGTCGTTCTGCAGACCCTTCAGTCTCATGGGTTCTTAATCAATTGGCATAAGAGCCATTTACTGCCCTCCACTCGGCTACAGCACTTGGGGGCGGTTATTGACACTAGGTCCTCTGAGGTTTTTCTCTCGCCAGATCGGATTGATAGCATTAGGGCCCTGACAGGAACGGTTCTTGCCCAGAGATCTTCGTCCCTCCTTACCTTGTCCCGTCTTTTGGGGAAAATGGTCTCCACCTTCGGGATCGTTCCATGGGCTCGCCTTCATAGTCGGGAGCTTCAATGGCTGCTCCTTCCTTTCCAACGCTCCTGCAGGGACGCTTCGGCCACAAGGATCATCTTACCTCCTCACGTACGACAATCTCTAGCCTGGTGGTGATCGGAAGCACTTCTACGAGGCAGCAGTTTTCTAGAGCCTCGACAACAGCTGGTCCTCACGACAGACGCCAGCTTGTTGGGCTGGGGCGCTCATCTCGGACCTCATCTGGCACAGGGACAATGGACTCCTCAAGATCTGCATCTAAACATCAATGTTTTAGAGCTGCGGGTGATATTTCTGGGCCTCCAGGCCTTCGAGGATCTGGTCCTCCACAAGGACGTCCTTGTGATGACAGACAATGTGACAGCAAAGGCCCACGTAAACAGACTCGGAGGCACTCGCTCCAAAACTCTGATGCAGGAGGCTCGCCTGCTCGGATTGTGGGCAGAGATTCACTTATCCTCTCTGAAAGCAGCACACATCTCAGGCACAGAGAACAAGATGGCCGACTCCCTCAGCCGAGAAACAATAGACAACGCAGAGTGGTCTTTGCCCCCGCACCTGTTCCAACTGTTGGTGCGGCGCTTCGGTCTTCCGACAGTGGACCTTTTCGCATCGGCTTCAAATCACCTCCTCCCGCGGTTCTTCACCTGGTTCCCAACATCGAACGCGGAAGCAGTGGATGCCCTACGGAGTCCTTGGCCTCAAAACCAGCTACTCTACGCCTTTCCTCTGATCAATCTAATCTCCAGGGTAATTCGGAAATTGTTACTAGAACGAGCAGAGTTACTACTGATAGCCCCCTTTTGGAATCGCAGACCCTGGTTTGTGGATCTTCAATCTCTATCCGTGGAGCCTCCGTGGCAGATCCCAGCAGACCAGGTGGCCCTTCTTCAGGGTCCCTTACGGCATCCCAATCCTCAGTGGTTCCATCTCACCGCGTGGAGGTTGAGCAGGGCCTCCTGACCCGACTCCCTCTTTCGGCAGGAGTCATTGACACAATTCAGGCCTCTCGAAGAGCCTCCACAACCCGTATTTACGAGGCCACATGGAAGGCGTTTTCCTTGTGGTGTCTGGCTCGCCACCATTCGCCTGAACTGGCCTCAGTGGTGCACGTTCTAGAATTCCTTCAGGACGGTTTCGTATCTGGACTTTCCCCTAATACCCTCCGCCGCCAGGGCCCTATCTTCCGTTCTGGCCGGAGCTTCATCGGATCCTTTATCCAGGAACCCTCTTGTCCGACAGTTTCTGCGAGGTGCCACGAATAGACGACCCCCGACTATTCACCGTTTCCCGTCGTGGGACCTACCTCGTGTTTTGGCAGCACTTATGAAACATCCATTTGAGCCGTTGCGAGAAGTGTCCTTACGTTTTCTGTCTCTCAAGGTGGCCTTTCTGGTGGCGGTCACTTCAGCTCGCTGGATTTCCGAAATGGCCGCTCTCTCTGTCCGGAAAGAGCTTTGCCTATTTCATCAGGACAGGGTCGTTCTGCGATTAGACCCCACCTTTATTCCCAAAGTTAACTCAGTCTTCCACCGTACCCAGGAATTGATCCTACCTAATTTTTGCCCTAATCCTCGTCACCACCTTGAGCGCCGCTGGCACACCCTGGATGTACGCCGGGCCATCAAGATTTATATAGCCCGCACTTCATCCTTTCGGCGGTCGGATGCATTATTCGTTTCATTCCTGCCGGCTACCTTAGGGTCCAAAGTCCCGGCAACGACTTTAGGCCGTTGGATCCGTGCCTGCATCTCGGCTGCCTATGAAGCACAATCGCTACCAATTCCTCGCAACATCACTGCTCATTCTACACGAAGTGCAGCAACTTCCGCAGCATGGTCAACCCGTGCTTCCATCAACGAAATATGCCGGGCGGCTACGTGGGCGTCCCCGACCCCCTTCATCCGCCACTATCGACTGGACAGTTTCGCTTCAGCGGATGCTGCCTTCAGCAGGAGGGTCCTCCAGGGAGTGTGTATGGCTTCTGAGACCCGGGCCCGGCCGGCTTCCCTCCCGACAGGACATCAAGCTTTGGTATGTCCCATCCTGACTGCCGTGCCCGACCTTAGGAGAATGGGCGTTGGTTCTTACCTGATACGCCTCTTCTCTGACTGTCGGGCACGGCAGTCAGCCCCACCCTCGTGTGGCCGTTCCCGGGGCCTTGGCGATCCTGGGAGGGGAGGGTGAGGTAACCTTGTTTATTTCTCTTCTAGACACGACAATCAGCAGATCCGTCCTCGTCTCAAAACTGACAGCTAGAGCCAGGAGGCAGGACTTCCCTCTTTTTTCTGCTAACTTGGTCCTGCATGAACTCTACCAAGTCACCACCCATCCTGACTGCCGTGCCCGACAGTCAGAGAAGAGGCGTATCAGGTAAGAACCAACGCCCATTTTAATGGAAGGTATTTATGTGATCTGTTTTATGTTTGTATATTTATAAACCATATAAAGTCTTCTAAGTGGTTTCTGATGTTTGCAATAAATAAAAATACATATTTTGGTAAAGGTGAAAACTATACAATCTTTTCAGTATCTGGCTCAAGTCTAACCTGTGCTATCCTCCCAATGCCAACAAACATTGTTTTTAATAGTCATGCCTGTTTTATTCACATTTCAATGATGAAGTTAAAATATTGTAAGATATTGTCTCATTCATTTTAATGATTTCCATATTATCATAGCAATCACAGAATAAAATTGGAATAGATTAAACTACAACATGGTCAAAGATTATATAAATGAATATCAATATTTCAAAACAGGATTCTATTTTTATTGAAAATGACACATTTTTAAAAGTGGAATAATTAAGTTTCTAATTTCAAGGAATCACGAAACACTGATGGAATATCTTTCGGCTCCAAATTATGATTATGCAATTTTATTATACTGGGCTTTCTGGACTGTAGCAACAGCAGCAAAGGGAGGGAGGGAGGGAGGGAGGGAGGGAGGAAGGAAGGAAGGAAGGAAGGAAGGAAGGAGGGAAGGAAGGAAGGAAGGAAGGAAATTTGAAAAGCAGATGGAAAAAGGATAAAGAGGACTATAAGAATTAATTATATTTTGGCCGGAAAACAGTTGGGCCATTAGAAGGTACAAAAATGAGAGGGATCCTCAATGAAGATACATAGAAATTAACAGGGAAATTAAATTCCTTGCAGTATACCCTTATTAGAGAAGATACAGGATGGGGAGAGAATGATGGAGAGAGATGACATATTCTTCCTCCCAATTTCACAATACACTTGGGTGGGGGAATATTCTAGTGAAGCTAATCAGAAGCAGTTTTAACAGAAAAAAGGACACTCTTATTCACAGAGCACTTAATTAACCTGTGGAATTCATTACCATAACAAGTGGTGATGGCCAATAACTTGAATGAGTTTAAAGGGATAGGGTGACAGATTTATGAATAGCTATTAATCTTGAAGATTTATGGTTTGAAAGCATCTCAATGGAATCTGATTAGCTTCTATAAGAAAAAATAGCAGACTAAGAGGAGCCTTGATGTGATCCAACAGGACTGTTCTTATAACAAATAAGCCTAATTTTCCCCCAGCCAGATTTATTGTCACTGCTGTTTTATAGAATTCTATTAATAGGGACAGAGTAGGATCTGTGTGAACTAACATTAACAACAAACATGTAATAGGATATATTCTATGATATGTATTTTTACCAGGAGATGTTTGATTCCTAATATCTCCTGGTAAAAACAAAGGTGGAGGTTGGATAAGACTTCATATTAAGTTGTGGATTTTTATCCCCCAGAAGAGCCCAGTAGATCAATTGTATTGAACTACTGAGCTGGAACCATGAGCCGTGGTGGTGCAATGGTTAGAGTGCAGTACTGCAGGTTACTTCTGCTGTCTGCCGGCTGCCTGCAATTTGGCAGTTCAAATCTCACCAGACTCAAGATTGATTCAGCCTTCCATCCTTCCGAGGTGGGTAAAATGAAGAACCAGGTTGTTGGGGGCAATAGGCTGACTCTGTAAACTGCTTAGAGAGATCTGTAAAGCACTGTAAAGTGGTATATAAGTCTAAGTGCTATTGCTATATCAGAATAAGCCACATTATAGTTACGGTCTCAATTTCTTCTACTTCCTTCCCTTCCCTTCCCTTCCCTTCCCTTCCCTTCCCTTCCCTTCCCTTCTCTTCTCCTCTCCTCTCCTCTCCTCTCCTCTCCTCTCCTCTCCTCTCCTCTCCTCTCCTCTCCTCTCCTCTCCTCTCCTCTCCTGGTTGTTAAATGTATCACACAGATGTTAAGTGAACCCAGAACCTAATTGACTTTGCTTGTTGGAATCTGGCTGTGAAGTTCACAAATCATGACCACATGATCATGAGATGCTGCAACTATCGGAAATGCAAGCCCAAATCACATGATCACAGGATGTGAGTCGTAGTTGTAACTTTGAGAATGAGTCACAAATCACTTTTTCCAAGACCCATAACTTCAAATTGTCATTAAAGAAATAATTGTAAATTGAACATTACCTCTATTATTTTTTACTAAAAATGTTATGTATATCCATTTCTCAAGATTGTTTACAATATGTATGTATGTATGTATGTATGTATATATGCATAAATATAATATATAATATAAAAAACCTATTAACAACATAAAGAAAAAGGAAATGTAATATTCATATAAAAAAAATTTAATCAGCAATTTCTAATCAAAAGCTGGAATTAGGGAAGGATTGAAGAACAATGGGAATATCAACAAAACTCCTTGTACTTCTGGAAAACATGAAAGAAAAAACCTTGATAATTAATAGCTATTTCTAGTACTTTGTAAATACAAGGAATCAAGTACGAAGACTTCAGATTCTAAGTGAAATATGAAAAGTGAAAAATGCAGAAGAAAATGTTTCTTAAATTTATAGTGCCATGAGCCATTTTATGCTTGAATTGATCCTGGCAATAAATGGCTCGGTAGAGCAAATCAGTTGCAGTGTATATTCAGTGCTTAGCCTCTGGCAATATTCCAACTCAAGTAAGTATTTTATACTTGCTTTAAGTCCCTCAGTGCTTTTCAAAGGCCATTCTATGTAGAAAGCTTTCATATACATGTATATGCATACACAAGAGAGTGGAGGTTTCCATTCTGTCATTTTTTTGCTGATTCTAGAGTATCTATATAGGAGTATAAGTTTCTAATAATTTTTTTAAAAAATTAGATTTATATGCTGCCCTTCTCCGGAGATTCAGGGCGGCTTACAATGCGTTAAGCAATAGCCTTCATACTTTTGTATATTTATACAAAGTCAGCTTATTGCCCCCACAAACTGGGTTCTCAATTTACCTACCTTAGAAAGGATGGAAGGCTGAGTTAACCTTGAGCCTCAAACTCACATAATTGCAGACAGCTGGGTGTTAATAACAGGCTATCTAGCCCGTCGAGCTATCTGAGGCTCTAATTGTTTTTGTGACAGGTTGACAAATCAGGCTTGACCTGATTTGCAGACAGGAACTTGTTTCAAGAAAAAGTACTATGTGAAAGTTTCTGTCAAGATACATATTAGAAAGGGACACTCAGATGGCCAACTCATTGGCCATCTGAGTTGAAGAAAACATTATGCACACAAATGGGTAAATCATCAGGCATCTGATTTGCGTCAGCCGTAGTCAAGGATCACATTTTCTTAGAAAAAACAATGCCTCGGCCCATTTACAACTTAGGTCTTCTACATCTCTTGTAAGATAAAATAAAAGTCTCCAGGAGGGAAATAACCCTCTGAAGTCCTTATGAGTAAATTCCCTGTCAGAGGAATCCTACCTTCATTATTTATGCCTGAAGAGTTTACTAATATTAGTCAAACTCAGAAAAGGATAAAAAGGAACTATACTATGTAAACACATTGGGATATAAAATAACAGAACTAAAAGTGACTGTTGAGGCCTTCTAGTCCAACCCTCTGCTCAATCAGGAGACGCTATGCTATACTCTTCTTAAAAACATTCAGTGATGGAGCTCGCACAAGTTGTGAAGGCAAACCATTCCACTGATAAATTGTTCTCACTGTTAGGAAATTTCTCCCTTGTTCTCTTTGATAAGTTTCCATCGATTACTTCTTGTCCTGCCCTCAGGTGCTTTGGAGGTCAGCTCCCTCTCCTCTGTGACAGCCCCTTAAATATTGGAAGCCTCTAGTCCTTCTCTTCATTAGACAAAACATTCCCAGTTCCTGCAACCATTTATTGGATGTTTTATCCTCCAGTCTTCGTTACTCTTTTTCTTTTTTATCATGGTGGCAAAAACTGGATGTGTGGTCTCACCAGTACAGTTTAAAGTGGCACTAATACTAATACAAGTTAACTTGATGCTATCCCTCTGTTGATGCCGCCTAGGACTGCATCGGCCTAGCAGGATTGCTGGACTGCTGGCTCACATGGATGTGCTGACTGACAGGTGCTCTAAGAAGGATGCATAATATGACAGCCCAAGGAAAAATACCTCTGTCAGATTCCAAGGCTGTGCACATCTGGATAAAACCTAAGTGCAAATTGATGTGGGGATACTTTTAATATAAAAGCTTTTGATTTACATGTTGGTATGTGGTATCAGAATTTTCTTTCAGCAATTCTGAATATTTTACTTTTTTTGGTGTATTTTTCATACGTCGTGTTAAGTTCTCACTGAAAATGTAAATGATCCCTTTTCTTTCAATTGAACGTTTTTTAGTATGGGTAGTAAGCAGTCCTTGTACTGAACCCAGAAGCAATCCATTTCATCAGACCCCTGTAGTAAGCTTCTCACATGAAGTAAGTTGTCTTGCTGTGAGCTCAACCATGAAATACTCAGCTTCCTATAAAGTGGGATGGGGGCCCGTACTATCACTCCCTGAACCTGAAAAGTATCTGGCTTCTGAAGAATTTCATTAGGCTCAAGCCAATCTATTTGTGCTGAAATGTGTGTAGATGCTGGAATGAAAAAGCAAGCAAGGTGCAACCTTTAGAGGAATGTGCCAGCTGTAGAAGTGTTAGTAAAACATACTAACACATTAATCTAAAATAACAACAGGACAATCTAAAGCAAAGACATGATTCAGTTTAAAGAACATTTGACTGACTCATCATATTTAATCTTTGAATCAAATCTCAAAACACATCAAAGCAAATCAGTTGCCACTGAATATGTCAGAGAAATCAGAAGGCAATTTGCTGATTCCACAGATTTTCTGTTGTTGTTTGACAATTTTGCTCTAGCTTGCCTTCGTCATATAGACAGAGCTGAATTGGGAGCAGGAAATAAATGCTGAATGGTGTAATGAATTCTTTGATGTTGACATGAATAGTCAGTTGGCCACTTTAACACATCAGAAAATTTCATGCCTATGCAGTGAGAGAGATAGAGAATATTTGAATTATGATTCCTCTGTTTGTGTGTCATCTTCATGCTAAAATTTGTCTAGGTATATTTCTTCAGCAAAGAAAAAAAGAGAGAGTCTCAAATAATTTATCCTCTAGGGCTATGCAAAAGCTTTAAAGAGTGAGTAGGTTTGACTGAAACTTCAGTTGAATCACTGCATTAAAGCAGAATAACAAATTGAAACGAAATTCCAGTACAGGAAATCTAATCAGCCTTGGGAAGCACTTCACAGATTTGACTGCTTTTCTTCTGCTTCTGTAATTGAATAAAAGAGGTTGAATGAAATGTAATGCCTCCAGTGTTATACGTCATTGACAGATGACAGCAACTGGTATGCTGGAAGCTCTGATAAATTCTTTAGAATCTTGTCCTTCACTTAGTGGGAAGTTGCTACGAGAAAAGGTTGTGTTGCCATTGTTTATTAAATGGAAGCCTTCTGTCTGTACTCATCAGTGGACTTTAAACCATGCGATGTAATCAATTTTTTATCTTCCAAAAGTGTCCCTCCAGTTGAAATTCATTACTGAAAATAGGCTGTTTACAGTGATGACTATGTTAAGTGAATATTTTGCATTTGTTTGTTTATTTTTACAGCCATCCATTTTAGTCAAGGATTCTGAGTGGCTTACAGTTCAAAACATATATTACAATTAAAATGCTAAAAATATTTTAAAACAATAAAAAAACAATAGAAATATCCAAAATTAATATACATAGTAATGGCCAGTTAGCAATACAGCCAGGAAACAGGGCCCTTAACACATTCAGCATTTCAGGTTTGGGAACATAGTTAGGTTTTTAGGGCATTATGAAAGGCTAGCAGGATGGTTGGGGCCATGTAATTTCTGAAGAGACGATATTCCATAGAGTAGGAACCACTGTGGAAAAAGCATGTTTTCTAGTTCCCACCACCCCATACTCTTTGGCTGATGGGATCTGCAGCATGCCCAATCTCTTAGATAGGAGAGTCAGAGACTGTTGGTTCCCTTAGATACCCCAATTCCAAGCCATCTTTAAAAGTGAGTATCACCACCTTGAACTGCATCTCAGAAACACACTGGTAACAAATGCAGCTCACGCAGAAGTGTTAACTAATGCTGCATGCTGTACCATTAAAGTTTCTGAACGATCTTCAGGACAAACCTGAAGCATCTAGAGCATGTTTGTCTAAGTGAGAGGTTACAAGGGCATGAGTTACTGTGAGCATCCTGGTCCAGGTGTAGGCACATCTGACACACCATCCAAAAGTATGCAAATGTCCTCCTTGCCATGGCTGCTACCTGGTCTTTGAACAGGAGCTGCAAGTCTAGGGCGACCCCCACACTGCATACCTGTCTATCTGGGGTAGTGTAACCCCCTCCAGAACCAAATATAGAAGAGTCCAAATCTCCAAGAGTCCAAATCTCCAAAGAGTCCAAATTGCTGAGCCAAAATAATTACCCTTTTTGACTTGTGTGATGAATCATGAACTATTTGTGACAGCAAAGACAGGTTTCATATGAGAGAGACTGATGAAGTGATTAAGGATAATTTTTGGATACAAAGAGAAATTGCTTTCAAGCTTGTCATTTCATAGGAATGTGTGGGTCACATTATTGATATCCTGCACTATCAGAAGATTTGTACAAGATGGGTTCCTTCTATGCGTATTGTGACAGAAATAAAAGGTTTAGGAGCTGAAATTTGCCAGCAATATTTATCACATTATGAGAATGAAAGCAAGGAATTTCCTCACGGCATCCAGATGGCTGACAAAATATGAAATCAACATTAAGACCAAGAAATGAATCATCAGTTCGTGAAATATTATCACGAAGCTTTACTTACAGAAAAATAATGAAAAATCCAGGCTTTGTCAGGAAAACTCATGATTACAGTTGTACTGAGACACAAATAATATTATTCCTTGAACCTAACACCAATATGAAGTCAGAGCATTACATTGCAACATTCAAGTGTTGAATCAATGATTAAGAAGAGGTCAGAAATACACAAAGAACATTTTATTGTGATGTGGCAACATTGGACTTTGCAAGCCACAAACTACTCAAGAGGCATTTTAAAATCCAGGCACCACACCATATAGATTTGGCTCCCTGTATATTGTATATGGAGGAAATGCCTTTGGGGCCATCTGTTTGACTACAGTGAAGAGGTGGAAAGGATTGTCAGGACTCAGAACACAACTAAAGAGAGAGTGTTGGGTTCTTTTATGATGGTTTAAATAGCTTATCTACCATTTGTGATTTTTTGTGTTGAGAAGTAAATAGAGATCACAAAAGGTCTGATTTCACAGATTATTTTCCTGTTCTGTTTGTGATAATGTCCCTATTGAAACTAAAATTATGGAGATGGATGCATTACTTTTCACTGAACCCTCGTATAATGCTGCAGCTTCATTTCATTCCACAGAGAATGCTGGCAGGATGAGTTGAATGGTGTGATGGCCTCTGTGACATTAAAATAAAAACTGGCCCATGAATGTTATCACCTCATTAAACTCTCTGCCTATCAGAGTTCTTTGGTGATGGCGAATTTAACATTCTTTTAGGGTTCATTCACTTTCATAGCTTTCAATTTCTTTAATGTAATCGTCACAGGCTTTAACTGCTGTCTCTGGTGTCAATTGAATGTTGCGCTTATTTGGTGGTCCTGTCAACACAGCTGAGAATTCAGTTCAGCCCTCAACACTCTGAATATGGATTCAAGGCGTATCAGTCCTCTGTGCACTCCTGGATGAAATCTTGCTTTTATCTTCTCTATGATTGGGATCACTATCAAAGCTGACCCAGCCAGAGCACAAAAATACTCAAAGAAGTAGGGCAAGTTTGGAAGATGTGGAGAGATATGGCCAATAGAATCACTAAGGGTTGGACACAACTGAATGGATGAATGCTAGGTTAATATGTTTAGGCACTGGCCAAAATCTATTTAGTACTAAAACTTTTGTTGCCATTATCATTAATGGTTTCTTCAAGGAATGGGAATGCATGGCATTGACATCAGCAGAAATATTACATTGTGCTAGTTTTACATTCCTTCTCTATTGGCCAATAGAGCAGCGGTCACCAACTGGTGGTCCATGAGAAAATTTTGGTGGTCCGCAGAAAAAATATTTGCATTTTTTATATTGCAGTAAATCAGGGGTCCTCAAACTACGGCCCCTGGGCTGGATATGTGCAATAAATGCTTGTGTTACTGCAGAGACTCTCCCACTTCGGGGTCTTTTTATGCGGGTTGGAGGGGTCAGAAATTCTGATTTGGGGTCTGCTTCAGTCTCTTGGTGCAGTGCTTTGGGCAAAGGCTGGAGGGAAGCGCCGCTGGTGGCGAAGAGCCAGAGGGCCTTGTTCCAATGGGTCTGCATCATGGCCTGGAACTGGCTGACCATCTCAGCCACTGAGCCTCCAGGCACCAGTACCTGGCTTTGCACCCCCGCAAGTGTTCCCTCTGCTTGGAAAGCCTATGCTCGTAGTCCTCAGTGAGGTGCTTCTGCTGAGCCTCCTTCTCAGTCAGATCCAATTTTAACTGAGCCAGCTGTTTTGCCAACTCTTTCTTGGCAAAACAGCTGGCCAAGAAAGGCTGCTGTTTAGCTCCAACAACTGCTTCTTGGCTGCTTAGCTCCAACAACTGCTTCTTGTTGGGGCCCTAAGGAGCCCAGGAGGGCAGACAAAGAGTGGCTGGGAGAGGAGGGGTGAGTAAAGGTGGGTGAGGCGCCACTCGACATGAGTGACATCAAGTTGGCCGTGCCCACCCAGTCACATGACCACCTACCCACGCCACCCAGTCATTAGGCAGATCATATTAGTGGTCTGTGGGATTTAAAATTATGAATTTAGTGGTCTCTTGAGGTTCTGCAATAGAGGACACCAAATGTAGTCAGGATGTGGCAAGGAGGAGAGATGCAGAAATGGAGGATAAAAGGGCTCACATCTTCAGAATTACAATTTCCTCAATTTACATAGTAATGATGAACCTATTATCAACAAGTTCAGGAAGAACATCGGAGAATATAATTGCCTCTTCCAAATGTCATCTTTTGGTGCCAAAGAAGATATTCCAATGAGCAACTGATGGACTCCTTCTGTGATTAAAAGGTAAAGGTTTCCTGTCCAGTCATGACCAACTCTAGCACACAGTGTTCATCTCCATTTCTTGGCCTAGGAAGCCAGCATTGTCTGAAAACATTTTCCATGGTCAGCATTATTCAAGGGGAAATCCATCATTACATCAGACATTTAATGTCAGACCCCAACCAGCATGCCAAATTTATTCAAATTCCTTTAGGAATCCTCAATGTAGAATTGAGAATGGTTATATTCACAATGATGGAATCCAATGTGAGATGGTAGGTGGGTGGGTAGGTAGGTAGGTAGATAGGTAGGAAGGAAGGAAGGAAAGAAGGAAGGAAGGAAGGAAGGAAGGAAGGAAGGAAGGTTGGTTTCTGTTGTTCCCTCCCAGTAGGGAAGTATTGTGGTCTGCCAGCAGCCTGTGGAGCTGGCAGCAGAGTTGGACAGTGAGGAGGTTGGGGAGGAACGTGGGCCAGTCCTGGAGTCTGGGGAAGTCTCGGATGATGGTTCTGCATCAGAGGCAGTGAAAGGGACATTTGGAAGATACATGCTGCTTCCGGAGCCCGGAGTCGGACCTCAGAGAGGCAGAGTAACAGGGGGAGCCTGTTCCTAGTGTGTGCATGCGCAGAGCTGCCAGAAGGCAAGAACAGTTAAAACAAAAGGGATGATTCGGGATAGGGCTTGGAGATGACTCCCATAAGACTTAAAAGAGGAGCACAGGCACGTGGGCCTTTGCAGGAAGCAACATTGTTAATTCTGTGCAATTTAAAGTCTGAAGCTCTGTTTGATTCTGGACTCTGTGTGGCTTTGCCAATTAGGTCTTGGCAGCGTGTCAAGGGAGATAAAGATGGGTGAATATCAGCCTTATCCCAAAGGACTCTTTACAACTATTTGGGACTCATCTGTGAATGAACAGAATTCACAGCTGTAAAAATAAATAGAGGTTTTTGGGACTACTGGTGTCTTTTACTGACTCAGGAAGCCTAGAACAGGAAGACAGTTTGAGGTTGCTTTTGCTCCCACTGCTTTTTTGCCCACTTCTGATCTTTCTGTTTCTCTGTTTAGCTAATAAAATATCTCTGAAATGATGACCCAACAGGACCATAGGTTGTCAAGCATTTACAATGGATTGGGGAGATAGCAAGAATATGAATGCCCCTTTCTCTATGCCGTTCTCTTTCTTTCTAGTCTGTGATAGAAAATTATTTTATTGTCAAGGCTGGTCTGGTCAAAGACCGTAATCAAGGTATTTGGTTTGATAATATATCATATCTTTATTGCATTGTATTTTACCATGCCAGACAAAGGTTTCTGCTGTCTCTACTAACTAAAGGCTGAAATTTCCAATCTCGTTACTACTCCAGAAGAGCAATTGACATTCTTAAATTGCCATGCCAAACCTGAAATCCCAGAAGTGCAATGGAAAAATAAAACTCTTTTTATAGTAATTAATTTTTATTTATTTTTAAATTGGAGTAGGACACTTTTTCTATCTGTTTAACCAAAACAACTTATTCTGTTTGCTAAAATGATTTGAAAGCTTTTTACAGTGTCAGTTTTATCATTGCTTTCACTATCTTAAAAGAGTCGCAGAGGGCATATTTTAAAATATATTGCACTTGAATGTATGTTACTAAAAGACACCAGTTTTAGTGTCCTGTAGTCTACCAGAACCTCTATTTTCATCCCATTTTGTTAAAGCACAACAAAAAGAAAAGACAAATGAAACAGCTGTAACTGTTTTGAAACATATATCACCTTCTCTCAGTGAGGCAAAGCAGTTTGCAGAAATACATCATTCTGCCTGTGACAAAGTGACAAGGCAGTGCCATCATCTAGAAAACAGGGCCGTAGTGCAAAAGTCATTTGTATTGAGCAATGTGATGGCTCCACTAGTTAATATCTTGATGCTCCTTTGCAGGCTTGTACTGCACAGTCCCTATTATACAATAAATGTCATGCTCATTCTAGTCTGTTGTTTTGCAATTCCTTTAAATGTATTCATCTATCAATAATTGTTAACCATGATGCAACAAGAGGGGAAAAATGGAGAATATTAAAGAAGGGGGCCCCTGAAATTGGAATGAAGGTCTCAGTAGAGACCTTCAAATTTCTAGTTTCTACCATATCTCAAGACCTAAAATGGACACCTAATATTAAAAACATCATCAAAAAAGCACAGCAAAGAATTGGCACTTTCTGCGCCAACTCAGAAAGCTCCAACTGCCCAAAGAGCTGCTGATTCAATTCTACAGAGGAATTATTGAGTCTGTCATGCACCTCTATAACTGTCTGGTTTGGCTCTGCAATCAAACAAGACAGACACAGACTTCAGAGGATAATTAGAACTGTAGAAAAAACAATTACTGCAAACCTGCCTTCCATTGAGGAAGGCAGGTTGTATACTGTATACTGCACAAGTCAAAAAGAGAGCTGTGAAGACATTTACAGACCCTCAAATCCTGGACATAAACTGTTTTAAGTCCTACCCTCAAAACGATACTATAAAGCACTGCACACCAGAACAACTAGACACAAGAACATTTTTTTCCCGAACGCCATCACGCTGCTAAATGAATAATTCTTTCAACACTGTCAAACTATTCACGAAGTCTGCACTACTATTAATCTTCTCATCATTCCTGTCACCCATCTCCTCCCACTTATGACTGTATGACTGTAACTTCGTTGCTTGTATTCTTATGATCTATATTGATTGTTTCCTAATATGATTTAATTGCTTATTTGTACCCTATGACTATCATTAAGTGTTGTACCTTATGATTCTTGATGAATGTATCTTTTCTTTTTATGTACACTGAGAGAGTATGCACCAAGATAAATTCCTTGTGTATCCAATCACACTTGACCAATAAAGAATCCCGTTCCGTTCCATTCTGTTCTTAGAATAGAGGTCCATGTGAACTATTGATGATGTTTTCTTTAAGCAGAATGACAATTGTTTTGTGGGATTACAGCCCTCTGTAGCCAAAGAACAGAAGCATTACTCCAATCTCCGTTCTTCTGTTCTGGAGCTTTCCAGTTCCTAGCATTTTATCTTTATCTTTGGCAAAATATTTTAAAGGAATGAACTACATTGTGATTATTAGAATGCATCACTAGCTATATTAATGACAGCTTTAAAGTACTGTATTTTCATCAATAATATAGACCAATATTTTGCAAGCGTGCAAGTGAACTGCCAGCTATTAAAACGTGTTAGAATGATTAAAGAGGAGAAAGTTGAGATAGAATAATACATAGCCGGCATATAAGGTTTTGTGTCTGATGCGTCTGGCTTGATGAATATAATCTAGAACCATATTAAAATAATTATTCTTGTTTATTACCACTGTCCATTTTTTTAGTTTTATATGTATTCCTGATTTTGCTAAAATTATATGGATTTAGTTTAACATTCACTAACACTTTGGTAAACTTCCAGATGGTGATTACAAAGGTTCTGTCTGTTCTTTCCAGTAAAATATTTTCAGTTTGTTGCTTTTTGTCTGGATTTTTTTTTCTTTTGCAGAGGACATATGTGCAAATTGCTAGCCTGGTTGAATAATCATGGAAAGGTAATGGCCATATCCTCTCTTTTTTTTTTTTTTGAATTTTTTTAAGATAAAAAAAATAATAAATAAAATAATAATAAAACAACTCTTTTTAGAGCAAGGCTTTGATCCAGTATAAAATAAGTATAAATTCCAAATTCCATCAGTTAACATCTTAAAAGGAAAAAAAAAAGAGAAAAAAAATCTAAACCCAATTTTTATCATTCAATCTAACATCTTATTCTAACATTTAATATGTTATTATGTAATCACCATAAATCTTAAACTTCAAATCTAAACAGCTCTTTATAATATTCATTTATCATTTTAACAATCAGTATTTCATATATTTTCCTTACTTCAAAGACCCAAATCAAGTCAATGTTTCTTTTAATTCACATCTAATAATTACCATAAAATATTTTATTCCTCTCTTAAGAACATTTCAAAGTCAGTATCTGTTCTTCAAAAATATCTCCTCCACTCCTCCTAGGTTTATTTTAAAGTGGATTGCATCTTAATTAGCTGGTTTCCAGGGATGCTTTCCTCCAATCCTAACCTTATGTGTTGGCTGGATCACAGTTTAGTTTTAACTGCTTTCCAATATTTTCTCCTTCACTCCTCCTAGGTTTATTTTTGGCTGGATAACAGCTTTTCAGCTGTTTTCCAGGATGCTTCCCTCCACTACTAATCTATATTTCGCAGGTTCACAGCTTAGCTTTAACTGCTCCCCAGTATTGTCTCCTCCTCTCCTCCTAAGTTTATTTTTAGTGGGTTCACAGCATAATTTACTGTTTTCCAGGGATGCTTTCCTCCATCCCTTACCTTATATTTAGCTGGTTCACAGTTTAGCTTTAACTGGTCCCCAGCATTGTCTCCTCCACTCCTAAGTTTATTTTTGGCTGGTTCACAGCTTAATTAGCTGTCGTCCAGGGATGCTTTCCTCCACTCCTTACCCTATATTTGACTGGTTCGCAGTTTGGCTCTCCAGCATTGCTGGTTTATTTTTGGCTGGTTCACAGCCTAATCAGTTGTTCTCCAGCATTGGAGCCCCATGAAAACCCTGTTTTTTAAGCCACCGCCGGCAGGTCTACAGACCCCCTTGGATGGCTGAGAGGAACGGGCAGGTTCCTCGGGGCTGGAGGATTACCCTCTCTGCCGTCGGTGGTGGGAGAGGCAGCCATGGTGGCTGCCCCAAAGCCTCGGCAGCCAGAACAAGCAAAGTGCAGGAGGAGACACAGGAGCAAGATGTTTGAATGCCGGGTGAGTAGGATTAGCCCAGGCGAGAACAGTTTTCAAACATTTAAATACTGATAATGCCCTGGCTCCAACAATGGCTAAGAATTATTTGGGCAAAGAATTTAAACAATTAACAAGGAGAAGACCCATTAAAGAACAATAGCACCAATTGGCTGCTTTTGGAATTTAACATCCCTTTGGATGGATTTAAAATATTGATACTACTTTCTTGGTTTTCAGTGAGAATGGATTAGCCTGGAAGGGGAAGAAGGAGAAGAGGAAACAAGCAGAATGTTTTTTTAAAGCTATGAGAATAACAAGCGGAGAAAGTTAAAATGGCTGAGAGAGTAAAAGTGCAAATTGCAACTTTGGAAAGTTTGCTGTTTAAAGAAGAAACTTTGTCTCTTGCTTACAGAACTGGATTATTTTGAGAAAAAATTAAGGAGGCTTGATTTTAGATGCACTTAAACTGTCTTTGGACTATATATGGACAGTTGGAAAGAAGAAATTAATTGGAACAATTAAAATTGCTGATTAATGATTTTCTAACATAAGGGAAGGGCGGAGCCCCATAAGAAAACATGATGATACCATATATGAAATACAAAGGAACTAAATCCTTTAGTCTTTATAACTTTATTGATATTGGAACTGAAAAAGAAAAAAAGAAAGAAAGTTTGGACAGATTAGAGAAAGAAAACCGGAATATATTGGGTAGCAAGATGAGAAAAGTACCACAGTTTGATTAAAATGGATGTAAATACTTTCTATGTAATTGATGTCTAAATAATGTAAGAAGGAGGACCTCCTGCTTCTTTCTCTCTCTTTTCTACTTTTTCTTTCCTTTTTTAAAATATCCTCTTATTATATCCCTCTCTTTTTGAATCTTTCTTTTTGATTTTTTCTGCTATACTTTTATTCCTTTTTTCTTCTCCCTTTCTCTTTCCTATTTTTACCTTTCATTACTATTATTAAGAGAAGTGATTTTCAAGGTGGGGAAAATGTGGTTATAGAAACACTACAAGAAATATGAAGATTATGAATGAATTTTTGATTATTAACATGAATTGTTGATAGATCTAACAACTACAGAAAATTGTTTCTTTAAAATGGTTTAAAATATTGTTCTTTATAGAAAATAAGAAAATGTGAATGAAGCTTTGAATATTACCAAGAATTGTTTATATACTTCATGACTATTTTAAAGTGAGAAATGTCATTATAGAAAAACTACAAAAAATGTAGATATTTTGAAAGAATTTCTTTAAAAAAATATTAATAAGCATTCCAATGGTTACAGAAAATGGATTTGAAAGTGGTTTAAAATGTTGTTTTTCTACAGTAAATAAGAGAATGGGAATGAATTTTTGAATATTAATAAGACTTGTTTATAGATTTTATAACTATGGTAAGTGGGTTTTTAAAATGGTTTAAAATGTTGTTTTACATAGAAAAACAAGAAACAAGAAATGGGAGAAATTTAAAGAAAATTAATAGTTCAGGAGAGAGTAGGAGAGAAGATATATACTAAAATGCATTATTAGTTTAAATGGGCAAAGAAGTATGATGTTGGGGATCAGATGACTAAAGTTAAATTGTGATTTAGTCAAATATAAGGTTAGGAGATGGAGGAAAGCCATATCCTCTTGATAAAGGCAATTTAAAATAAAAAGTTCCAAAGATAAAAAGTAAAAGTTTGGGTGTGTGGTGAGTCACTTGTTAGCATGTAATTGAAGTTTATTCATGCTAGGGATCATAAAGGAATGGCATTTCCTTAATTAAATTCAGATTGGTGCAGTTGAATTTTCTATTGTCAGGGTAACAGTAAGATATTTATTCATTCAATTGTGCAGATAGTCCTCAACTTATAACTACTTGTTTACTGACTATTCAAAGTTACAATAACACTGAAAATACAGGTAGTTCTTGACTTATGACCAAAATTGAGCCCAAAATTTATGTTGTTAAGTGAAACATTTGTGAAATAAATTTTGCCCTATTTTACGACCCTTCTTTTGCTAGGTGGAATCTTTTGCTAGGTGTGGAATCCTTGCAGTTGTTACATTAGTAACATGGCTGTCAAGTAAATCTGTCTTACCCATTGACTTTGCTGGTTAGAAGGTTGCAAAAACTGATCACATGACTCCAGGACACCGCAACAGTCATAAATAGGTCTCAGATGCCAAGCATCTGAATATTGATCACGTGACCAAGGGGATGCCACAAAAGTCGCAAGTATGACATAAATCACATTTTTCAGTACCGTTCTAAATTTGAACAGTCATTAAATGAACTGTTATAAATCCAGGACTACCTATAGTGACTTATAACTAATCCTTGCATTTACAATCTTCGTAGCATCCCCATGACTATGTGATCAAATTTTACTTGCTTGGCAACCGGCAGGTATGGTTGCATCATCCCAAGGTCATGTGGTATCCATTTGCAATTTTCCCAGCTGGCTTCTCACAAGCAAAGTCAATACAGGAAGTTGGATTTGCTTAATGATTGCAAGATTGCACAGATTCACTTAACCATGGCAAAAAAGTCATAAAATTGAGTCAGTGGTGGGTTGCTCCCAGTTCGCACCAGTTTGCAAGAACCGGTACTAAAAATTTGTAGTAGTTCGAAGAACTGGTAATAACATTGGCTGGCCATGCCCCCGAACCAGTCCCTGGCCCAGTCACCGCTCGCTTACCCTGCCCACCTCATCAGAAGCTTTTTCTTTTTCTTTTTTTACTTTTAAAAGCATTTTTTCTACAACCTCTTCGGCTGAAAAAATGCTTTTAAAAGTTAAAAAAAAAAAGCCTCTGGTGATCATGCGGCTCAGCTGGGATCGTCAGAGGCTTTCAAAAGCATTTTTTCCTGAAACCTATTAAGGTTGTAGAAAAAATGCTTTTAAAAGTAAAAAAAAAAAAAAGTTGGCCATACCCACCCAGTCACATTATCCCCCCAACAAGCCACGCCCAAAAAATAAGCCACGCCCACAGATCCAGTAGTAAACAATTTTAGAACCCATCCCTGAATTGAGTATGATTCATTTAATAACTACCTTTGCTTACCAATGGAAATTTTGTTTCCAATTATGGTTGTAAATTGAGGACTACCTGTACTATTCTATATAATAAAGACTTAACTTTGGTACTTAAGCCTTAAGGATTAGCAGTATATCTTTTAAGAGACCAGGTTTTACATGGCACCCCTAGATAATTTCTGTGAAACTCCCAAAAACTTTTAACTAAAGCGATCAGAAAATTACACCACTTTGCAATCTTCAAACTTTCCTTCAGGGGTAATTGAAATAAATTTGAGAATTCTGACCCAACGAACAAGGTTCCTATTTGTAGGAAGTGATCTTTCAAAGAGATTTCTAGTTTTTCATTCTTCTGACTTGTCACATTTCCCTGGGATAGAGGCGGGAGAAGGGAAGGGGAGTTGCGTTATTATAGTACATTGCACAGTCAGATGTTTAGACTGGATTTGGCATTTGTATGCATTTAACAAGTCCTTCCCAAGGATCTGAGATAGGCAGATGTTGTTTCATGATGTCAAAAGTATTGTTGCAGAATGTATGCTCTTTCATGTAAAGTTGACCAGTGGTGATTTTGTCAGTGCCTATGGTGTTCAAGTGCTACTCCAAATGTTTTGGGATCTCACCCAAGTAGTAATAGTATTAGAATACTTTCATGTAAGTAAATGAAACAATAATTAATCAAAATTACATATTTTGTGAGTGTGTAAATGTTTTAAACTTAAATTTTAAATGTAAATTGTTTTCTTAAACTTGATCCTATATGACAGCTGGATCTATTTTCATAATCTTTTTCAGACTGCTATCATTCCCCTCAAATTCCAGGTTTGCTTTTATAAATTTCTTAATTCATTTTAGAACTGTTGCTTGCACAAGTTGGCTATTTTTATATTTTAAAACCAATTTATATAGATCATTCATCTGGCCCTAAAATGTCTCTATTTTTATTTAAACATGCAAGTATATTCATCTTGGCATATTTACATACTGCATTTTCGAAGCCAGTAATGAGTAACATCTATCAATTCAAGGTCATACTCCATTCCTCCTGGCATGTCGAGGGCTCTCCTACAAAAATTGGCAGGGTTAGGGAACATTCTGAGAATGTGAAGCTTCTGCAAATTGTAAAATACAAACTCTTCCCCCTTCCAACTCCCCCAAAACACAAAAGTCCTATAGGAACTGCAGAAGAGATGCTGGCAGGTCACACTTCATGCCCCACTGCTTTAATGGAAGGAAGAACAGTGCGTATGAGATTATGCTGCTATAAGATGTGCAACACTGTAACAATAAAAGATTTATAGATTTTCCCATTAACTAAAAAGGAATATTGCTGTGTACACAACAACATGTTTTAAAAAAACGCTTGCACTAATTATGATGATGCAAAAAATGGCAAAACACGAGTCCTAATGTTGGAATGCAAATATGCAAGTCATGGTGTTTTCATCCTGATGCACATTTCTTACCATAGCTCTCTGTGGATGGCTATTCCAATTTTATTTGGCTCACCTGATTTGGATGCAAGGCAAAATAAATGGAAAATTTGTACTTTCGAAGCTGTCAATTGAAAATAATAGTGACTATTAACATATCAGTGTCAGGGACAAATCATTCCATATCATGAAAAAAAAGTGAATGTTTGCAAGAAGAAAATCTTCAAAGCATTTGTATCTGGATTAAGTGTGAACAATGTTTTTTTAAAAAAAAACTTTTAAAAAGTTTTTTATTAAATCATTCAAAATTAAAAACATCGGCCATAGATATGACATCACTGGTTCTGAATATCTTCCAACACTTTAAACTAATACAAATTTTGTTAAAGTTAATATTATAATATAATTCTTTATATACATTATACATTATTTAAACATATATTATATTCTTTATACGTTATGTATACATAACATCATACTAACAATCTATATCATATTTCTACACAATTATACATACTTGTCTATTAATTTATACCTGTACCTATTTATGCCATTTACATACATATTTATCAGTCATAACGTATATATTTCTCATCCAACACTACACCCTTGTCTCGGCTATCCTCCTTTTATCTAGCCATTCGTAATTTTTTTTCCAGATTATATAGTACTATGTTTCACATTTATCCTTGAGCTCCAAGGTAAGTCTGTCCAAAATACTAAAAATTCATAACTGCGCAGAAATGGACAGACTTATCAAGTGTGAACAATGTTGTTGGAGCAAGAAAAAAAAAAAAAGAAAAAAATATGCAATTGGATCAACAAAGTCATCCTATTCTCTAAAATGTTGAATTTTGTTCCAGAACCATTGCTTGATTTTCATATCCTAACCTGAGATCCCATGAGATTTGAAAAAATATTAACTGTTAACCAGCTTGCATGATGGTTTTACTGTATTTATATTGGTGTTCTCCCTCAATCTTGTATTTATTTATCTTATTTATGCTGTCTTTAATTTGAGGAGTTTCAGTAGTTGTGATATTATTTTAATTAATGTTTGTAGGCTGCCCAGAGTCATGTTTAATGAAATGGGCAGTTATATAAATATTCTTAATAAGTAAAGAAATAATATTTTTTAAATAAATGATTAAATGTTGGGGGTATATGGGCACATACACTACATGGATGTTGCAGGAGCCTCAACCCTCCTAATAAGATGATGCCTCCAGCATCTGGCTTTAAGACAGGAAAAGGGTATAAATGTAGCATTCATTTTAATTTAGTTTTCACAAGACCCAATTCGAAATGAATGAACAAGGCAAGCAAACATGGGTTACTTAGGCTAACAATGATTTTTATAAAATGCATTATTTAGAAATTAACACATAAGCAAATAAATATAAATGCATAAGCAGATAAAAAAATTAATCCAACCCAAACTGTGTCATAGGACCCTTTTGATCAAGGTCATCTAAGAATCTGTCTAATTAAGGGAATGCTGGACAGTCTTACTACTTTGCTGAATTATTCCCCCTCCCCCCCAAGGAAATTTCTTCCTTTTCTTCTAATTTGCTAATGTTAGGATATGGATGTTTCATGACTTTAAAACTTCATTCAAAAAGTAACAGTATGTGTATGGGTGCCTGTGTAGGTTTATATTTGAATGATGAAATTATCCGCTAGTAGGCTTGAGTCTGGGATCAGAGGTGGGTTTTAGCAGGTTTTGACCAGTTCTGGAGAACCGGTATCAGAAATTTTGAGTAGTTCAGAGAATTGGTAAATTCTCTGAACTACTTTGAGTAATTCAGAGAATTGGGGGTGGGATCACTCTGAGTGGTCCCATCCCCTTCTATTCTCTGCCTCCTGAGTCCCAGCCGATCAGGAGGAAATGAGGATTTTGCAGTAACCCAACCCTGGATTGGGGAGGGAATGGAGATTTTGCAGTAACCTTCTCCTGGAGTGGGGTGGGAATGGAGATTTTACAGTATCCTTCCCCTGCCACACCCACCAAGCCGTGCCCACCAAGCCATGACAGGCCCACCAAGCCACACCCACAGAATCGGTAGTAAAAAAATGAAACCCACCACTGTCTGGGACGCCTAAAACTGAACACCGAGCATAGAGATGATTGATGATGAACTGGTTAAAAATCATATGTTTACCTACAGAATTGCTACCATTAGTCTTAACTGACCATTACACTATAGACAAAAGTAATGGAATACAAATTAAGAACATATGGACTGCCTGTAGATTCCATATTATGTCTAGACTATGCTCAAGCTAAAAAGTTTCAAAGATTGGACAACATTGAATATTAGTTTGAGATCAGCTTACTTCCCCAGAGCCCAAGAAACATGTTGGAGATGGGTCCCTAGGAACCTGCGAGATATGTGTACACCCTTATTTCCACTTGGTTGAGGAAAAGATTTTTCAAGGCCAGGAACACCATCCTGATCCTTTCAACCATGCTGTTATTTGCCAGCATGCCAATATTCTCATATCTCAATTGTCCTTTGACTTCAGGAAATTGATAGAATTCAACATATCCTTTTATAGGGATCTTAGAAATAACACTCATTTTACTAAGTATACCTGGAAAAACAGACAATCTTTGCTTTCACTTTTTGTTTTCAGATTCAAACCACGAAACATCTACATAGTTGCCAAGTAAGGTCTGTTTGAGATATTTAGTTTGTTGTTCAACATTATATGAAATGTTGTTTGTTGTTCAAATGGAAATCACTTCAATCATGGATTTGTTGATAATGGATTTGTTGATAATGGATATGTTGATATATGGTGTATTAGTAAATTATTGACAAACGTGTGGAAGCTTTTGGTTAAAACCTGTTTTATACAGTAAGAAGGAAACATTGTTTAATATTTCATTGTTTTGGAACAATGAAATATTAAAAATAAACGTATCAGTGTTTTACATAGTTATATTAAAAGGTCAAAATAATTACTTTATAGAGCAAATGTCAAGACACAGCCTTTCTTTTATGATCTACTAGATTCAATAATCCCCCCAGGTTGTGGATTCTGCCTGTATTTGGGAAATTGATTCCTTTGGTATGAATAATACTTTTGATCTATCTAGTGACTTTATTCAGGAGCAAAGGAGATAGGTCATGCTAGTGTATAAATTGCAAAGTTGATGCCAACAACTGGAAAACTTGCAATTTTTAAGACTGTTTGAAGGAAGAGCTTCAAACAGAGTTTCAAGAAATGACAACAGAATATTAGGGTTTATGCAATTTTGTAAATGGTTTGCCATTTCTCCTTTTCTAGGGCTGAGAGGCAGAAAACCACCAAACTATCATTGTGCCTAAGGAAGGACTAGAACTCATATTCTCCCCATTTTTACCCCAGTGCCTTTAACCACTACACAAAACTGGTTCTCAAGAAATAATGATTCATGCTTAAATTATCATTTTTTTTAAAAAATCTAAGACATATAAGTAAACAGGTACCACCACCGAGGGTTTATTTGCATTGCAAGGTTGTCCCATTGCCAGGAAACTATAAAGGTGAATAGCAGGATTCTTTCAGAGGGAAACTGCTTCCAAAAGGAAACAATATAATGAAGCTGTCATCTTGGATGTGTGGGTGTGGAGGAGATGGGGGGGTTGAACCTTGGAACTTTTAAGACTTGTGGATTTCAGCTCCCAAAATTTCCCAGCCAACTTGCCTGGCTGAGGAGTTAAAGTTCACAGAAGTTTAAAGTTGCCGAGATTGGCCACCCCTGCTTTAGAATATTTCTGATGTTCTGATCAGAAGATTAAATACTGGTGGTATTTTTTCTGCCTTTCTGATGTGGGAAAAAGTTTTTTAAAATTGTAGTATATACTCTACACTAGGCTGCATATGGTATACAAAAACAAAATGTCCCATATATTTCTCAAGTTAAAAAACCAAACAAAAAACCACCTTCTAAAAATGCTGATGTTATGACTGTAAGTAGTGTGCCTGAAATATGCAAAGTGCAGCTCAGGACTCAATGTCTTAGCAGGATGACGAAAATCCTTGGGATGATTCACACCCTGGTCAGCACTTCTTTACTCTCCTATCATCAGGCAGGAGATATAGAAGCATAACCAGCTGAACGAATAGGCTGAAAAATCGCTTCTATCTGTGGGCTGTCAGACTTCTGAATGCAACTTAACACCATAACTATTTAGTATGATAGACTTGTAGGGCCAGCACAATGTCTAACGTGTCTACACTGATGCAATGTATATAATATAATGTAATGCTATGCACATATATGTATATAGGATTGTGTGTCTGTTAGTATGATCTATTGGGTTAGGATTTTTTCTTTCTTCCACTTATGAGTTATGGAGATATATTTTGTGTTTGGGGGTCTGCACTAAGGGAGGCTCATCCAATCTCATTGTACACATGTTGTGCATTAACAAGAAAGGTTTGAATTTGAGGTGATTAGGCCAGCTTTAAACACAGATTTCCTGTACCTTTCCCGTCTAGTCAAATAATTATGATAATGATATCTTCCCCTATTGCCTAAACAAGAATTGACATTGTGGTAAGAAAAAGTTGATTATGTAGGATTGTGTAAAATGGCTACCTCAATACATTTTATCTGGATTTATGTAGATTTACTTGGACTTGCTCTAGAAACTGTAGTTGATAGAGAATGTAAGAATGGTAAAGGTTGCTGCATTGGGTCATAAAATATTTATATCCAATTGAAGATTAATCCTAAATTTTACACATCTGTTTTGCAAATACTTCTGGCTAAGGTGGATGAAATAATTGTATTTTAAGAATTCCGTTTTAAAATAATTTTAATTTGCTTTTGTATCCAAGGATGAATCAGAAAATTATTTCTAGGAAAAGAATAAGACATGAGAGTAGAAATGTCCTCCATAAAAACACCTGGGAATTTAAATTTGTGGACATATGGAGACAGTCATATCCAAATAAAAAAGGAATACATTTGTTAGCTATCTCCTTATGGCATATGTTCTAGATGAGATTTTTTTTTCATATCTGCATCAGACTCAATCAGTGATAAATGTATTTGAGAAATATGGTTCAATCTATAATCATGTACTTCTCATAATATCATTGGTTTTCTGGAAAAAGCTGTTGTTAGCTGGAGGTGATACCTTGATGCATTATTATTATTAGATGATCCTTAAATTATGTTAACATTTAGATAGACTATTAGTTTGAAAGAAAATCTAGTATTCAGGTTGTAGATATGACAGCCACAGCTAGAAGATAGGAATGGATGGATGGATGGATGGATGGATGGATGGATGGATGATTGAATATGGATTATAACTTTATAATTTGGGATATTAATAGGATTTATACCCTATCAAAATAGGGGAGGGGATTTCATTGTTTGAAAAAGTTAAATAAAAATGTGTTTGTTTCAAAAAAAAATCATATAAGGAAAAGTAATGTAAAATATTGAAGTAGATGGACTTTAAAAAAATGAAATACATTTTCTAGAAATATCTGATACCTTTTCAAGAAATTTTACTTCATTTTTAATGTTACAGCAATGTTTGATATTATTGAAGCAATGAAATCCAGGAAAACTTCATGTTTTACCTATAGAGTGGCGTAAAAAAATTAAAGAGATCTTACCCTTTAACTGATGGAGCTACATAAGTAATCCTTTGAAATAAGGTTCCTACCAGCATATCATACGCCTTAGATAATACAGTAGTTATTTTGAAAGCAAGAATGTATTCTATGCATTGTGTGAATTCTGTCCCAGTATCCTGTTTAAAAGCTGATTCTAAAATTGTAACACCTATTTAGGCTTTTACAAAAAGAGTCATCTTTAGTAATTCATCCAGCACAGTCTGGTTTCATGACAGAATATAAAGCCTCCAACAATAATGGATTAGCGGTAAATATATTAGTGTTACACTCTGATAAAAATGAAAGTCCTATTTTGGCTTCATTAGACATGGGGAAAACTGTCAATATATTGCAAATTAAGTTTCTGGAGCAAGTTATGAACAAAAATGAATTTCCAGTGGAATTTATCTTTTGAAAAAAATATATTACTCTACTCTCTCTACTCTGGAAATTACAAATAGGATTAATTCCCCTGTAATTAAGATGAGACATGGGACATGTCTAAGATGCCCCAATCAGTTTTAATATTTGCTTTGGTATTTGAATCTTTGGTATGTTTACTGAATAGTATAGTAATATTCAGTGTACATTATATGTGGATCAGAAAGTTAATATCAGTTGGTATTACATATGTATATTTGATGCCTTTTTGAATGATGTTTCAAAATATATTTACTGCAGCTTGTTGAAATAGTAATACTTACAATAAATTGGAATAAATTAACTAGCAGGAACAGAAGTTAGAAACATGGAAGCATAAGTAAATGATTAATTAATAAGGAAGGTCCACTGAAATTGATAAATAAATATTACTATTGTTATGTGATGAATATTAATATTATGAATATTATTGTTTTAATATGATTACTATTTCTCAAAAGTAACTGTACTGAGATAACACACTGTTTATGTATGCACTGAATTTTTTATATTTAATAAAAACTTTTTAAAACTTAAAAAAATGGAATAAATTAAAGATTATTCCAATGGGTAAAAAGGTACCCTCTGAAATAGTAAAGTTGTAAGATTTTTTAATGGTTCAGATAACCAGATAATAATTATTCCTAGAAAAATATTTTATATACTGTAGCAGATATGAATATTTGAAATGGCATTTGTAGATGAAAGAGTATATTGCAAGATTAGTGAAAATACCAATGAGTTTCTAGGGGAAATAGTAATATAGATAGCTGTTATTTTAAAATGGCAGGAAAACTTTTGTTTCTTTGGAAAACCTAGATTGAAAATCACTTAAGCATTAGAAGCATTTCAAAAAAATTTCTGAAAGTTTGCAAAAAGAATATAATTTACTCAAACCAGGCAAATGACAATTGAATTTCTTGGGAAAGGGCTTTATGGATTCTAAATCAGTAGCACAATATCAACAAACACTTTAAAATGTTATCAAAAAAAGTTTGGAAAGTATAAAATAAATACAGAGCAAGAGAACTAGAGATAAACAGGAGATTTCACTTTTAAGAAACATCAATTATGTTTCTTATAATTTAAAAACTAAGTTTCACTGTGTCTCTACGTGTGCATGTGTTTGAAGGAACATTAGATGTTCTAGATTTGTTCACTAGTAAATCCGTCTTTTTAGTAAGATATTGTCACTATAATGAACCAGTTTCTAGGGATGAAGTTGAATTTTAATGGTATCATTGTGGTTAATTGCCTTTATGAAGAACTTTGGATAATTTAGATTTGGACAATTGCATTCCTTTATCAGCAGAGTGGCAAAAATGGAGGGTACATTTCGTAAATCAGGTGCAGTCCTATGGTTTTTCACCTCTGGACTGTGTCACTTAACAAGGGAGGGTCTTACAGACCCCTTGTTTACAGACCCAAGTAGGGTCTGTAAACAAGGACTACCTGTAATTGTTTTGACATATTTCTGATTGTTGATTATCAGATACAACCCAGAATTGTTACTGAATCTATTATCTGGCAGCCAGGTTTTTCTGCAGGGAATAAATTTCTTGAGCTAAGGGTCTTGTAATTATTTTTGTTTTATTTTATATCCTGAGAATTCACCAATACCTTGGTTATTTTCGTCAACTTATTGCACTTTGTGATTGTGTAATGATTATTACTATACTACCTATATGACATTTACGCTTATATATTTTTTGCATTATGAGCCTTGGTATTTATCACTTTGAACCTCTTCTACCAATATTTCTAAGGCAATGACAAATAAACAGAGTAGAAAGTGGACATCCTTACATAGTATCTTTGTTTATTTGAAAATCTGAAGAAAGTGCATCGTTGGCCATGCTCTTAGCTGGTTATATAACCCAGATTTGAAGCTCTTCTCCACAATTTATTTTGTTCAGTACTGCAAATAAAAATGTCAGCTGCAAGTTATCAAAAATTCTCCCTACATCTAGAAAGATCAGTGCTGCTTCTTTTCTTTTATTGCCGTTATATTCTATTGTGTTAATTATAAACTCGTTGTTGCCCTTTATGTTTCTCTTTGGAATGATTTGGTTTATATATATTATATCAGAGATGCATTTCTTTAGCATTCAGCTAATATGGTTGTGAAAATTTTATAGTCAACAATCAACAGAGAAATTGAATTGTAAGACTGTGCTTTCTCTGAGTTATTCTATGTAAATCAAAGTTATGCATGCTTTTTTCTAGGTTTGTGGTATTGCCTATCGTTCATTTCTTTCATTGTGTTTGTGTTCTAGCAATTCCTCAAGGACTTTGTAATATCGAGCTGTCAGACCATCTGAAATTTGGTGTTCATTTAGGCATATAGTTTTTCTTTTTTTTAATAGTTTGGAATAAAATTAAAAAGCTTGTTTTCAGTTATTATTATTTGTACTCTATAAAAGTTGCTACAGACACTATTTTCAGATATTGAGTTAAGCCAAGCCTTTAAAATGATATATATGAATTCAACGTGATGTTCCTGTTCTAAGGCATTTACAGTTGCAGCCGGTTTTGTTGGAACTGTTAGGTTAGCTAATAAATTATGCCACATTGAAATAAAATGTCATCTATATTCCATATTAAGACATCTTCAAGATGTGACAATCTTTGATTATGGCCATATATTGTAATAATCTCAATTAATAATAATTGGCTAGTGAATCATACCTAACATGCTCTTATTGCTGATAAAACAGAAATTTTACATATTCTTTTTAAGAGGTACTGGTTAAAGGTATGCATTTTGTCTTCCTCGGTTTGGTATACTTTTTTTTATTAAGGATTTTGTTTACAATAGTAAAAACTAATGCAAACTAAACCTAAAGAATAGAAAGAAAAAAGAAAAAGTGTAAGAAAAAAGAAAAAGGGAAAAGAAAGTATGATAAAGAATACAGACACTATATATAAAGATATATATATATATATATATATATATATATATATATATATATATATATATATATATAATGTCTTTGATATGTCTTTGGTTATTCGGGTTTTCTCCCAGGTAAAATTGGAAGTGTCTTGGCGACGTTTCGACAAAGTCTCATTCGTCATCTTCAAGCTGGTGTCCTCGGCAGCCTGAAGATGACGAATATATATTTTTTCTTTCCTTTTCATAGGCTTTATGTGTATTTCTCTTTAGCCAGGTTCTTCCTACGTAAACCAAGATTTTTATGCAGCCCTAGTTCATTGTGATTTCACTGAACTAGGGCTGTATAAAAATCTTGGTTTACATAGGAAGAACCTATATATATATATATATTGTTTTTCGATTGAGACACCTGGTCTACCCCAGCATGTGGGAAGGAGCATACTGCATCCCTTTCGCCTTTCAGCTCCAATCCAGGAGCCCTCAAGCAGTCGCATTCACGACAAACCATTTTTATACCAAATTTATATTTCGCTGATAAAGATATATAGTTTAGTAATTCTATAAGATTATAAACAGATTTTTCTTTATCTCATATCTTTTTTGTATAAGGAATGCATCAACTTTTCAATCCCAATGTCAGCAAAAATCCATAAAGTTTTGCCCGAACTTTATGAATAAGTACCTTATTTTAACCTTGGTCAAATAAATCAACATTATATACTTTCCTTTTACTTCTAACAGTCTTAATCTTTAATTCATTCAAATATTGTCATAGAATTTGACTTTTCTTCAATTCTTCTTTATCCCATTGCATAAACTTCT
Source organism: Masticophis lateralis (assembly GCA_030761175.1). NCBI lineage: Eukaryota > Metazoa > Chordata > Lepidosauria > Squamata > Colubridae > Masticophis > Masticophis lateralis. The sequence goes on along the minus strand of JAUDYJ010000002.1, from coordinate 191,060,085 downwards.
TCAAAGGTTTAACAAGCCTCTTTTGTAGATCTAATAAGAAAACATTTTCCAGATCCTTCTCTTGGTTTGTTGTTTGTATTTCCCATTTAATTTTTAAAACTCCAGCCAGTTTCTTTTGTACATCCAATAAAGTATCTTTTTCCAACTTTTTCTCTTGGCATATCATTTGTAGTTCCAGTTTTTGTTTTTTCTCTACTTTATTAGACAACATTTGCTCTATAACTGTCACTCCTTAGTAACATCATTAAGACATAATCTATCCATATACTGCAAAGATGGGGTGTATGTGTCTTTATGTGTATATAGAGAATTGTGTATATAGTTTAGTTGTTTTTGATTTAAAGAAAGTTGTGTTAATTATAATTTCAAATAAGGCATATTGTGAGGAAGTTAGAAGTTTGATTATTCTGGAAATAAAACATGAAGTGCATAACCCAAATATAGCCAACTATTTTTGACTGTGTGTATATTTTGTTCTAAATCAAGAAAAACTGAATAGTGTCTCCTGCATAAATTAGTTCAGTAATTCACTCTGAGTTGAAACATTTCCCCCAGGCAACTAGAAAATCAATTGAGATTCCCTGTGACTCTTATGATTTTAACATACTTTCCCTATAAGTATGTTCGTTATCAAAGGGGTTAGAAGCTTCTTTTCTAATGGAATATGCAATTCACACTATTTTAAATCATGTCACCAGAGCCATATGGAATAGCTTTTTGTCTGTAGAATTAGAACATTTTAATATCTAATTATGATATATTGTCTTATCATCAAAACTGGACTGAAATAAGTAAAAGCAAAATAGTTAGAAGGAGAAAGCTCAAATATTTAAGAGTGAGCTATTTTCCAGTATTGGCATTCTGTACAGCAGAAAGAGCAATAACATATTTTTGTTGAAGTAACTTTTTAAAATTCTTACTTTAGCTATACTTATTCCTGTGCGATCCCATTCTCTTCGTTGCCTGAAGAAACTATGAAACATATTTTCTTTCTTTCCAATTGAAATTGTTTTTCTGAAACTGAAGAAGGCACATACTTAGTAAGATAACCTTCCTTCTGTTCCGCTCATGAAAAATCAGGCTCAAGGTGAAATTCAACCAGACTCATCTAATGCCTACGAATTTTAATCTAATTTTTTCCCCTTATTATATCTTGTATTCACCATTTTACAAGTATGGCTACTATGGCTCTAATTACTTTCTCTAGACCAACTATTTTTGTATTTGAAATCAATGTTTCTTCTAAAGTTAGTATTACAATCACTATAGCTATACTGCTTTGCTAAATTCCTCAATTTTGAGTTAATTGAAGGTGCTGCTAATTGTGCTTAGTTGTCAATCTTTTGTGGCTAATAAAATACTGTTCTTCAGATCAATTTCTTCATATTTTTGTGCCAGGTAAACAAGATTCCTTGAAGTCAGGTCTTCCCCTTCTTTGGTGTTCTTCCCTTCATTCAGGAACTCTTCAGTGGTCCATCCAGGAATCTGCAGTTCTTCAATAGCCACAATTGCCTAATCCTACTTGGCTCCTTAGCCATCTTCTTTGTTTCCGAGAAAAGTGACAGTTAACACCAGTACTTTGGAAACTTATATTGTCCTATATGACATGGGATTTGATATCTGTGGATCCTCAACTACTCCAAGTAGAATTTGCCTAAGATTTGACTGTAGAAATTTTTTTTGCTAATAACCCACATATTCATGATATATAGTGGGAGGGGAGTTGGATGTAATCATTCTTTGCCAGAAATCCCTTTTATGAAATTAGCTGTCTAGAAATAAGATCATCTTCATTGTTAATCTTTAGAAAACCAGTGAAAAGTTGATTAATTAAATAGACATCTGGGAATTGATTTGGTGGCTGGATTTTCTGGGATGCATATGTATATACTATAACGATGTTATTGTAATGATGATTTAATAATAACATTATTTATTGTGAGATTTATTGTATACTGTTATTATAAATTGTTCAGATATATTTTTGACTGAAATAACATACAGTACATAAAAATTAATTATAAATACATAGTAGCTATTTATTTACATGGTATGCAAAAAGAGTTTCTATTCCCAAAACATCTGAAGGCAGAACAAGAAGCAATGTATGGAAACTAATCAATGAGAGAACCAACTTAGAAATAAGGAGAGATTTCCTGACAGTGAGAACAATAAATCAATGGAACGGTTTGCCTTCAGAAGTTGGAGGTGGTCCTTCACTGGTGGTTTTTAAGAAGAGACCAGGTAATCACTTGTCTGAAATGGTTTAGTGTCTCCTGATTGAGCAAGGGGTTTGACTAGAAGACCTTCAAGGTCTCTTACAACTATGTTATTCTATTATTCAGGAGACATGGGGAGAAGCACTATGGATTTTCAGATGTAGTTGAAATTCCTGGAATAATAAGGGTAAAAGGTCAACTGTCTCTTTTCAATCCTTGAACATTTGACTGAACATTCTTTTGTCATTGCTGAATTTCCATATTGGCTATTAGGAATAGGCTCCACTCCACTGGAAACTGAATATAAAAACAAGGATGACATCACTAACATTAGTAAACTAAAAGAATTTTTAAATTCTTTCTCCTCTAGTCCTCTCAAATCGATTGCCATGGAAACTGATTCTTTACAGACACATTTTAGAGAGGTTCAAATTGTTTTCTTCCACATTAAGTTTAATGTGCTTTACTCTCTAATGGGCATCCCCTTATATTTAGTTACAAGTGACATGTGTCAGAGAGCAGTAATGGATTCTTGGTAAAAGGGCAGAAATGGCAGGTAGTTGTGTATTGTGCAACATCCATGGGCATTATGAAAGCAAACAAAACAACGGTCACAAAATCTGACCATTGTTAATGTTTAAACATTAATCTAGGCAATTAAAGCCACGTTTCTTGTATTATCGTAATATTTATAGGCAAGTGGCAGTGAAAAACAGATTATGAGAAATCAGTAAACCATTGCATTTTCTGCAGAACAATGATAAAAATCCACCTAAAATTGGCAAGATAGAAGAATAGGTCTTGATATTAACCCTATAAAATAGGCCAATATTGGTCATATAAAAGCAGCAATGAAGAGTTGATAGGTGGTTGTTTTGTGATTAAATTGAGGACTATAATTGTTTTTCTTTTTCTAGGATATCTATAGTTCTTTGCGACCAATGACATGTTTCACTGGATCCTAAAAATCTACTGCAAAGTAAACTAGGAGCAAATGTGGGAACAACTTCTGACTTCTTGCTGGCTTCCCCATTGAGTTCCTTATGGGAACCTGGCAGGCAGCAAAATCTTTACTTCCAACAACCTTCTGTATATATAATGTTCTTTACTTCATGTAGATGATGTTTACTGTGATGAATGAAAATTTATGGGAAAAAAATTACTGTTGGAAGTGCCCTAAGATTTTTAGTGGTTTTGCTCCAAAACACTAATAGAATTAACTATTAGTTGGTAAATAAAACAGCATCATATTTTACTGTAATTATGTGGCTTCTATAGAAATATATCTTCATTAACCTATTTGATCAGTAAAATAAATACAGGTAGCAGTTTAGCAGCTGCCCCATTTAGCAACCATCACTTCATAACTGATCCTCAGATTTACAACCTTCTCAGGTCTGTAAAGCAAAGGAAAGATGAAATAAAATTATAAGCACAGTAGTAGTTTCATTTAGCAACTGCTTTTTTGGTCCCAATTGGTCCCAATAGAGGTAGCTAAACAAAGTACCAATATATTTAATTCCATCCATTTTAATGATTCTCTTATTTGTGGTGAGTATTTCTAAGGGAATATTTGAACTCAGAAATATAGAGCACTGCAGTGGCCTAGAAATAGAACTCTCATTTCATAATCAGAAGGCTATGGGTTTGATCTTAAGTAATGGCGGATATTTCTCACTCTGTATGCAATGAGTTAATGTCCGCTGCAAACTCCATGTAGGCGTCAGGAAGGGCATCCGGCTTCTAAATGCTTGAGCTCTGTTCAGTTGCCCCAACTCCACCCCGATGCAAGGGATTACAGGTTTCTTAAAAGAAAAAAAAACTCAAAAAACTAGTGAAGATATTATGCACTAAATCAATATAGATGGTATCAGTTGAACATCAAATATCAGTATCTGCACAACTGCAATTTTGAAGTTTAAGGGAAACTGCTTCTAATCAGGTATATATTGAGAATAGAATAGATTATAGGAATTCCAGGCCCAGGTTATTAAGTGAAAGCCAAGTCCCATGTCAGCTCCACTAGATAGACCAAATCTGGAAATCAACTTCACAGCAAAGCTAAACCTTCTTTAATGAGATTGGCTGCAATAAAAGAATCTTGCAAGTCTGATTCTCCTGTACTTCTTCCTACTACTTATAGCTCATTGAATTAGGGAGGCATCTGTCTGAGCCACTTTTGAATATCACCGATCTGTAGTGGATTTAAAATGAAATATATACTCTGTCTATTAATTGCAAACTCATTCACCAAATGGGATTCTTAGGTGTCCAAAAATCCTACAGATTCTAAACAAACTGAGAAGGACTGGTTAGGAATTATGGAATACTGCCTGACTGTTTGATAAATTAAAAAGATGGAGATGGAAAAATAAAATTTGGTTATCTTGAAAATGAATATGTTGGCCACCTGAAACAATGGACAGAAGCATTCTCCGATCTAGCGCCCACAGCAGTCAGGCTTGGGAGTGGCAGGTCTGGCATCCTATGTGACCGAGCCAACTGAACTTTAGTTCCGCCCCCTTCCTTCTCTACCCAGTTTGTCGGCTCGGTCTGCTCAGGACCAGACGTATCTGTTGTGATCTTTCCTGTGTGGTGTAGTAGTTTACCTCATTTGCTTCTACTTGGGCACTTACCAGCGAGAAAGGCATTGCTAGAAACCGCCAAAGGCCGTTCAAACGGCAAGGGCTGCCTCCTGGCAGTTTCTCTCTTTTAGCAGCGCACAAGTCAGGGGATCTTGACTCCGTCGCTCCTTTCCCTGCCGGCTCGCCGATCCTTTGTCCAGCTGAGAAGCGCGAGGTTTGTTTCCGCGCTTATCCGGCCGTTTGTTGCTCCGGAGCTGTCAAACGCCTCCCGGCGGTCAGCTGAGAGGCGCGCAGCATGTTCCCACACCCCCCCGGCCTCTTCAGCTCCGGACCTGTCAAAGGAGCCTTCCGACCATCAGCTAAGAGGCGCAAAGGCAAATTAGCACCTTACTGCAGCCGGATCCGCCGCTAACTCGCCTTTCTGCCGTCAGAGACTCAGCGTAGTGGCGAAAGGGCGCGAGGCTTGTTTCTGCACCATTTTCTCTGCCTCTCCTCAGCGCGCTTCTAAGCTCCGGCCTACAAGGCCTTCGTAAGCCTCCTCAGGCGCGAGACCTTTTTTGAAGCTGCTCCGCCCTCGCATTTCAGCCAAGCGGCCAGCGAGGCTTCAGGGACCCCTGCCTGCACGGACATCAACCTTAGCAGGTACTTGGAGGCTTCTAGGGGCTTTGGGTCTCCAATACCCCAATCACCGCCCCCCCTTTCTTCTCCTGCCTTAGTTACACAAGATGGCGGATCTCCCTGCTCAAGCTCCCCGTTCACGATCTAAAGGGAAGAGAGGCAGACAGGAGGACCCTGGGGAGGGATCCTCCTCTTCCCATAGGGCGAAAGTATCAAATTCTGGCCCCAAGACTTCTGCCATTTCCAGGGATGAGGATCGTCATCACAAGGCCATGGAGAAGGCCTTCCACAGGGCCCAGTCCAAGGCCCTACAACCATCCGCCTCCTCCATGCCCTCATCGGAGCCTGGTTCTGTTCCTCGTCCTTCAACAGCCTCCCTTTCCCCTGATAGGTCTCTGTCTGGAGAGACTATCCCTCCTGAGGAAGTGGCCTCAGTTTTTCCAGCTGTTTCACAGGATCCTCAGCCTGAGTCTTCCACCTCCCCAGGAGCCTCAGGTTCACCCTGCTACTTCTACAGAGCATTAAAGGGACCTTCAAGTGTCCCAATTAGCTCCAGAGATGCAGCGCCCCATGGCTGATCTCATTTCGGAGGCATCTGCCGAGCTGCTACGTGGTCGTCAGTGACTCCGTTTATCAGGCATTACCGCCTGGATTCTTATGCTTCCGCGGACGCAGCTTTTGGAAGGAGGGTTCTACAACAAGTCCGGCCTCTCCTGCCCTTGGAGACACCAAGCTTTGGTATGTCCCAAGCCTGACTGCTGTGGGCGCTAGATCGGAGAATGGGCGTTGGTCTTACCTGATATGCCCTTTCTCGATGACGCACCCACAGCAGTCAGCCCCGCCCTCTCGGCCGTCCTTGGGTCTAGGTGGGGTGGGAGGACCTTTTACCTTGTTTCTTTATTTCTCTACAGACACGTCAGTCGACTGAACGAACTCGCCTCCAAACTGGGTAGAGAAGGAAGGGGGCGGAACTAAAGTTCAGTTGGCTTGGTCACATAGGATGCCAGACCTGCCACTCCCAAGCCTGACTGCTGTGGGCGCGTCATCGAGAAAGGGCGTATCAGGTAAGACCAACGCCCATTCCATAGTGTATAGGCTTTTTTTTGTGTAAATCAAACCTATCATAACTAATAGGCACTTACAATTTTTTAAATACTTAATTTTTCTTTCTCTCTTCTATTATCTTTTTCAGTTGTACAGTACATTATTCCTCTCTCTCATCTACCAGTTGTGCTAATAGTACTTCATTCTGTACTCCTTATGTGCTTAAAAAAATATAGAGGACATAATATATATAATTTGCAGTAGATTTGAAGTTTTGGACCATATTTTGACCTCTTTATTAAATATTTGAGGCACAAATTAAGTATAGGAACCAACATTAAAACCATAAACTTTATTAATAGAAGAGAGATGTTACTCTTCTTAGTTTCTTCTTCTTCGTTTCCTGATATTATAAATGGGAGGACAATCTTCCTTTAGCACCTGTTCATATTTGTCATTCATACTCTGCAGATTTTATGAAAGGAAACAGGTGTAATAAGCCTTAACCATATACAGTGGTTAGAAGATGCCATATGATTCTCCTGTCTTACTTCACTGCTAACACCAGATGGCATGATATAAAGTTAGAAAGGTACATGGTGCCCTTTGTTTTTGGTATTTTATTTATTTAATATCTATTTTACACTGACATCTAATTTTTCAGACACAGCAATCCAGGACTCAACTAATATTGCATTACAAAGACTAGGAGGTTTCATGGGAAAGTAAAGATTATATTGCATTTTTGTGATCAGTTATATAAATTGGGAAATTCAATAGGATATGGTGTGTCACAGGAGAATTTAGCAAGTTGAATGATCTGCATTTTCTTTTTACTTAGTTTTCATATAAAAAGAAAACCTTATAAACCACAGCTTTCATGAGAAAACCTCAATACATTTTATTTTAAAAAGGGAAGCTCTTTTTAAGCACAGCATTTTCCCATGGCTTATGATCAGTTTACTTCATTTCCAGGACTTTTATTCATGTTCTGTTTCCTATTCCTCCCAAATTCTTCTCTCTGAGTCAGGTATACAAAGATATAATAAAATTCAGTCTCAGAAAATCCATCAAACGTGGATTTATTTATTCTTTTTGCAAATATATGTGCATCTTCCAGTTTATTCAATTACAGTTTTTGAATCCTGGATGGCTACAAAGGTAGGACCATTTATTTACCAGAGAATTCAAAGAACTGTGGCTATAAGCTATCCCATCAGCAGAATAAAGAACAAGTAGTTATTATTTTTACTATGTTTAACCAAGTGAGGAAAAAGGCTGATGTGATGAAATTAAAATATATTCTTGCAACAATGAAACGTCTCTCTTATTTTGGGTGAACATCTGTCTTAGGCTGGCTGTAGAGATTAAAGAGAATGCTTCCATTATGCTACATTGATTGCTTCTAGGAAGAGTGTAATGATATCACGCCACATTTTTTTTTTATCACCATACATTTACTAAGTAGATGTAGAGACTCTGGAAAAAGTGCAGAGAAGAGCAACTAAGATGACTAGGGGACTGGAGGCTAAAAACACACGAAGAAGAGTTGCAGGAATTGGATTTGTCTAGCCTATTGAAAAGAAGAACTAGGAGTGACATGATAGCAGTGTTCCAAAATTTGGGGGGCTGCCACAAAGAAGAGGAAGTTAGCCTATTTCCCAGAAGGCAAGACAAGAAGCAATGGATCTAATCAAGAAGAGAAGCAACCTAAAACTAAGGAGAAACATCTTAAGAGTGAGAACAATTAACTGGCAGAATGGCTTGTCTTCAGAAGAGAGAGATACAGAGAGAGAGGGAGAGGGAGGGAATGGAGAGATATGTCAAAAGGATTTTGTGATTCCCAGTGTTCTTTAACAACTGGTTCTTTGCCCTAATGACCGACTGGGTAGGCATGGTGGTGGCCATGTGACTGTTGGAAGTGAGTGACATTGAGTTGGCCACGCCCACCCAGGTTTTGTGGCTCCCGGTGTTTTCTTTTCTGTGGGAAATGGGTCCAAAAGGCTCTTTGAGTATTTAAGGTTGCAGACCTTTGGTATAGAGTCTCCTGCATGAGCAAGGGATTGGACTAGAAGACCTCCAAGTTCCCTACCAACTCTTAGTTTGTTATTCTGTTAAATGCATTTTGAGAGCAGCCACACAGTCTTTTATGATGTACCATTCCAGGATCACTCTGAAAAATCCAGATTAGTATTTTATTTCCCTTGAAGTTGTAAAATGCAAAAGAGATGACAGGGAAAAAAAACTATTCATATTTCTAAGTTTGTATGTAAGTACTGTACGTGTGTCCATGCATTTCTCTGTGGGTGTAGCAAGGCTACATGAGTACAGATCTTCACATTAGGCATTGCATGCATCTCTTAAGGCAAAAAGTAGAGCAAGAAATGTGTTAAATATATAATATTAAATAAGTAGGCTTGTGTGGAACTGGATGTTCTATGTAATATTCAGGAGGAAGGAACAGTGAATTCTCCCCTTCTATTTCAGTATTAAAAATTGAAAAAGCATTTAGATAGGAAGATATTTAGAATTATTATTTATATTGGCTGTTAGAAGTAATCCTGGTTTACTGACTGCCTTGTACAACAACAATTTGCAGTTACGATAGTGATGCAAAAGTAACTTTGCAGCCAACCTTCACATATATGACCTCCGCAAGTCTGTAAAGCAAAGAAAGCTGAAGTAAGTTCATAAGAATAGTTGCGGCTTCATTTAGCAGTTCCTTCACTTAACAACCATAAGTGTCAATAATTGTGGTCACCAAATGAGGACTACCTGTACATTTATTTAAACTAAACAACATAGTTTAATGCTGAGTAACAGCGCAATAGAGTCAGTCACATTCATACTATGATAAACATGTTATTCTATAAATACATTTAAGGGGTTTAGGCCCTGTGGGTATAGGGATAGTTATATTTTTTAGCCTACATAGTAGGTAGGCCAAGTTATAGCTAGGAGCACATGGTCGCTTTTATGGAGCATGGCTGCTAGTTGTTATTCGTGTTGTAATCATATACTTTTGGTTATTTTTTTTACAGTTTTACCAGAACTTACAGTGTTTAATAAAGTTTAGATAGTGAAATACTGTCTCCTTTCTTGAATGGCAAGAAAGAGTAACTGCTTGGGTAGCTTTCCGTAGAGCCACTGGACAATTACAGATGAGCCAGTCTAGGACAATTGGTTTGTGGCACAGTCTGTATTCCAATCTTCAGAGTGGATTGGGGATTTTTATCCACCTATTGAGTCCTTCCCAAGGACCAGGCAAAGACAAATCTGATAGTTTGATAATGTTAAGGGTATTGTTCAGAGGTGTATTCATCTGGTTTGGACCGGTTCAGACGAACTGGTAGTTCCAACGATTAGTTGGCCCCGCCCATGCACCCCCAATCTATCCTGTCCTTTATTTCCTGCTTTGTAGCTCATCTCAGTCATGTGCACAGCTGATTCCCCCCCGCCCCTTGCTGTTCTACTTACCATTGCTGACTTGGAAGGTAAGCAGCTGAGCTTCTAAATGCTCCATTTTCAGCACTGCACTCAATCATCTTAGGCACGCACACAAAGCACATGCTCACTGAACTGGTTGTTAAACTGGCAGCATTCCACCACTGGTATTGTTGTATGATGTAAGCTGTTCCTAGTAAAGCCAACTCTTCAAAAATATCAGGAGGAGGTAGTCAAGTGGTGGGGTGGAGAAGGTGACTGTTCCAGAGGTCATTGATAACAATCAAGCAAAGAGGTCCTGCATATGGCAATCCCTTGGATGCCAATATGTAATTGTTTGAAGGCATTCCTAACCATTATCTTAGTATAATGATCAAGCACACACATTTATTAACAAAAATAGATAAAACCATAATTCATATTTAGAAATGGGACTAATTTGGATACCTATGAAATTGTTGCATCCCTTAAAAACAAAACCTTGCTGATTTCTTCTAGTAGAAGGTCTTACAGTTCTTTCAGTCTTTTAGTTCTTACTTTTGAGCATTCATCTCCTTCTCTCCCTCATACACACACCTGTCTGTCTATCCATCCAAAATAAGAACTAATTTCATTGAAACATACTTCAAAGTAGGTGGGCAGAGGATTGTAGTCTTCCATGTAGAGAGCTCCATGCAACTCATATTGTTTGTATTGAAACTGCAAGAATTTTCAATAATTTCTTTGCTGCAGACTCTTCTCCATTCTCACTTTGGTAAAACAATGCAAGCCATGGAAATATGGCAATACATTTTTCCTAAAGTGAAGATTCCTCTCTATTTGTCTTAAAGTAGTTCACAAAAGCAACCTAGCCTGGAAGACTCCTGGCATTCATTATTGAGGGTCCTAGATAGTTGCCTACCATTGCAATATTGTTTGAAACACGCTTGAAAACCATCCAGCCTGGAGCCATCTGCCAAAGATCACACATGTGCTGGCTTCTAGACATGCTGTTTTGCTTTTTCCTGACCACAGTCAAGAGCAGCTGATCAGCATCACCTCTGCAGCATTTGCCAAAGCTACTGACAAGAATGGGAGGAGTCATCAAGGTAGATGGCTTTGGTGTATGTTGCAGAATACTTACAACACATGCCAAACCTGTGCAGCCTAAGCTATCTTCATTGTACACTTGCATGCAAAGACTCAAGCACATTGGTCATTTTTTATATTAAAGGCATATCCCTGAACGAGTAGAAACTGATGATTTTTTGGTTGGTATGCAACACTACCCTGTAAATTTGAATGCAATACATAATTTTTTGGGGTGGCTTTTTGTAAGGCAGGTTTGAAAGTTTGGATTCCCTTTCAGTATTTTGCAATATCTCCTTCTGCCAAAATATTCCTGCCATATTCATTCTTTTGTTATTTTCAAGCTGTAAATATTAAGTATTCATTCCAATTTGCAAAAAGATGATGTGTTTTACTTTACAGAAGGTGTAGGATATAGTTGTGTCAGCATCTGTTCAGCTAGTGTTTCTACAATTTTAGCTGCAGCTGAATATTGTGAGAGCTTCGCCCTTGGAGGCTAGCACTAAATGTGTTAGGCTATCCTCCCATTTCTTCAGTTCCAGGCAGGCAGCAAAAACATTTTGGCTTGCCAAACTGCTATTCATTGGCTAATGATCTACATCGACTTGGTAGTTTCCACCAACTGATGCACTTCTGCGGGCTTTCCATCTTACAGTATTTTAAGCTTTGCAAACAGTAAAAGCTGGTCAGGAAGATAAAATGGCCTTCATTTATATTCTCAATTAGTTTGTGTCCGCCTCCACTGTGAACATTTAAAAGAAGAGATACAACAAAAAATCATATTCCAGGCAAACCACTGTGCAATATTGCTTCCAAAATCTCACAGAGAAGAAAAAAGTGAGAAAGAATAGCTGGCCCTTTTGTCACTTCACCGAAGACTTAATGTAGGTGAAGTGCATGGGTAAGTTGCTTAATAAGCCTCTTCATTCCACTTAATGTTGCAAAAACAAATGTGCTTTGCAGGAGTTCTGTACATTAGGGTTGCAACATAGTGTTTGCTTTAAAAACAACAACAAACAAATACATTGAAATTCACTGATGAGGAAAAATGAACCCACATGAGGCGTTTTAAAAATAAACAATGATGCCTATTGCTCAGAAATAACAAGTGGTGTAACTCTCTGACAGTAGGCGCTGGGCCAAATTGTCCTCTCATTTATATCCCTGTGGCTTCATTAAGACTAACTGGTGCATGAGGAGGCAGAAGTAGGCTCCTTGATAGATGATAGAAAGCTGGAACAGCAAGATCCTGGAGGAGCCTGTTTAGTTGCTTTTGGTTAGTTGCATCATTTGCAAGGCAGCTGTGAATTAACAGTTTTACAAGAAAATCCCAACGATCTGTTTTATTAACTAGAGCCATATTTCCCTGTAACTCCCAGGGGGCTTCCATGGTTCACAGCCATTCTAGAAAACAAAGTAGAAATATGTGGGAATATTGTTGAAATTAAGGGAGGAGGCAATGCCTGTCATCTGTATCTGTTTGCTGCTATCTTTGATTGCCTTGAGTTTTTGCAGTCCAAATATAGTAGTCTTACACCTGGCCTTAGGAAGTAAACTCATGTCCAGAGGCTGAGATGCTCAAGAATTACTGCAAGCACATTGTTACTCAGGTAAATGAAAAGAAGCAAATAATGCAACTGAGAATGAATAGATTTTTTTTTTATTGGCCAAGTGTGATTGGACACACAAGGAATTTGTCTTGGTGCATATGCTCCCAGCGTACATAACAGAAAAGATATGTTCATCAAAAGATACGTTCATGAAGGAGCAAAGCCATGAAAATCGGAGGCAAAGTTGGGAAGGATGTGCAAATGGTTTATTGTACAAGTTTAGCAAGTGCGTCAAGGACTTGTTGGCCAAGTCAAGTGTTAAGACTATCTTGGGACCGCAGTCATAAAGAAAAGCTATTAAGCAGGGATCTAACTTGTATGTCATGTCAGAGCTGTGGCCTAAGAATGAAACTACAAAATGACCAACCAGATTGCAAGATCAATTTGCATTTCTGCCTGCGTTCCAACACAAGTGAAAATTGACGTCCTACACAATTTCTTTCTCTCTTTCCCTCTTTTTAATTTTTCCATGAAGATAAAAAAAAAATGAAATAATCATGTCCCTCTGTGATCTTCCTAAATGCTTCAGGAGAATCTTAGCTGAAGATAAGACTACTGCAGTAGATGGAAAGTAAACTTATTTATTCTCACATTTATAGCACTGTACTTTCATCTTTCCCTTTTCCTGCTACAACAGAGAGATTGAAAATATTTTTCAGGAGTTTATATATTGAAAATATCATGGAAGCATTTTTTTTTCTTGCTAGTGTTTTTATGTAACTGCTTTTTTTTCAGATCAAGTGAGTGTTGATTGTGATAGACATGTGCTGCCCAAGCCTGACATTGTGAATTGAGAGAGAGTGACTGACTCAAAGTCACCCATCTGCTTTTCATATCTAAGATGTGACCAGTTATACAGAAACATTTTTTTTCTGATTCTAGAAACTGGAATTTTCCCCCCAGCATTATTCTTAACAGAACCTACATGGCATCGGAATAGATTTCCTTGTCATTATGGCTTTTAATATTTTGCAAACTATTCAATACAAAGTGCATTACGGCAGCATAAGATAATATACCAATATGACCTTGGTGACTTTTCCTTTGAAAAATCCCCCAAAGGGGAAAGAATGAAGAGATTGCACATGCTGTAGTTGGCAAAGAGCTTAAACACAAAATACATGGTGTCATGGATATTATGAAAACGTGTGGGAATTTGTCTTGCTTGGCTACTGATCACTAGAAATGCATGGTATTTCATTGCTAGCATTTGGCACTGTTGAAGCAGAGAGTAGTGAAAACTCAAGCAGGGGATAAAATACAAATCCTTCCTCAAACTGCAGAGTTACAGTAAGAGGAAAATTCATGATAAATCTTCTGAAATACAAGAGGCAAATTGCTCAGCCATCACAATTTAACATGAAATTTAACATTCTGGCGCAACCAGGAGGAAAAGGAGGAGGAGCCGTTGTTGGGGAGGCGAGCTGCCTCAGGAGGGCTGGAGAAGAGCACAGCTCCTCACACATAGAGACACCGCCGAGGGGTAAGAGGAAACGGGAAGGTGCCACCGAGGGGTAAGAGGCGCGCCACCTGGGAAGTGGGAAGATGCCACCAAGGGGTAAGAGGTGTGCCAGCTGGGAAGCGGGAAGGTGTTGCCGATGGGTAAGAGATGTACCGGCTGGGAAGTGGCTGGGAAGTGGGGGCTGTGCTGGCTTGTTCTTGGTGGTGGGCTGGGAGGTGCTTCATCCTGGCCAGAGTTGGGTTGAAGCTGTCCCGCCTGCTGGCCCCCCAATCCAAGCCCCAGGAACTCCAATGCTCCTTCCCTCCATGGCTGGGAAGGGGCTCTGGCTTTCCAGTGGAGAGAGGTGGCATTCCCCACCATCTTTCTCTCCCTGTCCAGGCTGTGGAACCGGGTCATTGGTGGGGATGTCCTGCTACCCCAACGGGGACCAGTGGGGCAGGAAGGGGGATGGGCAGGGAGGCGCAAGGACCCCCAAAAGTCCAGGCAGAGCTGATGCATGCGCACCAGACAGTTGGTCTTTGCGTGAGCATGCACACTAGAAATCGGAAGATTATCTTCAGACATTTTTTTATCATCATCACTCGATGCCGAAAAGGCTTGCCAACACTGCTCTAGTTACTTCCCATCTTGACTATTGTAACACGTTCTACATGGAGCTGCCCTTGAAGAGCATCCAGAAGCTCCAGTTGGTGCAAAATGCAGCAGCTTGCATGGTTTTGTGCAGACCACATTCTCTCAGAGATTAGAATGGCCTCCACTCTGACACTCTTCTGGAAGGCGCTGAAGACCTGGTTCTGCCAGCAGGCATGGGGAAGCCAGAGTGGGATGGAGCCCATTATATGGCTTGTGTAATGTGTTGTCACCGAGGTGGAGGGGCTATTATATTATTTAATTAATTTATTGTTTGATTTTTTCTTCTATTAATTTTATTTTTTATATATGCTGTTTTTATATTTGTGTAAGCCATCTTGAGTTGCTATGTGCAAATAGGGGGCAATATAAATTTTCTAAATAAAATAAATAAATAAATAAATAGCAGAATTGTGTATTTGAAGGATTTCCCTGTTAAAATCATTACAATGCAGTTATATGCATATTTATTCAGAACACCCATGGTGATCAGCGTGACTAATTCCAATGTACGTGAATACAATACAGTGTTTTAAATGATTGAGGGAGTAATACACACCATCAGCTTTAACTGAACCAGCAAAGTATGACATCTATATAACACCAATATTAATTCTACTCAAACCTGCAAGAAGGAAGAAGGCCAAGATGTAAGGATGCTGGAAAAGACAAGGAGGGCGGCAAAATCAGCCCCTATAAAAGTAATCCTTGACTTAGAGTTCATTTAGTGATAGTTCAAAGTTACAACAGCACTGAAAAAAGTGATTTATGACCATTTTTCACATTTACGACTGTTGCAGCATCCCCATGGTCACATGATCAAAATTCAGACACTTGGCAACTAATTCATATTTATGACGATTGCAGTGTCCCAGGGTCATGTGATCCCCCTTTCTGACCCTCTGTTAAACAAAGTCACTGGGTAAGGCATATTCACTTAACAAGCATATTACTAACTTAACAACTGCAGTCGAGGTCTACCCATATTTTAATCTGATGCCCATGGCATACAGCTAAAATACAACTGGAAGATATCCACTAGGTTTCAAACTTCAAAAGCAAGTTTAAAACCCACAGCTTGGTGGGTTATAAATCAGAAAAGCTAACAATATAAAATGAGAGAAATCCAAGAGTCAAAAAGCAATATTTCCCAGTTAAATTTATCTTCTTATTTTTGTTCATGAATTATTGTATTGCTCATCTGGGCTGTGGCTTATCACCAAAGGTTATGTTGATTACAGAAATTTGAAGTGATGCATTGGGGGTGAACTGGAGGGGGTAAAGCTGAAAAGTAAACAATGCCGTAGAGAGCTTTGGAACACTTTTGATAGAAAGAATAATGTGCCCTTCAGAGTCAGCTCCGAAATCCATCAGCATCAAAGCTTTACTCGGGTTTTTTTTTTTTTTTACACTTCTGTCTCTTTCCCTCTGTTGCCATGTTACAGACAGAGGAGAAGGATTTGCAGGGGGAAAAGTGTAAAACTGAATATTTAGTGGTGTTCTTATCATGACTTCTAATATTTGTGTAAATAAAGGCCAGGAGCTTATTTGTTTTGTTCAAAAAGGAAATCTATCACTGAACCCTTGGTAGCCCACTTTTCCTTAAAAAGGGGGGGGGATTAATATAGAGGAATTTGCTTCCCACATCAATAGCCTTTCCTTTAGATAGAGAGTTCTTTTTCCTTTTCAGCTGGCTGTCTTCCTCTGTTGTTCTGACTTCCTTTTCTTGATGTTCAAAACAATGTTCCCAGCTCCTAAAGATCCAACCACCTGTTGGTTCTCAGTTTCTTGGTACAATCCAGGGACTTCCTTTCCAAATTTATGTTAAGGATGACTTAACATAGAGACACTTCAACTCATACCTCCCATCTGCCTATCTTCCCTCATCTCTACCCTTTTGAAAGCTTCCTCTCAGTGAAAGGCCAACAGCTTTCAATATGAGCTGTCCTGGAAGCTCCCTGGAGAGCAGGTCTGTGGGCTTCAATGCATTGGAAGCTGCTGGCCCTTTGTGAGGCTTTGTAGGAAGGAGGCTTTGCTGGGCCAAGAGTGAGCAGGGGGCCTGTGTGGAAGGAAGCAAATTCCATGCTCATTTTCACTGATGATGACCCCTAATTGTGTAATGAACCAGGGGTGGGTTCCACTTACCTTTACTACTGGTTTGCAGCAGGAGCGCACGCGCTTCTGCGCATGCGCAGATCACCCATGATGTCATTGTGGCAGGTGGGTGGAGCTTCCTGCCCGTTTTACTACCAGTTCTATAGAACCGGACCGAACCAGGAGCAACCCACCATTATAATGAACCATCTACAAGCAAACAACCTAGTTCAGAGAGTACCAAGTGCTCCGTAATATACTTTATTTGTCACTATTCCTGCCCTCAGGAATAGCATTACCCCAAAGGTCTGATTGGCCCCTTTCATGCTGTGTTTTATACAGGGATTGAAAATCCAAACAAATCTTTGGGCAGAGGTGTTTTCTGGTCTTTGCAAATGATGAGTACTGGCTGGAATTTTTTAAATGTACTTTTCCAAAGTGCTGCTCAGTTTCGTACCTTTTGAATTCTGTTTGCTTGTATATAATTTTAACCTAAATTCCCTTGAATCCCTCTGATTTGTTGGCCTTAAAAATCTAATAAAGTACCATTATTTGCACAGTAAATCCTTTCACTATTAAGACTGAAAATTGCTTGATCTTTCTCTTTTCATTATCTAAAATTCCCTGAATAGAATTTATATTTTATTTATATTTAGGTGTGTGTGTACATATACATATACATATACATATACATATACATATACATATACATATACATATACATATACATATACATATACATATACATATACACATACACATACACATACACATACACATACATATACTTATGTATATGTACATGGCTTAGGCCCGGGGTACTTGCAGGACCATCTTCTGCCTTCCTCCCATTGTCCTGTGCGCTCCCACCGAACAGGCCTCCTCAGGTTGCCATCGGCTAAACAATGTCGACAGGCAACCCCCAGGGGAGAGCATTCTATATATACATATACATATACATATACATACACATACACATACACATACACATACACATACACATACACATACACATACACATACACATACATATACATATACATAGATGGAGGGGGTTGGTTATTGGTTGACTTGGCTGGGCTTCACTTGGCTTAGGCCAGCTTGGCTTGGATAATATGAATTATATTAGAGAGAGCTAGTTTGGTGAGGTAAGGTATGAGGCAGGAAACTGGGAGACCATGATTTCTAGTTTCATCTTAGGCACAAGCTGCGTAATCCTGGATCAGTCACTTTGTGTCATATCTATGCAATATGCAACATTCCCCAATAACAAGAAGGACACATTTTGGGCACATTTTGGTTGTTAATGCCACAAGCTTAGTGCTACCCAAAGCATACTTATGCTATTCTGCACAGGCTAGGATTATTCAAGTACAGGATATCCTGAAAATTAATGGTTGCTGTTAGATAGGCTTGAGAACAGACTGAGGCGACTTAACGATTCAAACAGAACTCTTTATTTCTTCACAAACAGTCTGAAAAGCCGGCTCGGCTCTTGCTGGCTTTTGACAGCTCTTAAATAGGGGAGGAAACAAACTGACTAGCCAATCAAAACCCCAGGAATCTCCCGCGTGCGTGACGTAACCAGAACAGTCAATAGCAACACAATTAACTCAACGTTTGCCGGACAGAACACTCCTCCCCCCCTGGATCGCACAAGCGTAATCATTTAAATACGCAGGGCGCCTGCGTACTCGACTGGAACGCCTTAACGATGGTCCAGCTGCTGGTGTATCCGATGCTGGCACCGGTAGAACAGTAGCCGGCACAACTGAAGAGGTTTCTGGAATGGAACCTTGAACAACTGCTTCAGGTAAGTCGGGCCACTGCTGGCTTTTGTCGGGGGTCCTTTCAGGGGTTACAGTATCAGGTGGGTTAGGAGTTGCCGTTGGCACGGGGAGTGGCGGCTCTACCGGTGACGGCCTCTCACTCTCCGCCGGAGTTCGGGTTAGCGTGCGTCTCCGTAACTGGTCTACATGTCGCCGCCAAGTTCGGCCGTCAACGAGCAGGACCCTGTAAGAGCAGGGACCAGTTACTTCCAAGATCTGTCCCGGCAACCAGCGAGGTTCACCCCCATAGTTTCGTGCATACACGAGGTCCCCCTCAGTAAACACCCTGGGTGGTAAGTAACCTGTCAAGGGCCGTTCCGGTGCATATGAGGGGTGCAGACGGTCCAGCGTAGTACGGAATCGGCGGCCCATCAACATTTCAGCTGGGCTTCTATTCATACTCGCACAAGGGGTTGTGTGCTGAGAAAGGAGATATGTGGACACTTTTTCTTGCCACCCCTGCGGGCCCAGCCTGGCCAGCGCTTCTTTAGCTGACCGTACAGCTCTTTCCGCTAAGCCATTGCTGGCAGGACAATATGGGGCAACCTGGGCATGGCGGATTCCTAAACCGGCCAGAAAAAGTTGAAATGAGGCGGATGTCAGCTGTGGCCCGTTATCGGACACCAGAACGTCCGTTCCGTTGAGGAGAGAGTGCGGGAATAGAAGGCAAGAGGAGCTTCTAGGCCATTCGGAAAACGATGGCTAAGAACGGCCCCGATGCCAAATGGGGACGCATCTGCAGTTAAAACTAGAGGAAGGGTGGAACTATATTGAATAAGAACTGCAGAAGAGGTCAGTAGATCTTGAACAGCCCGGAATGAATGGGATTCGGCCTCCCCCCAGGACCATGGCGTGTCTTTTCCCAATAAACGGTGCAGAGGCTCAGCAACCGTCGCTTTATGGGGCAAAAATACGCTGTAAAAATTTAGGAGCCCCAGGAAGCCCTGCAGGTAGGGGTGGCAGCGTGTTTAATAGCTGCAACCTTGGAAGGAGAGGGGTGAATACCTGTGGCATCAATCAAATAACCCAAAAATTCAACCTGGGGAACCCCAATTTGACATTTAGTTTTTTTTAATTTGAGGCCCGCCTTCCTGAAACGGAGAAGGACCCCCCTGACCCGGCTGACTAGCTCATCCCGAGAAGAAGCGGAGATGAGCACGTCATCGAAATAAGGCACAACCCCGGGGAGTCCATGCAGGAGCCGTTCCATTAAATTTTGGAATAACCCCGGGGCAATGCTGATACCAAATTGAAGGCGCTTACATTTAAAAGCTCCCCGGTGGGTGACTATTGTTTGAGCCTCGGCCGAGGCATCATCCACCGGAAGCTGTTGATAAGCTTGGGCCAGATCTAACTTTGCGAAAATGGACCCAGAGCCCAAAGAGTGGAGTAAGTGTTGGATTACTGGAACTGGATAGGGATTGGCTTGTAACGCCTTATTCAATGTACTTTTAAAATCCGCGCATATGCGGACTGAGCCGTCCGGCTTGATAGGAATGACTATGGGAGTTTCCCATCGCGACTGGTCAGTGGGTTCCAAGACTCCTTGTGCAATCAGCTTATCGAGCTCGGCCTCAACCTTTTGCCGGAGTGCCAGAGGAACCCTGCAGGGTTTAAGCCTAATAGGGGCAATGTTGGGGTCAAGATTTAGGGAAATCGGGGAACCCACATATTTACCCAGGGTATTGTCAAACACATCGCTGAATTATGTGGCCAACATATCAAGATCGGTCTCTGCAGTCGTTGAGTGGATGCCTGAGATGGCAAGGCCAAGGCAGCTGAACCAATCTAAACCTAATAAACTGGGGAGAGAGCCGTCTACAACAATTAAAGGAAGGCGGCCGGTAAAACTATCTTTCTCCACTAGGAAACGACCCTGCCCAATAATTGGAATTCGGTTGCCCTGATAATCTCGAAGTTTAACCGGGCATGGCCGTAGCTGATTTTTCTTCAGACTGGGCATCATCCCCTTGAGGGTGGTCCAGGAAACGATCGATTTAGATGAACCAGTGTCGATTTCCATCCGACAGGGCACGCCTTCGATCATCACTGTCAGGAAAAGCTTGCTCACGCGCTCGGTAGAGCCATGCTGGGTTGTCACTTCTGTGACCCGCCGGCCTCGGAAGATTGCAAAACAGTCTCCATTGTTGTTAACGGCAGCCTTAGGTTGACTTGTGGTTGGTCTCTGAGGTCCCGAATGACAAACTTTGGCAAGGTGGCCAACCTTGCCACAACGGCGGCAAGTAAATGAACGGAAACGGCAAGTTGCTCTGAGGTGTTTTTCGCCACAACTAAGGCAAGAGGGCTGAGAAAATTTGTTTCTGTATGGCCGCTTTGCCTGTCCCGTGGAAACCTTAAGACGACTGACCTCCGAGTCCTCAGCATCATCCTCGGAGGTAACATCCTCAAAATGGACAGCCATCGCTTGACCAGCAGGGTTATGGTGCTTCCGTATATCGGCGGCGGATTTATCAGACATTTCTGCTGCCTGGGCCTCTTCAATAGCTGTTTGTAGATCTAAGGTTTTCTTAGCTAACAACCGCCTCTGTAACGCTATGTCGCGCACCCCACAAACCAACTGCTCTACTAGGGCATCGTCCAGATCCCGAAACTCACAGTCCAAAGCAGCTGTCCGTAAACGGGCAACATATCTATTGACAGGTTCCCCTTCTTCTTGCAGGATTTGCCTCAAATTAAACCTACGGGCGATGCGTGACGGAGTTGGAGCATAATGAGCCCTCAGTTTTCCCCTCAGAGCTTCCCAGGAGATCGTGTGTACTGGCTGGGGAGCGACTAACGCTCTGGCGGTGGCAAACACCTCAGGCCCACAAGCGTTTAAGAAATGAGCCCTTTTCTTACTGCTGGAGAGGTCAATGAAATTGTTGGCCTCTAAAAAACATTCAAACCGTTCCTCATAGGCATCCCATGTCTCAGCAGCAGCGTTGTATGGGGCAAAAACAGGAGGAGGCATTTTCAGCGGCAACGGCTGTTGTGTATTAGCGATTCAGCAAATCACCCTGCTGTGAATTGGATTGTCATTCGCCTCACAACAATCCCACCTTCGTCGCCAGTGTTAGATAGGCTTGAGAACAGACTGAGGCGACTTAACGATTCAAACAGAACTCTTTATTTCTTCACAAACAGTCTGAAAAGCCGGCTCGGCTCTTGCCGGCTTTTGACAGCTCTTAAATAGGGGAGGAAACAAACTGACTAGCCAATCAAAACCCCAGGAATCTCCCGCGCGCGTGACGTAACCAAAACAGTCAATAGCAACACAATTAACTCAACGTTTGCCGGACAGAACAGTTGCATCCCATCAATCAAAAGAAACATGCAATATATTGACTCATGACAATGAGGTCTGGAAATTTTTCTGAAATGCCATAAATATAGAAGGATTGATAGAAGAGAATAGGTTCAACAGCTCAAGGTTGAACCGTGGTGTCCTTGGTGCTCTCTGAGTTTAGTGGTTTTCTTGCAGACATTTCATAACCAAACTAGATAACATCATCAGTGCTAGCCAGCATCAGCTAGTACTGATAACGTTACCTTTGCAAGAAAACACCAAGCTCAGAGAGCACCAAGGACACCACATATATAAAGACTTTGCTGTATTACTACTCCCCAAGACCGGAGAATTTGTGTGTGTGTGTATGTGTGTATGTGTGTGTAGGTGTGTGTATACAAATGCAAGATATTTTTCAAAGTGAAATGGCATTTTTGAGAGCCATTTCTCCTTCTCCTTCCCTCTCTTTCTGAGACTCTGTGGTTAATGTTGCTGAGTCATCCCAACCCAGTGTCTCAACAATTTGATATGGGAGTGCTAAGAAATGAATGAAATAAAGAATTAGAAATTCCTGTACTGCTTAATTTCTACAGCAAAAATGTCAATGGATCTCCAATTCCAATTTATACAACAAAAAATAATATTTAGAATTTATGGACTCGATTATGTTTATATAGCAAACAATATTACGTAGCAACAAAACAGCATTTTGTTGGTGATGGAAGAGGAATAATGTTTCTTTAAATACACGTTTTTACAGTGTTTTATACTTACACATTTTGGGAGAAAGTATTGGCTTACTGTATATGTGACAAAAGATAAAATTTTCAGATTTTTTTCAAACTACATATATCAGGGTTCCAAGGATGCCCTAATTAAATCATGAGTCTTGAGCCAAGCTTCAAAAGAAAGTTATTTATTAGGAGCTTCATATCATCGGAAGTCATGGCCCATGGGGCTTGTGCACCAAGTTCTACCCAGCTCTGATGGACTAGTTCACCAAGTTGAAGTTCAGATCGTGAAGCCACAAAAGTCATGCCATGACCCAAGAACTTCTGCCAAGAAGCTCTACACCAGACCAATCTCTGACCTGGTATTTTTGCTGAGGAAGGCCAAACTTGAAGATTGAACCTCAAGCTATGCATGTCTTGTACCTACCTCATTGTTGCATTGTTTGATGCTGTGTCTCTGTTTACATTAGTAATAGTCAGTTAATAGTGGAAATTTATAATTCCAGGCGGGGAGCGTGCTGGTTAGAAGGTATAGTTAAATTTAGGAATTAAGAACTGTCTCTTTAAGGGAAATGTAGGATGGCTCTATGAGAAATGTAGTCTTATGTCACATGGTCACATCTATGTTTCTGATTGACCATTAGAGAACAAACTGCCTAAGAGCAGAACAAAGCCCGTCCATTATGAATTCCAGCGGAGAAGGAGAAACGTGCTTTCTCATCATGGGGGTACCTCTACCGCTTTTTTACATTACATAAATGGGACAGATTATGAGCAATCTCATCACTGATTGTAAGCATTTGGTATGAGAATGCCTGATAAATAAATGTAATCTGCATGAAATCCTAAACGTGGAGTTTATCTGCTTGTCCCAAGCAAAGGCAAACGCTTGAGACAGAACAGCTCCGACCCTATGTAATTCACACTCCAATTATGACCTTGTTCCCCACATTCCCCAGGGTGTGTCATCAATCACATTTGTCAACGGAGCAATTTTGAGGGTTGTAGATCTCACTCCCCTTCGATTGCTGTAGGTATCCTTGGGATACAACCTTGAGAGAGATAAGCATGGAATGTGCATCTGTTTTTGGTTGCTGTGCAGTTTCGCCAGTTTCCCATCCCCCCTGGCCTATGGCAACTCGAGAGCAGGCCACGGATGCTTTGCAAGTTGACAACATACTTAGTACTTGGAATTTGACACTGTACAATGTAAATAGATTCTCCATGTCTCATCATGGCTAAAAGAGTATTATTCAATGTGGCCCTTTGCACTCAATGGACTGAAAACCTGATTGCATTTGCCACCTATGAGCAGATTGCTTATAGATGTAGACTTTGAATTGGCAAGTTTAATGAAATATGGGAACTCATTTAAAGTAAAGTAGGTTTAAAAACTCCTTGGTCATATAAATATATTAGAAACATATATGTACTTTAATAATAATTGCAGTAAGAAACTATATATAGAACTGTAACTACAGCTAAAATGAGAGATTATACCTTTTTTCACTTTTTGTATTTCACTTTTTTTTTCTTTGCATGTATTTTTATTGTGGAAGCTTTTTATGCTTCTTTGTCATTATTTTAAAGCAAAGGAAGAGAGAGAGGGAGAGAGAGAGAGAGAGAGAGAAAGAAAGAAAGAAAGAAAGAAAGAAAGAAAGAAAGAAAGAAAGAAAGAAAGAAAGAAAGAAAGAAAGAAAGAAAGAAAGAAAACTCCTCTGTCAGCCTGGTGACTGGCAAAAAGTTGCCAAGATTGAAAAACACTGGCCTAAACATAGAAGTTGCAGTTGGCTAAAATAGGGCAGCACTGCTGAGGGGCAACAGAAGATCTCAAACTTTATCTTTAAGAAGTACTAGAAAAGGAGAGAATTTGCATGAACAGATTTATTGATTCTTCAAAGAGGCAATGGGAAGAGAATAAAAGTTGCAGGAAAAACACACAGCAAGGATAGAAAGTCAATCTGTGATCCCTGGCAGATAGATTAATTAAAACAGAGTCCTCCTCAGTAATTTCTTTTGAAAATATTCTATTTCACAGATACTTGTCTGACATAGGACAGCATTTAACTAGATTGCTAGGGAAAAATAGTTGCACAAATTCTTGGGTTAATTTGAAGGTGGCCAACCTCTTGTGTGTTTTGTTTCCAAGGCAGCATGAAAAGCAGATGTTTTTTTTTTGAAAAATATGTGTCATAGCTCCCAGAGATAATTAAATTGGGTTGTAAATTGAAAATATGTTTTAGCATTTTCCCAGAATTAAGTGGCGTTCTGTTTGTTGCATCCTTTGTTATGTAGCCACATAAGAGGAAATCTCACTAAATGTATCAATCCAAGGAGAGATTTCCATTGTTTCTTTACTAATCAAGGATTTACTGTCAAAGCATCTTGCTGCTTATCTTTAGGCAGGGAGGTTTGTGCTGGTTCAGCAGATTAAAGATCAGTTAGATAGCAAGAAAAGTGCCCTCTGTAGTTCTTTGTTCAATAAACAGGCAGACAAAGTGCAGAAATTCTCCAATATTTAGATGAAGGACATAACTGATTTAGGCATGGGTTTAATCTCAAAACACACACACAAGGTACTTGGAGGCCTGCCCAGTAGTTATTGAAAACGAAAGCTGGTATAGCCAATAAACAGATTCAATGCAAGTCCTTTAACATGAATTTTATACATTGAATAAAAAGTTAGGTCAATCACAGCAGTCCAATATTGTTCAAGTACCGCTCAAAGTCTCCACAAAACTAACATGCATTGATAAAGGTATTTGGTACAAGCAACTCTGACATCAGTGCATGTGAGTGTCTCAGGTGAGGGAGGTGGGGCAGGCCAGGGAGCAAGGGATGCCATAATGTCAATGTACAAATGACCCAAATTATGTCATTTTTGCATCAATTGCATAGTTCACATTATTTATTGGATAGGGTCATGATGCACCTGACCTTACTCCTCACCCTTTGCTCCTTAGTGTCCTATACACTGATTTACAGAACCTCAGTGTTGTACATTATTATAGTATAGCCCCACCACACTGCAAGTATAATAAAAACAGAAGCCTAAAATATAGGATTCTCCATCTAAGTATGAGCAATAAGTTTGGATTCTTATACCATTGAGGCAAGAGTTGTTTTAATAAATGAAGCAGAGTCATTAAAATTATGAAGAACATTTTATATTAATACATAAGGCTATTTAGAAACCATGTACTGTAAAATTTGGCTACTAACATTTTGGATGTCTTTTAAGATCTATATTTAGCCTAATGGCTTTGAGAGCCACCTAAGATTTCTTACTGTGCACATCTACCCCAAATAAATGACAATATTTTGTAGCTTGTCTTGTTATGGGATTGGCAGTACAAATTGTGATTTTTCCAAATGTTGTAGTATATTAAGAAGTTATCGCTCAGTTTAAAAAGAAGACTTAATAGAATTACTCTCTTTGGTAAGTTTGATTATTAAAAACACTAGTTTTTGTTTTGAAAAGTTTGAATTTTACTTTATTACCATTAGCAGAAAGATCGTAATAAAAATAAGAAGGGCCAGAAGCTATATACTCTTACCAAACCCAGAATTCTTACATACTGTATATAATAATGGGGACCAGAAACTTATTTCTTAGTCGCTCAATGAAATATTTTTTTGTTTGGCATAAAGCATGAAATAACAGGAAGGAGTTTATTTCAGCCTTGAAACAAACTTTTCCATGTTCCAATTCTACTATGTAATAATGATAAATATCCCCTTCTGCCCTGTTGAAGTTCCCTCCCTCCTTTTATTTTTCCTTGACATGTAACTTTCCTTCTTGTTCCTCTAAGATTGGCAAGCCTCCTGGGGACCACAAAGATGTCAGTGATAACACTCTGATAATGGTTCTGCTGAGTGGCATTTTTCACAGCAACTAACTTCTTTCAGAATCAAGATGAAATAGTTTTAAAATTTGCCATTTACACAGGGATTCTTTTTGTACTCTTGACACATACTATGAAGCCAAATAATAAGTATATATATATATGTATGTATGTATGTATGTATGTATGTATGTATGTAGGTCTTTGGTTATTCGGGTCTTCTCCTGCATAGAATTGGAAGTGTCTTGGCGACATTTCGACGAAGACTCGTTCGTCATCTTCAGGCTGGTGTTTTCAGCTTCGTGCTTCTAGGAGTAATGTGTGATTGCAGCTGTTTCTTCCTTTTAACTGCTAGTGGGGGTGTGAACTGATTGGGTGGGGGCTTAGCTGTGTTCTGATTGGATGGAGGTGTGTTCTGATTGGTTGGGGGCTTAGCTGTGCTCTGATTGGATGGGGGGATTGTCTGTGCTCTGATTGGATGGGGGTGTGTTCTGTTTGGGTGGGGGCTTGGTTGTGCTCGGGTTAGTCTGAGTTGCAGGGGGATTTGAGCTGGTGAGCTGTGTTGCTGTTGTTTGGCTTCATGCTTGTGGCCGTGCCACCTCTTCATGGTGGATGTCAGTCTGCTTCAGTTATGGATTGGAGGGGTTTAAAGTGGCTAATGATGCAGCTGCGGTCTGGTTTCTGGTCTGTGGTCATGCCTCCTCATCAGTGTGGGTTTGAGTCTGCTTTCTGCGTGGATGTGTCGTGGTGACATCCTGTGTGGCCCTCGTGAGTGTGGGTCTGGTGTCATTCCTCGTGTTAGGGACTCGTTTGTTAATAAGAGTGAGTTTCCAAATGGCTGGTAG
The DNA here is from genome assembly GCA_030761175.1 of Masticophis lateralis. NCBI lineage: Eukaryota > Metazoa > Chordata > Lepidosauria > Squamata > Colubridae > Masticophis > Masticophis lateralis. The sequence goes on along the minus strand of JAUDYJ010000002.1, from coordinate 191,032,775 downwards.
GTGGGAGGTATCATCTCGTTTATTCATGCTGTGTGGGTGTTTTTCTATCTCGATGGCTTCTCTGATTATTCTGTTGTTAAAGTGTTCAGTTTTGGCGATAGTTCTGGTCTTTTTAAAGTCAATTTCATGTCCTGTGGCTTTAAGGTGTTGGACCACGGAAGAAGTTGGTTCCTCTTTTCTGACTGCATTCTTGTGTTCTTCAATGCGTGCACTTATTCTTCTGTTGGTTTGTCTGATGTAAGTGTTGGGACAGGTGGTGCATGGGATTTCATATACTCCTTGATTTTCTAACTCAATTTTGCCTTTGGGGTTTCTTAGGATGGCGGATACTTTTCGGTTTGTGCAGAATGCTGTCTTGTTGTGTTTGTGGAGGATTTTGCTGATTCTGTCTGTGGTGCCTTTTAGGTATGGGAGGAGGGCTTTGCCGTTTTCTTGTTCTCTGTCTTGGATTTTAGTGGGGGTTTCTTTTTGGATTAGATTGGTAATCTTATTTCTTTGGAATCCATTGGATGTCAGTATGTTAGTGAGAGTGTGTAGTTCGATTTTTAGGTGTTGTTCATCAGCTACAGTTTTGTTCTGTAGATGAGTGTCTTGGCTACGGAGTTGATCTGGGCTGGGCGGTGGTGTGAGAGTGCGTGCAATAGCGGTTTGTGTGTGTTTTCTTCTGGTAGATGGTGTGCCCTAGGGAGCCATTGGATTTCCTGTAGACTAAGACATCCAGGAAGGGAAGTTGTTTGTTCACTTCTGTTTCCATGGTGAATTGTATTTTGGGGTGTAGGGTGTTGAGGTGTGTAAGGAAGTTCTCCAGATTTTCTTTCCCATGTGGCCAGATTATGAAAGTGTCGTCTACGTATCTGAGCCAGAGTTTGAGTTTGTGATCAGATTTTTCTAGAGCTTGGATTTCAAAGTGTTCCATGTAGAGCCTAGCAATGACAGGAGAGAAGGGTGCTCTTTCTATCTGTTTGTATTTTTGTCCGTTATAGATGAAGTATGTGTTGGATAGGCAGTGGTTGGTCAGATCTAGGATGTGCTTGAGGGGGTTATATTTGTTTTGGATAGCTGTCAAGGCTTCTTTGATTGGACTAACCCGAGCACAACCAAGCCCCCACCCAAACACAACACACCCCTATGCAATCAGAGCACAGCCAATCCCCCAACCAATCAGAACACACCTCCACCCAATCAGAACACAGCCAAGCTCCCACCCAATCAGTTCACACCCCCACTAGCAGTTAAAAGGAAGAAACAGCTGCGATCTCACATTGCTCCTAAAAGCACGAAGCCGAAAATACCAGCCTGAAGATGACAAATGAGACTTTGTTGAAACGTCACCAAGACATTTCCAATTTTACATGGGAGAAAACCCGAATAACCAAAGACCTACATACAAACACCCACAAAAACCTCAGAACACACACACACACACACACACACACACACACACACACACACACAGGTCTTTGGTTATTCGGGTTTTCTCCCGCGTAGAATTGGAAGTGTCTTGGTGATGTTTCGATGAAGTCTCATTCATCATCTTCAGGCTGGTGTTCTTGGCTTTGTGCTTCCAGGAGCAAGAAGAGGGTTCTTGCTCCTGGAATAAAAACCCTGTTCTCTCTCTCTCTCTCTCCCTCCCTCCCTCCCCCCCCTCTCTCTCTGTAAATAGAATGATTTGCAAAAGGAATTCCACTGAAACTCCTTTGACAACTCATTCTATTTTAGTGTGTGGAGAAGAATTGACTTAAAGGCATTCTTAGTTGTACTCAAAAATGTATTGCAATTCAGTGATGTCCCTGGGGTGGTACGAAAGGTGCACAATGATGCAAATAGCAACTCCTGAACTTTTTTGTACCTATGTTGTGGCATAACAAAATTATGCAAAAGGGGTGGACCTTGCAGCATGATACTACAGATAGTCCTAATTTAGCAACAAATAATGGGACCGGCAATTTAATCATTAAACAAAACGGCCACTAAGGAAAATGGTAACTGTACTTATGATTTTACTCCAGCTTTCTTTTGCTTTAGAGACCAGCAGAGCTGTTAATGCAAAAGTTGCTCCTCACCTTGTCATCTCTGTTGTAACTGTGAAAGTTGGCTAAACAAGGCAGGTAGTAAATGAGAACTACCTGTACTTTCCTCATTTTAACGAAAGCAACTAAACCTTGCAGATGCTGAATCTGTCTGCAGACAATTGTTCTCTCGCCTTCATCTTTAAGTTATTCATCTTTCCGTATTAAGAAATCCTTTTATAACAATTTTATAAAACAATTTTGTTATAGAAAAAAGAGTTTTGTAGATAACAAAGTCCAAGGCATGAAGCAATTTAATGATAAAGGAAGAGTATACTGTAAATTGTTAGTATACACACATGCATACTCGGTGGAGTATCTGAGTAAGGATCCTGAATCAAGTGAGTTAAGAACATACTAAATTTTACTTACCTTTTGAGTAAAACATGTCCAATGAAACTCTACAAGTGTTTTTAGCAAAGTAAACAGAAGTGGTTTGAGAGAGGCATTTTTACATATAGCTCTTGTCACTATTCCAACTTCCACTCTCATCACTACACAGTTATTGTTACTTTGGGATACTGTAGTTCCAATTAAATATTTCCCTCCACTAACATCTTCCTCAACTACCATATCCATTACAACATCTGATGATGAAAATTTGAGATTGCCAGAAGTTTGTAAAGGCAAATGAAGGTAGATTTCAACAGTGAGAATGTACTGGTTGAGTTCAAGTGCATGCCAGGCTCTCTAAGTATAGTACCGAAACCTAAGCCAAATTTTCCAGAGGATTCTGAATCAAACCAGGTATTATGTTCTACCAGTTTTCCCACCCTGGTTAATTCTGAATTTGTTGGAAATACAAGTCCCATAATTTCCTATTATCTTTGGCACTGGCATGATGGCAAGAACTTTGGAAATTGCTATTCTAATGTTGTAAGCTGAAATGTGTATGTTACCTTTCTCGTGGCTGTTTATTTAATGAAATGTCTTCTGTTCCTAAGCATTGGCTGTGGGTTATGGAAACTGAAAAAAATATTTGGTGTGTACAGTATCTATTGGGAGAGCCAATTTAATGGAGTGGTTAAGACATCAGTTTAGAAAGCAGGAGACCATGAGTTGTAGTCCCACCTTGGGCACAAAGCCAATTGGTGATCTTGGGTTAGTCCTTCTCTCTCAGCCCTAGGAAGGGGGCAGTGGCAAACCACTTCTGAAAACCTTGCAGGAAAACTGCAGGAGCTCATGCATGCAGTCGCCAGAAGTCAAAAACATACTTGGAAGCGCACACAAAAATAAAAATGCATTTGGGAAATATTGCTTCCAATTTTCATCTGCTAAAGTAACATTGATACTGATTTATGCTTATTTTCCTACCTGGGATAGTACTAGATAATAATATGATTTATTTATATATGTGCTCTGTTTTTGTTCTTAGGAGATAGATACACAGCTGTTCAAACAGTAATATGAGCACAGACAATCCTTTAACAAGTATCAAGCAGATAGAATAGGATTTATCTTCTTGATAAAGTGGTATAACCTTGAAACAAGTTGTAAATATAGTATTAGTGCAGCTGCCTTTTTGGTTTTGCCTTTGGTCTAACAACTCTTTAACTCTTATTCTTGTCCTACTATGTGCATACTACTGAATGAGGATGATAATCATAATGATGACAAGGATGATGGTTAGGATGATGAAATCCATAACCATGAAGTTATTTTTCAGAAAAGAATATTGTTTATTGTGTAAACTACTGATCTATGGGAGAAGAAATAAGTGCAAAAATGTTGATTGGTTTTCCATCTCTGGATGTAGAAAATAATTAGTCTGAATAATCAATAATTTACTCTTCCCTCACACCAAATATTAATAGCATTTGTGAACTTTACCAGATTGTGTATCTGTGCATTCACATTTGTATCAGTAGTGGATTTCAAAACGCGTTGCTACCGGTTCATTTGTGGGCGCATGCATGCTCACATGTGTGCGTGACGCATCTGTGCATGCGCAGAAGCGTCCAGAGGGGTAGGCGGAGCCTCCTATCACTACTGGTTCACCCCAATCCGGTGCAAACTGGTAGCGACCCACCACTGATCTCTGTGTGTGTGTGTGTGTGTGTTTGTGTGTGTGTACACATATACATATGTAGGTCTTTGGTTATTCGGGTCTTCTCCCGCGTAGAATTGGAAGTATCTTGGCGACGTTTCGACGAAGTCTCATTCGTCATCTTCAGGCTGGTGTTCTCGGCTTCGTGCAATTGCTCCTGGAAGCACGAAGCCGAGAACACCAGCCTGAAGATGACGAATGAGACTTTGTCAAAATGTCGCCAAGATACTTCCAATTCTACGCGGGAGAAGACCCGAATAACCAAAGACCTACATACAAACACCCGCGAAAACCTCAGAAAACATATACATATACATATACATATACATATACATATACATATACATATACATATACATATACATCTGTGTGGATGGAAAGAGAGAGAGAGAGAGAGAGATGATATTTAGGAACAGATATTATAAAAAGCCTGTGAGAAGCGACTAAGACTGGGTCCAATAACCTGATTTGCACTACAGATGTAACATAGTTCACTTTACTGAAAAAAAAATTCACCTCAACAAAACAATTTGTGTGTCCTTGAATGGTTTGAGGAGGAGCTGCAGGATATTACTGTACAGATAGTAAGTTTCCATGCTGATTGCAGGATTGACCAAACAGCCTTTGGAATTACATCTTGCGGTTTTTAATCATTGCAGAAGTAGAATGTTTGAAATATAAAATATTGGATTAATTGGATTTTCCCCCTCCCCTGCTTTTTTTAAGCATGCTTTGAAAAAAAAGTACACAGAGTCATTAACAATGCCTCAATATAAATGGTTACATATTAGGAAACGAAGGATTTTACGATCCTCATTGCATAGCCTAATGTGACCCATATCTGAGAAAATGGCCATTGTTTATTGAAATGAATCTGAAAAAAATTAATCTCTTCTGCATAATGAGCTAGTAAAGTAGAAGAGCAGAATCATGCCTTCTTATGTGGACAATAAGAGTTTAAAGAGGTCATGTTTTCTTTAGTGTAAGAGAAATAAGCTTTTTTAAAAAAAAAACTCTTAAAATTCTATTGTTTTTAAGTGGTTCCACTCTATCTAATTGACTATCTCCAGAGAATGATCTCAGTAAATTGCTGTTTGACCCATTGTATTTCCAAACTTCATTCTAAAGTTGAACCAGAATCATTTATGTAAAAATTCACAAGAAAATGCAAGAATTAAGAATAACGTTTTTAGATTGGATTAGAATTCTTTATTGGCCAAGTGTGATTGGACACACAAGGAATTTGTCTTTGGTGCATACGCTCTCAGTGTACATAAAAAGAAAAGACACATTCGTCAAGAATCATAAGGTACAAAACTTAATGATAGTCATAGGGTACAAATAAGTAATCAAATCATAACAGGAAACAATATCAATCGTAAGAATACAAAAAAACAAAGTTACAGTTATACAGTCATAAGTGGGAGGAGATGGGTGATAGGAACGATGAGAAGATTAATAGTAATGCAGACTTAGAGAATAGTTTGACCGTGTTGAGGGAATTATTTGTTTGGCAGGGTGATGGCGTTCAGAAAAAAACTGTTCTTGTGTCTAGTTGTTCTGGTATGCAGTGCTTTATAGCTTTTGAGGGTAGAAGTTGAAACAATTTCTGTCTAGGATGCAAGGGGTCTTTAAATATTTTCACAGCCCTCTTTTTGATTCATCCAGTATACGGGTCCTCAATGGAAGGCAGGTTGATAGTAATTGTTTTTTCTGCAGTTCTAATTATCCTCTGAAGTCTGTGTCTGCCTTGTTAGGTTGCAGAGCCAAACCAGACAGTTATAGAGGTGCAGATGACAGACTCAATAATTACTCTGTAGAACTGTATCAGCAGCTCCTTGGAAAGTTTTAGCTTCCTGAGTTGGCTCAGAAAGAACATTCTTTGTTGTGCTTTTTTGATGACATTTTTGATGTTAGGTGCCCATTTTAGGTCTTGAGATATGATAGAACCTAGAAATTTGAAGGTCTCTACTGTTGATATTGTGCTGTCTAATATTGTAAGAGGTGGTAGTATGGGAGAGTTTCTCCTAAAGTCTACCGCCATTTCTCTGGTTTTGAGTGTATTCAGTTCCAGATTGTTCTGATCGCACCATGAGGCTCGTTGCTCATTTTTTTTGCTTAAAAATCCTTATTGAATTGACCATGCTAACTGTTAACCATTAGGCTAAAAATTCTCCATTCAGCCAATGAAACCAGGCAGTGCATTTGTTAGACAATAGCGAAAGATTAGACTTTTTGCTCTCAATGTAAATTATATTTTATCTCTCTGTTCTTGTATGCCTAAACTATGGCAATTGCACAAAACATGGACCTGCAGTAAAAAAAAGAAAACTTCTGGTGAGAGAAAGCATTCCAGAGTCTACTAATGCTTCAAATAAAGTACAAAAAGAGTGAAAAAGAAGTGGAAATATTCCCAAACAGCAGAAGCCATAGCATCAGTGGTGGGATTAAAAATTTTTATTACCAATTCTGTGGGCATGGCTCGGTGAGTGTGGCTTCATTGGCCTGGCAGGGGAAGGATACAATAAAATCTCCATTCCCACCCCACTCGAGGGGAAGGTTATTGCAAAATCCCCATTTCCTCCCAATCAGCTGGGACTTGGGAGGCAGAGAATAGATGGGGGCAGGACCAGTCAGAGGTGGTATTTACCGGTTCTCTGAACTATTCAAAATTTCCGCTACCAGTTCTCCTGAACTGGTCAGAACCTGCTGAATACCACCTCTGCATAGCATCTGTCAAATGATAGTTGAACTTTATGGTCTCTACCATCTTTCAGGTCACCGTGCAGGAAGGGATGTGTCCAAGTTAGACATTGAAGAAACATATGCTTTTAGAAATTAAATTTAATATGAAGCCTTATTTTTTCTTACTAGGCATAATTACAGGACATATCAATTAAAAACAACCACAATGTACATATTCATGGTTGTGAGCATAAATTTAGTTTAACACTGTAAAAAAGATCACACTGGGAAAACATAGAGCAATGGCAAAATTAACAGTATAGATACATAATAGTGGTAAGTTTTGGAACAGTTCAGTGTCTAAATGAGACAGAGCTAAACAAAGAATTAACTTTTACTTCCTGAAAGACTCTAGTGGGGAAAATTTGAAATGATGCTAAGAATGATCTCATCTTGAATAGCATTAGTGGGATAGTAGGATGAGTAAAAGACAACAAAATACATTTTGGAGTCCTTGGAAGCCATTCAATAGCACATAAATCTATCTGTCTGTATTGACAGTAAAGAAGGTGTCCTAGAGAGATTATAATTACTCTCCTTGAATCCCAGCATCCAATCCTGAGACTGTTTGGGGAAATAGAGGAGACAATCTGTTGTGTCTAAAGTGAATGATTTAACTTGCAGGGAATTTCCTCTTTTGCATCCAAAGAGACTTCAGTATGTATGAAGCCACCAATCTTTTCCTTGTGGGAGTGTAATACAACCATTTGTTTGTTGCCCAATTTTGTCAGTTTATTTTATTTTAACCACTTGTTCTTTATCAGAGCACATGTCCAGAATTTGTCGCTCAGTTTGAACTTCTGCTTTAATGGAAGCTTTGAATTTTGAAACAAAAGCCTCAACATCTTTTTTTTCCCTCAGCAATACCAAATCAAACCATGAGATAACAATTGTGTTGTACGAAGCATTGCTTTACCATAAATGTCACTAAATTTTCCCATGACTTCTCTATATTTGGATTCGGTATCTTATTTTTTTAAACTTAATTTTATTTCCCTCAAACAGGTGATTTAGCAAGTTCTACTGGAAACAAACAATGAGAGACTAAAAAGGAATCCAGACTTTAATTTAGCTCTCCCCTGACACCAACTATACAACTTCTGTTATTTTCTTTGTCCATTTACTGATATTATATTTTGCATCATTTTTTTCTTTCCTTCCTTGTTTAGTTTGTGTTGTCTATTTTAAATTGTAAGAATTATTTAAAAAAAAAAAACCTGACAGCCCAATTCTCCCTTTCCATTTCCACACTGTGGAGTTATATCCCACAGACCCATAGGAATGTCAAAATATTGGAATACTGTGAAGATATCATAGAATGGTTCTGCAAAAACATGCAGGGCATTACAAGTTATCACTCCAGCATATTTCCAAATGTTTGTTCAGCTAGCACTAGTTTTTAAAACTAGCTGATCCTATCTCTGATTTGCAGACCAGAGAAAGAATGGCTGATGAGAATTCAAGTAGCATAACAAACTCAAAGGCAGTGGGATTTAAAGTAAGGATAAGAAACTCAGCACATATCCCTGGTCTATAACCTAAGGCAATTTTAGCTATTTCTCTTTCTTAGGAGCTCTAATCTTAATCAATGTGAATTTTAAAAACAAAAAGCAAAAATTCTCTCTGTCTGTCTCTCTCTCTCTCTTTCTCTTTCCCCCTCCCTCCCTCCCTCCCTCTCTCTCCCTCTCTCTCTCTCTCCCTCTCTTCCAGAACTTCCTTAATATGTCATTTCTGATATCCTTTGATATGTTGATCAAAAGATACAAGAAGGAAAGTTGTTTTAGTAAAGTCAATCACGACTCAATTCAGATTTCTTTCTCTGGTGGAAATTACTTCCATTTGAGATTTCACTTTTCTACTGTCTTTTCATCAGCAGCTAAAATATTTATGTCTTTTTAAGGCTTTCCTATTTAGCTAATGGACTCACTGATGTAATGTTTCCTTTGCTTTTGATGGTCTGGCTGATGTTTTGCTAATTTTTGTCATAAATGGAGTTGTTCCTCTGATTAAGTTTGAAGGGTACGGGTAGACAAATTATTTCCATTTAGATGATTTCCTCGTGTTTTTACTCATATTTTGCTGATGGAGAAGGTGCCTTCAAATCAAGTTTCATTCCTGGACAGGTTCCTGAAGTTTTCTTGCCAAGATTTCAGAAGTGGTTTGCCATTGCCTCCTTCCCAGGGCTGAGAGAAAGTGCCTAACCAAAGGTCTTCGTGCCTAAGATGGGACTAGAACTTTTATTCAGTCATTCAGTCAGTCAATCAGAACAGAGCTGGAAGGGACCATGGAGGTCTTATAGTCCAACCCTTTGCTCAAACAGAAGATCCTATACACGTGATGGCGAACCTATAGCATGTGTGCCAGAAGTGGCATGCAGAGCCATCACACCGGGCATGTGAGCTGTTGCTTCCGGGTTACGGCACACTGGCCAGTTGGTTTTCACATGTGCAGGAGTGCCAGAAACTGAAAGAGCAGCCATCCGGTGCGAATGCGTGCACCGGGAAGGTGATCTTCCGGTTTCAACATCAAAGTAGGTCTTTTTATTTTGCTTTATTTCTTCATTTATTTTTAAAACTATCCTCTTATTATCCTAGTTGAAATATAACTTTCAACTTTTTAAAACATGTGCTTCCTTCCAAATATATATTTACACGCATATTTTACACGGCGTTCTTGCATGGTATGGGAGCAGCTCTGTAGCGGAGAAAAAAGCTCTACAGAGAATAATTAAAACTGCCCAGAATATCATCGGACTTCAGCTACCAGCTCTGGACGACATCTTCGAATCTCGCTGTTTGAGGAAGTTGCATAACATTCTCAGAGACTCTTCCCATCCTGCTAACAATCTTTTTGGACTGTTGCCTTCTGGCAGAAGATACAGAACAATTAAAACTCGGACTACACACGTTTTCTGAATAGTTTTTTTATCCCAGAGGTATAATTGCACTCAACAATGAACTAAAGGGCCACTATCAGTGAGCTGCTGAACAGCATTACTTGGTCTGTTGTGTGGATGTTTGGGTGGTTTAGGGGTGGGGAATTGTGGTGGGTGGTAGTGTGTTTGAGGATTGTTATGTGTGCTGGACCTGGTCTTTAGGTGTTAAGTGAATTTCATTGTATGGGTATACTGTGTATACATGGACAATGACTATAAAGTTATTATTATTAATATTTTAATGTATTTATTCTGTCTAGAGATGTATTGCAATTTTTGTAAGAGAATTGCAAAACCTGGTCAACAGTTTACTTCTGTTCCACATATTAGTCCAAAGGTTATCAGATCATATTACCTAGAATATGTTGCGAATTCCTCAAGTCATTTTGTGTGCATTTACATTTTTAAAAGGTAACAGAAAATGAAGCATTTGAAATGACTAATATCGTTCGTTAGAAAATTTTCATTGCTGAAGGGGCAGTTTTATTATGGAGCATAAATATTCATGAGGAAATTAGCTTGTACAATAAAAATAAAAGAGTCTAGCCTCCTGACCATGATCTATATACATACAGGTAGTTTTCAACTTCCACAGCTTCCACAGACCACAGCTGTGATATAAGGATATTTGCAAGAGGGATCTAAAGGCCCTGGGAATGGACAATAACAACTGGGAAACCTTGACCTCTGATCGTTCAGTTTGGAGGCTAAAGATGCAGCATGGCCTTCTCCAATTCGAAGAGACACTTGTTCAGCTGGCTGAGGCAAAGAGGCAGCCCCGGAACCAGCAAAATCTGGGGGCTGGGCAGGGGACAGAATGTATCCACCCTCAGTGTGGAAGGGATTGCCACTCTCGAATTGGCCTTTTTAGTCACACTAGATGCTGTTTTAGGACCTCTTTCCAGAACACGATACCATAGTCTTTTGAGACTGAAGGATGCCAGTGCAAAGTTCTCAATTTATGACCAGTGACTTAGCATTTGAAGTTACCACAGAGTGAAAAAAAAGGTACTTATGAGCTGGATTCAAAGTTCCAGTGGTTACTTGATCACATTTCAGCAATGGGCCCACACTTAGAGTTGTTTGCAGTGTCCTGTGGTCGCATTACTTCAATTTGTGATTATTATTTTTTTTGCTAGAAATTGGTGTTTGCTTTCATCCAGAAAAACCATGGATTGTGGACAATGGGTTCACTGATGACTGTGGTGTCTTGCTGTATGACCATTATGTTCGTGTTATAATGGCTGCAAAAAAAGGTGATAAGTTGGGTGGAAACTCAAATATGGTCAAGGTCTACCTGTAATTAACCAAAAGAATGCAAGAATTTGTCCATGGGTGATTTACCTATGAATGGAAACAGAAATAAGTCTGGAGGGATTGCAAACAATTTAGAGATTTTGGCTCATTACAGTAAAAACCTATCTGGCCTGATAAATTAATAATAATAATAATTGATAATAGTTATTCCCAAGTGCTATGCATGTTTATTTGTTTCATTCTAAAATGCCTAGACTCACAGAAAAGTGTGAAGGATAGCTATATAAATCAAGTAAATAAATATTGTCAATTATAAAGAAGACTTTCTGCCATTCATCAGAAAATTCAATCATTTCACTCACATCATTTCATCTATTGCTTCCTGGAATATTTTGGAGATCTTTGGAATACATTGTCACCAGGGGTAGGTTCTACTTACCTTTACTACCGGTCCCCATCGCGCCTGCGTGCATGTGCAGATTACCTATGATGACATCCAGGTCAGGGGGGGAAACTGCCACCGGTTTTACTACTGGTTCTTGCAAAACGGGGGCAACCCACCACTGGTTGTCACTCTTAGGGGCTGTGTACACTGTACTGTAATACTTTCATATGCAAGTATATTTCTCTAAAATGCAGCATGAAAAAGCAGGCCAGAAATTATTAGAACTGCCACTCTGAGTCCTTAGTTAAAGCCTAGAAAATAGAAGAATTTCTTATCTGTTCTTGCGCATTGGATCATTAAAAAAAAGGAAAAAAGAAAAATAAAAGAAAATAGAAGAATTTCCAAAGAATGGGTTGCAAAACTATTTCTTGAACTTCAGAGTAAATTTAATATCCATTCTTCAGTATTAAGGTGAGCAACAACAAATAATAGCCCTGTGTGGGTGCGTGTATGTATCCATGCGTAGGAATGAGTCTGAAGAACCTAATAAAAGTTGGCCCAGAAGAATGAAAGGGCTTTGTAAAAAATTATGCAACAACAAAATTAACACTGTACTCACCATCTCCTCGTGTCTGGTCTTCCCTTAGCCATTCATTAATCTCTTTGTTTGCATTTCATTTTTATTTGCTGATGGTGGGATTTTTTTCTCTCTCGCAGGCATCCCAAATTTCCAGACAGCTATAAATAAACAAGGGATGTTTGTCCCTTTGAAATAAAAGCTCAGTTCCTCTCACCCCAAGTCCAACAGCACGATATTGTCTTTGAAGTAAAGAATGAACTGGATTTCTTTTTTGAGGGATCAAAGGGTATGCTGAAAATTTAAGCTAATTTAAACTAATTACATACATTAGTAGTATGAGCATCTCATTTTCCACAGCAGGTGAATAGGCAGTTAGGGCTAAATTGCCTTTGCATTGCTATTTCACATCAGTTTAAGCATAATACTTAGCACTATTAAATAACTATACTCCAGCAGAATTCACCATCATTAGTTAATTATTTAACTTAGTTGAATACTATTTAAGTCTTGTATTGAAACTAATTTACAGTTATGATAGTTTTTAGTAGCTGCAAAATGTTTGCACAAACCATTAGTCACAGCTAAAGGAAAGTTTAATGTTTTCCAAGAAAACCCAAGAAAGATGAAGGGGGAAAAATGTGCAAATTATATAAATTCAGCAAATCTGCATTTTGTTTCTTTTCCTATTTACTATCTTCAGGGAACTAAAACTCCATATCCAACCAGCCTGTCATCCAGAAGTCATACCTAGCCATTCCTAGAACTTTTGCATACATATTGCATATATTTTAAAGCATAGTTTGGCTTCATGACACCAGGGACACGAGATAGCTCTTAAAAAAAAGAAAGAAAAGAAATTAAAACTGCTTGCAAGCAAATCCTAGCTTAAATAAAAATACAGAATCAGAAACATTTGCTTGAAATACAAAGAGTGTTCATTTTTTTTTCCTGAATTTGTCCAGTTGCTATTAATTTTGGGGGGAATTATTTATTGTCATGAATATTCACATTGGTTGGTAGGCATCCTTGAAAATTTTTCTCTGTTGAAGAATTATCACGCTTTGTGAATAACTTATTACGTTCAGACAAGGATTCAGAGTGTTGAGTGCTCCCCATAAAGAACCGAATTGAAGCAATATATAGATGATTAATAACCCCTGTTGAAATAATGACTCTCGCTGACCTGAAATCTCAGCAGATAATATGCTTGGAAGAGTTTGGTGACCTTTATGGGCATAGAAACATTTCATGTCATTTTGCAGTGGTTTCAGCAACCCACCTCCCCACCCCATCATTTGACAGACCTGTGGCATTTTTTGAAGTAGTCTTTACTAAGAAAAAAATCAAATAGTGAAAGCAATTCCACAATTCACATACATGAGAAAAACAACATAAGAAACTCAGATGGCTTATTTTAGGATAAAGTATTACTGGTAAATTGTGGCCCCTACAGATAAGACTAGAAAGAATTTCAATAAGGTTATAATAGGTCTTAAGTAGATCTTAATTATGTTAGTACTTTTTTGAAGCTAAACAAGCTGATAGCCAGCACCATATCTCATGGTAGTGAAATTATTTATTTATTTATTTATTTATTGAATTTCTATACCGCCCTTCTCCCAAAGGACTCAGGGCGGTGAACAGATTAAGATTTCATATACATATAAATATATTTTATAAACAGTAAATAATAAATTGAGTTCAACTTGGTGTATCTACTAAGACCTTGGCATAGAATTTAGAAGTTTATGCTAGACCTGCTTGTTGTACAGAAAATTATGTACAGCTAGACCTTGAACCATAACCACAATGGAGCCCAAAATTTCTGTGATTAAGTGAGACATTCGTTAAGCGAGTTTTGCCCCATTTTACAACCTTTCTTGCCACAGTTGTTAAGTGAATCACTGCAGTTGTTGATTAAGTGAATCACTGCATTAAGTGAATCACTGCACTCCAGTTAGTAACCTGGTGGTTAAGTGAATCTGGTTTTTCCAGATTTTGCTTGTCAAAAGGTCACAAAAGGTGATCACATAACTTTGGAATACAGCAACCATCATAAATAGGAGCCAGTTGCCAAGCATAAAGAGCCAAGCTGTTGTACTGGTTAGAGTGCAGTACTACAGGCCATTTCTGCTGCCTGCCAGCTGCCTGCAATATGGCACTTTGAATCTCACGAGGTTCAAGGTTGACTCAGCCTTCCATCCGTCCCAGGTTGGTAAAATGAGGACCCAGATTGTTGGGGGCAATATGTTGATTCTGTAAACTGCTTAGAGAGGGCTGTAAAGCATTGTGAAGCAGTATATAAGTCTAAGTACTATTGCTATGTGAATTTTGATTACATGACTGTGGGTATGCTACAATGGTTGTAACTATGAAAAATGGTGATAACTCACTTTTTGCAGTGCCATTATAACTTTGAATGGTCAATAAATGAACTGTTGTAAGTCGAGGACTACTTGTATTACTTTTTTTTAAGAAAAATCTTTTTGTTTATCCTTAATCTTTCAGATTTCGTTTTAATTAGGTGGCCTCTGGTTCTAGTAATTTTTGGAAGGAGTAAATTGTTCTTTTTGACCACTTTATTCACTCTATGCATAATTTTGTAAACACCTCGGTCATGTCCCTTCTCATTTGCCTCCTTTGTAAACTAAAAAAATCCACAAGTTGTAAACTCCTCTTATAGAGGAGAGAGCAGAGAAACTGCTCCAGCCCTCTGAACATTTTAGCCTACCACCTCTGAACATTCCCTTTTTATAATCTTAAAAGTTCCACTATATCCTTTTTTGCGGTGCAACAACTAGAATTGCACACAATATTCTGAATGCGGTTGCCCCATTGATTTATGAAAGGGCATTACAATATTGGCATCTCTATTTTCAATGCCATTTCTTATTATCACTAATGTGCTCTTGGCTTTCTTACAGCAGAGGCTGTAAGTGTTGGCATCTTCACTGAACTGTTTGCTAAGAACCTGATTCTAAGAAATACACTAGTTTATTGCAACCATACAATTCTAGTATCACAGTGCAAGAACTATATTTTTTTCCGTATTTTACTTATTATGAATGCATGCCAGTCATGCATGCATGGTTGATATATTTCTGTCTGTGTGTGTGTGTTTGAGGCTTCTCTCTTTCATTGTACTAATGAGATCATTGTGCTATATGATGATCACCTTCCACAGCCAATCAGGAGGACAATAGCTCTATTACTAAAGCAAGTGATATTAGATATATCCTTC
The DNA here is from genome assembly GCA_030761175.1 of Masticophis lateralis. NCBI lineage: Eukaryota > Metazoa > Chordata > Lepidosauria > Squamata > Colubridae > Masticophis > Masticophis lateralis. The sequence goes on along the minus strand of JAUDYJ010000002.1, from coordinate 191,017,516 downwards.
CCACATCCATGGCAACAAATCACGGGGTTTAATATCACTACTTAAGTACCTGAAAATTTCCTTAACAAAATGTTGTTCTCCATTCCAAAAGACTCCAAAATATGAGCTGCCAAGAGTTGCTACGGATAGCAACATGGGCACCATATAGCAATAGCAATAGCATTTACACTTAGATACTTCCCCATAGCACTGTAAAGCATTCCCTGGGTGGTTTACAATGTAAGCAGTATTTGCATATTGCCTCAAAAATCTGTGTTTCATTTTACCGACCTCAGGAGGATTGATTTCACTAACTTTTAAGGTTCCTTTTTTGGTAGCATTAAGCTAATTGTACTTCTGCAATTCTTGTACACAACTGTCTTGTTTTCTTTTTGTTTGGATTTTTTTTGACTCTATAATCTTTGTGATGTCACCTTCTTTTCAGATAAAAAGGGAAAAGGCGGGAATATACCTAAATGATTCTATATAGAGCTAGCACTAATCTTCATTAAAATGCAGTTGTATCTTGAAAATAGAGACATTGTGTTATATATTGGCTTAGAAGAATGGATTAAAATCAGTTCGATAAAGACTTGTTGAAAATTTATGTATAAATTGTTAATATCTTAGCTGACTTTCCAAACTTTTAGAGATTTTATGTGCTAGAACAATTTATATTTTTACATCTAGTTACATCTCTTTCTAATTTTTACCATATTAAAGATACATTAATAAGTTACCCTGTTTCCCCTAAAATAAGACATCCCCTGATAATAAGCCCAATCGGGCTTTTGAGCACATGCACTAAAATACCCACCTGAAAATAAGCCCTCCCTGAAAATATTTAAACACATGCGCAGCCGGTCCCTGCCATTTTCTCTGGTTAGGGTTAGGGAGACAGAGCTGGAAATCAGGTAAGACAGTAAGAGGAGCCCCATCTTGCTCCACATGCCCCAAAATAATAAGACCTCCCCGAAAATAAGGCCAAGCACTTATTTCAGGGTTCGAAAAAATTTAAGAGCAGGTCTTATTTTCAGGGAAACACAGTATTATTGTTATTCTTGGGGTTACATGCAATTACTATTCTGGATTATTTATTCATTAAAACATCTGTTCAAACTTGACACCACAGTATGGAAGGACTGAGAGTCCACTTCCCTCCAATGGTCACCCTACACATCAGGATGCCCATGGCTTCCAGTTGTATCATATCTTCAGTTTTTTTTCTTTTTACATTTTTGAGGGTTAAGATAAAACGAGTGCCTTGCACCTGGCAGATTTTGAAGGCACCTAAACCACTTCTTAAAACCCTAACCTCTACCCCTCAAAAGGGTGTCTCCTTTGGATTTTAATCCCACTGTCATTTGTAGGGTTGTCCTTAGTCCCGTGTGATCCTTGAGCTCTTGAATTACAAGAAGTTGTGCATCCTACAGGTACAAAAACAAGGAAAGATGCTAGCATTGGTTGCTTCTTTCTGCATATATATGGTAGTTTCAGTGGTGGGATTCTTCGGGTGAACCGTTAGCTCCGAATTTCAACCGTGAGCAAACCGGTTCATTCCGATTTTGAAGTGGGCCCACCCGCCTGTCCTTGCGTTATACTCACCTATATTTCCGTTTCTGAAGCCCAGTGTTGTGGCCCGCCAGCAGCCTGCACAGATCGTGGCTTATCCCAATGACGAGGAGGCTGAAGAGGATGTGATGCCAGAGGCAGAGACTCAGCCAGGGCTTTCAGAATCTCCAGAGGCTCCTTCCAGTGGAGAGAGAGAAGTGGAGGAGCCTCTCCACAATGCTCGGGCATGCAGGGCTGCCAAAAGGCAGGAGTGGCTATTCAGGAGGAGGAGATCTACTCGAGAGTAGGGTTGGAGGATAATTGGCCACTCTCTTAGCCTATTAAAGTTGCACGCAGCTAGTGCTTTTTTGCTAGAAACAACATCTCATTACTACAGAGCATCTTGGAGAGCAAGCAACTTCTCTTATCTGTTTTTCTGGACTGATTGCCAACCTTTGTCGGACTTTGTTCTTAATAACTTTGATAAGGACCCTTTGCATGGGAAGCCTGCATTCTTGAAAGGGGTTTGTTTGGAATTAAACAGTGTTTGTGAAGTTTGGTGTGTGTCACGTTCTCTGGGAATCCGAAGCTGGGGCAGAACATCCAGCTGATCGGGGCAGCAGAGTGGATTGCCGCGCCTCAGCTGTTTTCCTTGCCGGCAGCAATGTGGAAGGTGAGTTTTCTCCAAATTGTGCACATGCACACAGCATGTGCGTGGCACGCAGGCTTAGCGAACCAGTGGTTAAACCGGTAGGATCCCATCCCTGAGTAGTTTCAATTGCTTTTTGGATACAAGAAACAATACAAAGGATTGGACTATCCTTCATACATACTTCTTCATGCTAAAGCATCTTTGTGTGAGCAAATGATTGGATGGGATTTTTTTCAGTCATTTAGATAGGTGAAATAGCTCCGTCAGCGCAGCTTAATGCTAACTGGAGTGACCTAAGGCAATTTAATATTTAATATTGTAATTTAACTCTACGTTACCCAAGGATTCAATGCATCAGGCTTTCTAAATTCTATATGATTGTATGTATAATCATATCACAGGACTCTAAAAGCTCCACATTACTCGTTGACTGAAAAAAACTTGGTAGGTGATCTTTTAAAGCAAGGGTCTCAAAGCATAATCTATGAGCTTCATGCATCCCTGTGTAATTTTTTACAGCCTGAAATAATATGTTATAGGAACCTAAGATATTGCCTAGCAAGGGCAAGGCATCAAGTACTCTGTATATGCATTGGCTCGACCCATAAGAAGTGGTCTAGGAAAAAAGTGGGCTGGAGAGGCTGGTCACCAGGTCTCCTGTTAACAGTGGACTTGGTCAACCAATGTGTGCAGTTGGTATTTATGTTTTTAATAATTGCAATGAAGTAATCAACAAATTGACTGTATTTAATTATTTTGATTTAATTTTGATTGAGTGAAAATTTAAATTTTGGGGGCGGGGGGGGTTGCCCTGAGTTCTTTTTTGGAGTGTGATCCTCAGCCAGAAAAAAATTGAATTCCCTGCCATATCTATTAGTCATGGACTACAGATTTCCAACATCTCTCTTACTATTACAGAAATGTTGCGGACATGTTCTCTAACTATTAAAAAATGGGAAATATGGATTGAATGTTAAAGGGCACAAGTTTATTGCAGTGAGAAATAATATGAAAAGGAAGTGGATGTTAAGTATGCTAATTATGTATCAAAATGATAGATTACAAGCAAGTGTGAGAATTGCAAGAACATTTCATTAACTACCATGCTATTGTCGACCAAATATATAAATTAACTACTGCCGTGCAATTTATCTAGAACTCTCATGCAGCAGATGTAAAATGGTTAAGAGATTCCAAAGCTATAATTTAGCCAAACTAGTTGAGGAAAAAGTGGAATAATACAATAGAATTGTACAATAGATCTTCATAGCCTCCCTCCCCCAACAAAATAAAACTTTGAGCAGCAATCTCTGCATATTTACATGAATGTTTAATTAAATTAATTTTTAACCAACCAGCATGGGATTAGAGTTGTAATTTCATTGAAGTTCAGCTATCCAGTACAGCTTCTTTCCCTTGCTTCCCTTTATTGTCTCTAAATTTCAGAGATCTGTCTCTGCAGAAGACGAGGCAGAGCCGGGGGGCAGAGTCAAAAGAGTAATCAGCCTAGAGTTGTTACTTTCCCACAAATAGTCTAAATCCAATTGCTGTTGTACTCCATTGACTTTAATCTAGGCCAATTTAGTGAGAACCATTAATTGACTAGATTCTTGTGCATAGGTAGGGGCAATAAATCACCTTAAATGGAACTTAACATGTATTGATGATTCTTTGCACCTGACTCTTGTCTCTTATAATTGAATTATCTCCATATAAATAGTATCAAGCACATTTATGGACTTTATATTAAAAGTAGCCAGATAAAACTCAGATTTAGAAAGAAGAGGTCATTTACAGGAGGTCCATTCAATTTATGACTTTGCAATCCACAACAATCATACATCTGTTAGATAACTGGGTTTCCCTCCATCTTTTTCCTTCAGAATCCTTCAAAAATCATGTAACTAGTTCCATAGATTTTTGGATCTGAATTAGTCCAAGTTACAGCACATCTAAGAAGCTAGGATCAGATAAAAGGAGACGTATATTTAATATTGTTTTTCTTACAAGGATTGTTAACTCCTATTCAGTATCAGTTTGGAAGATATTTTTAAAGCATTGAAATGGCTATTTAAGAAAATAATATAATTCATAGAATTGCCAAAAAGCCATATTTAAAAGCATAACCTAAGGTTTTGCTTTATCTACTTAAAAAAAGAATCTTAACAATTTATTAGTACTTCAGTTTGCAGTGAACCACCTTGTTACCTCACTATTAACTTTAATCTTGACATAATTCTGACTAATATAGCTGATGCACTATATGAATAAACTTATTTTTGAATCTATCGATTTGCAGGTAATGCCTTTAAATACTCACATTGTATATAAGTAAGTTAGCAGGACACCAAACATGACACGCGAGTATTATTATCATTTAGGCAGGAGATGTAAAATGCAGGAACATTGGTTCTTTCCCCTTTCCACTGGCCGGTGATCCTTCTTTCTAAGAAACAAAATTGTTCCCCCCCCCCCCGCCATCTCAAGGCTGCATCTGCCTAGTATTCATAGATGTATGTTTGCTGTATTGGGATAACATTTATATGAAAAATGACTCTATTTTCTATGAGATGATTCCATTAAAATATGTGGGGGTGGGGGTGAGGGAAAGATGCGGTGAAAAGAAATGATACGAATCACCCACAGAGAATAAGAGCATCTGGAATAAGAACATAAAATAATTAATGTTAGTAGAAAAAGAAGCTCAAAATGAAATTGGAACACAAATCAATTAGAAAGGCACAAGTAGCTATATTAAATTTAGATCTAACCAATAGATTTTTCCTCTGTATTGAGGTAAGTTCTGAGATATATTTTTGGCTTCAGAAATGCTACCCTTAAATATTTTCAGTTGATCAACCATTTTTTTTTTTTTTTTGCTAAGTTTGGATAAAACTCAGTACTGGCTGCCATCACGGAGTTACTTACATATCACAACATATACCTAGGCTTCTTCATGGTTGCCATTTTTCCCTCATTAGCAGATACTCTTTCAGATCTGTAGCCTTCAATTTTGCTGTTTTTGTTGGGAACCTTTGGAGCAATTTTTTGTTTAGACGTGAAGCATGGAGGAAGGATGAGAACATTCTCTTTGAGGTTGAATGTCATCAGTGCTTATATGCCACTAAAATTCTCCTGTTTGTCTGTTTGTAACCTTCAATTGAGCAAAATGGTCCATTACAGGACAACAATTTGTCCTTAAAGAATGCCCCCCAAATATGGGACACATTCATCTTGTGTTACAACTTTGGCAAAGTTGTGGCCACTTCAGCTCTGGTTATCTGCTGTCATGTGATCATCATTTCTAATGCTCCCTGCCAGCTGACACAATGATAGTCAGTGGGGAAGCTGACAGGAAGTCGCTCCTGCTCCTACTGTTTTGGCTTTTTTTTTTTTTTTTTGGCCACCTGTGATCATTGTGTTTCTCAGCATAGGAAAGGCAATGTCTGTGATTCAGTGGCCCATGGGTCACACAGGTTGCCTAGTGACTGAATGTGACTCATACAATATCTGAAATCTTTAGAAGGTTGGGACAAATGGAGCATGACTGGAAAATAGCTTTAGGAGGAGGATTTTTTTTTCTTATGAATGCTGCTCTTCCAATTGTAACCAAGAATTCTGAATTCTATTTCTATTCACACCTTATTCATGGAAGCCAAACATGGCATATTTTAAACAAAATGTGATAGAGGAGCCTGGCAGTTATTAATAATAATCTCTAATGCACTTTTGGTATGCCAGAAACTTTGCTAGTAAACAGACTGAATATCAACTGTTGATACTGTCTTCTCAAAAAAGGAGAGAAAATGTTTCAGGAATAAGGTAGTGAGATTTTCTTAATGACCACATACACAATAAGAATTGTCTGTCAGAGTAAATTATACATTTAATGAAACAGGTGATGTACTGCCAACTGGGAAGTCTGATGTGCTATGCATCTAAATTCGATCCCCCAAATACTATAATAAAATACTATATATATACTGCAAATTGAATTGTTTATTTGGTGAAATGTGCATTTTATCACCACTTAGGGTTGCACAGTTCAAGAATTTTATTTTTCTATTTCAGTGTATTTGGAAACATATCAGGGCTCTTATCATTTCTGTAAAGCTGTTCTGTAGAATGTAAGGTTTGTACTTGTATGTAAAAATGCAAGGTATGGACAAAAATCTAAAGTAGTTTTATCCATTTCTAAAACAATTTACCTGAAAAATGGAAGAGTCTTATTTTTCTTGAAAATATGGTAATGAAGACAATACTTTTTTCCCTAATTCTTGAGATTATACTCATAATTGTCTTTTAATGCAACTCAGCAACTCAGCAACATACACCATTTTAAGTTAGTATTTTGCAACTTTATACGAAATTGCAATAGTTTGCTAAATGTCCATACAAAAGGAGTAGCAGATGATTAAACAAGAGTTTAGGTCATCCATAATTATTTATTTGGACTTTGCTTGTGGATTCTGACCCACTGTGGGTTGGTTGGTTGCAGGGTGGATTTGATTTAAATCAAGATGATTTAAATCATGATTTAAATCACTAGTAAAAAGGCTTGATTTAAATCAACTCAATTTAAATCATAATTTTTAAAGAGCAACTGTCATCTCTGTCCCACAGCGGCTCCTCCTCTGACCTGCTGTTGACTCACTCACAGTCCCAATATTGCAGAATATACAGCCCCATGCTACATAATTAAGCTCCATTTCATGCTGAATAAACTAAATTATTAATGTATCTTAAATAGAAAACTATCTTTAGATATATTTTTACTCCAAAATAATTATTATTAAAATAATTTTGATAAAAATAAAAAACCCCTCTGATTTAAAAAAATTAAATTTAATTTAAAAAATCAGATTTAAATTTAAAATCAGATTTAAAAAATTTTTTTTTAAAGCATAGATTTTTATCCACCCTGGTTGGTTGGTTGGTTGGTTGATTTAGTGCCTAGTATTTTAATACACACAGCGTGAGTAGTGACTGCTCAAACAACATTGTTTTAACTCATTTGCAAACAAGGGAAGTTGCCCCATGAATCTATGGTGTTCTCCAGAATGGGTTGAAACCAGGGGTAGGTTCTACTTACCTTTACTCCCGGTTCGCAGTGGGGCCACACACATGCGCGCGCTTTGCTCGTGTGCATGCGCTCTCTTCTGGGCATGCACAGAAGCTTCTGTGCATTTTGATGATGTCGAGGTCGGTAGGCGGGGTTTTACTACTAGTTCTATAGAACTGGTGCGAACCATGGGCAACCCACCACTGGTTGAAACCCAGGGCTTTAATTTTCATAAATAATAGTGTGAATTGGACTTGGAATTAGACTTGGAAATTATTGATAACCAATGCAGCAACTGGAGAACAGGAAATTGACATGCAGTAATGGCTGTCACCAGCTATTAACTGGATACTGCGCTGTGCACCAAATGAAGCTTCCAAATAATTTTTTTAGTATTTAGAACCCCCTCCCCCACACACACACAACTATTTATTGTGGTATTACAAGTCTTGATGCATTATATTGTTTCAATGATGTTGCAATAGTAGAATTACATCTTGATATCTGTTATTTAGATATCTTAGAGAACTAGAAATAAATGTTGTGTATTAGAACTTGTATGTGGGAATGATCCTAGGACAGGGGTCCCCAACCCCCATCCATGTACTGGCACCAGGCTGTGGCATGCCAGATACCGGGCCGCGCAAACAAGTGAAGCCCCATCCGCGGAATGTAGGCAGCACATGAAACCATGCCCACTGTGGTCCATGGAAAAACCTCTCTCCAAAGAACTGGTCCCTGATGTCCAAAAGGTTGGGGACTACTGCTTTAGGAGACAGCAGCAAGAGCCACAGCCAGAGGAATGGTCAAACAAAAAGCAGCTTAGCACACAATACAAATGTGAGCATGGAAACCATATCAGATTGGATCTTAAAGTTTCTTTAGGTGTAAGGATGATAGGATAAAAGTGTTTTTTCAGACTTGCAAGATTGATCTTAGCTGTTGGCATAGGGATTGCTTATCTCCCTACTGATTGCTTTCTGAATCAACATCTACCTGGGGTGAATTTGATTTACGATTCACAGGTGATTGACAACCTGTTGCCTCCTGAATGGCAGATGGCGAATCTGCTAAGTTTTCTCATTCTCTCTCCCTGCTGGCAGTCCAGAAAGATACCATGTTGACGTAGGTCAAACCATTGATATGTATAACAAAATGAAACACCATGAGACACATGTTTTTACCTCAAAGTCCAAGCACAGATCATTTACCAGAGACACCAGAGCTATGTCTATCCCATGTCTAGGCCTGAGAAAGATCCAGGTAATCCACTCATCTAGGACCTCTTGAAGCTGAAAAAATGGAGGAGAAAAAAGATCCAAAAACAAAGGGCTTCTGCCCTTTTCAGAAACAGAAAGCAGGACTATTGAAAAAGAATGATAATTGGTATTTAATTGATCAGTAATAATAACAATAGCAGCAGCATTGATATAATAAGTCTAGTAATTTATGAGCTAAGTGAAACAATTTGGGAAATATTTTCTTTGCTAATTAAGCCATTTGGAAAGCATTGATGGGAAAAAAATTGGCAAGATTCCGTATTAAAATTCTAATTTGCACTGTAACACTCAAACAAAATCCCTAATGCATTTTTACAAACCTTTGTTCTCATTGAATATTGTACATGACCAGAATTCTTTTCTGGGATTCAGTTGAGAGACCCAGGAAGGTTTAGGAAGCAAGGAAATGATGTGAGACACATCTTATAACAGAGTCAGTGTTGTTTATTTAGTTATCAAATATATACACTGCCCATCTCACCCAAGTGATTCTGAGCAGATTGGTATAGGGGTTAAAGCCATGTTTGTTTTTGCTCTCATGACCCCTTCCCATTTAAAAAAAAACAAAAGACCTTTTGTTTATATGGGTTATATTTATCCATACTTACCATATTAAAAATTAACATTGACACATGTATAGAATATGTATTTATTGAATCATGTAACGATAATAATATTAAACCAGGAGACTGTGAGTTTAGGTTCCATCTTAGTCATAAAAATCAACTGGGTTACTTTGAGCCAGTCATTCTTTCTCAGCCCAACCTGCTTCACCGGATTGTTTTTGTGTAGAAAATGAGAAGGAATGTGTGTGCCTTAAATTATTTGTAAAAATAATAAAGATAGGACAAATAAAAACAACAATGACATAATTTTAAATGTTTGAAAATATCTGTAGAAGAAGTGCTGGTAGAGCCAGGTAGATGAATAAAAAGAGGCATCAGTCTAATATCATTATGTAGGCACAAACTAACCAAGTCTATTGTTCATTGCCACTGAATTTTATCTAACAGTCCCCAGGTGCTGAGTGATAGTTGAGAAGATCCCATCCATAGGTTTTTAGCAATCAATCGGTTACATTAAACCTTCAAATGTGGACCTGGCTTTTTGCATCTAACAATATCTGGTAAATAATGTTGATTTCTTGTTGATTTCTCTGGGGTTCCTTGAACCACACTTTAGGAAACACTGGATTAAAGCACCAGACTAGAAACCAGGATACCTTTGAGTTCTGGTCTCACCTCAAGTACAAAAGCCACCTTGGGCCAGTCACTCTTACATAGCCTTAGGAAGGAGACAATGGCAAACCACTTCTAAAAAAAATTGTGAAGAAAACTGCAGGGAATTGTCCAGGCAGTTGCAAAGAATTAAAAAAAAAACCTGACTCAAAGGCACCAGACAAACCAACCAACCAATCTTATAAAAGGCAATGTTACTAAAAAAATTCTCATGCTTGCCTCCTGACTCTCATATCTCTTTGGCAATGCCTTTAAGAGTGGGAAAAAGACGTTGGAGGAAGCCCATAACATATGTAAACTGGGAGATGTGGGAGTAGGACCTTGATCACTTGCTTTCCTTTGAAGTATTCCATGCTATGGCTTGCGGGATATCACACATTTAGCTTTTTGTGGAATCATGAGGCATGAAAGTGACTCAAGGATACCTTGTGTTTAAGCACATTAATTTCTAGATTATTCCTGCACTGTCAGTTTTTCAGCAGTGTTAAAATGCAGTTCTGCCGAAGATCCTTTTATGTTGGTGAGAGGGGGAGACATGTCATCTGCCTGGAGTGTAAAAGCTAAAACTGTTGTGGGAGAAGGCTTTGACAAGCTGCTGCTTAGTAATGTGTTTTAAAAGTACCCATTTGACATGGCGTAGCAAACCTCTTAGTCCCACCGTGGTTTTATTATCTACAGCATTGGAGATCTTAGCATTCTAGTCAGATGACATATACTGTATAGACAAGAGCTTCCATGTTATGTTAATGCTGGGCTTATCAAAACAATGGTGAAATTGATGTTTGAATATTTTTAATTTTCATTTTATAAAGCAAATAAATTCTGCTCTATGAATTCAGTTTAGCGAGAAATTTATGCTCTTGTTATTGTTACTGTTTTTAATTCCTGTATCTGGATTTTGGACATTTGTTAAGCAAAGTGAAAAAAAGAAAAAAGCAGATGTACTACGGTATTTATCAGTTGTGAACTCCTGCAGTCAGTGCCAGTTGGAGAGGCGTAAGGGGTGGACAGATGTTCTTGCCGCCTGGGCCCTCAAATTTATACTTCCTAATTTTACATCAAAGCAGTTCAAATTACATTTCACTTTTTCACTGCTGCTTTTTTGTCGTTGTTTCATGTCTGGTGGTTTTTATCTTGATAATGGCAAGGGATCTCAAAAGGTAGAGGTAATTTTCCCCACTGTGGCCCAATTGGCCTCCCCTGATGTAAGGTTCACCATGAAGAGAGAAGAGCTGAGTAAAGGCGCTCACCAAAATTATTGGCTAGAAAGAACCCTACCCTACCAAAGAGACCAATCTGGATCATAGCAGCTCTCTATATGGGGAGCTGTATGCCTCACAGATCTATTGGCAACAACTCTCCATTTACTTTGCCACTGTGTTTTTCAACTCCATGGCCTGCTTTCTCCAACAGGGACTCCAGATCCTCATACCACATTTGATGGCCCCTGTAGTAGCTTGTTTACAATTTGATTTTTCTCTTTCCTCTAATTTAAAATGGTTGAGCTGCGTATTTGGGGGAACAAGGTATTGATGGATTGTTCAAACCTTTTTTTTTTTGGCATTGTTCAAATCTTTTTTGTTTGGAAATCTTTTTAGTAAGAGACATCTGCGATTTGTATCTGTGATTTCTGTGAGCCGGGACAGGACAAGAGTTTTGGTTTATGCAATCTGCTGAAACATGGTGTATTTTTACTACAGTTTATGAATAAGCTACATATATGCTAAGCCAAATCAAGCCTTATTATGGCCTAGAGAGATATCCAATACATTAACATTTTACTATCTTAGTGAAACGTTTTACTCTGTCTAGGCTCACATACTATACCAGGCCATTATATTTGATTCCATGTTAAAATAAAGAGACCCCCCGCTCCCCAGAAGAAGAAGTGTTAGCTAAAATATTAACTTGTGCGGATATGGACAGACTGTTTCTGGAACTTAAAGATAAGAACAAAACAGAGTATTATAAAATCTGGAACAAATTTTATTAACTGGCCTGACAGGAGGAGGAATGCTAGGATAAATGATTATTGACGAGTAGAATATTACTCTAATTTTCTGTGTTAGATAAGATCGAATTTGGTATTGATGTAACTTTCACATGTTTGAAACGTGATAAATAGTATAAATTTGTATAGAGATGAGGAATTGTATTAATTATAAGGTAAAACTTGACAAAAATGTTTAAACTGGAGACGCCACACCATGTCCAAGGGTTCATTCAGATCAGAGGTGGGTTTCAGCAGGTTCTGTCCAGTTCTGGAGAACCGGTAGCAAAAATTTTGAGTAGTTGGGAGAACTGGTAGTAAAAATTCTGACTGGCCCCGCCCCCATCTATTCTCTGCCTCCCAAGTCCCAGCTGATTGGGAGGAAATGGGAATTTTGCAATAACCGTCCCTGGATTGGGGTGGGAATGGAGATTTTACAGTATCCTTTCTCTGCCATGCCCACCAAACCATGCCACACCCACCAAGCCACATCCCCAGAACCCGTAGTAAAAAAATTTGAAACCCACTACTGATTCAGATGTTTGTAGTTGTACAAAAGTCTCCTAAAATAAAAAAAATGAAACTCAATTGCAGTTATATTGAGAAAGGAACGCCATTCACAATTACTTTGGAAGTAAGTCCCCTATAGGATATGTGTTGTGGCCCCGTCCTCTGAGCCTATCCCTTTGGAGGAAGGCAACTCTGAGCAGGAGGAAGAGGAGCCAGCCAGATCTCCCAGCCCTCCCCCTCTGGCACCGGCTCAGGTGCCAGCTGAAAGAGAGCCAAGTAGTGGGGAAACAGGTGTCTCAGATGAGAGTGAGGGAGAGACGTCATTCCTGGACGCACGCCAAAGAAGGCGAGAGAAAAGGGTACTGCAGCTGCGGCGTATGAGGAAATCCTGAGTCATTGGATTGGAGTCATAGGATCCATGACTCACTGGACCACACCCAGAAGCATATCTATTTAAGACAGTACAATGGGTCACGAAGTTCGTGACGAACAAAGCTAACTGCACAGCTAAACAAACGGAGCAACCTCGTAGTCTTGGAAGCTGGATGAACGGCAAAGCTACGTAGGTGATTTTCTTGTTTGTGTAAACCAATAAAGTCCTTGGCAGACGGTGTGCATATCGCTGCCAAGGTTGAGATAAGAACTGCAGAGTGTGCCAAGTGAGTCTTAACCCTCGGCTGGCTGTGTTTTTGTGGGTCTCTGAAGGGGGGGGACAGATCATCTTGTTCGTCACCCAAAACTCCATCGTTAACCCACGATGGACCAACAGCTGCAGCAGCAGGTACAGCAGATGCTGGAGGCCAATCAACTTCTGCAACAGCAAGTAGCACAGCTAACTGCACAACTTGCTTTGGGAAATGCTCCTGTAGCAGCTCCACCTGCTCCCCTTCCCCGTCCAAGATGCCCAGTGAACATGCCAGATAAGTTTTCTGGACAGCAGGAAATGTTCCCGGCCTTCTTGGGACAGTGCCAGCTGTACATGGCAATGCGGCCGGAGGATTTTCCGGATGACCGGGTTCGGGTGGCTTTTATTATCAGCTCCCTCTCTGGCACTGCCGCCCGATGGGCCACGCCCCTGTTGCTGCAAGACAGCCCCTTGCTTCTGGACTATCAGGGCTTTTTGCAACACCTGCGCACCATGTTTGAGGACCCCCTCCGGGTGCAGACGGCAGCGAGGCGCATCAAAGACCTCCGCCAAGGCAAGCGCCCCCTGCAGGACTATATTGCGGAGTTCCGATTGCTAGGCCAGGATTCGGCCTGGAATGAGGCGGCGCTGATGGATGCCTTCCAGGACGGCCTCTGCGATGAGATGCAGGACGAGCTGGTTCGGGTGGAGGCGCCACAGACCCTGGACACGCTGGTGACCCAATGCCTGCGCATCGATGCCCGCCTACAACGGCGACGGCCCCGTAGGGCTCTTCCGGAACCACCGACAGTGCCGGCACCCCCGCGTTTCGTACCAACAGCGCCCCGGACCGTACCGCGTTTGGTGGCGACGGCTGAGGAGCCCATGGAGCTCGGAGCAGCCAGACCTCAACTGACGGCCCAGGAGTGGATGCGGAGACGCCAAGGGGGGTTGTGCCTCTATTGCGGCGAGGCTGGACATTTCGCCGCCTCGTGTCCCCGGAAGCGGAGTGGATCGCTCAAGCCTGTTCCGGAGCCTCGGCGTGACCAGCCGGGAAACGGGTCAGGCCTGGCCTAGGGGAAACTCTGGGTCAGGCAGGTGACCATGCCCCGCCGGAGGCGGCGGCTGTGGACTGTGAGCCCCCTCGGCACCTGATTTTGAACACCCGGGTGTTGTTGGCTAACCGGTCGGAGGGGCTCCAGGCGCACGCGCTGGTGGACTCGGGGGCCACCACGAACTTTATGGACCAGGCCTTTGTGGCCCATTACAAGGTTCCCTTGGTTCCAGTGGACCCTCCGTTGAGGGTCGAAACTATTGATGGGCGGGAACTTGTGGCGGGGCCCATCAACTTCGCTACTCAGCCCTTGCGCCTTGCCATTGGGAACCATGAGGAGGCGATCCAGTTTTATGTGACGGCGGACCTGCACTTCCCCTTGGTCCTGGGGATGGCCTGGCTTCGGGCGCACGACCCTCAGGTGGCGTGGTCGAGAAATGCCATCTCGTTCCCCAGCCTGCAGTGTGTCGACCACCTTCGCCACACCTGTGCCGGCCAGGACGTCTCTGCCCCGAACGTCTCCTTGCCTCCGGAGCTGACATCCTTCGCCGACGTGTTCAGCGAGAAGGAGGCGGATCGCTTGCCCCCGCACCGACCCTACGACTGCGCGGTGGACTTGATGCCCAACGCGCCCCTGCCCTCGGGACGCCTGTACTCCATGTCGGAGCCCGAGCTGGCCGCCTTACGGGACTTTCTGGACAAGAACCTGGCCCGTGGGTTCATCCGGCCTTCGACCTCCCCGCTCTCGGCCCCAGTCCTCTTCGTGAAAAAGAAGACGGGGGACTTGCGCCTGTGTTGCGACTACCGGCGCTTGAATGCCATCACGGTACGGAATCGCTATCCCCTGCCGCTGATCCCGGAGCTGATGGAGAGGTTGCGGGAGGCCTCGATTTTCACCAAGCTCGACCTCCGGGGAGCCTACAACCTGGTGCGGATGCGAGAGGGGGACGAGTGGAAGACGGCATTTGGCACCCGATACGGACACTTTGAATATACCGTCATGCCGTTCGGGTTGACCAACGCCCCCGCGGTCTTCCAGCACTTGATGAACGACGTGTTCCGGGACATGCTGGATCGGTTCGTGGTGATCTACCTGGATGATATTTTGATCTATTCCCGGACCCCGGAGAGTCACCTCCAGCATGTCTGCCAGGTCCTGCAGCGCCTGCGGGAGCACCAGCTCTATGCGAAGTTGGAGAAATGTTACTTCTTCCAGACTTCCATAGAGTTCCTCGGGCACATCATCACCCCCGAGGGCATCGCGATGGACCCACACAAGGTGGCGGCCTTGCGCAGTTGGGAACCCCCGCGTCGGGTGAAGGACGTCCAGCGTCTGTTGGGATTCGCCAACTACTACCGGACCTTCATCCCGGGCTTTGCCACCCTGACCGTGCCGTTGACCCAGCTCCTTCGGAAGAAGGTTCCGTTCCAGTGGGGGCCCCCGCAGCAGCAGGCCTTCGAGGTTCTCAAGCAGGCCTTTGTCACGGAGCCGGTCCTGAGGCACCCCGATCCACACCGTCCGTTCGTGGTTGAGACAGACGCGTCCAACGTGGCGATTGGAGCGGTGCTGCTACAGGCTCCGGTGGATGGTGGCACTCTTTTTCCCTGCGCTTACTACTCCCGGAAACTCACTCCTTCCGAGCGCAACTACACCATCTGGGAAAAGGAGTTGCTGGCTATCAAGGCCGCGTTCGAGGCTTGGCGACATCACCTCGAGGGGGCCCGACACCAGGTGGAGGTGCGGACGGACCATCGGAACCTGGAGCACCTCACCACGGCCAGGAATTTGAACCAGCGGCAGATCCGGTGGTCGTTGTTTTTCGCCCGGTTCAACTTCCACGTCACATACATTCCGAGCCACCTCAACCAGAGGGCGGACGCGCTATCCCGTAAGCCGGAATACTTTTGCCCAAAGGACTCCCTTTCCCCCCGGACGGTGCTGCCAGCGGACTCCTTGGCCGCGGTCCAGGAACCGGTGGACCTGCGGACTCAGGTGCTGGAAGCGCAGCGACGGGACGACTGGTCGCAGCAGCGGAGAGCGGACGTCGGCCCCGCGTCCCCATGGACCGTGGAGGAGGGCTTGCTCAGGCACCGGGGTCGGCTGTACGTGCCCACAAGTCCGCTCCGAGCCCTCGTCATGAACCAGTGCCATGACAACCCCGCGGCGGGGCACTTCGGCTTCTTTAAGACCTTGAACCTAGTGACGCGGACTTTTTGGTGGCCTCGGGTACGGCACGACGTGCACGCCTACGTGACGTCCTGTGTGCCATGCCGACAGGCCAAAGCCGCGTCCGGCCCCCCTCCTGGACTCCTCCAGCCGCTGCCGACACCGGAGAGACCGTGGGGAGCCATCTCCATGGACTTCCTGACTGACCTGCCCCTGTCCGCTACGTTCACGACCGTCCTCGTGGTGGTGGATGCGCTCACGAAGATGGCACATTTCATCCCGTGCCGCGGCCTGCCCTCAGCTCGTACCACGGCTCGCCTGTTCCTGCAACACATCTTCCGCCTCCACGGCCTGCCGGACCGGGTGGTTTCGGATCGCGGGGCCCAGTTCACGGCCCGCTTCTGGAAAAGCCTGATGGCTGCGCTGGAGGTGCAGGTGTGCCTGTCGTCATCACACCACCCGGAGACTGACGGGGGCACGGAGAAGGTCATTGGCATACTGGAGCAGTACCTCCGCTGTTTTGTCAACCAGCAGCAGGACAACTGGGCCGAGTACCTTCCCCTGGCGGAGTTCGCTTTTAACAACTCCCAACATACCTCCACCCGGATGACACCGTTCCATGCCAACGTCGGGTACCATCCACGTTTTTTTCCGTTGACCATCATGGACTCCCCTGTTCCTGAGACCCGGGACTTCCTCTCGGAGCTGCAGGCGGTGCAGCAACTGGTGCGGCGGCAGCTGATCCGGGCGAAAGAGGACTATAAACGGTTCGCCGATCGCGGCCGCCGGGCGACGCCACCGCTGGAAGTTGGAGATCGGGTGTGGCTGTCCACGAAACACCTCCCCACGGACCAGCCGGTGAGGAAACTGGCCCACCGCTTTATCGGTCCCTTCCCCATCGAGGCGGTCATCAACCCGGTGGCCTATCGGTTGACTCTACCCCGCTCCATGCGGCTCCACCCCGTTTTTCATCGGTCCCTCCTGGTCCCTGAGACTCCCACTAGCCGTCTCCGCCGCCCGCCGCCGCCTGCCCCCCCAGCCGCAGCCGACGAGGACGACGCCTCGACGTATGAGGTGGACAGTATTCGGGACTCCCGTTGGCTGAAGGGGCGCTTCCAATACCTCATCGCTTGGAAAGGGTACGGGGCCGAGGATTTCACCTGGGTGGACGCATCTGCCGTTCAGGCCCCTGACCTGGTGCGGACTTTCCACGAACAGTTCCCGTCCCGACCCCATCCCGACCGTCAGACCCGGGGGAAGGGCCCTGCGGTGGGGGATAGTGTTGTGGCCCCGTCCTCTGAGCCTATCCCTTTGGAGGAAGGCAACTCTGAGCAGGAGGAAGAGGAGCCAGCCAGATCTCCCAGCCCTCCCCCTCTGGCACCGGCTCAGGTGCCAGCTGAAAGAGAGCCAAGTAGTGGGGAAACAGGTGTCTCAGATGAGAGTGAGGGAGAGACGTCATTCCTGGACGCACGCCAAAGAAGGCGAGAGAAAAGGGTACTGCAGCTGCGGCGTATGAGGAAATCCTGAGTCATTGGATTGGAGTCATAGGATCCATGACTCACTGGACCACACCCAGAAGCATATCTATTTAAGACAGTACAATGGGTCACGAAGTTCGTGACGAACAAAGCTAACTGCACAGCTAAACAAACGGAGCAACCTCGTAGTCTTGGAAGCTGGATGAACGGCAAAGCTACGTAGGTGATTTTCTTGTTTGTGTAAACCAATAAAGTCCTTGGCAGACGGTGTGCATATCGCTGCCAAGGTTGAGATAAGAACTGCAGAGTGTGCCAAGTGAGTCTTAACCCTCGGCTGGCTGTGTTTTTGTGGGTCTCTGAAGGGGGGGGACAGATCAATATGTTTCTGAGTAAACATGATTCGTTTACTCGGTTCAGACTATAGAACATACTGACTTCCTGTACTATTTTGCACATGTAGAGCCAAAAATATATGGACTTGGCAAGTTTAAGCCAAAGTACTTTTCATACAGAGCTACCCATTCTTTACGTCCTGCATCATTAACCAAACTTTGCATTTGATTCAGCAAGGGCTTTGTAGTTGGCTGCCTTAAACTATATATTTATATTCTTCCACATTTTTTGAGCTAAGTTTCTATATTTCTTTTCTATGCCTGCTGCTTCCTTCTTGCCAAGCAGTTGTCACAGCAGGTTTTCCTCTGAAGAAATGTGAATTTACTACTAAATCTCTCTGGTCAACTAGAAATGCTCTAAGGCATAACGTGAAGGTCATGTGAGTTGACTTGTTTTGGAAATCACTGAAATCATTGGTAGTCTTCTCACACATAGGTCGTGTTTTGTGTGTGTGTGTGTGTGTGTGTGTGTTGCTGAGAAGTCTGAGTCATAGGATCTGCATCACTGGAGCTGCTGAACCTCACATGTCATTTGCAGCTCCATCTATAATGATTTTGTTTGGTAAATACAATACTGTAGCTGCCTCGGCTTCTCAATACCAAAAAGCTTTGTTTTCAATCTGTGAACTGTTTCTGAGCCTAAGCCATTCTTAAATGCATTGTTCTGGGAGAAAAGCTGCTAGTTTTGTTTTTCTTTTCTTTTTGGGGGATGGGAACTGTTATTTAGGATGTAGGAAAGAAACCCTGCTAGTGAATAGAGCAGCCAGCAGATTTAACGAATTACATATACATCAGGGCAGGAGAGAATAAATATTTATAATAACCCAAGAATTTAAAATATATGTGTGTTTAACCTTAAGTGTCTCATTCCAACTCTGAAGATTAAAATTATTATGGTTGGTCACATCGTCAGCCAGATGATTAGACTGGTTTTGGTATTTTTATTTATCTGTCAAGTTCTTCTCCAGGATCTCAGATAGGCAGCTGTGGTTGTTTAATAATAGTAAAATATCACGCAGGATGTCTGCTGAACCAATTAAAGATGTCTTTTACAATTAACTTGAAGAAATGCTGCTGGTTTTTACTTGGTGCTTGGAATTGCACCTAAGGCACCTATTCTTGTTGATACTATATTTGCTTTCTTTTGTATTATTATTATTATTATTATTATTATTTCTTTTGTATTATTATTTTCAAATTTTGGTAACATCTATTGCTTGAGGGTGATCAAAATTTGGCAACTGCTAGAGAGAACAGAAAGAGTTAATTCTGAGGTTTTATATTTAAAGATCACTTTAGTTGTATTGAAAAATTGATTTAAATGTTCAAGAGTCCTCCACTGGCATCAGGATGACTGATTTGCATTGGCTTTATAGAGGTGATTGAAAGAGAAGTGTGGGAGTCAGAAATGGATGCACTTTTCCAGGTTATTGTGTTCCATGTATTCATCACATCTATTATTCAACAAGCTTATTCTTCCGTAGCTTCTTTTTTAAAAAAGCATTTATTCAAACTGCATTTTAGCAATTCCTGCTGGTACTATTGAGATGTTGTGATCCCAAATATCTGAAGGACACCTGATTGCTTATGTCTGGAATATAACGTTCCTATTGATAGCATTTTCACCAACTACTGGCAATTCCAGGTTGACATAGAGTATGCCATGGTCTTGCAATTCCTAGCCTCGTTCTGGAAATGCTTCTAACCCACCTTAGCACCATGAGTTCTTTTCCATATAGGATTGTTGTGAAATCCATAAGATCAGCAGCCCCCGATCTTTTGGGCACCAGGGGCCAGTTCCAT
This sequence comes from Masticophis lateralis, assembly GCA_030761175.1. Lineage (NCBI taxonomy): Eukaryota > Metazoa > Chordata > Lepidosauria > Squamata > Colubridae > Masticophis > Masticophis lateralis. The sequence goes on along the minus strand of JAUDYJ010000002.1, from coordinate 190,997,735 downwards.
TGAGAGAAGTTTTTCCATGGACCAGAGGGGATGTGGTTTCTTGTGCTGCCTGAATCCCACGGATGGGGCTTCACTACTTTGTGTGGCCCTGTTTCTGACATTCCATGGATCGATGCCAGTCCATGGACTGGGGATTGAGGACCCCTGCATAAGATGATGATTTCTTAATTGAATGAACCACTGTTATATTTCATAATGCCCAGAGTTATAAAAGATGAATGCAGGAGCTCAAAAGTTTATAGAACAGTATTGGTTCTGAACTGATTCACAAAGAAAACTATTCTCAGAAATAAAACAATAAGAGTTTTGTAGTCTTAAAAGGCCTGTGTCTTCTGCATTGCCTGCATTAAAGCAGGTTGGCTGGCTATAATATCTTGTCCTCTGCTTTTGAGACTGAGGGGAGAGGAAAGCTGTATTTCTGCCTGGTAGTAAGAGGTTCTCCCTGATCTTTGAATCATTTTTACTCTTAGACTCTGATATTAAAGGCAATTGCTTTAGAGAGATCAGTATTTTTTACAGAGAACTGAAGCAGGATCATAGTATATGGCTTGTAAATTTTGTGGGCTTAGTTTTAAAAAGAAAGTTTTCTTGCTAATGCATATTAAGTTTGGTGATAATGTACATTAGAACTGTTGTATATGTCTGCACTGCTTTTCAATTTGAGTGTACCCAGATTCTCCTGAAATTGCATAAAAGAAACAATTCCCCTCCAGATGATTACATGTCATGAAGTGAGAGACTTTCTGTTTTGCAGACAGATAGATAGAGAATAATAATTCTCAATGTACACTACACTGTCCATATATGTAAGCACATTTGGAATACTACCGGGATACAGATTCCCTCCAATCTATCAGTTGGTTTGCTAAATCCAGTTGAATTTCTTCACTAATCAAACATCATAATCTGGTCAGCAGATGGCACTAGACAAAAAGGTATTTAATAAGGAAGGATGGTCCTTTTAGGGAAAAAACCGCTTTATACTGTAGATATTTGTTATTCTTGGTTTCAACTTTGTCAGAGATGACCTGAGATAGTTTCACAAGAACAAGAGTATTATGTATCGGTAAAAAAGGACAATTATTGAGCAATATTTTCTCAGAACAGGTCAATTTTCCAGGCAGAAGAACACATTGATTTAGGATTATTAAATAATGTGAAGCTTATAACTTGTCTTGACTTAACCAGTCCACACAGAACAGCATTCATTGTTTGCTGAGGGCAATTATTTATTTAAGTCTAAAATAAAATGGCAAAAATGTTAAGCAGGTTAAAACAGAATCAGGAGAACATAAAAGCATTATAATCAGATATACTTCCTGTTTTAATAGTTTATTGCAATTTACATCCAAGTAGGGATGGTTTGATCATTTTATTACTAGCTATTCTGGTCTTACGCTTTCACTCATTGGTCAATTCTACCGTATGTTATTGTTTAAAAACAATAAGTATTAAAATTGCTATTCAAATATACATTTGAGCAAACAATTTCACAAAATATTCTATTCATGAACATATCATATCTCAAGGTAAATATTTCTAATAATAGTCTATTCTAGAACTGATAAGTTTTAAACCATATGCTATATAATGTTGCAGAACTAAATTATTCCTTTGATTCTATTTTTCTAAGTATCATAAAAATAATTTTCTTGGTAGCAGGTCAGGGTAAGAGACAAATACTGCAAAGGCTACAGTAATAGCCTTTATAGGTTATAGGGTTATAGAGTTTCAGGGTACAAAGAACGAGTTTGAAAATCTACCAGTGTTTCATTTTGCCCCGTTATACCAAAAAGAATCAAGAAAGTATAATCTTAGGAGGTTTTTTTTTCCTCACCCACTCCTCTTTCTCAGGGTTGAGTTGATATTTACTAAACTGTTTTTACATTTCCTCTTCAAGGCTTTCTCTATTTTTGTTTTTTATGACCATTTATTCTCTTTATTTGGGGTGGAGTCAGGGCAACTGAATGGAACTGAAGATTTACTGGCTGGATGCCCTTCCTGGATGCCTATGTGGAGTTTGCAGGTATTTCTCTTTGCTCCCTGATAGAGAAACATCTGACACTGCCCAGGATTGAACTTTCCAAATGGGAGGTGAGCATCTTCACTTCAAGACCACCATGCTGCTCTTTCAAGGTTATCTCTATATCCCTCTCAAATTAAGCCATTTAATAGTGGTAGATGGGTAGGTAGGGAGGCAGATAATCAGCAAGTATAAAAGAATGTCCACAAAATATGACCAACAGGATTAAAATTGGTTCTATTATAATATAAACTGGTTTTCTGCTATGCTAATTCAATAGATTTGCTGACCTGCTACCAAGAAAATTATTTCTTTACAGAGAACAGATGCAATCCTACAGTAACTTGAATCCAAGTCATAAAGGTTAAAACCAGCAGTTCAAATTACAGCTTTTCAGGAAAAATATGCTGTAATCACAATAGCTTGGCGATATCTCTTAGCCAGAAGGAAATTAACAGTAGGAAAGAAGAAAGACTGTACGGTATAGAGAGAAAGGCAAACCGTCAAATTTTGGTTCACTTGATTTTTTATTTAAGATTTTTTAAAAACATATATATGGATATTTGCATGAAGATTGATATGAAAAAAAATTCCACGTATGTCCTTGCACTTTTCCAGCAATTTCCCCTACTCATGGGCACACCTTTAGAGTGTGTGTGGCTCTGGGTGTGGGGGTATGGGGGGGGGTTGTATTTCTTTTAATTACAATTTGCAATGAGGAGGATGTAATTTTCTAGTTTCATGTCAGCTTGGGAAACTAACAGATGGTGAATTTGCATGGAAATTTGAAGGAAATATTTTTTTTAGAAATTCATACTTAATTACAGCCGCTCCTCATGATTTTCCTAAGTCATCCCCCATGAGAGTAGTGTCTAAGCAGTGTTTTATTTGTCTTTCTGTAGGGTGAGGCTGGATGGTTTCAAAATTTGAAAGTAAATAAATAATCTTCTTGCCATTTCTCTTATTAACCTTAACTTGTAGCACTTGTATGTGTACATTTCTGTGCTAAAGATGGAATATTTTTCATATTTTTCTTCCAAGTTTCATCATCTAAAATAGATTATTTTTTCAGCTGTAAGGCTAGCTTCTTAATAAGGTTCACTTCAGGGCATCTAAAGTATCATGAGGTTCGTCCTTCCTTCCTTCCTTCCTTCCTTCCTTCCTTCCTTCCTTCCTTCCTTCCTTCCTTCCTTCCTTCCTTCCTTCCTTCTTTCCTTTCTTTCTCAATTCGCAGAATTGTTATTATGACTGTTGCAAAGAGAAAGAAAATAGTCTAAAAGCAGCTCTTACTTCTTCAAAGCAAACAGAAAAAAAAATCAGTCTCTTCCATTTTAAATTTCAGGGCTTTTCCTCCTTGACGTTCTCTTTTTGAACTTTTCATTAAATTACTATTTTCATATCTCTGGAGAAAAGATCTGCTAAGCTACATTGACATCTTTTGGCAAGTGCTGTCTTCAGAAGTATGTACTTGTCAAAATATGTGATGAATTCAAATGGCCCCAGCAGAAGGAAATGTCATTCGTTTTTCATCACGACAAATTATATCTCTGCATGTAATGCATACAGATAAAAATGTATCCCCCTCCCCAAAATCTTTAAAACAAACTTAACTTAAAATAAAATTGGACTGCTATAGAATCTTACTTTTATAAGGAGAAAGTGCATACTTTATTCCATTTCCTTGGCCAGAAATTCCTGCTCTTTCTCTTAGGTAAGATTCTTTTTGAATCCAGAGCAGGGGTGGGTTCTAAATTTTTTTACTACCAGTTCTGTGGGGGTGGCTTATTTTATGGGCGTGGCTTGATGGTCATGTGACAGTTCTTTAGGATTTAGCAGAGGTACTGGTCTACCAGGCTTTTAACTGCTTGCAGAACTGAACCCATCTATTCATTTGTTTTGGAGGCATCTGTCTACTCATTTGTTTTCGGAGGCACCGGTCTACCACCAAACTACCTTTTAATACTGAGCAGCTGTAGGGCGACCCTTTGAAACCCCGCGGCAAGATTTAAATATTGTTTTCCTTCTAGCCGATCAGCTGGGACTCAGGATGCAGCAATAAATTGGGGGTGGGGCCAAATAAAAGGTAAGAATAATGTAGGGGGGAGATCCCGAACAAAGAGAACTGGTTCGGTGACATCATATCGTCACCGCTACCAGCTCGGCGGAACTAGGTGGGGAGGAATCCACCACTAGGTAGGGAGGAATCCACCACTGATCTAGAGGCATTGTTCACTTTCTTTATTTGTCTATTTCTAACTTGCTCTTCTAGTAAAATAATAGTGAAGTGCTTACAATAAAAATGCAATAGAATAAAACACAGTCATAAAACAGCACATCATTAAGAGATATCAATGGTAATGTTAAAAGCAAATTAGTAAATCTTCCTAAGGAAACAATATTAGAACTTCATAAAGAACCTAATAAAAAGATAGCTGATTAAAAGCTGCCCCCCCCCGCCAGTTTAAATTATCATCATTTATAGAATAGAGAAAGGGGATTGTGAGACATTTTCATTAGGATGTATTTCTGCTGCTGTGACTTCAATTGATTTTTGTCTCTTGCCTCCATTCATTTGATCTGTAAATGTTTATAGATTGGTAACCTTTTCTTTTAAAAAAATAAACTCATGATGGTTAAAACAAAGTCTGAATTAGTATAATAGAGCATAACAAGATTAATATTCTTCCTGAAAATTTAAAATCACTTTATTTAAATCTTGAATCTACTGAAATGATGCTTCCAGATATTTTAAGTTGTGTTGCATTAAATAAAAACAATATAGTAGATCATGGGTGTCAAACGTGCCACATCACATTGCCGTCGTGTGATATATCATGATGTTTTCTTTTCACGGAGCTGGACTGGGCGTGGCCTGCGTGTGATGCATCAAGCTCTCAGGCAGCCAGTTTGACATCCCTGTAATAGATTATTCCACAATCCGCGTAGGAAAGAAAACAAGTGTCATTGTGCTTTATTGGTGGGAGATCATATCTGCCCCGAAAGAGTCCATAATATACCCATAGAAAGACCTATAGATGTTAATTTCATTTTATCAGTATTGCCAACAGTGTTGCCACATGGCATTTTCTGGGAATATTTTCAAGTGATTTGAATTCAGTGGGCTGACCTCTCTTTTTTTCCTGAAAACTCTAGGATGGGTGTCAGCAACCCGTGGTTCTGGAGCCACATGTGGTTCCTTGACCCCTCTCCTGCAGCTCCCTGCTCACCCAGGCGCACGACTTGCTCTGCCCTGAGACACTGGCCCAATCTGGCCATGGCTGAAACCAACCTCACATGAGGGCTGGTGAGATGGGAATGAGATCCTGGAGGAGGGTACAATGGAAAGGGGACAGGCCTGCAGCTCAGGAGTGAGCAAGAGCCATGGTGGCAGCTTCCCCGAAGGCGAGGCTCCTCCTTCTCATGGGACCACCTAGCTGACTGTTGTGGGGCTGGGAGGGCACACATGAGCGGGGCTACCCTCCTCAAGTGAGTGGCCGGGCACAGCCAAAGCACAGCAAAGGCCCATGGAGCAAACTGGTTGACCGCCTGCCGGGTGAGCATCTTTGGCGAAGGCACTCTGGTTTTCTCTGAGCTTGATCCCCAGGGCTGGCATGTAAGGTTCAGCAGGGCCAGTCCCCTTTTCCTGCTGCCCTAAGCTGCTTTACTTCTCCAGCTGAGCAGTGCCGCCACCGGCAATTGAAAAGCATCCGGGCAACAGAGGTCCCCCATGCGAGATTTAAAGCTACCTTCCAGGCCCAAAATGGGGAAACGGGTCATCCAGAGTGCCCCAGGTTATAAAACGGAGGAAAAGTAAAATATTTTACCTTTCAGGCTTGCAGGATTCTACTACTATAGTCTATGTCAATAATTTATAGTTCTAATCTTCCTATGGAGTCAGTTTCTTGATCTGGTCTTTCTCTCATAAGGTGATCAAGTAGAACAAGTAAGTATTAAAAAAAAACACCACAGAAATGGTTTTGCCTCCCTATTTTTATAAATTTATAAAACCATTTCCATGAAGGTATGATCCTGTCTCGTGCCCCCCATGGCCACACCCCCATGGCCACCCGGCCCTCCAAGGTTAAACCCAATCCTGACATGGCTCTCAATGAAATTGAGTTTGACACTCCTGATGTAGTAGATCTAAGCTATCAAAAAACCCAGCCAAATAAATAGGAATCATTAACTTTGTTCCTTGTCTAGAAACCATCCATCTATTTTTTTGAGAGGTTCACAGGGAAATACCAAGTGTCAGAATCTTGTACTGCTACCTACAGATAGACTTGTTTCCCTAAGGGACAGCTGAGGTTATTGCAAAGATAAATTATACAATAAGCAGTATGGATTAAAACTAGTACCCTAGTGTTGTGTATATGCCATCAATATAAAAGGAAGAGAAGAGAAATTTTTCTACAAGAGGTTTCTTTAAAGATGTGGCCAAGAATTCTAAGAATGTTATGTTTGTGATAATATCTTTACAGTCCTATATAGTAGAACCTTTGATCACGAACACTTCTGACCACGACCAAATCGGGTTCCAACCGAAAAATTCACAATTTTTTTTTGCAGCTGATTTTCCCTTCCACGCCATTTTTTTTTATAAACATCAAATTTCCAAAATTAGGTTAGGGTCATGACCAAATTGGTTTGCGACCAAAATTATGGAACGAATTATGGTCGTGACCATCTACTCTACATGTCAAATAAACTAATCAATTCCATACCACTTTTTCACCAAGACATATTTAATTATTGAATGCTTATGATGATTCACATTTTATTTAAATATCATGATATAATGCATATGACATATTCAGAATTTCATATTATAAATCCCATAATTTGGTGTGAGCTCAAGTATAAATTTAAATGAATGCACTGCATAATAATATCTTTTGACAAAGGCATCATGGACTCAACCATTCTGAAAAATACACACTACTGTTGTCTTAAGAGTATTTTACTAGACATGGATGTTTATCCTTAAAGATTTATAGCAATATTAGAGCTCAAAATCTTATCTGTATCACATAAACTGTTGTTTGTTTTAATTCTGCATGGACTCAACTCACTTTGTTTATTTAATAAATGGTTGATAAACAAAACCACAACTTAACATAAGATGCTAACCAGCCCAAGCGATCACAATTAAACAGTTGCCCCAAAATATTAGCATTGTCCCCGAATGAAGTACAGTGCTAGGAATTAAAAGTAACTGTGGCATAGGTAATCTCCCTGATTGGCACTTGAATTGATTCTTATTGCAAGAAGTTGATTATGGGAAAATTGGTTTTCTACAACCAACATTCTACTTTCGTACCTATAGATTGAGCTATTGGTAAACGGATTGTGTTTCTGACTGTCAGCGAGTTAATGTAACTAAATATAAATAATGTATTTATTAGTATTTCATAGGCAAGTGTCAAAGACAAGGGTGCAGAATGCATATAGATAATACACTGCTAAGAAAAGTACAACATAACAAGATGTAAGCCAGAGGCCCTGGTGTATGACAAAGCCCTAATCTTTAAACAGCGTACCTTAAACCATATGCTTTATTCAGATCTTTAATATGCAATTCTCTACACATTTAGCCAGTACTAAAGCAACATAACAATAATAAGATATACTTCTCAGTAGATTTTTATAAGATTGTACTGTAATATGTCACGACATTATACTTTGGATGGAAAAGCAATTTTGGTATGAATATTTCTGACTGAAGTTAATAGCGGCTATATCACTTGAATAGATGAAATAAGTAAGTAAATGTTCTCTAATATATGCTGATTTTTCAGTGTTTTCTTTGATACACTAAAATTGATAAAATTGATAATACTCATACAAAGATGAAGTTGCTTGCTATTAAAATTCTTAAAGGAGATCAGAAAGTATATAGAAACAAAATGTTAATCATATCTATAAAGTTTAATAGAATGGAATTTCACCTGTTCCATATAACATCCTTATGAAAAAGTAGAAATTTGGAGAGAAATGCCATCTATTTGGGTTTTTTTAAAAAAAACAAAAAACCTCAATTCAGTACAGATGATTAGGGAAATAAAATTATATAACTAAAACAGAATAACTAAAGCATTGAAAAAGACACTGTGTTTTTTAAAGACCAAGATGGCAAATAAAAAGTTAAGACTTACCGTATTTTTGGAGTATAAGACGCATTGGAGTATAAGACGCACCTACCTTTTTTGATGAGGACAGGAAGAAAAAGAAATCTCCCTCTGCCTCTGAGCAACTTTGCCTCATGGAAGCAAACTGCCTGTTTTACTTTCATTTTTGTTTTCAGCATAGCTTGATTAATACAAGGGAAAAAAAATCTGCTCCAGCAATTTACCTCTCTGCAGCAAGCAGCAGAGCCCCGAGCAAAACAGCTGAGAGCAAATCAGCTGAGAGTCAGGAGGCCGATCCAATCAACTTGTGCTAATTAGATTGTGCTGAAGGTGAAAGGAGCTATTTTTTCTTGCTTGCAAGGAAGTAACTGCTGCGAGGCAGGGGCCAAAGGGTGGGGGCCAGTGAGTAGGCAGGGCTATATTCGGTGTATAAGACACACCTAAATTTTCAACCCCTTTAGGGGGGAAAAAGGTACATTTTATACTCCAAAATATATGGTAAGTCTACAGATAGATCTTCATATGGGACAGAGATATTTATAGATAATTTTAAAAAATGTGTTGAACAATTACTGCAAAATTAGAGACAGCTGAATCCTGGGAAAGAGGTATGTTATGTCCATCTTATGACTGTTTGGTGTAATAGTGGGTGCTCTCTAGATTCCATCAACTAAACACTCTCAATTGCAATGCCTGTCATCTGGAATAGCATCGCTCTAGAGATTTGTGCAGTTCCCATCATTATGGTGTTCTGGTAGTTGCTGAGAACTTGCCTTTGATCCCAGGACCATCCATGGTTTTGGTTGGATATGGTATTTTTCTAGGAATTTTCATGATTTTTTTTAATTAATTGCCTTTTATCTTACTATATAAGCTACCATAAATAAATAAATAAATAGGGAAGAAAAGAAAATTCCAGCAAGCTTTCAAGATTCTATTATTCTACTTTACAATAATGAAGTAGCATTCTTGTAATTCTAAACTGGCCTATGACCAAGGCTGATAGATTATATATATAAAAAAGGTTGGATGGGTGGAAGATGAGACTGTTTGGGAGAAAATTAGGCATCATTGTTGAAAAGATCCTTCTGCTCAATTGTCATTTTCCTCACCTCCGACAATGGTGAAGGAGGCCTCCGTGCATGTGCTGAGTCACATGCAGGGTACCATTGATTTAATGTGAGTACCAATCCCAAACCAGCAAAAACAGGAGTCAAGTAGAAACTGTCCCTTCTCCCTGCATGAAGGACACTTCAATATCCTGTTAAAAAAGATGAGTAGGAGAATCATGTGCAATCATGTCAGTTAGTGGGACTTTGATTTCACTATAAATAGAGCGTGCATTTGGTACAAAACTGTTGGTGGAATTCTTCTATAACAGTTTTATTTCTAGAATAAATCTCCTTTTCAGAACTTGATGACTTGAAATTCTATTTGTGCCAGGATATTGTCACTAGCTGATGAGGAGAAACCTGAAAATTAGATACGATGGGTCCAAGCCACAAAGCTGATTAAGGATGATAACTAGCTTAGAAAATTATTAAATATAAATAGTGATGATTGCTTGCTTGCCATAAAATCTATGTCAGCTGTTTGTGACCATGCAGATTTTCTCCATGATGAATTTAATCAGGTAATTCTACTTACTGATATCAGAAAAAGCCTAACAATTATGTTATGAACTATCTGAAGTTTCTGAACAATTTTCAAAAGAATCTTGCTACACCATAGGACTGTAGGTCTGTTATTATATGGCAGTTTTTCCTGCTTATTGTGATCCCCCCCCCCCCCCATTATGATAGAAGATTTAGGCTGAGCTTAATATTTTTTTTAAGTACCAATCTTTTTCCCTAAATAATCACATTATTTTTTAAGGGAGGAAAAAGAGAAAAAGCAAGTACCTGTTAGACTAGGTAGAGATTGCTACTATTTTAGATGTCAAAAAAGTGAAGGGAATGTTATTTCCCAAATGGAAAACCTGCATTGTGTTGTCTTTTATTGCATATGAGAAACAGAAAATATGCTGCAATGTTAGCTGTCAAACTGCTAATATCCTGCAGCAAAGATTTTCACTGACAACCTAGCTTCAGATTGTGAAGGGAATCATTTTCTATCTGCATTGTGCATGTGGTGTTCAGTATCCTTCATATCTCCTTCGTATGGTTTCATAGTGATATAGTTCAATGACCTCTGTTGACATTAATGCTTTTTGATAGCAGACAAATTAACAAGTTCCTCTATTATGATTTACACCACAGAAAACCTCCCAGTTGTGCTCTCGCTTATTGTAGTTATTTTATTTTTGTCTTTGCTCTGAGACTATATTATTTATTTCTGTCTAATGATATGAGTACCATGGTTGATCAGATTCAGTGGCAGCTTGTACAAAGCAGCTATCTCATAAAACCAATAGAAAAATAATTGCGGGACTAGGCTGGCATTCATTGGATTCTTATTTTAATCTGAAACTTATCAAATGTGCATATTCTAAACAATATTATGCACAAAAACAAACAGTTATAGAGCAGAAATGGGCTAAGTATAACCCGCAAACATAATTCTGCTAATTTAGAATTTTGTATTTCTATATCAAAGTGTACTATCCACGGTTCAATGTGTGCATTTGAATCCCAAAGCACAGAATTCCCCCCAATCTGTTTTCCAGATGATTTGGGACAAGCTAACATTCCTATTTCCAGAATTTCCAGCTAGAAATGGCAGTGCACTGATGGGAACTCAGTTTATTTGTAGAGGATCAGGTAGGAAAGGCTGGAATATATGTGTAAAAGAATACTTTGCTTAGTTCCATTGCTATAATACCTGTGGTTTCATATCCTACAGTGTTTGAGTATTGTACTGAGAACAGAACAGAAAGCAATAGTTGAGGTACTTTTTCTCCCTAGAATCTAAGGTCATAATTCATATAGCAAATAATATGCATTGGTTTGTGTTATAGGTAACATTTTTTTAAAAAATTGATTTATATGCCGCCCTTCTCCGGAGACTCAGGGCGGCTTATAATGTATTAAGAAATAGCCTTCATACTTTTGTATATTTATACAAAGTCAGCTTATTGCCCCCACAAACTGGGTCCTCAATTTACCTACCTTAGAAAGGATGGAAGGCTCAGTTAACCTTGAGCCTGGTGAGATTCAAACACGGTAATTGCAGCCAGCTGGTGTTTAATTTAAATGTTAGGCTCATCATGAATTTGATATAGAAAATTCCTGGGTCACTTACCTTTACCAAAAAGTGACAGGACAGACAATGAATTCTGGAATTTATTACACTCAGACAAGTAATCAAACCAGGGAAGCCAAGGTGATGTTATGTATTAGTGATTGCAGTATTCCAGACTGCACCCACTGCCTACCAGTCAACCAAAATGAGATACATAAAGATATTAGTATACATTTTTTTTGGTTAGAACTCTCCAGAAGGCCAAGTAAAACAACTGAAATAGAGTAAGGAAGTAGCAAACCTGCCCCCCCCCCAAGAAAGTTCACAAATTGGACGCTATGGGGGGCAGGGGGAATCAGGTATTTACCCACCTGATTTCTCAAGGTTAAGAAGTATACAGATAGTCCGAGTGGTGAAATTCAGCCAGTTTGCACCACTTTGGGAGAACCGGTTGCTAACTTTCTGAGCAGTTTGGCAAACTGGTTATTGGAAGAAATCATTAGGATAGAGAACCGGTTGTTAAATTACTTGGATCCCACCACTGGATAGTCCTCAACCACCATTGTGCCCAAAATTTCTGTTGCTAAGTGAGACATTTGTTAACTGAGTTTTGTCCTGTTTTATGACCTTTCTTGTCTCAGTTGTTAAGTGAATCACTGCAGTTGTTAAGTTAGTAATACAGTTGAATCTGTCTTCCCTTGTTAGACTTCGCTTGTTAGATGGTCACAAAAGATGATCACAAAAGCCCAGGACACTGTAGCCATCATAAATATGAGTCACCTGCGAAGCATCTCAATTTTGATCATGTGATCATGGGGATGTAGAAACAGTTGTAAGTGTGAAAAATGATCATAAGTCACTTTTTTCAGTGCCATTGTAACTTTGAACAATCACTAAGTAAACTATTAGTTAATTGTTTTAAGTCAAGAACTACCTGCATATTAAAGGTTCCAATGACAATTTCCAGCAAATTCATGTAAAAGAAGATAATATGTACACAAAGTGCTTAAGATTTTGTGGTTCTAAACAATTACCCAAATTGTGGTTTCCAAGCATGTTCAAGATTAGACCTGTGTAGTATATGCTGCAGTATGCTTGCTTTACAATAATCTATACAAGAGTTAATTAGAGCATAAATTAATTATAGTCATACAGTTCTTCAGATAAAGAAGTATTGATCACTTGACCTTCTGGAAGAGCTTCCTTAAGATATGCTACTTCATCCAGAACAGATTTGCATCACTATTCCTGCCTACTGATCAACAGGAGTTCATTTTGACATGACAGATCCTCCGTTTGTTCACTGCCTCAGATAGAGCCCTGAAGTGATTTGTGCCTCATGTTCACTTAGACTCCACAGAGATTTTCTTCTACCTTCTCTTTAATTATCTGCTTAGATATTTCATTGCCCTCAATTCCTCAAAAAAATGCAATGGGTCTATGGCCTCATCAATGCAGAGGACATATCAGATCAGTCGTAGCAGCTGGGCCAGGTCATTTAGTAATTTCATTAATCAAAAAGACTTCGACAGATTCTCAGCTCTTGGGACTGAAAAAGTTAGATCAATGTAGTTTATGCATGCACGCCCGAATGCATAGACATCAGGGGTGAAATCCAGCAGGTTCTGACAGGTTCTGGAGAACCGGTAGTGGAAATTTTTAGCAGTTCGGAGAACCGGTAGCAGAAATTTTGAGTAGTTTGGAGAACCAGCAAATACCACCTCTGGTTGGCCCCAGAGTGGGGTGGGAATGGGGATTTTGCAGTATCCTTCCCCTGGAGTGGGGTGGGAATGGAGATTTTGCAATATCCATCCCCTGCCATATCCACCAAGCCACGCCCACAGAATTGGTAGTAAAATGGTTTTCACCACTGATAGACATCCACCAATGAACAACCACACAGCCTTTTGTTTCATATCCCTACCTCTCTTTCTAACTGGATTGCCAAGGTAGCAGCAAGTTTTTAATAAACAATTTCACAACCAGAGAATAAACCTTATCATGTTCTAGCACACCTTTAATCATAATATTTATCTCAGTCAATGAAATAGTATTGATTTTCAGTTTATATTATTTTGAGCAGTATAATACATAAATAGAACATACTAACATTGGTAGCAAAGAATATAAAACATTGTAAAGTCTATCTAAATCCTACAAAAAGTAGGACCATTGTAAAAGAATTAAGAAAGTTGAAATAAGCTATGCCACAAGTACAATAAATATTTAAACATTTTAGCTATTTAAATCTACAGTTACCTAAGAAGTTCTTAAGATTTTGGATAACTGAGTAAAAACCTGCCATCTGAGCTATAACATCAGGGGAAACATTTATTTATTTGTAAAATTTATTGACTGCCCATCTTACCATAGGGTAATTCTGGGCCACTTACAATTACATCTTAGATAAAATATAAAATGTTAAAGTCAAACCTTACAACCAAAGACACATGGGAAAGGTAGGGGCAGAGTGGAAGGGTGGTGTGATATGATATTACTCAATCAACCAACTCTATTGTGCTAGTCCCACACTGGAGCTCCAAGCCAGCCACCTCTTCCCCCACTCCCATGTTTTATTTATTTAATTTATATAACATAAAAATTCAATTTCCATCAAACAGTGTGTGATCTGGGTACAACTGTTTTTAAGCAGTCGTAATCCAAATGTTTACAATAGTATTCTTCCCAATAATACTAGTAATATAATAATAATATTTAACATTATACTTTAACAACTCTCCATTTCCATATTTTCTCTTTTTATGTCATCTCATTTCTAACTTCTGTTTCTGTTGTCTAACCATTGATAAAATAAGTCCCATATCGAAAATATTCTGTTTATTCTTTATTCTTAATAGTAAGTCTTAGTCTATCCATGTCTGCACATTCTAATATTTTCTTAATTACACTCTCATCTGTCGGGATCTCATCTTTCTTCCATTGTTGTGCAAATACAATTCTGGCTGCAGTTAATACACATAAAGCCAAATATATAGTCCTTTTGTCTTATTTGTCTTATTTGTCTTAGCCTGATCCCTGCTAAATTTTTTAAATTGTTTTAGAGTTGATATTCATTTTAATATTTATCTGTTTTAATTCTCAGCCAAATTTATATTTGTTTTTATAATATTTTAACTTTTGTGTATTGGTTTTTATTCGGCTGTTCACCGCCCTGAGTCCGCAAGGAGAAGGGCGGTATATGAGCCTAATAAATAATAAATAAATAAATAAATAAATAAATAAATAAATAAATAAATAAATAAATAAATAATAAATTTATCAGATAAAATGCCCAATAAAAATTCTATAGTGTAGTAGTGTAGTGACTACACTACACTATACTACACTATAGAAACACATCAAATCTCAGAAAGCTGCACAAATATTTTATTTTATTATTTTGTTTTATTTTATTTATATTTTTAGATAAAAGCAGCTAAATTTAAAACTTCCTTAACTTTAAATTGCTATATCTAAAAAAAAAAAAAAACCCTCCTAAAAAAATCCCAATTAACTATTTTTTTTAAAGCTCCCAGTTACTTACCAAATTGAAGTCACAAGGCAGGCAGATTGAGTTGCTTACTGATTGGATTGATTGCAGGCAGATTCAGCTGCTAGCTGATGCAATCAAGTGCAGCAGCCGAAGCACGGCAGGAAAAACGAGTGAACCCGAAAGAAGCAGCAAGCGGCCAAGCAGGCAAGTGGGTGACTGGGTGATTGGGTGGATGGGGGGGGAGGGGGGCAGGGATTTTTGCTACCGGTTCTCCGAACTACTCCAAACTATCACTAAAGGATCGGCTGATCCGGTCTGAACCGGCAGCATTTCACCCCTGTCCTAGGGAGGAAAAAATGTTACACCACTTTTTTTTTTTTTTTTTTTGCTGATTGAAATTTTGAACTAGAGGAAGTTCCAACACACTTAAGTCTGCAATAAATTCTTTTATCAATTCCCTGTCATAGAAATGTTTTGAAATACTGATCATTTATTGTTTTATGAAGTATGACACTCATGACATCAGCCTGATGTTCTGTCATTAGCAATGGTGCAATAAAAACATTAGGTAACCTGTCAAAATTACCTTCAGCATCAAGGCATAATAGTTACCGTAAGTTTACAACTATGTCAGCTTGTTTCTTTGCATCCCTAGCTACGCTTGCATGCACCTTCCTTGTTAAATATTTCTTCGGCACATCACTTTTCTGACAGCTAAGCAATAAAGTTGTAATAAACTCAAATTACGCACCTAAGTAATGGGTCTTCTTTATAGACGCACTGTGGTAGGTGCCAACTGCTGCAATAGTTTTGATTTAGCAGGCTATTAATGACTGCATGTGGCATGACATAATCAAAGCATTAAAGCATATTCTCTGAGGTTTTATTTAGTGAAGATATTGAGGAGGAATGGAGTATTTGTGCAGAGACAGTTATCACTGGAAAATATTATAAAAACTTCTTAGGGAGATATTTATGCGAGCGAGATTCGAACAGCTTGATACAATGGTCAGATATGGGGGATTCCATTCTATACCATATAATGGATGTGTCTGCATTTGCGGAGTGGTAGAGATAGAGATAGAAAACTTGGTTCACGTACTATTCGATTGTTGTTTGTATAAGAGAGTGAGAGACAGGTATCTTGATTCATAATTTGGGAACCCCAAATTAAAACAGCATACTTTATGTGCAGCAAAAATCCAAAAACAACATTTAATATGGGACACTAAAATGGTTCAGTTGAGATCGGCATATGAGGGACTGATTGGGGTAGATTGCAGGGGTGATACTGAAATATAATTTTATCTTATTTTATTTGCCTGTACATCAAATTATTGTATTTTACTCCAATTTCATTTTAAATTGTTTTTATAGGATTTTATTAATAATTTGTGTTTGCAACTCTGTATTTTGATATGACCTGCAGGCTAATCAATAAATTAAACTATAAAATTTGGATTACTAAACTGTCCTTTAACATGTAAACCACTTCCTTGCAAATGCCATCGGCATAAAAAAGCATTTTTGAAATCTTGGTTTTGATAAGAGCCTAGTTTTTAAAAATGTGATGCACATTATAACATTTTGAAGTGATACATACAAAACCAAGCAATATACTGATGAATGAACTGAAGAGTAACAGACAGCAGAATCCACTTCCAGATTTAGAAGAAAAGATTGGAACAGTATTTAAACAACTGAATTTAATAAAAGTAAATTAATTTTTAAGAAGATGAGCTTTGCCAAACAAAAATAACTTGTAAAGAGCAATAAACCAATAAATCAGCTTATCAACTATGAAAGGAACAAGAGAAATGAATTACTATTTCTATTTGGGATAGTAACAAATATATTTTTTCAATGAAGGAGATAAAAAATCAATTACTACAGATTATGTAGCAAACAAATATTAAATCCAGAACAGACTGAAGTGTATCTAGTTGAAATACAGCTTACAAAATTCATAAAATGAGAAAAGGAAAATTTTAATAAAATAATTACTGAAAAAAGGAAACAAAAGAAGCAATATGAAAAATGAAATAACAAATTTCTAGGACAGATGGATATTCTGCTATATATTGTAAGTCCTTCCAGGAAATTCTGATTAAATCATTACTTCAGGCAACGGATAAGACTCAACAGTATCAAGTACTTTCTTCTTTTCGGAAGGAAGCTGTATGTTTTTTTTTTTTTTTTTGATTGATAAAGAAGGAGTGATATGACCTGTGTAAAGTAGTATAGATTTATTTTGCTACTAAATATAGATTATAGATTTTTACTAGCAAAAATGCAAAATGGATTTTAACTGTGGTGATATACCCGAATTAGAATGGATTTGTTCAAAAGAGATATATGATAGATATTATGAGATAAGAGAGCCACCTTGGTGTAGTAGTTAAGGCTAAAACCCAGAAGACTGTTAGTTCTAGTTCCAATTTAAACACAAAGCCAACTAGATGACTTTGGCTCAGTCATTCTTTCTCAGACCTAAGAAGGAGGCAATGGCAAACTAATTCTGGAATCTTGCCAAAAGTACAGCAGGGATTTGTCCAGGCAGTCACCAGGAATCGACACTATCTCAAAGACACACACATGCATGCACCTGCATGCACACACACACAAAAATCAGATTTACTTTGAATGCTACTAGTAATATAAATTAGCAAAGTAAAAAAGTGCCTAAATTAGCAAAGTAAAAAATTTTCCTAGCTGCACAGAAAACCCCTGAAATGGCCTTTTATATTTATGATTTTGAAAAAGATTAATTGTAGGTGAACATTTTTACATGAGTATATCTACAAAAAAAAAGCAACTGATATTTGAAATTGATTTTTTTAAACAAAAAAAATATACTATAATGAACGAACATAACAAGGTTACCCTCTTTTTTGTCCTTTAATTCTATTAGCATTAAAACCATTGGAAAAGAATATATCACAAGAAAATAAAATGTGAGGTGTCAGATTGTCAAATTAAAACAGATGATTATGTATGTACATTTATCCACCCAAAGAGCTCATTAGAATCAATAATGGAATTCATACAGCATTATAGTAATGGATCAATAAGAACAAGACCTGAACAATTATACTGTACAAAAATTATCTCTATCCAGGAGAGAATCTTAAAGTTGAATTCAGCTTGTGGTGATGTTATAGATGCATCTATATACAGTCATACCTTGGTACCTGACTTCTTTTAAACTTGTCAAATTTGGTACGACACATTTTGATATGAAAATTTTGTCCTGGTACTCATAGTTTGTTTAGTACTTGATGCACAAATTAGAACTTGTCAGTGTCAACTGCCTTGTGACTTGAAACAAAGGGTGACATGTTAATTACATGGTTTGTTTGGAATTTATCATTTTTAGTACTCTTCATGACTCCCAGAATCAATTAACAATGAGTACCAAGGTACTACTTTAGTTTTCAGAGCACCAATATGGAATAGTTTATCATTGTTAATTGATATGAGAGTGGCACAGTGGATTAAACTGCTGCTGTTAAAGTAGTACTTAGCTGCCAGCTGCTAGCTGCCTGCAATTACTGCGAGTTCAATTCTCACCAGGCTCAAGGTTGACTCAGCCTTCCATCCTTTCAAGGTAGGTAAAATGAGGACCCATATTGTGAGGGCAATAAGCTGACTTTGTATAAAAAAGAACACCGCTTGGGGGAGCTGAAAGCCCTACTAAGCAGGTATATACAAAAGTATGAAGGCTATTGCTTAACGCATTGTAAGCCGCCCTGAATCTACAGAGAAGGGAGGCATATAAATTAAATTTAAAAATAAAAAAAGGACTCTTGGCAAGTTCAAACATTGGCACACAACACTTCAGGAACTCAGTGTTTGTTCCCGACAAATGCCCCTCCCCATGGCATCTCCTTAAGTCTATTTCCCAGGTGTTCATGGTGAAACTGGGCTGGGCACTCTCCTCGCATGTAGCCTCCTCTGCCTTCACTGATCTTGCCTTCTCTGCACTCTCCTAGCCCTTGCGTCAGGAGGGGGTGGTTCTTGCTCCTTTTTCTGAGCTCTTCTCTCCTCTCTGCCTGCAGGCCTTGCTAATTCCAAACCTGGACTGCCTGGACTGACTCTGCCCTTCCCCAGTTTCCTCCAAGTTCTTGTTCCAGCTCATCTTCCGCTGCAGATTCAGGCTCTGACAAGGGCATGACAGCCCTCACTCTTGCCTATAGCCTTTTAATTCCTTGGTAGCCTCCAGGGTTTTCTATAGCTTTCAGCTCCACATAAACATGATCAAGTAATACCTTATGTTCTAATTATCTGAAGGAAATTAACTTTTTTTAGAACACTATGTTAGCATTTAAAAAATTATGGAGGAATAGGGCAGTATATTAGAGGGCAGTATATTAGAGGGCCAAGATAATGGATTTCAATGCGCTGAAACCTCATTCCTTTCTATATTCCTTGCCCCCATTGTGGATAATTCTGTAATAAGGTACTTACATGCATATATGAAATAATAAGGTACTTATATGCATATATGAAATAAATAAAAGAATGAATATAAATATAAGAAACAATCTAAAATGAGTGATTGTCAAGAAAATTTAGAGGGGATGCCATTGATTTGAGAACACATCAAAATAAAAGCATTTGTTATTTAAATATTCCCATATATAAATGTCACCTCCGCATATTGTGATTTGCTGCTATCTGATATTTTCAGCTGTAAAGATTACACCTACCTCTATTTTTCCAGTTAAATTTTACATGACTATCCAATACCTTACCTATTTCCATGCATACCTAAATACCACTGAGGTGACCACTCTTGTTAAGAATAATTAAAAGACTTGATGGCTAGTTGTGCTGAAAAGATATAATGTCATCCCTCCATTAAAATTTTTTAGATCCAGTTGAAAATCCAGTTACTATGATATCAGTATGATTAATGCAACTTAACAGAAACTCATTTCTGTAGTTAACATTTTTTCCCTAGGCATCACAAGTTCATGTTGTGTTTTCCAGGAAGATGTAGATATTAATTATCCTTTGAGATGTAATAGGATGACTTCATTAAATATGAATTCTTATTTAACATACATTTTCTGTTTAACAACAAAGCACCTGTTGGTTGTCACCATTTTATTATATTCCAACATTAATGCAGAATAAGTAACTAACAACTTGCAGTTCACATATACCTGTTGGCCACAAAAAGTGAACCCTATAGAATTTCAGAAGAGGAGAAATTTTTCTCCACACAAGTCAATAAATGAGCATGATGGGGTTGGCAAACCAATAAAATTGAACAAGGATATTGTGAATAGGTGAGTGGTTAAGATGCTAAAGGTCAGCAGTTCAGCGGTTCGAATCCCTAGCACCATGTAACGGAGTGAGTCTTGTTACTTGTCCCAGCTTCTGACAACCTATCAGTTTGAAAGCATGTAAAAAATGCAAGTAGAAAAATAGGGACCACTTAAGTGGGAAGGTAACAGCGCTCCATGCACCTTCGGCATTTAGTCATGCCAGCCACATGATCAGGGAGACATCTTTGTACAGCGCTGGCTCTTCAGCTTTGAAACAGAGATGAGCACTGCCCCCTAGAGCTGGAAACGAGTAGCGTGCATGTGCGAGGGAATCTTTACTTTTACCTTTATTGTGAGTAAGAAAGATAAGACTTTCTCTTTTGACAGTGGATAAATCAGTGATTCCCAACCTTTCCACCTTGATGGCCCAGCCAGGCACAGGTGGGGGCATGTGAGTGGCAGGCACACGCACGCAGCTCCATTGGTATGAGCAGCGTGCATCCCTTTGCCTCACAGAAATTGAGCTTTGCACATGAGTGGGGACAGTTGTGCTGGCATGCAAAGCTCCACTCACAAGAGACTGGGCACTTGTGCTTGTGCATGAAGCTCCACACACCCAAATGGAGGGGGCTTGTGCATGCGCGTGAAGCTCTGCTTGCATGAGCGGAACTTCACACATGCATGCTTGCCCATAGCTTGCGCAGTCCAGTTTCAATCACACCACAGCCTGGTAGTGGGCCACCGCCCGGGGGTTGGGGACCCCTGCTCTAAATCAATGATTTCTTATAGTGGGAAAACATTGAGAACTTTGACATCCACACTAGTATCATGCTTATTCCTGTCTAGAATTACCAAGCCACAGAGGGCAGAGGAATGGATTGGCAAAATTAAAGCCAGTTTTCAGATTTAATAACTGTGCATAGTAGAACATCATCTTCTTGATGCTAATATATCTTGTATTTATTGCTGAACTAATATACACCCCAGAATAAATGTTTTATTAAGCTTAATAATAATGATCAGGCTCTAGAAATTGCTTCTATTGAAAGAGCATTCCTAAGGAAAAGAAATACAGATTTCTCCTGTTCACATTCCATATGTATGAGCTAAGAATTTTGGACATAGCAGTAGGAAAAGAATTAGAATTTACATTATGTTATTTAATCCAAAAGAGATTTTTTATGAAATAATTTACCATTGGTATATGAAGTATCTATAATGTTTGAAGAGACTTTAAATTCATCTTGAAAATATGGACAACATGAAGAGTCCCTTTATCATGCTTGGTGGACTTGTAAAAAAGCTAGAAAATATTGGGTTCAAATACATATACCAATACAAAGAATATTAAAAAGTAAGATTAAACTGAAGGGATAATACTTTTATATATCATCACTTCTGTAAGACAACGATATATGCAAAAATGGAAAGATTTGAAACATTTACAGTGGAGGGATGGTTGGTAAACATGGTAGATTTAGCAGAGATGGCAAAATTAACTTATTAGCTTAGAGAAATATCAACTTCTACATTTATTAATTACTGAAAATTCCTTACGGACTTTTATACAAACTAATGATTTATGAATGTGATGGTTAGAAACTGTAGCTTGTGGAAAGAAGGAAATTTGTGTGTGTGTGTGTGTGTGTGTGTATGAGAGAGAGAGAGAGAGAGAGAGAGAGGAAGGAGATAGGGAGGGAGGAAAAGAAAGAGAAATATAATTGTATCTCAAAAACACAATGATTGCTCCTCCCTTTTCTATATAAACTGAAGAAGCTCCAACGATCCTGAAATATTACTTTTTGCTGCAGGTTATAATATTACATTTTTAGTTCTTACATGAGTATACAATCCTATAATTTTAAACTGATTTTATTGGTAACCTGTATTGGTGTATCATTGTGCCAATTACCAATGAGAAGATTGGCATATACACGGTATCAAATAAAGAACTGAACTAAAATAATGACAAAGGACACAGAAAAAAAAAAGAGGGGTCCAATCCTAATTCTGGCGGAAAAGTTTTCATATGCAGTCAAAGGTTTATGATTATAAGACAATGATTAATGCAGAAATCGAGGAAGAAATTCATTGATACAGAAATTGTTTTGCTTAAACTCATTGTCTTATGTTTATTTGCTTGTGAGATTTGAAGGCAGGCATGAGCAGCAGCCCTGATACTAATCTGGATGTAGTTTATAATTATACAGTTGATGTTTTTGAAGTTGTAAAAGTAGTGTAGTACTGAATTCCTGTAAAATAAATGAAGTTATTTACATACTCATCTGTTCATGGTTGGTTTGTATGCTGTAAATTCATTTGTGCATAGTAATTTTACTAACTATTGGCTTTGACTTTTTATTTATTTATTGGTTGCTTGATTGGTTTGGTTTGGTTTGGTTTGGTCAGGACTATTTTTATGGGTGTAATATCAGCATAACTGATACAATGTTATATACAATGGTTTTTCCTGTCTGGATTTTAAAGTATTTAAAGAATGATATCATGTGCCCCTTCCAACTTTTCTCTTTTAAAGGCTAAATGTAAGACCTTCACAGGGTCTTCAATAGGACATTGATTCAAGAAGGAGGAGGAAGAGGAGGAGAAAAAGAAGGATTGTGACTATCTCTGAATTTAACCCCTTTCTTTGAATTTTTTTAAAAATAATCTTCAGCCTGTTACTTAAGATTGGTTCTAATTAATACACAAAAAGGCCAGTTCCTGAGATTTGAAAACTGTTACCTCCATTAATGTTGCCTACATTAGTCTCTTTTTTGCAGTTCTATCATACCGCCAATTCATATTCATTTTGCAACCAACCACTATTCTGAAGTCTTTTTCATAGACACTGTGCCAAACCACTTACTCTCACATTACATCAATGCATTTTATTGTTGTTCTGCAAATGAAGAATTTTGTGTCTGTTCAATTTTGCTAATGAATCAAGGCAATTTGTGTCTTACATTGATTGTTATCTCTAGACAGTTGAGTATATCCATGCTTTGAAATATTCTGTTAAAACCAGTTAGAAATAAATATGATTGATTTAATGAGTTGACTCATTTTTTTCAGATAAACTCAAAGATGCGGCTGCTTTAAAAAGTACTCACTGTGTTTCAAAACATCTTTCAAATCATTTTTATATATACACAACCATATTTGCTAATCAATTTTTTGGTTATCTGTAAATTGGATAACCATCTGGTCTACTTATTCATCCAAGTCAATAAATAAAAAAATATATTGAAAGCTGTACAGCCTAGAACTAAATCTGTGGCATTCCCCTCAACACTCTTCTACAATTTGCAAGCCATTTATGTATCCACTTAATTGTTATGCCATGCAGTCTACATTCAACTAGATCGCTAATCAAAATGTCATATGGTACTTTGCAAAGTGCTTTGCTAAAATTAAAATATTAAAATAACTTCCATTAAGGTAGAAGTTACCTGATTAAAAAAAAATGAGATAAAATTAATCTGGCAGGGTATGTTCTGGAGACTTGAATTTGAATCTCCTGCAGCCAGCTAAATAGCTTGCCACCTTGGAATTGAGAACATCGCCTCCCAAGCTCAGTTTAATATTCTAATCAGGTCTTATGTCGGCTTCTGTACATGCATGTATGATTTGCTGGTTAGTTGCAAGTACAATAAGTTGTACTTATTTATTTATTTTGCTTTTGTAAGCTTGTACAACAATGCTATTAGTTGTGATTAATTTTTTAAGTGGATTCTAAACATAGGGAAATTTATTTGGCACCAAAAAATAAATCAGTCCAAAAGTACCAGTAATATTTCTACTGCAGCATAATGCAATGAATGAAAAAGAAAGAAAAGAAATATTAAATAATGTTTTGACATATCTCATTGTAGTGCTTTCTCCTGATACTGTTCAGCATGGGGTGTTTCCCTGTACACTTTGCACTACACAACTCTTGTCAATATTTAACAGCTTTCTGAAATTCTCAGAATAATGCAGGATGCATTTTTAGCATAGCATCCAAAAGCTTTCAGGGATGTTCAGCATTCTAATTAAAGCTGTCTTTTTTTCCCAAACAGATCCCCCACCCTAAAATACCTGAAGCCTCTGAAACAGTACATAAGTACCTTCCCAGCCATCTAATCCTATTTACACAAATTTGTGGGTCAGTTGATTAGGTGGTTAATTTGCATGGCAGAGAGGTCTATTGCAAATCAAATGCCGTAGATCATCAATTTACTGGAAAATATTTACAATCATATATTAAATGTTGGGCGTTTGTTGTTTGCTTTGTTTTGTCATTTGTTCCAAAGGCAAGTTGGGAAAAAAAATTGATGAATTTTATTCCCATCTTTTGTTTAATGAAAACTTCTGTCTCAGAAACACTGGTATTCCCACGCCCAATCAGGACACATAAAAAACATGGTGCTATTTTCCAGGTGTGTTCTGTATGGAAGAAAGACACTGGGAATCGTTTAGCAAAGCAAGACCAAGGGCTTTTCTTCAGAAGCCTAAAACAGGTAGTCTTTGATTTATGATGACAATTGGGACCAGACTTTTATCTCTACGCAATTTGGTCGTTAGATGATTCATCATCATTCAGCGACTGGACCTGATTTAATGGCCATTTTTTACTATGGTCATTAAGTGAACTTGTTAAGTGAATTCAGCTTCACCTAGCTTCCAATAAGTTTTTTGATCAGTAAGATAATCAGGACCTGCAAAGTAAATCTGCAAAGCGAAGTCCAGGGGGGTAATATTCCTCCTTTACAAAACAATCAAGTCTAAGACACCACCTGTGCCTACAACATAGTGAGAGATGGGTTTCAGCAGGTTCTGGAGAACCGGTAGCAGAATTTTTGAGTAGTTCAGAGAACCGGTAGTAAAAAATCTGACTGGCCCCGCTCCCATCTATTCTCTGCCTCCCGAGTCCCAGCTGATTGGGAGGAAATGGGGATTTTGCAGTAACCTTCCCCTGGAGTGGGGGGGGGAATGGAGTTTTACAGTATCCTTCCCCTGCCACGCCCACCAAGCCATGCCACACCCACCAAGCCACACCCACAGAACCGGTAGTAAAAATTTTTGAAACCCACCACTGAACATAGTCCTTTCAGTAGTTCCATGAAAGATTCCACACCCATCTGCATTCTGATTCAGGTGACCCTGAGGGCACAGTAGCCTCAATGGCTCTCAGAGAGAGTACTAACAACCAGATGACTTTTTTTTTGTATGGGTGGGCATTACTGCACTTTTTTTGATACACTTTCCATCTTCTTGTTCAGTTTTAAGCTAAAATGATATATGCAGGGCTAAAGCTTCAAAATGGGCACATGCGTAGGCACAACTATCTGCTTTAAATCAAAAATTCCTTTATTGCGTTTTCAAGGTCTTTTCTTCAATTTTTTTTCTAGCTGTCTCTGCTGCAATGCAATTTCAGAAGGAAAGCATGAGATCAGTTCAAAATTCAACACAAACATAGCAGATATTTCTTTTTAGCTGTTGTTTTTCCTGACTGTTCTTCCCCCCCCCCCCCCAACCTCCTAGACTTTTTAAAAATAAGTCTACGGGATGGTCATAAATCCACAGTTACCCTGTTGCAGTCACTTAAATCTCTGGCCACTTGAGATAACAACTACAGAAATGATAAAGAGGTGTGCCTCTTGATTTTTTAAAAAAGTCACTTCCATAACATTGAAGGCAAAGAACCTTTGGAGGGAAGAAGCTCACCAGTACAGCAAACACAATATGTTAGTTAGATACCTAGCTAGAGTAAATGGTCCCTGACCCTTCTGATATCATAATGCAAAGGATGAAATTCCAAACATTCTGAAGAATGGAATTCAAAAAAATGTTGTTTCCCCTCCTGTGAAACCAGACAATAGATTGATAAACTATACTTTCCAAGGTCTAGTTCAATTTCTTTCTTCAAACCAATTGGTCATTACCCAATAGTGTGAAAGGTTAAAGGTCAATTTGGACTCGAATCTAACTTGTTATTGGTTCCTCTGCTGCATAAGAGAAGATAGCCGGAATTACAAAGTCTAGTGATGAGTTAGATGTACTTGGATATAGATCTTAAAACCTTGGATTGAATGACTTTGAGAGATCTTAAATCTCAGCAGGTACAAATCTACAATCTGAATGCAAGAGGCTCATTACTTTAACCTTGTAGATATTAATAATGATTCAACAACATGCAGAATCACATCAGTGACCTTGCAGACCCAGTCAGTGGTGACATTTCTTTGTTCACTCCAGGAAGCAGAGAGGAAAGTAGAGTTGGAAGGTAATTCCCAGGTATTTAAATGCTTCAGTTCTATATAATTGTTATTTATGTTCCAGCAATTGCTGTGGTGGTGGCTGGCTATAAAACAAAGACTGCTAATATTTGTTTTAGAATAATGAATAGGTTCCCCCCACCCCCCATGGTATAAGTCTAGAGTGTTTTTTTATAAAAAGTTTTTTTTTTATTTTTTACACATACACACACACACACAAACATACGGTGTATTTTTGCTGAACAGAATATTTGGCCGGTTAACAAATTTAAACAGTTTTTAGTCCTTTCAACTAAAATTACAATTTCGATACCTCCTTTTTGCCATAGTATTTATTTTCATCTATTTTTTTTACCAATATTACACTTCATTTTCATCTCTAATTTTAACCAAATTTCATTTTTCACTTCTATTCTATAATAAACCCCTTCTCATTGTCATCTGTTTTTGTATTCATCATCAGATTAATTAATTTTGTGGTCTTACAGTTGTTCAATTCTTATAGGAATAGTAAATCCACTTATTTTATAACATACATTTACTTAAATACAGTCCAACATTTTAATATAAATCAATTAATTATGTAAATATATTTTATATATTCAAACAAGAAAAAAAAATATGAACGTGGATATTCCAATTAGTTCCATTTTCATACATCAAATAATTTTCCCCAAATGTTCCTCCAAACCACATCTTAATCATTTCTACTTTCATCATGATATGCAATTAAAATATTTCATTTATTACAATTTCCTTAGTTAAATTTAAAAATATTCCAGCTGTTATCCTCTAATCATATAGCTTTCCCCATGTATTATTCCAAATCATCACTTAATCATTTCTGCACACACCACCATAAACCATGGTATAAGGCTAAAGTTGAAGACGCTGCTTTAAATCTATTTGCATCGTGGAGAAGATAGCTGTGTAGAAATACTAAAATCGGTCTAGCTCTTGTTCTTTTGAGTTCTCTGGCTATTTGGAAAGGAGGAGGAAGACAATAGAAATGGCTATTATATATTATTTGTGATCATATACATAAAATATTAATCTTGGAAGGGTACTCATTTTCTATGTGACAGTACTATAGAGGAAACTTTGTAGCAGTGGTGGTATTCAACTGGTTCTACCTGGTTCGGGCGAACCCATAGCAGTAGCTGTGGGAGGTTCCGCCCACCCACCCGGATGTCATCACATCCCGTTTTTGATGCTCTACGCATGTACAGCAGGTCCTGTGCATGTGCATAGGTGTCACGCACGAGCAAAGCACGCACGCTCACATTTACGAAGCGGTGGCGAAGGTAAGTCGATACCACCTCTGCCTTGTAGGTGTATATGTTTGGGGAATAAGAAGGGGTTAGCACTATCAAATTTGTTTTAGTATTTTATACTATTAGTCTAATTAGGAGGTTGAAATTCACTTTTTCCAGGGCTTTCTAAGATCCAATTTGATTTGATTTTAATTAGAGTAGAGGACACTAAAACAAAGTTAATGGTACTCACCCCATCTTATTCCCCAAACATATACACTACAAGGTTTCCATACCACTGTCAGATAGAAAATGAGTACCCTTCCAAACTTAATATTTCTTGTATATGATCACAAAAAGTATATAATAACCATTTCTATTGTCTTCCTCCTAGTTTTCAAATTGTCAAGAACTCAAAAGAACAAGAACTTCAATTTTTAAAAAAAGAAATATGAATATGTGGAGACGAGAATGTTGTGCATATAGCTTTGACCTCCTGGAGAGGTAAAAAAACAAACAAACAGTAAACCAAGGGCATTCTGTTGAGCCTGGAGATTTTATCAGAATGCCAAAAATAAATTGTGATGCCATGATGCAAGGTCTCCTCTTAGACACATTCCTGTGACTTCAAACACAGATGAAAAGCAGACAAAGTTTACATCGTGATTTTGCGAGAGACATTTCACCGTTTTCACCCTTGCCTGCCCTTCCAAACTTCCATGTAGGGGAAAAAAATAATATATTGTCCAAAAAGAAGCACTAAATCACATTAGTGTACCAAACCACATCTTTAGAACCAGTGTTGCATTTTGAGAAGCAGATTTTTTAAATTATTAGTTGGATAAATTTGTTATTTTCTAGAAAGAATCATATGTGCCCAGTCACCATGAAAGAATAAATGTGGTGTATTAATTTGTAATATTCAAGTTAAGAAACATGGCATATAGATACCAATATGAAATTTTATAGAGAATGATAGTTCAAATTTGCACAGGAAAGGACAGTAAGAAGGGTATAGATTGCAGTCGAATAATGTATAATATCTAACAGAATTTGGAGTAGATATAATTTCACTTAGAAATTAGGAATGTCACTTTATAAATAAAAGTTGTGTAATTTGACCATAAAAATCAATTAAATTGCTATCTTTAAATAGATATAATTACCATACTTCAGAATGGATGCACTTCTGGTCTATTTTGTTCACTTATATGAATAAAATTATATGGGATATTGAATTTAAGCAACAAAATCTTCTACTCGTTTATTATCATTTTAACTCCTGTCAAAATAATACAGCAGAACCAAAATATCCAGATATCAGTATGGCCACATTGATTAAATTTTAAGCCCTGCCAATTAATTTGGTTTCTGCATCTTTAGATGAAAAATAAAGCAATGATTATTTGTGGTTTGAAGAAACACAAATAAAATAGCAATAGTATTAGCACCTAGTTGGCTTAGAAATGCTGGAAATTAAAACAGGCCGGGCTTTGTCAGATCTTGGATCATAAGGGGTAGACAAAGGTCTCAGCCTGAAGAAACAGAGGAGAATGAGAAGGAGAAGAGACTTCTTGAAATAAAATTGTACTGCAAATATCTTATGCGGTTGCAAATTCTATACATTAACACAGCATCATATACCATTTTTAGTGGTAGCTACTACTCTGAATATTATTGCAGTTAGTAACTGAATTAGAAGGTATTACACTGTATATTGTAAATAGAACAACACATATAGCATATGTGATTTTTAGTCATACAGTACCAAACCTGTTTGCACATTTAAAACAAAAACATGCACAATCAGTAGATTTCTTTAAAATCTAACTCTACATTAAGGTGCTCTTTTGACTTTGCATCTAACTTTGATCAGGACAGAGTTTTTAACAGCTAGGTTAAAGGACAAAGGAATAGCAGTTGCTTCACTGATTGTTATCACTATAGCATCTTATCAACATTCTCCTTTTTCTAATTTTCTGCTATACTGTAGGAAATGAAAGCTATGTGCTGTGCAAAATTTGATCAACTTGCTCCAGGTTTGTTGTGGTGGGTTTTTTTTTTTTTGTTCCTGTAACTTTTTGCATTTCTGAGCCGTGAAAGGCCTCCTTGAAGATTTTATGGAAATTTTCACAGACAATAGCACTCATATCTGCTGGCAGATTGATATTATTGGTGAAGAGAGTAGAAGGCCATTGCATCTGCTTGTCCTGATTTATTGGAGCAATATTTCCCTGTGCATTATGAGAATGTGGACAGGATACTTGAACTTGTTTGGACCAACACATTTCCTATATATCTAACTACCTAAATTATTTGAGAGAAGTACTGTGTTTGATTATAGTCAATATAGTTTGATTATAAGCCACCTAGTGTCAATATACTTTGATTATAGGCTGTCCAGAGTTACCTCAAAGTGAAATGAGTGGCAAACAAATCTAATAAATAAATTAAATTATGAATGCCTCCTTTAATTGGAGTGTGGTGCCATTTCCTTGAAGGAAACAGTGATACACTATCTGTTATGTGTAGAGGAGCACAATGAAAGTATAGTAAACACCAGTTTAGCCCTGGAGGAGAGGAAACAGTAAAGAAGGAAATCAAATTTGATATATGAGTGAGGAGAAAGAATTTCTGTCAGGCTTTCTGTTAACATACATTACCACAATAAAATTGAGTTCCACTGGTTCTTGTGGCATATGTTGGTTGACTTTCCCTCTTTTGAAGGTTGACATCAAGTGACTGACAGTCTGAGAATCCATCGGTTCTGCTCTTCAATCTCAAAATCAGAGGATACCTCACAGGGATACTATTTTACTTGAATCAATACTCCCCATTCTTCAATAGCTGAAGCTGGAGATTGAGGGTTGCTCAGGAGCAGCCATCTGTACCATATGGGAATGAAAAGGCCACTTCACATGCTTATCATCCCCAAATCCAACACAAAATTATATAATTAGTATTTCTGCTTACTAGATCTCTTCATTAGCTGTCCAAAGTGTTATTTTCACACTTCACAGAGGAATTAAGAAACAAGGGCAAATTGTCACCCTGCCAGATGTCCAGGTGCTTGGTTTTATCTATAAATCCTTAAGCAGTTTAGGCTCTGCCTACCAGAAAGTGTAGCTTTTGCCATATGTTCTGAAAGCTTTATTGAGGGACCAGAACTGATGAGGTCTGCAAAGAGAATTCCCTTTCCTCAAAGTTCAGATTGTTCTCTCGCTGAGTATCTTTAAGGAGAGGCTAAAATGTACTTTTATATAGTAGTTTTTTGCTTTTGAACTATGCTTTTAAGAACATGACTCAGGGATATTTTAAGTGTAAAATTATGCAGCGCTGCATTGTTTGGAAACTGTTGTTATTTATATGGATTTTATGTTGAATATTTGAGTGTTTAGTATATTTTTGCAATTGCTGCAATGTTTTTATTTATATTATTAAACTGTTTTACCAGCAAGGCTGGTTTATCAGGTATGAATGGAATATAAATTTGATGAAGTAAATAAAATTACCCATTTATTTTCAAGAATATTATCATCAGCATCTTTAAAAATGCTAAATCTACTTTTGTGGTGAGATATACAGTAAAGGCCATTGAAGATGATTACAGGCAGTCCTCAACTTATGACCAGAATTGAGCCCAAAATTTCTGTTTTAAGTAAGACATTTGTTAAGTGAATGTTACCCTATTATACAACCTTTCTTGCCTCAGTTGTTAAGAGAATCACTGCAATTGGTAAATTAGTAACTTGGTTGATAAGTGACTCTGGCTTCCCCATTGACTGTGCTTATCAGAACATTGCAAAATGTGACCACATGACCCCAGGACACTGCAACCATCATAAGTATGAACCAGTTGCCAATCATCTGAAGTTTGATCACACTATCATGTGGATGCTGGAAAGGTTGTAAGTGTGAAAATGGTCATCAGTCTCTGTTTTCAATGCTGTTATAACTTTGAATGGCCACTAAATGAACTGTTGTAAGTTGAGGGCTACCTGTATTCAAAGATGGACAGACTCATATACAAATTGGCAATATCCTTTAGATACCCTGGCCAAAAATCATGTGTACTGTTAGGAGTCATATATATTGGTGCAAAAATCCAGATGATCATTATATGCATGTGTGGTAGCCACTCATATTTGTCTGGCCAAGATAAGACAACCCTAAAGATTTACAATATGAAATGCAAGACCATTGTAATGTGTTCTGAAAATCATACATCCATAAGCAATAGCAATAGTACTTAAACTTATATATCGCTTTCCAGTGCTTTACAACCCCCTCTAAGTGGTTTACAGAATCAGCATGTTGCCCCCAACAATCTGGATCCTCATTTACTGACCTCGGAAGGATGGAAGGCTGAGTCGACCTTGAGCCAGTGAGACTCAAACTGCCGTAACTGCTGGCAATTTACTGACTGTTTGAAGTTACAACAGCACTGAAGAAATAGCAATAGCACTTAGACTTATACACCACTTCACAGTGCTTTACAGCCCTCTCTAAGCAGTTTACAGAGCCAGCATATTGCCCCCAACAATCTGGGTCTTCATTTTACCCACATTGCAAGGATGGAAGCCTGAGTCAACCTTGAGCCTGGTGAGGTTCGAACTGCCAAATTGCAGGCAACCAGTAGTCAGCAGAATTAGCCTGCAGTACTGCATTCTAACCACTGTGCCACCATGGCTCTTACATCCATAAGCAATTCACTTAGTCTACCACATTTTTCATCATCAGTAATTACTGATGAGGAGCAACACAAGACAGAATGCACTGTAGTCATATAATCAGAATATGACTAAGCATGTACCAATGCATTTCCTTCCTTCCTTCCTTCCTCCCTCCCTCCCTCCCTCCCTCCCTCCCACCAGATCTACTATGGTCATTGGACCAGAAACAGTGGTTATCTCCTTATAACTTTGTAGTATAAGTTCCTAGATGTTATTTTAATTTATAGAATGTCTTTATGGTCCAGTTTGGGGAGAGCCCAAAAGTACTCTTTCCAAAAGGCAACTGAAATCCAGCTGCCTTTCGAAAATGCCACCTTTGGGACAAGGATGGGACCTGGATGGTTGAGTATCTCCATTGACAATTTGAGGAGGAAATTTCCTTCTAATGCCATGATCTTCATCAAGAGACAGATGAGAAAGATTTAAGCCATCCTTACTCCTTATCCTCCTCCCATTCATAGCTTAGTATTGATGCTTTTGCTTTTTGTTTGCTTCTTTCTTTGTTTTAAACAAGCATATGAGAAAGATATATTCACAAAGGTATGCTAAATCAGGTTTGGTCCTGAGGTTGATTTGCACCTAATTGAAACTTGAATCTTCGAACTAAGCCAACCATTTAAGCTTTTTATCTGCCTTGTCAGGTTGGTGACAGATGTCAACCAGTCACATGCTTACAATGCAGTCCAATCAACTAAATTGTTCATTAAGTTCCTGACATATACACATAAAACAAGTTTCATTATGCAGCAATTCAGCTTTGAGCGGCTGCCAAATTTTAACAGTGACAAAATCTGGCTCAAAACCTGCAGGTCAATTGTTATTATTCAATTATTGTTCCAAACTACCAGACATTGCATGCTAATTGAGGAGTGGTATGGCTTTCAATGACCATTCCTGCTTTTTTCAATAAAGATACTTTTAGAAATTTTCAGCCAAGTGAGCTTTTAAAAAATGAGCCAATTCCCATGATGCTACCTTTTTAAAAACCTTTTTTAACAGTTCCCTTTTTCTATTTCGCTGTTGTACTACCCTGAATTTTTCTGCAAACTTGGCTATTCGTAGATTTGTTAACTGATCAAAATATTTCTTTTTCCTTAATGAATTTGATAAGCTGTATCCTCTCTACAATCTTGTACCAACCATTCTTCCCTCCTGTCCAGCTGTCACCATTTTAATAACACTGTAAAGTTCCATTGAAAGAATTTATTTACAAATAAATATAGCCAGGACACTGCTAGTCACTGCCAGTTTCTCCATCTGGCTCAAGTGACAGCAAGAATAATCACTGTCTATAGCAGGAATCCCCAACCCTGGGCTGTGGCCCACTACTGGGTCTTGAACCATTCGGAACCAGGCCCCGGAAGTATCAGGCAAGCACATGCGTATTCCAACTCGCACAAGCAGTGGGGAGCATATGCACAGATGCTCCATTTGCATGAGTAGCAGGCACGCCCGCCACTCACATGGAAACATCTCTCCACCCCACCCACCCCAATCCGCAAAGCCAGAAAGATTGGCAAACTCTGGTCTCTAGTCTTCTATAGTATTGGTGAAATTCAGTCCAAACATGGGGGACCAGTCGCAGGCTCACACACACAAAGGTATGGGGCATGGCTTCCCATCATGAGTAGGATGGGGGAGGGGGAACCCAGGAATGTTTTCCCCACAGCTAAGGAATGGATTAAAATTTAAGCACCATTTTCTTAAACTGACTTCCTTTCCACCCAGGAAACCAGCAGTTTTAAGGATGTTGGTTGGGTTAGCTCAATCTTGGTCACAATTTTGGATAAAGTTTTGCAGCCAGTGGGTAACTAACAATGCATAGAATTTGGACCTGGATCTTATGCCGCACCAGGCACAATGCTTGTGTTGTTTCCAATTTATTCCTTCTTTTTTTGAAACATGACACTTTGCATCTTATTGATACCTCTTTACCTCTCCATTAATGTGGCCTTAGGGCTTGCTGGGCAAAATTCATAAATCTAAAACAACTCCATGAGAAGGTAACAGTTTCCTAAAACAATGCACATCTGAATTTATTTTGTTTTAGCATGACATGAAATGTCATGCTAACAATCAGGACTGTGACAGGACATGGGGAATAGATTGTTGCTGTTGCTACTGTATCTATTACTGCTGCAGGATCTCTGTTCTGTTTCTTTATTATAAAATAAATCTCTGGGTTGCCAGAATAATATTGCTGTTCTCTCCTGGTTCTAATCCAAGAACT
The DNA here is from genome assembly GCA_030761175.1 of Masticophis lateralis. NCBI lineage: Eukaryota > Metazoa > Chordata > Lepidosauria > Squamata > Colubridae > Masticophis > Masticophis lateralis. Next base: position 190,963,165 of record JAUDYJ010000002.1, on the reverse strand, counting down.
GGGAAATGAGATGTGAAAAAGAAGACCCAGTCAACTTATTCATCTAAGCTCTTTACTGGTGCAGGTTATATTTCAGTAAATGTTTTGGATAAGCTACAGATCTGCTGATCCAGGGCAAACAGTTCATAGAAGACACAGCAGGAAGCTTTCCCCATTGACCATCCTGCTTTAGAAACAGCTGGATACTGTCTCAGTAGGAGCAATTCTTCAGAGGTTTAGCAGCAGGTGGCAAAATGCTGCTGCTTCTTTAATGGGCAATCCAAAGACAATGGGACTTGAGAAATGCACACAGTTTTAAAACATTTAACCTGAAATGAAGAAAAAAAAATGCCTCCACCTGTTGATCAGCATCTTTGTAGTATTTTCTAACGAAAAGTAACATTTTTTCTGGGAATAATAATGGTAATAATAACATAACCTAACTTTATAAATAAATAATAAAATCAAACTTAGAAACCATGGAAATTGGAAGGTTTATTCCCCTCTAGCTAAATGATTTGCAGTCATAGTTACAAAAGGCAGCTTTAGAATACTGTACTTAACCAGATCATTCAATTATCTTGGTTATAATAAAAGGAAGAAGAAATAAAAGTAATGTTGCTGTTGGAATCTATACTAGACTCAGAAATTGAACAGATGATGATGGTGCTGGTGGTGTTTCAAAAAGGCATAAAGTACTAGTGATGGAATAGTTCAAGTTACTATATTCTTAACGTCTGTTAAGCCAAGCATGGTCTTTCCAGAAAATTTTTCCCTTTTTTTCTAAACAAAATTCTCCTTCAGAGGATGGAAAAAGGCAAAAGGAGATTAGCTATTAATACACAAAACTGAAAAAGTTGAACTTTGGAGAAAGTGACACTGTAATGCTGAAATTAAGAAATTAAAAAAAAAAATCCTGAAGTTACTGCACCTTCAAATGCCTATCTCTTTGATATAAAATGGAAGGAGATGGAAGTTTTGTCAGGCTTTCAAGATGCATGCTGGCTGGAGAATTCCTAAAGCCTGTGCATCTTAAAATTGCCAAGCTTGAAAAACAGCACCAGAAAGCATCAACTTCCAAATCCTCTTTTTTTTTAAATCCAAGAATGCCTCTGAGTCTGAATGTCTGTGAAATGGAGGTTAAGGGTTTTTAACCTTATATTTAGTAATGCTTCAAACATACCTGAACATAGTATAAGGTTGGACTCAATGGACTAATAAACCATTCAAGGTTTATTGTGATACTCTTTGATACACAGTTGAACAGCTGTGCACTGTTCAGATTCAAATAAAGAGGCTTCATAGAGTGGGTGCCCCATAGCGCTTGTTGGCAACTTCTTAAACAAAATGTGTGTTATCTTGGGAGATCCTATGACAACTACAGATGTGAAATGTTAGGAAACACCTTAGGTGCTTTAAGGAAATGCCAAGAGATGCTCCGTGATTCAAAGCATCTTTTTCCTTTCTAATTTAAAGTACTGCACAGATCTGGTTTTTGTTTTTTGTTTTTTGGTCCTTAGATTAAAAAATGGGCAATCTAAAATATATGAGACAGAAGCAAAATGGAGTAAGAAAATAAAGTGAGAAGGGGGGGAACAAGCTAAGGCACATGGAACTTATGCTGAAATTCTTGTCCTAATTAGCTGGGATGTAAAGCAGGATGCATATCACCAGTTAGGTGATTTGATGGAGCAGCTGCTTCTCTTTTCTTCCTGTGCTGAACAGACCACTGCTGTTTGATGGCAGCTGAAGGAGAGACACAGACAGATGATTCCTTAACAGAGTGATAGAATAGCTCTGCCTCTCTTATCTCCCTCTTCTCGGTTAGCCCAATGAAAGAGTTACCATCGATTTCCCCTTCTCTGTGTGGTCATCCACTTCTTTTGTTCTCTAGGTGTTCTCATCCACTCCCCCACCTCTATTCAAAGTGAAGCTAACCTTAAAAAAAACCCAAGTTGATTGAAAGTGTTCCCATAGGTTGACTGTGGGAGGTTGACCTTAATCATGGTTTATTCTATCCAAAAGTCTGTATTTATACGAACAACCACTGAACCAGAAACTAGCCACATTGAATTATACAACCTAAACTAAAATGTAGTGGGCTAATTTGTTGTACAATATGTTGTCAAAACAAAGCCAAAGATTTCTTTTTTTGATAAGACTTACAGAAGGCTGGAACAATTTACAGTCAAAGGTTTGCATACCAGCTGATTAATTATGTTAAGCCTTTGCTAGGCTGGCACATGCAACTTGCGTAGGGTGAATTGTATTGAACTTGATGGGCCACATAGGGTTTGCTACAGAGAAAATTAGTATGATGTTTAAGTCTCCATTTCAAGAAAAAAGAAATAATGGCGAGGGAAAGAAACAGAATAAAGCTTTGTGGTCCAGTCAGGAAGATTCTTTTAAACCCTGCATTATGCTGCATTGTGACAGCCAAATTGTAACTCCTATGCTTCTGAGCAAGGCAGAAATAACAAATTCAGTTCTATTATGCAAAGTAAACAAGATACTGGATGGGAAAAATCTCATTCTTCCATCTCAGTTCTAGCAAGTCATGCTTCCCAATAAATGTGGGCTGTAGAAGCCAGGAAACAAAGCAGTACATATTATCTATTTTTCTGTCTATCTAAACCAGCATGCACAGGAAAAGGTTTTAATCACCTTTTTAAAAATAGGATAAGCAGCTTTATGAGCATAGATAAAAGCAGGAAGTGTGACTTTTGAGTAAATGAATAAAATAAACCCAGTCTGCAAAATGTTTGATTTATCAAGCCAAATAATACTATACTGCTCTTCCAGGGACTTGATAAATCTCCCATTATTGTCAGGCCGTGGTGCACAGCTGGTTAGCAGTATTCTGCTGCCATGTGCAGCCTATTCATACATTCTCATAATCCTTTAATATTCACTCCTTTGAAGCATGAGGACAACTTGCAATTAACAAGTTATAAATGGCTCTTACTTTCATCATCCTATGCGCTGCCCCAAACCGCATTTGTGTTTCTGCACTATCCAGCTGCTCAGTTATCAGCTGGGTGATAAAAATAAGACTCCGTATCCTTCAAAAATTATTCATATGAAGTGTTCCAGACCCCACAAGCATGGATGTAGCAGTTCTCTGCTGCTTATTATAATCTGACTTTTTTCAAGCTTTCACAAAACTTGAAAAAGCAAGGCTGTTGCCTTAAATGTCACATTAACTTTAATGTATAAATTTCTTAAGATATTGTTTCCTCCCTCCTTCCCAAAAAATTGAGAAGTGTCAGATTGCTTGAATGAATAATCCTGAGTTACTGTCTTTGGGCAAGATCCAAAGTACTTTATTAGAATCGTTCGAAGGAAGGGACGTTAGTTTATCCATATCCATACACTGCAGCCAAAATCCTCTGCAGAAGTGCTTTCTAAACTTCATTTATGTTCCTTCGTTACCACAAACTATTTATCAGAAAGACTTATCAAACTTTGAGGACAGGTTCTATGCACCTTTCTTCAGCACCGTCATAACTTCAAATGGTCACTGGTTGCAATGGTGACTGGTTGCAATTGGAAGGCTACCTGCGTTATTAAAAACAATATTATGCAATGACCTTCATGTGATGTCCACCAATTACCACTGGCAATTTTATTGATTTTCATTTTAATAGGAATACCTTGGGAGATATTTGAATTTATTTTAGTACACATAGCAATTTTTAAGTCAATTTAAATGTTTTTTTGTGAGGGGTAATAGGTTTCTATGCCATTACTCCAAAAAACTATTTTTATCCAATTTTTGATAATTTAACCAGGTTTGGGAAGCACAGAGAATATCTGTGTTTTCCTGGCATTATTAGCACCTAGAACACCATGGTTTTCCTCAGAAGAGAGAGAGAGAGAGAGAGAGAGAGGTTAATAATATCAATAGCTTCTTTCCTAGGTTCCTTAACCATTGCAATGCAGCAATTCTATGGTCTTTTTCTTGTATTTATTTTATCTTTTTATTTATTTATTTATTTTATTTATTTATTATTTCAATTTATAAACCGCCCTTCTCCTTGCGGACTCAGGGCGGTGAACAGCCAGAATAGAACATGGTATACAAAAGTTAAAAACAATTAAAAATATTAAATATTATTCGGCCAAGAATTAAAACAACCCAATTTAAAATCAATTTCAAATTTAAAAACGGAGGATGGGATCAAGCTAGCCCAGCTAGATGGAATAAATGGGTTTTAAGGGCCCGACGAAAGGTCCGGAGATCTGGAATCCTGCGTATCTCCGGGGGTAGGTCATTCCAGAGGGCGGGCGCCGCCACAGAGAAGGCTCTCCCCCTGGGGGTCGCCAGCCGACATTGTCTGGCGGATGGCACCCGGAGGAGGCCCTCTCTGTGCGAGCGTACTGGCCGGTGGGAGGCTATTGGCGGCAGAAGGCGGTCCCGCAAGTACCCAGGTCCTAAGCCATGGAGCGCTTTAAAGGTGGTCACCAACACCTTGAAGCGCACCCGGAAGACCACCGGGAGCCAGTGCAGCTCGCGCAGGAGAGGTGTCACGTGGGAGCGCCACGTTGCTCCCATAATTCCCCGCTCAGCCGCATTCTGGACCAGTTGGAGCCTCCGGGTGCACCTCAAGGGGAACCCCATGTAGAGAGCGTTGCAGTAGTCCAGGCGGGAAGTCACGAGAGCATGGGTGACTGTGCGTAGGGAGTCCCGATCTAGAAAGGGACGCAACTGGCGTATCAGGCGAACCTGATAAAAAGCCCCCCTGGCTGTCATATGTTCTTCTAAAGACAGCCGTGCATCCAGGAGGACGCCCAAGTTGCGAGCCCTCTCCGTGGGGGACAATGTCTCGCCCCCAATAGTCAGCGATGGCGTCAGCTGGCTATATCAGGATGCCGGCAGCCTCAGCCACTCAGTCTTGGAGGGGTTTAGTCGGAGCCTGTTTCTCCCCATCCAGACCCACACAGCTTCCAGACACCGGGACATCACTTCAACGGCATCGTTGGGGTGGCCTGGGGTCGAGATGTACAGCTGGGTGTCGTCAGCGTACTGATGGAACTCCACCCCAAAGCCACGGATGATCTCACCCAGCGGCTTTACATAAATGTTGAACAGAAGGGGCGAGAGGACTGACCCCTGCGGCACCCCACAAACAAGGCGCCTCGGAGTCGACCGCTGCCCTCCTGTCAACACAGATTGTGACCGGTCAGAGAGATAGGAGGAGAACCACCGTAGAACGGTGCCCTCCACCCCCAACCCCTCCAACCGGCGCAACATGATACCATGGTCGATGGTATCAAAAGCCGCTGAGAGATCTAACAGGACCAGGATAGAGGAACAGCCCCTATCCCGTGCCCTCCAGAGATCATCCACCAACGCGACCAATGCTGTTTCCGTGCTGTGCCCAGGCCGGAAGCCGGACTGGAGTGGATCTAGATAGACAGCTTCATCCAGGAACTGGGGAAGCTGCCATGCAACCACACTCTCAACAACCTTCGCAACAAAGCGAAGGTTGGAGACTGGACAGTAATTGGCCAAAACAGCCGGGTCCAGAGAGGGCTTTTTGAGGAGGGGTCTCACCACCGCTTCTTTCAAAGCGGCCGGCAGAACACCCTCACTCAAAGAAGCGTTAACAATCTTCTAGAGCCAGCCTCGTGTAACCTCCCGGGAGGCCAACACCAACCAGGAGGGACACGGGTCCAATAAACATGTGGTCGCATTCAGCCGTCCCAGGATCCTGTCCATGTCCTCGAGAGCCACAGAGTCGAACTCCTCCCAAACCACACCCCCAAGACCTGCCTCGATTATCCCGTCCGGATCTACCCAGTCAGAGGCCAGACCTTCCCGGATCTGAGCGATTTTGTCATACAGATACTGGACAAAATCCTCAGCTTGACCCTGCAAGGGGTCATCCCAAGCTCCCGGTTGAAGGAGGGAGCGGGTCACCCTAAACAGGGCGGCTGGGCGATTATCTGATGACGCGATAAGAGCGGAAAAGTAGCTAGACCCTTTTTGTTGTATTATATTGCAGATGCAGAAGCAATCCACTCCTTTCATAGTTTTTGGTCGCTTACAAGGATTCAGTTAAAAACCCATAAGAATTGTAGTAAAATATATATAAAAAAACCCCCCATAAAACCGAAAACTAGAACAGCAGCTCAAATTACCAAATTACGTTTTCAGCACCCTTCTAAACTATCTAATGAGAGGGCTTGCTTCAGCTCCAGTAGCAGTTGGTTCAATAACTGGGCCTTGCTGTGCAGAAAGCAGAATCAATCTTTCATGTCATATTTTACTGCTGCATCATAAGAATGGGAAGCAGATTGTGCAGGAGTGGGCAGACCCTGTAAGCAGCTTGGCTTGTGCCGTGTAAGATTTTATAGACTATTCTGAGCATCTGGAAATGGGCCCCAAAGGCAACTAGTGAAGCTTTTCCAATATAAGCCTAATCCGGGATCCTATGGAGGCCTCATTTGCCATTCATTCACGTCCAGTTCGTGGAAAAAAGGTTACCTTTTTTAAAAAAATTCAAAAGCCATCTCACAAAGAGGGCATTTCCTTAGTTAAGACATGAAGCGAGGTCTCTCTCTTCTCCAGAGGGAGATGTACCAAATTATCAGCAGAAATTTATTAAAAGCTGTCTAGTATTAGTGCTGGATCTAGCTGTTCCTGACACTGTCCACTTAAGGAGGAATGAAAAAATATACACATCCCAAAATTCAGTTCTCAGAATCGTTGCAACTTTGCTTTGTCTGAGTTCAGCTTTACCTGACTCTGTGGCAATGTTTATTTTGTTAGTCTGGGAATTCACTGTGATTTCTGAACTTGAGTCTTAAAAAAAGAAAAAAGAAAAATATCACAAAGTGTCAGCAGTATCTGATATTTGGAAAAGTCACAGTGTTGGGATATCAGTAAACTAACAAGTGCTCCTTCCCAACTACCAAAGCTTTGAGGGATAACATGGAAGAAAAGGTAAAATCTTGTAGAATTCTGTCCCAAAACAATTCCTAAGAACTGAGCCATTCTAGCTCCCAGAAAGGGAACCATCACAAAATGCTTCCTCAGTTCACAGAATTCTCCAACAAGAATCATGATCAACGGTACGAAAAGCCACCAAAGGATTCAGGAGGATGAACAGGGTTGCATGATCCCTGCCTCTATCCCTAGTATAGACTATCCATCCAGGTTCACACTCAGACGAGGAAGGAACAAAATATTCCTTTTCAATTAAAATTACCTCCATTGGCCTAGCTGAATATGGAATATTTATACTGGACTCTAATTGCTAAAATTGATTGGAACCGAACATGGCTTCTTTAGCAAGGACATCACTTCCGCTACATTAAGATAGTGGAACACTCTGCCCACAAAACAGAATTAGTGATTGATGATCATTAATAGTAAATCAACCTGATGTAGTCAATCAATCAATCAATCAATCAGTGGTGGAATTGGTTCTGGAGACCTTACAAACCATTTATTATACATTTATAAATCTATTTATTCACCAAATTTATATAGCTGCCCAATTCACACAGAGCAACTCCAGGTGGGATACAACATTAAATATCCAAGTTAAAATTTCAGTTTAACACCCCACACCCCACCCCATCCCATGAGAGCAACAACACAATCAGACAAACCAAATGATCGATTCTGAATGGGTTGTCCAAGCTCACTAGCAAAACCATCTCTTCAAGGCACTGTGGAAAAGCAACAAAGTGGGGGCCAGTCTTATCTCTGAATGATATTCTAAAGGGAGGGACATGAATTCATTTCCTGAGGCAATAAACAAAGCAAATGATTCAGGCAGATATTATCAGGTGGTGTGGTGGATAGGTATAGCACTGCTCAAAATGACAAGAGACACAACATGAATCTAGGCAGACTGTTCTGTGAAAAACTTCTCAGTCAATTCACAGTTTGTATACAATTCAGTACAAGGTTTTAAGTATACTGAATAGTTCCATTATTAAATGTCCAAATGTTGGAGGTATTTCAGCACTTGCCTTTTATTTACAGTGATCATTTGGAGATGAAAATTTATAAAATATGACCTTCAGAACTGGAACATCAATCTCTGTTAGCCACAAATTCTATACTAGTATAAAACATTGCTAATAATTTATATAACTCAACCATATTACAATGGTACTAATGACTTTATTTAAAGCGAGTAATATTGCTATTAGTAGTTAATTAAATAATTATGAATTAATATGAATGCATCCCAAGTGTGTCATATCACACACTCGATTCACACATAACTCACACTTATCAACACATTCATCTTCCTTTCTTGTAACCTTCCCTCCCTGTTGAGGGAAAGATCTTGAAACAGGTACTAGCAGGCAGAGAAAGGAAGAACTTTTTCTTTTCTAACACTTTTAGAGTGCTGTTGCCTGTCAGCGGGTATTTAAATTAAACACAAGGAAGGGTCTGGAAAACCTTATTCCCTGCCCTTCTGATGACCAAGAAGAAAGTTTAGCGGAAGAAGCAATGAGACCTATGTTTTTAATCAGCCTCTCATTTATGACTTTTACAGGAATTATTCAAATAAGTTGCTGCAAGACTTGTTATAAAGTGCTGGTTGAGAACGACGAAAATTGGATTTCAAGGTGCATGGAGAATAATAAGTTGGGGAAGGCAATTATAAGGATATACTGAGAACTGATATCATAAGGTGCTTTCCAAAGAAAATATTAAACCAAATCGCATCTGAACCAGAGAGAAGTCATTTCACTCTAATACCATTTGGGTTCTCTTGCTGTTCCATCCTTTCATAAAGGTAGCTCTACCCTTTCTCTCAAGCTGCAGGCTACTTTTGTAATCTTAGTCATGGAAGCACGGTGACCTATATACGTTGTGACTCATTGTGCGTGTACCTTTTTTTCTTAAAAAAAAAAAACTTCAGTGGTTTCAATGGAATTGATTCCCAGCGGTCTTCTATCATTGGCCATGCTCAAGTCATGACTTGCATAGCTTTAGTAGCTTCTACAGTATTGAGTGTTCCAGACCGTTCACTGACCTCAAGAAATTCCTCTAAGAGAATTATTGCGGAAGAATGTTCTTTTATCTCAAGGCCAATAGTTCAACAGAAGAGTTCAGCCCCTGGCATCTCTTCTCCCCCCTCCCCCCCAAAAAAACCCCTTTAGAAAATGTAATCTGATATTTGGAAGAGTCACAGTATAGAACCAGCTGCATCGTAGTATGACTACATACAGGATAACTTTCTACGGTTAATAATAAAATAAGCTTAATGTTTAAGATAATGTTTAATGTTTAAGATAACACTTATCTTTTTGTATGAAGCTAAATGAAAATCTTGCTACATAGGTCAATGGTATTTTATTTGCAACACATAACATATAAGAGCAACAGAACCTATCTGAGACACTGCCGTAAGCTCTATCTATGAAAAGAAAAGGAGAATGTAAAGAAAAGTTGCAAATACATTTTTTGCAAGAAAACATTACTTTCTATGATACGTACAGCATAAAGAACACTGTTTCAGATGTCTTTGGTGAGTAGAGAATACAAAGAAACACTCAGTTCACCCACTTCTGAAATATGTCAGGAAGGAAGTATGGCATGCAAGATTAGACAGGCTTTAGTGTACATTGTTAAGTGACCTTTTTCAAATAAAATCCCTTTCTGAGATACTTCATGTCCAATCTTGCACCTGGCTCAGCATTCAAGTGAAGAGAGAGAGAAAGATCCCGCTTGTAAAATGTAACAAACTTTTTAAGAGTAGGAAAGAGAACTTCCTAGTCTGCATTCCACGTTTTCAACTTTCAGCGTTAAATGTAAACTACTCAAATAGTTCACATAATTTTATTTAGTGATAATAAAATTTGCGGGCAATAATAACATGATATCAAGTAAAGCGATAACCCCTCTTAAAGAGTTGGGGCATTCATAGGCAGGAGCTGATTCTCTTAAGGTCTATCTGCCAAGTCACTTTCAAAGCTTATCCTTTGCCTGCAAGCATATCTGAAAGCTTTACTTGTGTGATCGGGCCTGTGTTGTACAAAAACAAAACCTGCAGTGCATCCAACAGTAGTTGTTCAGTAAATTTTCACATCCTGTTTCAGATACAGAGTCATGGTGTTAAGAAACTGTGAAGGAGACCTGCAAAACTACATAGACAGCTTTAGGTAGAATTAATAATTGCTTACTGATTGCTTGTGTCTGGTAGGTACTGCTCACTTTTCACTCCATAAAACCTGTAAAAGCTACAAAACTCATTAATAAATCAACAGTATTTCATTCTAATAGTAATAAAACCTAAATAGCATTGCTCCTAGAAGTTATTATCAAGGAACATGCAGCAATATAACTTCTGGGGTCACTTGGACAAAGCACTTTCTTTTTCTTATTACACGACAAGTTTTCTTGAAACCTATAATTTATTGACAGAGAAACCTTGATCTTTGTTTCCATCAGGAATGGGAGATACAATTAAGTCTTTGTAGTATATCAGGTGCATGAATTTAAGACAAAGCATGACATTGTGAGCTGTTGGTCTATTGACTCCTGAACCTGCATTTCTAAGTAAACTTTAACACAATACAATTTACTTCTGAATAAATCTCCATTGCACTGTTTTCTATGCTTTCTGGAGCTGTAGTATACTGTCCCTTCCAATGTTATTATGTTGTTTTCGGGGGAAATGCTTTAAATGATGTATAAATATGTTATTACATTAAAAACTAGCCAAAATTCACAGATTGGGCAAAAAGGTTTACCATAACCCTGTGAATCCTGTGAATAGCTGTAGTTCCTGAATTTAGTAAGTACCCAGGAGTGAGCATTTTGTTTGGTTCAATTTTGATAGTTTACAAAAAATGTTACATAAAGAAAAAGACTGGAGATTTAAAAAATAACACAGAAAGTCATCAGAACCTGGCAAGGAAGTTTTCTTCCCATCTTTTAGGAGTGATCATTCATGGCATTCAATAAAGCAGGAGAAGGATTAGAATGATGTTAACATTGGCTGAACTTCCTTAATATAATTTGTTTGCCTCCTGCAGTAGTGTGAGATTACCATTTGCCATTTGTTTTGTTTTGATTTGATTTGTATAGATGTCCATCTCAACAAATGACCCTGGGTGAGATATATCATAAAGCCTATTTGGAGACTCAATAAAAGGTTTTCTCTACGTTTTATTATGGATTGATTGGCTGTGGGTACATTAAAAAAAATCTAAACTACATTGTATGTGAATAAGGGATTGTGTCTTTCGATTTTTGTAAGCACCCAGATATAAGTAAGATGCTGTAATGATTCCTCTGAGTGTATAAATGGTTATAAATCACTTTTCCTGTTCGTTCGTTCATTCATTAATCCACCCACCCACCCACCCATCCATCCAAAGGCATTCTTGGGGAGGATCTGATGGGGTAGGGTTATGATTCAAGTAGTGTCGCATATACAAAAAGAATGGAACTTGTGATGGTGTAGTTTTATTTGCCTCAAAATATATATGCATCTGTTCTTGTTGTGCACTTAAAAACCATGAAAGATGTAAGTGGTAGTCCGCTAGCCCATGGAGAGTGATATACCATTGGAGGTGGTGAAAAAAAAAGCCAGAATTCAGTTAGCCTAAAAGCATAGGAAGATCCAAAGGAGAAGGAAATAATCTGAAACTCTTTAGCAAACCTGATTATGTTTGTTCATTCTATGTAGTTTATACAGTTATCTTAATCTTGTCAAATTTGGGAACACAGTGAGCCATAAACTAACCCCAAGGACTGGATTTATGCTACATAGCAGTGGTGGGTTCCTCCCGGTTCGGCCCGGTTCTCCCGAACCGGTGGCAATGATATGATGTCACCGAACTGGTTCTTCCCCCCCCCCATCCCCTGCATTATTCTTACCTTTTATTTGGTCCCACCCCCAATCTATTGCTGCCTCCTGAGTCCCAGCTGATGGCTAGAGGGAAAAAACCATTTAAAATCTTGTGGCAGAGCTTCAAAGGGCCGCCCTACAGCTGATCAGTAAAAGAAAACAAATGAGTAGACCAGTGTCTGCAAAAATACATGAGTAGATCAGTGCCTGCAAAAATAAATGGGTAGATCAGTGCCTGCAAAAAATAAATGGGTAGATCGGTACAGCTCTGCAAGCAACTAAAAGCTTGGTAGACCAGTACCTCTGCTAAATCCTAAATAATTGTCACATGACCATCAAGCCACACCCACAAAATAAGCCACGCCCACAGAACCGGTAGTAAAAAAATTTAGAACCCACCCCTGCTACATAGTGGTCAAAAATATGCTTCTCTTGCGGTTTAGTGTGTCAGGTGAAAACAGCCATTGTCCATTTATTGCCTGTAATCTACTCTACACATTTTCTACCAGGTAAGGCAGAAAAAATAAAACTGATGGATTTCCTGTCAAAATGTTCTTTCATGTGCTGATTTTATAATTCTTTATCAATAATTTATTTTGCTTATGTGTAAGCCATCTCATCTAAAACATTTGTAAACATAATATAAACAAATATCATGAATTAATATTCCTGGGTTTCTGCTTCATATTGTCTCTGAAGCCCAAACTGGCATGAATTTTGCATCTGCATTTTTTTTTTTTTGCTCCTATGCACAAATGGAAGGAAATTTAAAGCAGCTATTAATCTGTAGAGCAAAATGTTTCATCCATTTATCTGCAGAATAAAATATATGGTGACAGGAATGTCAAACCCTTCAGTCATAAGCTCTGCCATCTGAAAAAGACACTTTTACCGATTATAACGGTACTTAACTTCCAAGTAGCATAAGATGACAGGCTTAATCCAATCCACTGAAATATTTTTCACTGTGAAGTGAAACTGTAACTACACAAACATTTAATGTCTTGCTAGCTTGCTCTTTTCTGAGAAAGCAGCCTGTTATTAAGCATTCCTTTGTGTATAATGAGTGTCAGGTTTGTATGTGTTCCAGAGAAAAGACTCAAATTTTATGAGGGAGCTGTTTAAGAGTAGGCTATAAGGAAGCATAAGCTATGAAGTGAAGTTATTATCTATCTGCTGTTGCAGTGCTATGCAAAATGGGAGTGCATCCCATTAAAATCTGTTGATGTGCTTAGAATGCTCTAAAATAGGACTTCCAAGTGAAATCAAATTAGGTCATAAAGGGACTGCATATATGCTATGTGTTTTATGGAAGGAATCTAACAGTATTATGATGTAATCATCATAATTAAGCCAAGATTGTGGCTTTTAACTTTATATTGTTAATATAATTTATCCTGCTCCTGGGATGCCTTATTTACAGGTGTCTTATTTTATTCTGTCGGATCTTTTAAAATCTGAGTCTGATCTGAGATTTGACAAGGTTTGATTAGAAGTCAAAATCCTGGATTCCAATGCCATAACATTTCTTCTGGACAATAAGAAATTACTACTTGCAATTTCAAATTTCAAATTTAGAAAACTGGAAAAGTTTGAAACAGTTTTTAGTCTGTGTTCTTTTTCTTTTTCCTATTCTTCAAATCAACTCACTTTCTAAGAATGAGGAAAACTTAGTTCACTTCCGGCCGTTGGAAGATAGGATTATATAGAATTAGAGATTTAAGTGATGGTAATCCTGTGACTAATTAACATAGTTTGCAAAAGAAACAGTCACCAGTACCAACTTGGATTAAAATGAAGTCAAGTTCCTCCATAAAATATTTGGGTTATGTTAAATAAAAACACTGATTATATTTCAAAAATGTTGGTTTAAGTTAATATAAGGGAAATTTATCATCATATCAAAAGAACTCTTATAAATACTGTAGCATGTTGATTCTCTTGAAAATCTTTAAAAAAAAAACAAACTCTGGGAAGAGAATTTTGAAATTGAAACTCTCTGTGGAATAAAATGGCCTTTAAATTTATATCAGTAAACTACAATGAAATTCCATAAATAGCATTATATTCCACTAACAAATGCAACAAATCCCTGAATTGTAAAAACCATAAAACATAAAGCCATGAATCTACATAAGTTTGCAAATATGAAATGGCTGCAATTCTTACTGCAAGCTGCTAGGTTTCTGTTGCAAAACAAGGCAAATTGAACATTTTTCATTAGCTGAATGGTATTTTAAGATATGGAGAAGCAAGTTAAAAAGGTTAATGCAAACTTAACAATGCAACAATCTTACAATGCAAGATAAATTGAGTAAACCTTGTTACTGTATAGGTATATGCAAACATTTAGGTATCCCTGGTCAAATTGTAGAACAATAAATCAGCGAATCAGTAAATGAACAGAACTTGACATAATTTCTACGTGATACAAAATTAAGCATAGATATTCTCCAAGTTTGGATGTACAGTTATAATTTACATGCAACTGTGTATAGATTCAAAATTAGAAAGCAGTGAATATGGCAAACACAGAAGTATGTTCACTTTTCCAGTCAGTGTTGGGCAGAAATAACAGAATTCTATAGCCAGCTAAGTCGCTCTATTCTTTCTTTTCCCACTCTGTTCTATCTCAGAAATATTAATATGTCTCCCTGTATATTAGTAATATTAGTATTACTATTCATATTAGTAAATATAAATAGGTCTCCCTTCATTGCATATTTGATATTCAATAGATATTCAAACATAACTTAATTTACTGGGAGAGCATTCAGATGTATGCACCTGTCATACTCACCAGTTTCTCATTTGTAAATGAGTATGTAAACAATTGTATATAAATTTGACTATGGATTCAAATGTTCATAAGCAGGCCATATTGTACTATGTACCATGTAGCGATTGTGTCAGCATCAATTCATTGAAGGTGTTAATTCAAACATACAATTTGACCTTTGTATACATTATATATTAGCTATATTAATATTTTTAATAGTGTGTCATTCTTAGATAACTTCCTGAACATGGATGTCTAAAAAATATGAATTAGGATTATGCTTCAGAGGACGGTTAGTGGTTAAAACATCGAACTGTTCTTCAATTTTTTAAAAACAGCTATATCATTTCCTCAGAAACATACATTCTATAATGAAAAAAAGCATTAGAATGTCTGCAACTGCTTCATTTTTTAAAATACAAAATCACAGGATACTAATACTTTTAATATCTTGCACATATTTAACAAAAATAAAACATATTTTGCCCAACTTTAAAAGGCAGAGATAACAAGAACAAGGAAAGAACAACACTCCACAGTCCAGCAAAAAGCCAATAGAGAAGTTGTACAAAGAGTGCTTTACTCCAAAAAAAATCCTTTTGTATTTTGCTCATTGTCAAAGTTATCTGTTCTGAAAATGGCATGTCATATGCTATCTCTGCAACAATTTTTAAAGAATGAGTACTGTTTAGATTATCATCATTGTTTATACAATACAAATACTAAAATAGTCTATAGTGGTCTAACAGCAAGCATGCTTATCTTAGATCCGCAGTGACGAAGATTTACTCAGTGCAAGACAAGGCAGAGAATTAGCAAAAAGGAAGTGAACATTTTCTTTTGTTTTCTTTTTATTTGTGTAGGAAAATGGAATAGGAAAATGGAGGAAAAAAACAGGCATGAAAGAGAATGAGAGTGAGATCTGAAAGAGCTGAAGAACTTCAGACATTATGGACATAAAGATTAATGGTGACTATACTACAAGTCAGGCAAATAGACTGAAAAGATTAAGGGAAGGTAAGTATGAAAGGTTATAGATTTGAGGAAGGAGCAAGCCATATAAAAAGGAGTGACAGAATAAATTTTC